>JAVIWB010001490.1:0-741348 GCA_031893035.1 Dermolepida albohirtum | reverse complement strand
TTCACTAAAAGTATGAGTGAGTCTAGTCCTCATACATTTCGATCATTTGTTCGTGAATTCTTTTAGAAGAACTCCGTTCTTTTGTCAATAATTCGAGGACACTCCGATGTGTTAATTTTACAAAATTCATTTTTGTTTCATATTGTTACTGTTGAACGCACAATTAGTTGTTTCTATCATGGCTAGATAGACTCATTTCCCTCGTACTTATGTAATTTGATGATACTTTAATAAATCTTAATAAGCTTATGGGTTAAGTAAAATATTTCCAAATATTATAGAACTCTGATTACATCCTTATGATTTGTTACAGCTGATGAAACTTATCTTCACCACTTTGTTCTTGAGTCTAAACGGCAATCTTGACAGTAGACACATCGCGGTAACAAAGAAAATTATTTCACATTTCTACCGTATTATATTAATACTATATCCAACAGCTAGTACTAGGATGGAAACATCACGACAGTTTTCTCCAAAAAAAGCCAAGATTGTTCATTGAAAAGTAAGCTAATGGCTACGATTTTTGAGATTCGGGGGGGATAATTTTCATAAATTATTAAGACTAAATCGTTAACTGGCTCTATTATGCCATTTTATTGCACAAATCGAAAATTTCTGAAAAACGAACTGGAATGGACAATAAAAAAGTATTTCAATACGACGCGCGTTCTCATCCCAGACAAAATAGCTTGTGAAAAATTAAAGTAATTTAGATTTCAAATTGTGTCTCATCTATCCTAATTGCCAGATCTAGTCCAAAGTGATTCACATTTATTCCCCAAATATTGGGTAAGTTGGTAAAACGAAGAATTTATTACAGCAACAGAGAAAGTAGTATTTTGATGGTATTAAAAATATTATTATAAAAATGACATATCACTTCAGCACAGTTGGTCTAAATACGTTAAAGTTGAAAGGAGATATGTTAAAAGATAAAAAACTTAATACCCTAATTTATTTGTTTCTTTTAATTCAATTGCTGTTAAAACATCTTCTCATTGTTCTAACGATTGAGAAATACAAATGCCTAATTTCTATGAAGGTATGGTATAAACAAAAGGCTAATTTGCCATTCATACGAAATACGAACAAAGAACAGAGTAAGAAGTGAGAATATAACAATATGAAAGTTTGCGAATTGATATCCGAATCAAGTATGTAACAAAAAAACCGCAGAAGGCTCTAATAAATGTTAACAAAGTATATTTGGGAAGGTTTGTAAGGACACTCAATTGGAATTTTAGAGGCACAAAATTTATTTGAGTTTTTGTAAATGGAATAGAAAACACTAATTTGAAATAAGTCCATTTATTTATTGAATATCGTACACGTAAAACACCGTTTTAATGTCACTCCGCACAAAATACATATATACCTAGTCCTGCCATAAATACTGATATAAAGGTTTTTAAGTACAAAAAGAAAACTGCAAGTTGGATTTAAATTATTTTTTGATAGTTTATTTTGGCAATAGTAAGCTACAAAATACAATGCAAATTACTCGAAATGGCCGATATTTGCCTTAATACAACGCCGAAGTCTGTAGGGCCACTCATCAATCGCTGTATAAAATTGTCGACTGCTTCTGTTAAAGCTTGCTTCAATGATTTCATGTTGCGATGGGGTCTTCTACAGACCATGCCCTCTAATATTGACCACAGTTTGTAGTCGAGCGGATTTAGGTCTGGGCTTGCTGACGGCCAATAGTCAGTACTAATAAACTCAGGTACATGATTTTCAAGCCATTGCTGAGTTGTTTTGGCCTTGTGAGCGGGCGCAGAGTCTTGTTGGAATATCCATGGTTGGTTTCGGAACATGGTGTAGTTCAGGGGCTCCACTACATTGATTAAAATGTCTCGTTGATAGTTTTCGGCCGCTGTTTTAACACCTTTTTCACAAAAATGCAAGGATGTGACACCGTCATAGGATACTCCCCACCAAACCATCACTGAAGCAGGAAAATGACTTCGCTCCTTGGCACCACTTCACTGGCTTCCTTGGAGGATAGTGCATACACCCTATCATTCTGCTTGTTAAAAGTTTCTTCGACGGTAAAAATTTTTTCATCAGAAAACAAAATTTTTTTGTAACGCTCTTTGCCGTACAACGATATCAGGTGTCTGCATTTTTTCTTCCTATTCTTTTTTAATTCAACGTTAAGTCCTAGGTCTTGTTTAATGATACGGCTCATGGTTCTCGGAGCAATACCCATTTCACGAGCCATGATTTTCTGTTTGCGGACAGGATGTCGATTGATGCGGGACCTCACAGCATTGATGGCCTGTGGTGTACGAACTATGCGAAGCCTGCCAGATCTTTTACGGTCGATTACATTTCCAGTATCAATGAATAACTTAACAGTACGATACACAAACACACGCGAAATATTTAACGGTTTCAATAAATCAAAAATACGGGCTCTTTCTATTCCACACTTATGAAGTGCAATAACCGCAATACGGCTCTCTTTATCCGACCATTCCATAATAATGACTCACGCTATAGTGAAATTGTTCGGCACTTTTGTAAAGCATATATC
This sequence comes from Dermolepida albohirtum, assembly GCA_031893035.1. Taxonomy (NCBI): domain Eukaryota; kingdom Metazoa; phylum Arthropoda; class Insecta; order Coleoptera; family Scarabaeidae; genus Dermolepida; species Dermolepida albohirtum. Next base: position 738,806 of record JAVIWB010001490.1, on the reverse strand, counting down.
AAATGTCAGAACTGCCAACATAAAATTTTTGTGCTTTCAAGTTATCATCTGCAAAAAGGTGCGTTTACACTTGTATCAATACTTATGGCAGGACTAGGTATATGTACATATACTCTGTATATTTTTTGCTGTAATTCATTCTAATGCTCAAGGTTCCTATTGTGTTTTCAATAACATATTGAAATTAAAAATTTGCACTGAATAACGTAAAAGTTGTAACGATGTACATTAAAAGGATGATTAAAAGAAATTTACTGGTGCGTATATAAACCCTTTGTGTAGCTAAAATATGTACAAATGTTGTTATATACAACATGCAACAGAACAGTTATAAGTATCGTATGTATTAACTAGAGACTCAGAGACCTCGTTTGCCCGAGGACAATTCCAAGAAACTAAAATGAAACTGCAGATTTATCATGTGTATAAACGAAGCAGAAAAAATTACAATTCTAACTGCCTGACTGGATTGTTTGTTATCTGACGTAGCAGCACTCGAAACTTGTTATGGTATTTTTTGCTTCCCGTTTCATAGCAGACCTTGACATAACGCCGCAAAATTAAGTTAATTATCTTTTTACCAATTTGAATGTCAATGCTTAACAGTGCTGCCAAGTTCGATCGAGTGTAACCACGGAACCAATAAATTTATTAATTCGCATTAATCTAGAGACGATAATGCTACAGCATATATGTACGTACACATGTATGTATATATGTATGTATGTGCCATACACATATTTTGAATATATGGTATATCCATTTTACCGGAAGTTTATTATACCGTCTTCTTTACTTACTAAGCATGTGCTAATTCGAATTAATGAGGGAATATCAAAATGAATTAGGAAATAAACTCGTGTGTTCATGTATATGTGTGGTCAATGGATAGCTATAGGTTAACAATATTGTAAAAAATGGAATGATCATAGTCTTGCATGTTGAAAATACACCTGTCCTATTTTGGTATAGTGGAAGGCATGCATTTAAAATTATAAAGTATTTATATATAAAATTGTATTCGCTTTTATTATTAATAAATGATACGGATATATGTATATATTTTAAATAACCCTCGGGAGGTTATAGCTAGTCTATGAGCACGGCAACCGGTTCCTAGCAATCTGAGCTAAGCCCAAAATAAGGTATAAACCAACATGTCTACAATCGCGTAGCCAGTGCGTTATCGTTCCCTAAGAGACACCAGGTGCATTCCCTTTGAATTAATCTTAGCGGGTTAAGCGTGGCTCTGATCAGGAGGATCGGTTATTTCCCTAGCTACTCGTAGAAACAGTATGGAAAAGGAACAATTTCGAATACTAGAAAATCAGAAAAGAACATGGGGGATGTTAAAGCTATAAGTAAAGAACCATTCACTGACAAAACAAGCCATGAAGGTAATGCATGATCTATGCAGATAGATAGTTAAATATATATGTATATATTTTTTATTCAAGCGTTGAAAACATTGCATGAAACGTAAATAATATATATTTGATTAAAAAAATAATACAGATAAAATAATTAGAAAGGCAAGCTCCAATAACATGTAAACCAATAAAAGCACGTCTCAAAATTTGTTTATCTTGATTTATAAATTGTACATTGTAAATGCTGATGACAGAATTGGATATAAATTTTAGGATCCCAATAACTAATGTATGTATCTTTGCGGAACCTGAGGCTATAGTAGGGTGTTTTCTTGTAATTTTTAGGCAGGTATTATATGCGCGTTACGAGGGAGCGTTTTTATATTCGCGGAATGAGCGGGTTGTAGAGGGGTGAGTAGGCGCATTGGTGGCGTGGCCTGTGCAGCGACTCATGATTAGTATAAATACGAAGTTTCATTGTTATTAGACAGTTAGCCTTTGAGCTATCGTCAACCAAGTAACATAATCAGGAGTGAAAAGTGAAATATGGAAAAAATCGAATATCGTGCCGTTATAAAGTTCCTTACCAGGCAAGGAAAATCAGTCGCGACCATAATGAATGAGATGTCATTGGTTTACGGCGACTCTTGTCCAGGAAAAACCATGGTGTACAAGTGGCATAGCTTATTTAAACAAGGAAGGGAATCCCTTGAAGACGACCCGAGGCCGGGCAGGAGCATTGAGGTGACCACGCCAGCACTTATCCAAAAAGTTGAACAAATTGTACTCGAAGATGCTCGACTAAAGAAGAAACAACTCGCAGAAATGGTTGGAGTATCCGATACAACAATTTTTAAAATCCTACACGATCATCTCGGCATGTCTAAGGTCAGCGCAAGATGGGTGCCGAGAATGCTCACGCCGCCGCAAAAACAACAGCGCGTAGAGTGTTCGCGTGCATTTTTGGACCTCGGTAATGAAGACAAGGATGGTGTATTGAGTGGAATTGTTACTGGAGACGAAACTTGGGTTCATCATTATGAACCTGAGTCCAAACAAGACTCCATGCAGTGGCATAAAAAGGGCACAGCACCTCCCAAGAAATTTAAAGTGTCACAATCAGCTGGGAAACTCATGGCAACGGTATTTTGGGACTCGGAAGGAATATTGTTGATTGATTATAAAGATAAAGGTGTTTCTATAACCGGAGAATATTACGCTTCAATATTAGAGCGACTAAAAGAAGCCATTAAAGAGAAAAAACGGGGAAAATTGACAAAAGGTGTTCTGCTTTTGCACGACAACGCGCCCGTCCACAAGAGCTGCGTTGCGTTAGCTGCCCAGCATAAGGTGGGCTTCGAAATTGTGAATCACCCACCCTACAGCCCAGACCTGGCCCCGAGTGATTATTACCTGTTTCCGAAAATGAAAAAAGAGCTGCGGGGTAAAAAATTTACTGCCGATGATGAAGTCAAGGAGGCAGTTTCGGCGTATTTTGCAGATAAAGAGAAATCATTTTTTATGAGGGTATAAATAAATTAATTGAAAGATGTGAAAAATGTATCCGTCTTGCAGGTGAATATATTGAAAAAGAAAAATAATTTGGTTTTTTTATTTCCACCCCTTGTCCCCCATTCCGCGAATATAAGAACGCTCCCTCGTACCATAACATTCAGGATCTTCGGTACTTATATGGCCACTTTTGAAAACAGCGAACCATCTACAAAACATCCGTGAGAAAGATCAGATTCAATTTATGAAACTTTTCTTCAGTTACTTTAATGTAAAAAATAATTAACTAACACACAAAATTCCTTTTTCTCCATATTAACACAAAATCTACATATAATTTTCTTTGGACCATTGTAAAACCTTAGCTATCAAGGTGAAATTTAGACAGTGGATTTTTAAAACATAACAGAAGCTAATATTGTACTCATGATGCCGAAAGTATTGTCAACTTTCGAAAAGTCACTCTCCAATCAAATCACCCTCGAACAGTTGACAGAAATCACTTAATTTTGAAATACCTCAAATACTATATTATTCAACATGCGATTATTGGCAGAAGTACTGAAACGAAAGTGTCTATGCCTGCTAAGATAATACATAATATCTTAATGTATAAGAGTAAGAATGTTTACGACGTATCGGTAGACTACATTTGCAAAGCCAAAACTAGGTTTTATAATATTAGCAAGAACCTTTCCTTGTTTCTGGAGAATCCTATTTACTCATGGCCATTATTATTTTCCTACCAGTTAGAAATGACTTACGGTAATTTTCTTTTTTGTTTTCTTAATCAACAGTTTATTTTCGATTAAAGTAGCAATATGGGCAACTATGCCGAATATTTAAAAAAAAATTTATTACTTGATGCTAAAAAGGGCTTCCTACATCATTCTATCTCAACACCATGTTCGGAATATAATACCATAACAATGCATCTTGTTTTTCCAATAATTCCCATATAAATACAACTTTTCATTTATAACAGTTTAAAGATAATATTTTTCTTCTCATAGTTCATATTATATCTTTTTTAGAGAATTTTGGGAACTTACGCTTGCTTGCTCACAGTTAAATAATAATAGTACTGCTTGTAGCATAGATTAAAACAGCCAACGGTTTGATAGTTGTTTGTAAGGAAAACTACTCCGATGATTGTCTCGAAAAATTCTTTGTCAGAATTTAAAGCGCTATAACATTAAGTGATCTAGATCTGTATATTTCTCTCCACAGTCACATGCCGTCCATTCCAATATATTTATTTTATAAAACGTAGAGAGATTTGTCGGTGCCCAAATTTCTTTCTCGCATTTATATTGATCTATGTGTTAATTCTGATGTATTACGTCATTTTGGCATTACAACAATTTTTCTGGTAAATATTCCATGCTTTTCCAATATCATTTCTAATAACAGCCCGTGAATGTTGCATATTTTTTATATTTTGTGTAAGTTAGTGTACCCTCTCTAGTTGCTGTTAGTTAACCTATCAAATATCCCATTCAGGATTATATTAAATCTGACCTTTATATACGGATGTTCTCTACATTTTTCGCTTATTCTCCCTGCTTTTTTGTTATTGTTTTTTATTTCTGCATAACATAGTAGAGATGTATTCATACGTCCTTGCTAACTTTTTATCTTACATTTCATCCATCATTAAATTCACTAATTTAATTTATGAGCTCTTAAAATGATTTTACACATCTATTAATTTAAACAATTTAATTTGTACTAGATTGCTTTTTAATAAAATCGAAATTTCTGAGAATCTACAGATATCGATGACAGATTTAAACACATTTAAGCGATATTTTCCTATGAATCGCAAAATATATAGACTTTGTATAATTTCCATTAAATATCACCGACTCCTTAAATTCAGGTCATGACTACAAGAGAATCTTTCAATATTAAGTTTCGTAATTTAGAAATACACTCTACCGTTGGTGTTATATCAATTTGCGTAACTTTCGTACGTATGTACTTAGGGTAAGGACAGCCCTTGACCAATAAAGTAGCACCCAAAACATGTATGGACGTTTCAAAAAATTCAAATTCAAATGGATAATGCTCCTAACTTAATTATACTGCTACTCAAAATTATTACTATTAATCGAATTATTACGGTAACACTATCGAGTATGTTTTATAATAATAATAGCACATTTTATTTTTAAAAATATCGCATGAAGATACCAATGAAGATTTGTCATAAGAATCATAATAGTTTAAAATGAAACTAAAACAATAATATAAATATGACATAATATGCCATAATTAACATTAACATTAAGAAAATGTAATTGTGTAATTCATCGATAAAAGTAGTTTCTAGAAGCCTTACAAGTACGATGGTGGTAAAAATAAAGAAAAGAACTTTTCAATTTGAAATTACATTTATTTCTTAACATATCTCCTGCAACCTCAATATATTTGGATCAACGATGATCGAAAATGTATATACCTTGAAAATATTCAAAATTCTCATATTTAAATCTTAATGAAATTCAGAATTCCCAGATGTAGACCTTGATAAAGTTCAGAATTCTCAGGTTTTAATATCCACAACAGCTTTAGCACCATTATCTTTTGAAAACTTCTGACGTAGAAGATATTGTTACACGTGGAAAAAGGTGGTAATCCGACGGTGGTAAATTCAGGGCCTAATTCGTTAGTTTTGTCTGTAACAACAACATTTTTGTGGATGAAAGATTTTACATTTATTACTATAACATGCACTTTCTCAACAACTGCCGGTGTCAGATTTCGGAAGTCTACTACATGGTACATTTTAAACGATTGTACGACCATATAAAAACACACGAGCCTATTTACCAACAGTGTAAAATAGAGAACCAGAGTTCCTCAGACCATTCTTCATTCCATTATGAATACTTGCTGATAAGTGAAGTACAGATAATTTAGATGGCGCGCCATAATCGTTCACGACGTAGTAACATGCAGCAGGTTTACGTAATAATTGTAACTGTGGTTTAAATCGTGTAAAATATTTGCGCATTTCAGTGTATTTTTAAGAAAAATGACAGTTTACAAAGGGCACTAGGAAAGTTTTGCAATATGACGCAACAATGAATCGTAGGAAGCTACTTGTTGCTGCCTATTGAGACATGTTCATACGTGCATAGTAGCCGCCGCGCCATGTCGATGGGCTCAGTTATTCATTAGCAGTGAGAGTCTAAGTTGCGATAGCATCGTAGTACCGTGAGATAAGGGCAGTCCTGCGTTATAATTTGGTGCATGGTTTAAACATAGACCAGTGCTTCGAAGAAATGAGGTGAAGTTTGTTCACATCGCAGAACGATATTCAGGTGGTATAAAGAATTCCAAAGAGGAAATTTAACTGTGGAGGATGCTGAGAGGCCGGGAAGGCTACGAACGTCAGGAGGAAAGCGTTACTACTATGAGGAAAATGCTTGGCGAGGACAGGCGAGTGACCTACAAACAGATAGAGGGTACTTCAGACCTAAATGCACCAGAAATTCTTTCGATTCTACAGAATCATTTGCACGTCTTTGTTCACTCTGGGTGCTGCATCGACTGACTGAAGAGCAGATGACACGACGCGTGACTTGGTGTCGGGAAATGCTAAAAAGTTTAATAAGGGGCAATCTCGGTATGTGAACAACATCGTGACAGGTGACGAGACTTGGCTGTACTATTACGATGTGCCGATCAAAGCTCAAAACAAAGTTTGGATCTTTGATGATGAGGACACACCCGTAGTATTTTTCAAATTGAGTGGAATTCTGGAACGCGTGGTTTTGGACACACAGAAGACAGTCACAGCTAAATAGTATACTGAAAAGTGCCTGCCTAAAGTCATTGAATCTATGAAGAACATGCGGCCAAAGTCAAGAATTGACACCTGGTTCTTCCATCACGATAATGCTCCAGGACACCGCGCCAAAGCCTCCACCGAATATTTGACCACGACAGGATTGGAACTTCTCGAGCACCCTCCCTACAGTCAAGATCTTGCTCCCTGCGACTTTGCACTATTCGTGCATGTGAAAATGAGGCTAAAAGAGAGGCAGTTTTCCAGTGATAACGACCTTCTGCGGACTTTGGATAACGAGTGTGCTTTACTCCCTAGTGAAACTTGGCAGAACTGGTTTAAAGATTGGCTTTGGAGGATAGAGAGGTGTATTGAGTGTAGAGGAAATTACTTTGAAAAAATTAAATAAACAAAGCTGTATTGCAAAACTTTCCTAGTACCCTTTGTCAATAGATCAAACGACTGATGAACATCTGGATCCGCATATAATAGTAATGTAAATTCTTGTTAATTACCCATCGAAAAGGTATCAGTGGCCCTATTTATACGTTCAATGGACAGTATAGTGAGACGTTAGACACCAGTAAATTTAATAATATATAAATAACTATGGAACACTGATTTTTCTGCGAAATATTGTATATACACATATATCTGCAGTATCTGGTGTGTTTCCAGTAGCGTTTTACTCAGGGGTACACCGCGCTGGAGAAAATTTTTTATACAAAGAAAATGATCGTTTTGTGTGAAGTACTATCACTGTCATTACATATTTTTCTTAATCTGATAAAATCTGAATCTTTTTAAGACACTTCAATTTTTCTATAAGCAGATGAATTTTTTCGTCAGTTATAACGACAGAGAAGGATTTTCTAATGTGTTTATTGCCTCAGATATTCCTTTGTAATTGATTAAACGAAATAAGCGTGCCACCTTTTTAAATAAATAATGCAACACCCTGTATAACCGTTTGCAATCGGGCAAAAATAACCCTGTTAATTCGAGAATAATTCGATGGTTTTTCTAGTACTTGACAGAATATTTCAATTCAGATTATGAGTAGATTCGGATATTTTTTTACATAAGTCTATTCGATACACATTGTTTTTATTTTTTCAGGATATTCGACTCTGTTATTTCAAAGTGTCAGATGACGAAAGTGAATTTAATTATTCGTGTAGCTCAGATAATAAAACAAAATTTAGATATTAATGTGAGTGAATTGTCTAGGTTTTCCGATTAGAACCCGATATTACTTCTGTTCGTCAATCGTGTATATTAAATGTAAATACGCCGACTCTATCTATATTCCTCTTTGTTTCTAAACGAAACCATTTTCAAAAAAAGACGATACCACTGTTCTAGACTATTCCAACCTATTTTTAAATGAGATCTTTATCGAAAAGATAACATTTGGAACAAATCAGTCCTTGAAAGGTAAGCCTCGAACTTCTAGTAGTGTGTGGACTGAATACGAGTGTTTTTAACTTTGACTGTACTAAAAGTGTTGTGAAAAAGCCAATAATGGAACAGTACTAGTCAAATGATGTGCTCATGACAACATCATTTTTTCCTCAATGCATGTCACGCAAGTGTTTTGAAAATATATAAAAGTACTTACACATTTCAAATAACGAGGCATTTGATGCAGAGTCATTCCTACGACACCATGGTTGAGTAGTCAGAGTAGCTCAACTTTTATCTACCTATAATCTTCCTTGTAGCAGAGATAAAAATTACTATAAGAAAATTTGTATAACACTTGGTAGATCTGGCCTTATGGAACTCGTTTATATTATAAAAGAAATGTTCCGAGGCGTAAAATGCTTTGAACTATAGACTAGGAGTTGTCTGTACTATGATGCTCTACATGAATAGAGACACTAAGTAGTACTTAGCACCAACAAACTTTCTAGACGACATTTTCTATACCTTTATTTAGTCCTTATGGGCAAAAATATTTTTGATTGCTAAATAAAAAATTATTAGCTCCTTATGTGGTTAATCCTTTTGTCTTTGTCAGTCTTCTTCTCACTGATTTCTCGTAGTAGGACTGCTTTTATTATTTACTCTTCTATTCTGAATATTTGTGAAACCTATTTTAAGCTCTATTATTTTGTTATTCACAATAACGTCACATATTTATTGATTAAGTTCAATGTTAATTTTCTTTTATATATATAGATTTCTCTATGGTATTCTTAAATATTTTTCTTTTTCTAACCTGTTTTTCGTTAATTTTGTATAAAACTATCCACTAAATATTAACTTTAAGAAATGTTCTTATAATTTCATATAGTTTCACATCTACTTGATTTTTTGAGTCAAAATCTTTATTATATGCATATAATGCGCTATTTAAGTTTTGTAGTGTAAGTAAAATTGGTTTATTATTATTGTCTGTAAGACGTTTTGAAGTAGAACGACCTTAAATTCGGCGATTTTACATATGTACACACATATATACGTATGTATGTATATTGAAATCGTATTAATTAAATATGCAAATGTCAAATGTCGATGACTGACACAAGGACTTCAACTTATGAAATAATGCAATGTATTAGCAGTGCTGTAATAAACAAAAATATCAACCGAGAATAGAAAAAAATATTTACGATTTTATGTGCTTCTCACACGAATAGAAGCACATAAGAATAATATATTTACGAGTCGAACATAAATAATCCATTAATTGAATAGAATGGAATAGAAATATACAACAGATCATGTCTCGAATATCGATACATCTTAAAATAACAAATTCAAGGATACATTATATTGTCTTTATTTAATACATACTACAAATATTACCTCATTTTTTTGCACTTACGTTAGAACTATTTGAATTTTTTACTCTGAAAAGTCTATGGAATGAAAAAAAAAAATTTTGCTGTTTGAAACTACGTTCATTTCTTAAAATAGTCCCCTACCATCTTAATATATTTAAACCAGCCATGATCCCAAGTCTCTTTGCCTTGATAAAATCCAAAATCAAATTTTAAGATAGACATCTACCGCAGCTTTAACATCGTTGTTTGTTAAATGTTCCTGATCTGTAAGGTATTTTTTGGGCGTGGTAAAATGTGCTAAATCCGGGGCATAAGATTCTAATTCATTTACTTTTATTATAACATCAACAATAGTATGGAACTTTGTACTGTCTTTAAGGGAAATGATTTTCTTGTCTTGTCTAAACTAAGACGCTTTTCTTTCATTGTCCTAATTTGTCTAAATCGCTCACGTAATATGCATCTGTGTTGGTTCAGCCTTTTGTAAGTAATCGACAAGAATACCTTTTGCATCCCAAAAAAGTGAGAAAAAAACCTTTCCTGCAGATGGTACAGCTATCGCCTTCCTTGGTGAAATAGAAGCACAGTACTGCTACTGTTTTCGTTTTATTTCAGGGGCATCATGATGAACTGGTCTCATCTGTAGTGATAAATCCTCTTATAAAGTATTCCTTGTTCTTTGCTAAAATGCTCCAAACATTGACGTAAAATTCGTATTCACAATTTTTTTCGTCACTGAGTAGTCACAGCTTTTTCATAGCCAACCTTCATTCAAAACATATGGTATGCATTCTTTTGAGATATTTAAAGCCAGCTATTTCAGATATTTTTCAATAACTATCTTTTAGCACCAAAGCTATGCACTTTGAAAGAATTTCTGGACACCTTTCGGACATCTACTATGCAATGCAGCTTCAAACCGTCCTTCATCTCATTACGATTTATTGTTGACCATGAGTCTTTCAAAAAGAACTACTTAGCAACGAATACACGTACAACTTGTAGACGTACAACCTTGGAACACGACTGACGTTCATTTTCTAGAGCGTATGAGTACATTCAAGATTTATCACCACTCACAATGTTGTATAGGTTTTGAGAGTCTCCGACGTCGAAACAATCTACAGTTTCTTGGCACCGATTTACCCTAGTTGCTTTCTGTTTTTCGGCCAACAGATGCGGTATTCAACGGGAAACTAATTTTACACACAATTCTTTATACAAAATTTTTTGAATCAAGGTGTTTAAAATTCCCAATAATGCTTCAGTCTGGCGATATGTCACATGTTAACCTTGGTTGATGATCTTACGCACAGCATCGACATTTTCCTGAGTGACTGCCGTTTTTGAAGAACCTGCTCTTGGATCGTTGCTAATACTAATCCGCCCACGTTTAAATTCTCTATACTAACAAGAAATTGTTGACTGATGTGGTACTTCATTGCCAAAAACAGAAACCAACTCGGCGAGGCATTCTTGTGGAGATAATTGTCTTCCATTCCATTTTTCAACTAACTCGTCAACTTTGACAGTTCGTTGTAGCTACAACAATACACGTATCGCACTGAAACTTTGGATTTAGGTCAACTAAAGATGGAGGTTAGTTTTTAATACTGACATTTGATTAGTGACGCCCTCTATATCCCACTATGCAAACTTTAAAAGACATCCCACATAGCAAAAGACAGTCATTCTTGAAATTGAATATTTTTCCTGCAAAAAATCCATACATAATTAACTCTCATTTACCATTTAATTTTGTCCATTACTCCGTTTTGACTTTCGCTATTTTCTGTGGACGAAATTAATAAAAAAAGGTAATTGTTGTTCGTACAGCAATAGATTTTCCACTCATTATCTTTTAAAATGATATAGTGTTCTTCACAGTACTTCCACTCATTGTATAGCTTCCTTTTCTATCTGAGAGATAGTACAGTTTTCTCATTTCTTCGTTTACCGTGATTCTACGTACAAACGGAGCATTACATCGTTTTACTTAAAAGAAATTGCCAAAACTGTTCTGCAGTCAACCAATTACAATATGCTTTTCTTGATTCAAAATCAGTAAGATATAGCTGATAAATTAGAGGAACCTTATATGAATGCATACGGAGGCTTTTCTTAATATATTTGAACAAGCTGCTTTGCATAGTTGTATAAAGAACAAAAAACTAGAACTAAGTGCGCAATTCCTATATTCCTTCCTGCCATATCTATCTGTGCTGATAATTTACGTAACGACTTCTTTGGAATATCTTCCATACGTTGCTGAATGTCATCAACAACGAGTTCAGTAAAAGGCTAAAATCTTTCTGGTGATTTATATTGAACGAAAGTAGCATAAACAATATTTGCATAGGAAAATTCTTCATTAAATAATACATCATTCCAGATTCAGAATAGTGCGTGGCATTCCGAAAACGAGCCATTAAGATAAAGGTGTCTGGCGCAGACGCAAACTTCATTGTAAAGTTATGAATAAAATATGAAACGCATGGCATATTTAAACATAACCAAGAATTTAATATCGAATTTTGCATATGGAAATCTAAAAAGTTTAATTTTAAAATTATGAAAATAACTGATTGTGAATATAAGAAAAATAATACAGGAATAATACAGGAATGAAGAGTGAACGAGCAATTATAACAAAATCTAACGGAAGACAAATATGTGTGACTATAGCAAAAGAGATTAGAAACTTGTTGATTTGACAATATCATAACAATATACTTCTGTATTACAAAAACTAAAAAAATACTTGAATTAAGCAAAACGTTCATCTGAATCGTTAGTAGATGTCTATTATTACGTTAATTTATTACATTAATTTACAAGCGAAATTGAAACATCTCTTGATATGATAAGATATCCAATATTTCTGCATTACTGCTGCAGATGACAACTTTGTTGTCTAAATCACACACTAATGGCTATTCGTGTGAAGGAAAGGGCACAATTTTCTTCCTAAAAGCAATTATAAAGATGATTTAGAGGTAAATTCAAATTTAATCCCATTTGGATAATGAACTACATAAGTTTATTCTACATTTCAGTTATAAACATTGTACGCATTTTGATGACGATTGCGAACTTTGCAAAATTTGTTTTCTATCAATGTGACAAACTTATTATGTACGAGTACGTCTATTCATTCTTATGACATGCATTTTGTGTGTTTTACTATTCTGGTATCAATTGCTTACGATTTGTTCTTCTTCATTTAAATGGCGCAAAACATATACGTATTACGTATGCATACCTGAATCGAATAATAAGGAACTCGATTCACATTCAGAACGTCATGTTTGGAGAGAAAGTGTGCGACGAAAACAAAACGGTAGCGATCATAATTCACAGTTGTCCTTGATTTTGCAAGAAGAAAAATGAGAAACTGATGATCGTGATATTAAGTTTTTGTCGACTAAGTATCCGTGGGGTATTATTTCAAAATTCCGTAGGCAAATATGTATACAATGCATCAAATACACAAGTAAGAATATAGAATTGTCCAAACAAAATGCACGGAAAAACTTAGAAAGTGAAATTGATTACTTTTTATATGTTAGTTTATTTATTCATATCAAGAGTAACGTTGTTACGTAAATTACTGCGCTAATATACTAATTTAATAATAATAGTAATACTAGTAACATTTATTTTAAAAAATTAAGCCTACAAGAAATTTGGGAGATGTGAATTAATGAAATAATGCCAATGCGCAAAGTGGATACGTAAATAAGTAAAATAGGGAAATGATTTGACGGATAGTCCAAACTGCTAGTAAAGTAACTGTCGAAAATTTTGAATTGCAGAAAAAATTAAATTAAAAATAGAAAAAATTGCCCATAAAAAAGTTCTTCAACAGTTTTAACCTCACTGTTAACTTATTTTGGATGAAAAATTCATTGCAACAACGAATTAATACTGTAAAGGTCTTGAGCAAGACCATTGCAAAAATTATATAATGAGACTTCAGCATCGTCGATCCAACTACGTTGAAGTTAAAATAAAAAATATTTAAACTCGATCGTTTTGTCTTACAAATGAAAAGTGTACACTTATAATTTCCCACCAAAAAGTAAAAGCTGTGGTGACAATGTCAGCACAAATGAAGTGATGAACAGTGAGAACATGAGATGTGAAAATTGTTCAAAGTTCAAATAAATTTAAAGTATATAACAAAATGAATGAACCACATAGTAAACTAAATTTTGTTTGTATGTTTAAACGTTTGTTTATTGAGAATAATAAATGATAAAAAAGTAGCGAGAAAGCAATAAACTTTGTGTTGTTTTCTGTCGAACTTATTTTGGATCGGTTTAGTGATTATTCTATTATAACAGCCTATGATTGAGAATTAGTGTACCAAAATTCCAAAAGTTCAAAGATAACTAAGTTACCGCCAACTAAGCGATTTTAAAAGGGCGTCGTATCATTGAATCACCTGACTGGGAAATCGCTAGACGTATACAAAAATATTGTTACAGTTGTTCACAGTTGGAAAGAAAAATGTCTTTTGGCAAAGATAGATCATAGAACGGTAATGCGCCCCACTCATCGCCATATTCATTAGTTTGGGTTGTCTTCCTATAGTTCAAAGCCAAAAATGTCTATCACTAATCAACATCGTGCTCTTAAAACAGAACGATATAATGTACAGGCAAAATGGAATGAAGAGTGGAACAATATCGTCTTTTTTGTTTGTGAGTCTATAATTGCCGTAGATAAGTCCGACATCGAAGAGAAACCAGTAGAATACGTTGTGGATATTCGAATAAATGTAACAGAGAAACTCTCGAAGAACTGAGGAATGACATTTCTGTTTCGGATAATTAATAAGCACCTCATCTAGAGTTTACTATTTTATCTAAATAACGACAGTTTGATTTTAGTCTGTCGATTCAATGTCTTTAATTTCAAATGGGCTATTTAATCTTTTAATCGTACATTTTTATCCTCAATACTACTTTTCTCTCTTTGTTAAGTTGCGTTTTTAACGACAGAAATAACATAGTTATAATCTTGTACCTATTATTTATGGAATCGATAATTATTTCATACCCTCTATAAAAAGACAAAATATTCAAAGTAAAGAATCAATCGTTTTATATTTAATTAAAATCAGAGAAGTACTTAATTTGTCTCTTTAAATTCAATATCCCAACCATAGTATATGTATTTAAAAAATAATTACAGGGTTGTCACGAATTTTTTCAACCAATTATAAAATTGAATAAGTTCGATATATGTATATACATATTTTATTAATTACGTTACATATATATATATATATATATATATATATATATATATATATATATATACTTTTATATACAACAACGAGTACTATCGAATATTCTATTCCTTGCTTCATAATTTAATTCTAACTATGTGTGCTATTTCATAACTACACGATTTAGTTCACTGTTGCCTTATATATAGAATAGAAATGAAAATAAGGAATTTACTGTTCAAAACATATAATTCCACAGTACACATATAAGGAAATCAAATGGATTGCGTTATTTCGAATTGTATGTATGTACATGTATAACTTCAGCGATACTGCTGTATATGAAGTTAATTTCTAAGTTATTAAAAGAATATTATAAAATCCTACAGCATAAAATGCTTTAGATTAGAACTATACTAACATTTCTCAATATAAAACTAAATTTTAGATACTAGAGAAAAAATGCATTGTACCAAATTTCGAAAATAAAAACTTTCAATGAATTTATTTAAAACAAGGCAAATAACTAAATTGTTTATTTTGGTTTTTAACTAGTGTGATTAATAAGTTATATATTTGACTAGCACGAAATCTGAGCTTTCTTATTTCAGTGAAATATGACAACAAAATAAAGGCCTCGCTTGAGTCAAACCCATGGCGCACATGACGAAAGATTGCGGAAACATTAAACATCCATTATTCAAGCATATACGACCACACCAAATAACATATAATATAACAACAAATTTCAACAATCATCTTTCTTTGAGGCGACTGGCAGTTAGTAACGAGAAGTGAATTGTTTACAAATAATGTATCGCATATTTTGAGCTCCTATCAAAGAACAAATCATTAAATTCAAACGTATACTGTCGAAAATAGGAGAGTACAAATGAATTCATCATTCACAAATATACAAAACTTACTTGACTGGTATTTCATCAAGACAATATAAGACCACACACCAGTTTGATTGCCCGTCAAAAATTAACGAATCTTAGATAAGATTTGTTGATATGCTGCACTTACAGGACCTTTGTCAATCAAACTTCTACTTCTTTCTCTTCAAATCCCTTTGGATGGTGCAACATTCAACTCGGAAAAGCGGCGAATGAGTACCTTTCGCCGATAAAGATAAGTCCTTCAATGAACGAAGAATTGTGAATTTTACCAGATGATAGCAAAAAATTATTGTAGAAACCGGGTATGTTATATAATTGATTGACCTTTTTTATATTAATAAATGGATTAAGAAAAAAATACGCCTTGATTTTTCTCGCAACCCAATAGGTTAAAGTGGTATCTGAAGCAGCATAATTGTGGGAAAAAAGAGACTTATCATGACATATGGTATGGCGTATGAAGAAAGACTGATTTTGAGATTTTAGCAGTTTATGTGTTAATACTAGTTTATTACGTATTTATAACTTGATAGTGAATTAATGGCGTAAACGATTTTAGATTAATTAATAGCTTAGAAGAATAAGAATACGATTTAAATTTTCCAAGACTTTGGCATAAATTTTAATTGACAGATTGTCTTAATCGCATAAATTGATTTATCTTATTTTACTAATTGTATAGGTTTTACATAAGCTATGTAATGCATTAAAACACATTAATGAATAAAACGGTACATACACATCATACACACATATAAAGTTACTCGCATCAGAAATAATATCGCTGTTAATTTCCTTTTTTGTACCAGACCATGTATGTACGTATGTGTTACAAAGAAAAGTGTAATATACAGATTTCCTAATGAACTAAGTGGACGAAAGTGAGTTAGCGTAGCGTAATAGTTGCATAAATTTCATCCTGTCACGTAATTTCGTTCGCACTTAATATTCATATCAAACGTATTTTGATTTTTATTATCTATAGTATATAGTTATGTTAACACTTTCTTAAACATACATATATCAATATGCCAGACTATTTCATACAAAGAAGCCTATATTTTAATTAAATAACTAAAAAATGTGTGGCTTTAGAGCATTTTAAAATTATATGACAAAATTTTGATTTTTTTAAAGAAATAATGATATTAAATATATTAAATAATATGTATATATTAGCTTTATTCAGGCCTTTAGACCCATATCTTTGCAATTATCTTCCTTTTGTTTTCTGTTCCTACCCTTCTTTTTCCAATCCGTTATTCGTTTTTGCACCAAATCTCCCTCGATTGCTTCTCTTCTTTCTCCTAGGTCTACCCCTTCTTTACCGGTTTCTTTCATCCAACGACTTTGACAAGTTTTTCTTCATTTTTCTCTTCAAATGACCTGCTACCGCAAAAGTTTTGCCAAGAAAAACTACAAAGAAATTGTAGTTCGTGTGTTTCTAACATTTCATTCTTTTAGCTTGTACAAAAAAGGCAGTCAGATAGTCTGGCTTTGTCGACAAATTAAGATTATCGGCTGGTTGTACACTTCCTGTGTCTGGTGAGCGTTACTATCAAAATGATATATACATAATACAATGTAGTCAGAAGAAACCATAGATCTATTTCTTAGATAGAAGTAAAAGTACTTACATCATTTTGACAACAAACAACAAACATAAGTAAATATAAAGTCTCCCTTCAAGATTCTGTAAATCAAATAGAAAAGTATTTTAAATAAACACAATACTTGTTGTTTCTATATACTAGTCTTTTTTGATCATGCACGTGTGCTAACATAAATACCTAGACGTTTTCTCTCGGACTTAATATTTAATGAACTCTTTGTCAATGCTAAAAGAAAAGCATTTGTTCCTTTTTTGAAATTCTCACAATTTAGTTCAATGGACGTTTGTAATTTTTTCATTGAAGTAAAATAATTTAATGTTTTGTAAGTGTTTCCTGTATGGATCACCTTATGTTTCTTTAACTATTAGTTAATT
This sequence comes from Dermolepida albohirtum, assembly GCA_031893035.1. Taxonomy (NCBI): domain Eukaryota; kingdom Metazoa; phylum Arthropoda; class Insecta; order Coleoptera; family Scarabaeidae; genus Dermolepida; species Dermolepida albohirtum. Next base: position 721,211 of record JAVIWB010001490.1, on the reverse strand, counting down.
CAATATACGAAGGAACGATGTAATTTGCTAAAGAAATTTCTTCTTTCCAGTGTGTGTATGTGGTAGGTGATTATTATTGATTGCTTCTAAAAGAGAAAAAGAAGAATGTCTTCTATAAAGGACGCTTAACGTAAAGAATATATGCAAACTAAAAGTATTATGGAATTTTCATTTAATCGCGTTTTAATTAGAACTGTTAGTACTTACTAGATATATTGAACTCAAGGTAATTTACTACGTATGTATATTGAATCTCAAAGCAGTGACAACTTAATTTATAATATTTATGAAATCGTATTTATCAGTAGTTATATTTAGCTGGACATAAAGGATAAGTGATCATTTCCACAAATATAATACAAATTAATATTATTAAAAAAGTTAATTTGCATTAAAGCTAATTTGTTTACACCGGTATACTCTTAATATTTAATTAGCTACTTGCCGTACGGGTCGAATTTCTGTAAAATCAAACTGAATATTTTAAATCTCGCTCATTCTATAGCGTAAAATAAACGTTTTATTGCAGAAATGTTGTCAAGTGGTCATTACGTTCGTTCCTTCATTTTATATAAACACTAATTATATTTATCTGAGGTCAAATCTGTAATTAAGTAACTTCTCTTATAAGGCTACATAAGGTCATCTCAATTTGACGTTTTCATATATATATATATATATATATATATATATATATATATATATATATGAATCTGTAAAATGTAATAAAATAATGTTGTAATATAAATAAATTATAAATAATTCTACCTTAGTATTGACTTCACGTATTATACTAATTTTTAGTTTTCTGTTAAATCTTCAAAGCGATTTCTTAATAACAAAAGCCAAATATTTTAAAAAGTATTTATAGATACTAAAAAGTGACTATTTTGTAAGAATTGAAGTATAAAACAATTGTAGAATATACTGCATATATTGCAGATAACAGTTTATAAATTTTATGGTCAAAACACTTCTGTTGTCGCTGTTTGTTTATGACATATTTTACCAAAATTCGAAAAAAACTTGAAGTAACATACATCGAATTGTAAAATAATATAAATTAGTGTTTTGAAAAATAAGTATTAGCGATACGTACTTACTAATGGAAATGTTATAAAGGGTTTTCTAATATGGACATAACAATTTTATCTTTTAATACGAACGTTGAACGTTTTTCATGATCTGTCAACGTTAAAACGTCAGTAACGGTTAACATTTTCATCGTGGTGAAGTTCACGAACGAGTAATGTTTGGAAATTATTAAAAATTACTACCGCAATTCTTAATCGGTGGTTGCAACAATTTTCGGTCATAATAATCGTCCTATCAGACAGGCTGTGAATGTTATAATGGATAAATTTGAATCAAAATATTCTCTATTGGATGTTCCCATGCCAGTGCGGTCGAAGTACCTGAAAATATCGCAACCGTAAGTGCTTCAGTTCAAAATCAGCCAATCAGTCGATTCCACGTTGTTCACAGGAATCTGTCAACCATATTGTGGCGAATTTTGCGTAAAGATCTTGGCTTACATCCTAACAAGACTAAATTAGGTCAAGAACTGAGGCTTCTTGATCATTTAAAGCACTGAAATTTCTCCGATTTGACCCTACTAAAATTTGAAGAAAATCCTGAATTTCATCTAAAAATCATTTTTAGCGATAAAGCTCATTTTTGGTTTAATGGCTTTGCCAATAAGCAAATTATGCGTTACTAAACAGCAACAAACCCCCCACATGTGCTTCAAGAGACTCTATTACAACCACAAAAAGTGACCGCGTGGTGCGGGTTTAATGCCGGGAGTATGACCATATTTTTTCGCCTTGTTACGGTCAATGGAGTTCGCTATCGTGCCATGTTGACCATAATTGGATGTACTTGATATCAGTGATCTGTGATTCCAACGAGGAGGTGCCACATGTCACACAGCTGGTTAAACGATTGATCTATTGAAGGGGAACTTCGCTAACCGTGTAGGCTTGAGAAATAGTCCGGTCGAGTGGCTACCTCGCTCATACGATTTACCGTCGTTGGATTCCTTTTTATGGGGTCATGTTAAGTCTTTGGTTTATGCCAACAAGCCAAGAATGTATTGCCAACGTTCCGGCCGATATAAGTGAAAGGGTGGTGTAAAATTGGCTCCAAATAGTCGACTGCTGCAAACGTGCTCGCGGTGGTCATAAGAACGAGATGGAATTCCATAGTTAAATGTAATATATGTACTGCAACTGGTATAAATTTCAGCCAAATTTCTCAATTATTCTGTGTTTTATTTAAATATAAAATTGTTATGTCCTTATTGAAAAACCCAATATAAGAAGTAGTAAGAAAAAGCATCACAATAAATAAAACTCTACATACAGTGCGAATTCCTTGATTTCATAATCGAGATTAGTTCAAAAATCACGAGCTATGAGTTTTGTGGTGTTTTTCTTAGTTAATATGATTAATCACAATACCACCTATTCGAAATATTGAAACTGAAAACGAACATGGTACCCAATAAGATAAAAAAATAGAGAAAAAGGGAAGCTATAATTTAAATCAGTACGAAGAGAATATTTGTTTGTGTTAAAGAAAATCGTGTAACAGTATAAACAAAAATTTTATTACAAAATATACATCCACAATACACAAAAAATGTATATAGCCGATATAAATAAAGATAAATTGATTGTTTGATAAAGAGACAGTAATAAATTGAGATTGAAAAAAGAGAGGATAAAAAATCGGTACGGATACGTTAATAGGATTTCCAACGAATATCATATATAGAACTGAGAATGTAAGCAAATACAAGTTTTTATAGCAAATAAATACATACAAAGTTCTAAGAATTTCGATTCAGATTTTATGTAGTCCACTACGCGAAACAGCTCTCAAAATTGAATCTAAAAAGCTTCATAATCAATCACCAGTGGAATAGAACCATGCTCATCAAATTAGAGAAGTTTCAAGTGTACTTGAAAAACTCGAATATATTATCTAAAAAAAGTAGTCAAATTGTTAACTATTTTACGAAGTTCAATTCAGAAAATGTTCATAAATTGAATGAATGAAAATAAAATAAAAACAGCTTACGAGTTGTAATTATAACAGTATTTGAAATAAGCATTTTGTATTAAAAGTAAAATATGTCACTAAAGAAGAAGGAGAACTCAGAAGTAAAAGAAGAGTCAAAATGTTAAAGAAAAGGAACACGCAGCTACAAGGAAACTGTCATGAATGAAACGACTTATTTATATTAAAATTAATTTAATCTTTCTGTTTTGCATCAAATAAAAACAATTATATGAAATTGATAAAAAATACTCTGAAATAACAGGATAATAGGAATTGATATTGGGAAGGTAAAAAACAAGAATGAACAAGAAAATAGACGAATAAAATAAGACCTAGAAAGCTAAAATAGAAGGCATAACGAAAAATATGTTCCCATTTTTATATGAAAAGCAAATCCTATAGTAAAAGATACTAATAGAACATTTTGAATAAGTACTGAACTAAACGTATCAAGGCGACGAAAAACCAATTCAGAAAAACAAAGATGGAGGAAATACAGAAATCAAGACGGTGCAAGTAAACGAAATCATTAGAAAGTACAGAAATGACAGAACTATAATAAAATATCTAATAAGCATGGTATTAACTTATTATGGAGGGAAAGGACGTATTTTTTAATAAAGAATATGTGAAAAAAGGAAAAGTGTCTAGGAGATGAGAGGTCGTTAAAATTACAACTCAACTTAAAAACTGAATCGACAAATATAAAAATGATAGGAGAATAATGTGGTCTGTAAAATATTATCACCAGTAACCAAAGAAAAGTAACCAAGAACGCAATACGATACATATACTTATGTGATTTTAAGCAAAGAATATGGATGTGCAGATGCGTACGAGATAATACTGGATCTACTTTTCATTTATTTTCAACAAGTAATTAAGTTTGAATTTGCAGTGGCAACGAAGCTGAAAAGAGTAAAAAGTAACAATTCAGAAAACAAAAGGCCAAAAAAATTATGCAACAAAAAAATTTGTAATAAACAAAGAAGTTAAAAATCTTGTGAAACAGACACAGTGCACATCTTGGTTTTCAACGGTGCGGATCGCGTACGGAGTTTATTTTTCGTACAATTTTTTCGCCGTGTTTTACCAGGTGCGACACTTTGAAATTATCTGCTGATGATGACAACTTGGTTGTCGAAATGCGTATACAGAATTTACAAATAGTTAATTGTGGAAAGGGGTTATATATCAACCTTATTGATAAAGAAGTAAAGCAATTGGACATACTACTGATGATGCTTTTAAACTTGACGTTCGACAACGTAGAAAGAAAAATAAATAAAAGTGTCTTATGAAGAAATTAGGGTAAATATAATAATAGCATAAAACAACAAAACTAATGGGGTTGAAATACTTATAATGATGTCGAACAAGAAAGAGAAAATAATAGACAGCAAAGAATAAAGGCGAAAAAGAGAATGTTTTTAGTAAACGAACATTTATTAAAAATTAAAACATAAATAAAAAATTAGAAAATTAGATTTTAAATTTATTAATACAGATGTAACCTAACAATTTGCGTATACACATTGTCGAATTTCAAAACTATATAATAAAGAAAAAAAATGTTGGAATAATAAACAGTACATAAAATTACATAATAAAATAAAAATTGTGAATTGGACACTAACAGTGTAGATGGAACAATGTAGCAGGCAATACTAAGAATCAGTAAATAAACAAATAATCCATAAAAATAGTTAAACATAAAACGCATTTTTCTATCACATACAACACATTCAAATCTTATATTAAAGTAAAGTGTATTACACATTTTGTAAGCAACTCCTTTACTTACTTCTTAAACTGCAATCTATTTAATGTTTTCATATCATTTGGCTGGTGATTGTATAATTTAATTACATGGTATTTCATCTGGCCTGTATGTATTATATATTCTTTGATAGGATACCACAAACGTATTTAGGGCGTGTCCCAGCTATGGAAACCACTTTCAATTAAAACAGTAAAGAAAAACTGCGATCTATAAACTAAAGAAAAAAATAGAAAACAAATAATTAATGTAATCCTAAAATGAATTGTAGGAACTAAAAGAAAATACCAATGGAATGCAAGACAGATAGCTCGGACGAAAATAATGGCCAACTCGTTATTGTAAAGACCTAAGTAGGTAGAAGTAGAAAAAACTTCAGGAATATGAATTTTTAAATATGATCAGAAATATGCAAAACGTAAAATACGAAAAATTCCGCTTCAATAATTAATCTGTTATAATTCTAATGAGCTTTCCACGTCCAGCAATTTATTATTATTATATTATTACAACTATTAAATAATTTCACATTTTAAAATTAATTTACTACTACATATTTTTTTTTAAATTTTAACTTGTATTAAACTGCTATTATTTATAATAAATTTACTTGTGTTAAGAAATTATATTTCTCTTTTTTGATCCTATTTTCCTTCCCTGACCTATTTTAAAAACGATGATCTTAACAAAAGCAAAAGAAGAAAAATTAGTAAACTAAATTGACAAAATTTAAGAAGAGAAATGAGAAAATATGGTTTTCTTGGTATTAGCTAAATTTAATATTAATGCTATAATTTAAACAATTGCTCGTGATTTGAAAAAAGAAAGTTATTTGTTAAAATAATTTTGATTTATTCACGAAGTGATACTCATTTAACTATCACAAAATTACAGCGTAGTATATATAACATACGTTTTTATCAATTTTTAAATCGTCGTTATCTTGTTTTCTCGTGCTTATCACATTCCTGTATGTACTTTAACTTATCATCAACACTCAAATGCAAAAATTTCTATTTTTCTTATAGAAACAACATACCACAAACAAAGGTTATCTGAAAAATACACCCTAAAATAATATGCTTCGGATAAATTAGGATGCCGTATACTTACTTACCTTTATTTGCACAGTAGATATGTTACGCTACAAATAATATAGCCATACAGGGTATTTACTAAACATGCGGCAAAAATTTCTTTTATTGCCCTTTGATGATTTTCTGAAAAACGCTTTCTTTCAAAGATACGGGACAATAAAGATTTGGATATTTTTAAACTTATTAGAATACTATAAGTAAAATTATGGTGTACTGCACTGGACCTACGGAAGACAAAAAAAGTTCAGAAATACGTATTTATATTTTTAGCAATATTCTGATTATAAAAACGAATATTATTTTCATGTACACAAGGTTAGTGCGGATATCGAAAGCTTTGATAATTAAACTTATATTATTGAAACTTTCTAATATGAATCGCTGTATTAACGTCGTGATAACTCATATGTATTTTATGTATGGACTGGCCAATGAGAATTCGTTCGATGTTAGGTGATTATATAATAGATGATCTAATAGTCATGTGCCTAGTAAGGCAGCCTTGCAACATATTCATCTACATATTGGTGAAACAGACATATTTACACATAATGGTGGACCAAGACTGTCGAACACAGTAACAATAGTAGGATTGGAAGAACATGTGCTGAACATAGTGGAGGAAGATACAGATACACCTACTAGAAAAATAGGAAATACTGTAAATAATAGAACTACTTGGAGAACTTTGAAGAAGCAGAGCTTGTATTCACACTATATTCAGCGCGTCCAAACACTAAATCCTCCTGATTTCCTTTGTCGTATTGGATTTCGCATTTTGCCATTTTTCTGAAATTTTGCATATATTGAGTCTTCTTACCGACGAAGCACGTTTCTCAAGAATTTCAATTATTAAGTACTTTCACATAAAAGAACATTTTCACATAATTTTTAATAAACATTTAAACTGTGTCTGTGAATATCTGGATAATTGAACCGGTATTTCTACCAAGAAGACTTACTGGCGAGGTGTGTCGAATTTTTTTGGAAGAATCGTTACTAGAGTTTCTAGAAGATTTACTACCAGTAACGAGAAATCTAATGTGGTTTATGTACGATAGTGTATAAATCACATTTTAGTGTGGCCGTTGGTAAAGTTCTAAACACAACATATGTAAATTGCTTAATTGGTCGAAATGGACTCCACTTATAACGTGCACGACCCCCTCAATTTTGGCTTTTTTCTCATGGGGACATTTGAACACATTAGTATATATTATTTTTGTGAAAAAGGAAGATTGAGAAATCGGGTAATTGATGGTTCAATGCAGTAGAAAATAATCCTGGTGTTTTTAAAAGGCTTCGGCTGTCAGTGAGGAAAAAATTGAGTCCATGCATTAATTATTGCCCTATATTTTTGAATGAAACAAAATGTCTTTCCGAAAATCAACCGAGGACAAAAAAATCTTAAAATAGTCCTTCTGAATTGTCATATGTTCAATAAACTCCCTGTATAAGGCGAAAGAAACATCAACTTCTAGTTAATTACCAACTAAACATGAACATAAGTGTAATGTGCAGTAAAAACAGAATAATACACAATTGTGTAAACATACATGAAGAAATTCTGAGTAAAATATATAAACAATACAAATAACACCCAATCACAATTTCATTCATAACGAGCAGAAATATTGGTGAAAGCAAAAAAGCGACATTCGTTCGCAGGAAACGGGAAATAAAATTATAATTATATTGAGCATGTTCATTTCCTTGACGAGTGAAAGTGAAATGTATTGTGTATACTTGGTTCTACAGAAAGTAATATCTAAATGTTCACGTGTATTTTAAAATTCCGTATAGTTAAATATGTGCTAAAAATGCTACTCACAGCGAAATATGTAGTTGCGTAGTCGTTTTCGAAATTGCTAAATTTGATTTTATACGTACATACACATAAATGTAGTTTGATCATAACGTTGTCTTAGCACAAGTACACAATTAATTAACACGGCATCGGAAGTACAAAAAATTAAAATACACAGAACAGAGTAATACTTACAAGGTTATTCGAACATAATAAGTAAAATTATATGGATATATTGCAGAACCATGTATATTATTATTAAACCATGAATTTTAATAGTAATAATAATTTAATGTCTAACAGTTTCTCAATTAGTAAGAAAGAAATAATAATTAGTTATAACTACGCTGCGGGAAAAGAAAGTTACAATTCATTATAGCGCAGGCCAGTTACATATTGTTGTAGGAACAGTATTACATTACTCTGGTTTGCGTTTATCCGGTCAGAAGTTTAATTTCATTAGCGCATTTTTTTTATTTTTAAATATAAAACACTAATATTATTTGCTTTGTAAAGTTATGCTTTAATTTCTACATGAAAACCTTCTAAATCTTCAATGCATATATTTACGATAAAATAAAAATATTTACATATAAAAACAAACTTAAAAATTCTTGGATAACTTGAATATAAAATATAACAATTTTCCTTGTTTTTAATAATTTGCACGTGCACTATACATATACACTACCGCTCACGAAAGTATGGACAGCAACTATATCAAACAACAAGAAAAAAAAAAATAAAAAATATCAACGAAATTGAACAAAAATTAATATTTATTGATTCTTTATATAATAAAAATTAAAATTACAATTTATTAAACTTATTCCTAATATATTTATATATTATACTAATTATACTTTCTTTTCATCGAAGAAACCACAGTTCGCGGCGATTACAGCTTTTGTTATTCGGGGCATTCTTTCTATTAATTTTCTCATTACATCTGGTGTAAAATTATTCCATTCTCTTTGTTAAATATTCTAAAACAGCTCCTTCGATGTTTGACATTCCTTTCTAACTCTTCTATCGAGATCATTCCATAATAATTCAATGGGGTTGAGGTCCGGACTCTGTGGCGTCCTCAGAGTCCGGACCTCAACCCCATGTCATTACTTTCAAAATATATACATTTTTTTCCGCCTCGATGTAATTTTTACACAACAACGACGCGTGTTTGAGGTCATCATCATGGGTAAATTCAAAATTATTACCGATTAATCGCAGGCCTGACGGTAAAACGTGATTTTCCAAAATTTCTCGGTAATCCTCCTTTCTCATAATACCATCTATTTTTATTAAATCTCCCATTCCGGCTAATGAAAAACAGCCCCAGACTACAACAGAACCACTCCCATCTTTCACCATTGGAGCTATGCAATCTGGCAACATTTTTTCTCGCGTCGATCGTCTGACGAAAATTCTTCTCTTTTGCCCGAACATTTCAAATTTCGATTCATCACTCCACTCATGGATTGTCCAATTACGGTGTAACCTTGCCCATTGAAGTCGTTTCTGCTTATTTCCACGTCGTTATAATGGTTTTCGTGAGACAACGCGACCGTATAGTTTCGCTTCCACTAATCGTCGTTTCACTGTACTCACGGAATTTTTTTAGGACGGGCCTGATTAATTTCTAATGTCATTTCAGGTGCCGTTAATTTTCTATTTCTTTTTCTAATTAATTTAATTCTTTCGTCGTCAGCTTTGGAAGTACCTCTCGATGGTCCCAGCCGATTATGGTCTTCCAGACTGCCAGTTTCTTGAAACCGACGAATTGTGAGATTCACCATCGATTTTTTTCACTTATAATTTTCGCCAATACCGCAAACTAAATACCCCTCGTGATGCAAAGTAAGTATCGCTGATCGTGTTCCACTATCAAGCGGCTTTCCCCGTGGCATTTTGTAAACAGAAATTACACTATTCGCTTACAAAATAGACAATTTCACACAAGCATGTTCAGTGATCTACTGATGGGCACAAGGAGGTAGTAATAGGGTAATCGACTCATTTCAGTTAAATTTCTAGAGTTTAGTCCCTTCTTAATGACCGTACCACTAATCCTGATTATATATAGTTGGAATTATCGTACTATTGAGATGCAATATCAGCTAATTATAGTTATTATTAGATAAAATTGTTTCTATCATATTATTTGGAGAATATATACAAATACAATATCTATTTGAATTATAAACTTTCTTAAGAATAAGGTATAATAATACTATCGCTATTTATTGGCATTAATATAATTCTTATGATCGTTATATAAAATTTAGATCAAGTGTCCATACTTCCATCAGCGGGAGTGTACATATGTATGTATACATATGCACTGTAACAGATAATAATACAGTCTGTGAAATGGGTTTCCAACTCCGCATATACATATGTGTATTAATTCTTAACAGAATTAATAGCGACCATTCTGTTGTGCTTCGTATGAACAGGTCCGGTTATAGTATGATACGAATCAGTCTTATAGGACTACATAAGTTTCGTTTTGCGATAGTATAAATATTACTTACGTATACTTTCTTCAGGATTTATTTTACTTTACTTAGATATTTCAAAGGTTATAAGGAGCACGAATAACAGGACAGGAAAGAGCAGAAAATTAAGGCCCCATCATCGCAATGCGACTTACAGGGCCCGCGACATTATATATTTCTGTGTTATATGCTATTTACCTTGCCTTGTTGCTTCGCCTACAGATCCCATACATAAATGGAACCATCCGCCACTGCTAATTGTGTGGATATAATGAGACGCTAAAAGGGAAAAAAACGATTTTAAAGATCTGAAGCTAACAAATGATTTTGCTTGCACCAAATTTGAATGAAGAACTCCGCACTGGTAATATATGACATCGACACATACAAGTACAGAAACGTTGCAAACCATCACAATACGCAGACATCAGAGACTGTTTGCTGGTATATATGTGCTGTTTTAGATATAATACACAGAATTCTAAGGCAAATAAAGATAATATGCGACTAATTCGTACAATATGGAATTGAGAGTGAACTATTTCTAGTTTGTTTTGAAATTCGGAAGAAGTGGAGTACCGATCAGTGATTAAGTTATTATTTTTAAAGAACAAAACAAACGATTAAATCAAAGCTGAGTAGAACAATACCAGTGTTCATATTATTAAAACTAGTATAGAGGATTAACTGCTAATTTTACTTTAATAAATCTTAAAACTTCAGTCATTCTATTGATGGCGCTTACATTTTTTTAATAACTATACGCATTTTATTCACTGGCTGTGACCTACTTTTAAACACAACTACACAGTCATATGATTTGCTCTTCTTCAATTTTAGACCTTGATGTTGACCGTTCAGTAGCTAAAACCTTCAGCTACTGAACAATCAGCTGAAGAGTTTCTGCGTTGATATACAGGTGGAGTCTGACTTCATGCTTGCGCACAAATCTTTTGATTTCTTCTTTAAAACTTAGCGATTCAAAGTCTCTATGAATGTCCAATCGCGACTGTTCCATGGTGGATACCATATTACTCAACAGTTTGTTCTGGAAGGTCTGATTGGATTTGACATTGCCATTGCTAGCACAGCACGAAAGCAAAACATCGTAAGTGTGTTAAATTCTTTTTTTATTGATATTTAATGAAAATGCTCAGACAGATACAACAGATTTTTGTTTTCCTCTTTGGGGACCGTTACTGATGAAAAGTAATGTCTTCTCCGTCATCAGCTAATTTTTGAAATCGCAAGCGTATCCTTTCTCTATTGGAAACAGGTAACGCTTTGTATGGTCGTAACACCACGTATAAATAAATCATGTATAAAATAAGATGGTCAGAACACTCAACAAAAATATTTTTATTTATCATTATCTTTATAGAGTAGGAATGAAACAGAATCGTACAAAACATTAATATATACTTCATTTTCAAGAGCAAAATAAGTATTAAAAGGAATTATTTATCTACACAGCCTCAACAAAGATTTGTATGAACAGTATTATGAACGGAAACCATGTCAAAACATCATATTCTAATTTTGATCTAATTAAAAGAAAATAATAAATTACTTATTATGTGTATAATACACTCTCGACAATTGCGAAAGACAAATCTATGTTTCCAGGAATTCGACCAAAAAAGGTCATACCAAATGTTCGAACCACCAACTATTAAACAGCAGGAAAGACGAGTTCGAGATTCATTTCGAACATTATCTCTAATGCACTGATTAAGAGCTCCACGCCTTCCAAACCATCGATTGTGAAATATTTTAGGTAAATATTGCTGAACAGAAAATACATAATGTGGTGACCAACCGTCCGCTGAAAGCAAACATTGAGAACAGGAATATGTACGTCATCATTATTTGAGCAAGAGCAGGTATTAGCTCAAACTGAAGAAAAATTTGGTCTGCAATATAATTTCTTATGAAACCAGTCAAAACATACAGTTTCTGTGGATATTATATATGGCTGTCGAATGAGAATTATCAGTGGCCCAATATACGCAATTTCGTCTGTGAATGTCACTATTTGAAGAGAAAATATCTATGCCACTAAAGATAATATAACTTAATAAATCGAGTTGATTGTTTTAATCACAGCTTCATAAAATTGAAGACAGCGATCACAGGCATCCTCTTTAAGTGCATGTACGCTAATAAATTTATAAAGACAATATTTTTCTTTCGTTGACTCAATTGTTGAGGATTATCTGAAATTTCTAAAAAACTTGTTTTTATTTCGTTCCCTACTTTAGAACGTCCACTGCGAGGAATATCCAGCACGTGTCCATGCTTTTCGAATTTCTTTAGTATTTTACTTGCACATTACTGAGTTACATGATTGTTGGGATACTTGTCATTAAAAAATTCATGACTTAGTTTTGAGATCTGATATCTTTACCGTATCTAGTCATTATTAAAATTTCTATTCTTTACTTTTCAGATAAATAAGAAACTGTTTCGGAGGACAAATATTCGACGACGAAAAGAAAATGAAGCTAATAACAATATATTAGACCGACAAATTGAATATTATAAGAACACTTCCGCCAAATGTTAATCAGAAAAAATATTAATTGGAGTTCAGACTTTTGCCGTGCACTGTATATTAATAACTTATAATGTATTGATAAGTTGAAATTTCTGTCAAAAATCAATACTATTGCCCATATACTAAACCACGCTCGATACGTTCGTTTTTCACTTACACCCTTATATCCATCATACGAAGGATTTTGTGCGTTTGCCTCATATGGTGTTACTGTACCATATCTATCTACCTACATTATTATTCGATACAGAGATGACTTACACCTTCGAACCAGCACTACACAGATGTTTTTCAGATTTTCCATTTGCCTGTTATTCCATTAACGTGGCACCCATTTTCCCATCTTATGGATTTTTCCCATTGCACGTAATCGGTCGCTAATCGTTTCTTAAGCCACATTTGATGCTTCTGACAATTGTTTTTGAGTTCGAGTTGGGCCTTCATACAATAACTCCTGCAGTTTCGCATCTTCAAACTTTTTGGGTCTACCAGAACGTTCTACGTCTTGCACATAAAAATCACCACGTTTGAATTGTCGAAACTACGCCTCACATGTTTTTATGATTGGAGCACGCTCAATGTAAATTTCTACCACCAAATGAAGACTTTCAGCGGCTTTTTTCCTTTGATTAAATAAGAAAAGTAATGCATGCCGCAAACGCACTTTTTCAGACACGAAACTCGATATTTTTAAAGAGATGTAAACCTACGACAGTGTTACTTTCACCAAGTATAACATGTACGGCTTTGAAACTTGAAGTCAGTAGAATAAAATGGCATATGTGTCAAATCATAATATTGCATACTTAAACCTATGGAAAAATGGATAATGACTTTCGGGTACATCGGATACATCTACAGCGTTAGTTAGACACAATTTAAGAAAGAAATCAAAATATAAATTTTAATAAAATCCACTTAATATAAATTTATCGCAAAGCGCTTGAGAAATCAGCCGATTTTTTATGGAGATAAATCTAAGAAATTTGTGGGATAAGTGAGGTCATTTAATTAGACCCTCGGGCGACCCTTCTCCCCAAACCGCAACAATTCTCGTAAAAAATGCTGGTTAACAATCTTCTATCCCGTTATTCTCATTTAGCATTTGAAAATTATTTAATGAAACCGCAAATCGTGTTGAAGGAAGATAGAAGTCTATGTTTTTAAAAGTGCATGATGTAAGCAAATAATTTTTAATATAATTAACATGAATAGCTAAAGTATAAAAACAGTAATATAAAATTTTAGAGAAAGATACCTCACTTAAAATCACATTATTTGCTTTTAAATTATTTGCTTATTTGTTCGAATAAAATAAATATAAATAAATTCATATTTCGTTCGTCACATTATTATGCCAAAAAAATAATATTTACATATTCATATCATAAATACACAACACATATTGCTAAAAGTAATCCGTCGAAACTTGAAATTATCTCTTGTTTTCTACGTCGTGAATTTGAAGATTTCAATGTTTGCATAATAGGTACATTAGGATTGCATATGCAGACATACATAAACAAAAAAGATATTTTTTTTCACTAATTAAGTTGGCACTATACTTGGAAGATTTTAGATTAGGTTCGAGTTATTCAAGCAATTGTGTGGAAGATAATTAGCTAAACTTCACTTATTTTCTATCTTTTGCTCGTATTACATATATACGTGCAATCAAATAAATGGCAGTCTCGTTACGTAAGTATGTGAAAAATGCATCTACATTATTCAGCTACTAGATGTGTGCAGATAGAGCTGATATAATAATCTCACCCACGTACGATCCTTCATTATTTTCTGCTCCTTTTTTTTCTGAATTTTGAATTCCCACTGTTTTCACTGCTAAACTATTTTTCATCCTTTTCAGATGATATCACCAACCAACTGTGCTTTTTCAAAAAATTTTTTTAGAACAGAATAAATTTTAAATTCATCACTGACTTTTTCATTTTTTAGTCTAATAAGTTCTGTCATACTTTTCATTTTTCTTAGGTATTTCATCCGAGTGGTTTAAATTTTCCTTTTATATGTTCCACTTCATATTTATGATTTACAACCATAAGTCAGAATAGATCTATCATATGTACCTCATTGTGTATACATTTACTTTTGTTCTTCTGGATATGTCATTCTAACCAATAAGACTTTTGTTCATCACGTGATATACGTTCGTCTTTACTCTCCTGTTGATTTCCATTTTCTTATTTAACGTTGCCGTTTAATACCACACGTAAGTACTTAAATTGGTTTTCTTTTGATACACTATTCCACGCTATTATTGTTATGTTCTTATATTCAACAGAAAATTTCTTTGTTATGGTTTCTTTAGTCTTTCATGCATGGAAAACTATACTGGCTTCAACCAACTTCCATGTCTTAACCCACATTTATGTTACAGGGATCAGACTTTAGTCCCTTGCTAATGACATAACTTGTATTTCTTCTGTAATAGGCTTTGATTTTTTCTACGAATTTAATACTCATTCTTCTTCCATACTTTAGCACGAATATCTGTGTGGTACAAATTAGTAGCTACTACATAAGATCCCTTTCCCTACTGAATTTTCTTTCTTGTGGTTTACTTAACTATAAAGATATGGTTTTGAACACTTTTATCTATTCCAAGCCCTCTCTGAAATTCTTTCGAAGTCATCTTTGTAGCTCTGGTATCTATTATTTGCTCGTTTATGTTCATTGCAACACAAGTATGATTTCTCTATAGTTCTTACAATTATTATTATCATTATCATTATTATCCCGTCTATATAAAAAGTGGTAATTACCTGAATCTTCAAATCTTTTGGTTTTTTTTCTTTCATTCCATATCTTATTGAATACCTTTATAAAACAAATTCATACAACCTTTTCCCATATTCTTTATTAATTGGGCGTTGACTTTATCCTAGCCTGGAGCTTTACCATCTATTGTTTTCCTTATGGCTTCCATTTGCTCCTGTATTGTTTTTCTCTACTGGCTATTTCACTTCCTCTCTTGGACATCTTGCCTTCACTTCGCATTCTTCATTTCGAAATATTGCATTCAAATAGCCATAATCTCCTCTTCATCTGTCAGCAATACTTCATTTTAATAGTTTCTGTATGCTCTATTTTATTTGACCTTATTCATTTCAATACTTATATAATTTTTGATTTCTTTTATTGTTTTCCCCATTTTTCTCCAAAATCTAAACATGTTTTCTCCTTTGCTATTTCTATCACATCTTATATTTAATTCCCATCTCCACGATCTAATACAAAATTTCTTATGTCGCGTGCCTGTGAAAGAGCATATACACGATTGGGTTTTAATTTCATATTAATCCCTCTGGATGTTTTAATCCACACATTAGATGTCCATTGGGAATATGTTTTAGAAATTCTTATGTACAATTACCGTGAAATACTAGAAAAGATTCCAAGCCCCAAAGGATTAATAAAGGGTGTTTCAAATTTCGCGGTTTTTTTAAAGAATAAATAAAACACAATTTACATTTACTTTCGAATACTTTTTATTGGTAATTGAAGTATCAGTTCTGACATTTATATGCGAAAAATAATATCTGCCAAATGCCCTTCTCTTGCAGCTCCACAGACGGCCACTCTTTTGTTAAAGTTTTCAATGACATTTTGACATAATTGAGACTCTATCTCACCAATGACACGAATAATTTCATCTTTTAAAGCAGGAATAGATTGTGGATTATTTTTATTAACCTGACTTTGCATAAAACCCCAAAGAAAATAGTCTAACGGTGTCAAATCACATGATCTTGGTGGCCAATTAACGTCACCATTTCTTGAGGTTACGCGTCCAGGAAATTTTTCTCTCAATAAATCAATTGATTCGTGTGAGGTATAGTGCCATCCTGTTGAAACCACATGTCCTCTAGATTAATATTCATTAATTCAGGCCGCAAAAAATTCGATTATCATCCGACGATATCGATCACCATCGACAGTTACAGCTTCACCAGCAGCATTTTCAAAGAAGTAAAGTCCAATTAAACGACCTGACCATAATGCACACCAAACAGTAACTCGTTTCGGATGCACAGGTTTCTCATGAATAATTCGTGAATTTCCCTCACTCCAGATATGGCAATTTAGTTTATTAACATAGCCACAAGTTCAAAATGTGCCTTATCGGAAAACATTATTTTTCGAGAAAAAACAGCTAGTTGTTCATTGATGAAATTGACAAATGAACGACGTTTTAAATGAACTAATGGCTTTAGTTCCTGTGTTATTTGAACCTCATATGCCTTCAGAGCTAAATCCTTGTGTAAAATACCCCATGTTGTTAATTCACTAAGTCGAAGTTGTTGTGAACGTCGTCTAATGGACCTTTCAGGATCTTCAGCAACACTTTCAAGAACCAATCCAATATTTCCTTGTGAACGACCACTATGACTGTATTTCTCACTTTTGATCTTCCACGGAACCGGTCTCTTGAAATTTTTTAATAATTCGACCAATAGTGCTTTCAGATGGACGATTATATAAACCATAAATTTCACATAATTTTCTAAAAACACTTTTCACAGAACGCTGATTTTCATAAAATAATTCAACAAATTGAACGCATTGTTGTACCGTGTACGAAGCCATTTTTATAAATGTCATACATCACATTTTTTAAGTGCCCACATACCCAGACAAAGTCAGTGCGCCATCTATATTTTATTTATTCTTAAAAAAACCGCCCAATTTGAAACACCTTTATAATCATCCTTTAGTCTTTGGAATCTTTCCTAAAACGTAATTTTTATCTTAATCTACTGATTGATATTTTAATCTTATTTAAGCAGCTCTTATACATCTATGCAATGTACTGTTTAAACTAATTAAATTTTATAAAAGTACCGCTAGCCAAATCCATAACAATGTTTAAATCTCTTCATTATTTCAGAAATGTATTATTTGAAGTATGTTTTCATTCGCTTGTATTAAAATAAACTATTTTTAACAACAATGTAAATATTTCGTCTCGTGATTTTAATTATGCTGTGTAGTACAATTGGCAATTATTAAGCGTGAGACCGTAACAGTTATCATTAATTAGTTTCTAGGTTATAAATTCCTTTACCTAACGCTATGATTCCTAGAATTTAACTACAAATACAATTTACACTTTTATTATAATAATCTCTGAAACTGTAACAGTACACTTTATTCATATACTGCATGATATCTGTACATTTAGATATAAAAGTTATAAATAAGACTATTTTAAATTTGATTTGCATAATTATATCTATAATCTACATCATATTTTCATACTTTTTATTTCTTCTGTACTATTTTAGTCCAACAAATAGCTATTCTATAGGTAGATTTATATCCTGATTTGTTCCATTCCTCCTTTGCTTTTAATAATTTCGTTAAACTATACAAATATTTTTGTTCGTAATATCTTTATATCTTATCCTATCCAGTTGCGCCATTAAACAGATTCTGGCTTTTGTCACTGAGATAAAATGATGTATTGGGTTGGCAAATAAGTACTTTCGGTTTTTACTGATTAGAGAGCGTTGCTTTATTTTTTGTATAACGTATGTTAGTGTTGTACTTTACCGTTTGTCGCGTGATACTAGTCACATTGACGTAACTTCAGAAGCAAGTAGTGCGTGATTTTTATTAAAGCTATTAGTTGTGGGTTAATTTTAAATGGAGTGCAGAAACGAACATTTTCGACATATTTTACTATTTTATTTCCGTAAAGGAAAGAAAGCTGCCGCGGCTCACAAAAAAATATGTGAAGTTTATGGTGCTAATTGCTTAACAGAGCGCACGTGTCAGAATTGGTATAAAAAATTCCGTTCTGGAGATTTTTCCCTCAAAGATGAGCAACGTTCTGGTCGGCCTACTGAAGTTGATGATGACCAAATCAAAGTCATAATTGAAGAAGGACAGTCATATAACTGTTCGAGAGGTTGCGGAGAGGCTACATGTATCGCATACAACAATTGTAAAACATTTAAAATGTCTTGGGCTAGTTAAGAAGCTTGATATTTGGGTACCTCACGAATTGAAAGAAATTCATTTAACACAAAGAATCAACTTTTGCGATATGCACATCAGACGAAATGAAACCGACCCTTTCTTAAAAAGAATCATCACTGGTGATGAAAAATGGGTCCTGTACAGTAACATAGTTCGAAAACGATCATGGAGCAAACACGATAAACCAGCTCAAACAACATCGAAAGCTGAATTGCATCCACAAAAGATCTTGCTGTCAGTTTGGTGGGATTACAAAGGTGTTGTGTTTTTTGAGCTGCTTCCAAGGAACCAAACGATCAATTCCGATGTTTACTGTCACAATCAATAAAACTGCTGATAAGGACCAGAAATTTTATGAGCGCGGAATCATGCAGAAGAAAGATGGCAAAAGGTCATTGAGCAAAATGGAAAATATATAATTGATTAAAAACTATTCTTTGTTTAAAAAAAAAGTGTTTTATTTTATACTACAAAACCGAAAGTACTTAGTTGCCAACCCAATATTATAATTTTGGTTTTATGCCGATTTGGACGTACGGCATCCAGCTATGTGGGACAGCAAGCGTTTCAAATATAAAGATTATCCAAAGATTTCAAAATAAGATAATGCGAACCATTCTTGATGCCCCATGGTACGTGCCAAACTGCGTTATTCAACGAGACATCCCCATCGCTCCCGTTAAGGAAGTGATTAAAATATACAGCGACAAATATCGTAGAAGAGTTTCACATCACCCAAATAATTTAGCCCAACAGTTATTTAAAGTTAGCAGTGCAGTGCGTCGCCTGAAAAGAGTAAAACCTTACGATTTGGGAAATAGACCGACCTGAAATGACTCTATTTAGTAAAGACACATAAAAAAGAGAATTCTCTGTTTATTCAATTACAACAGGTTTATAACTTAAGTCCATAGGGAAGTTCGATGGAGCTAACCTATACGTGTCAGGTACAGCCAATGTAATTAGGTTATTGCCTATGAGCATATTGCTAAATAAAGGAGACAAAAAAAATAATTTTGGTGAAGAAATTATTTATTTTATAAAAAAAAGTTCCATTAATGTTGAGCCTAACTAATGTCTTACTGTGACATTTTTGTTTAATATTTTATTTGTTCCAGGTTTCTAGTTTAAATGTACCATTAAGAAGTTTATTCTGAGTAATGTTCTTGTATTGTTTTCTTATTATATAACGTTTTATTGCTAATAAACCTTCCCATTTTTAGAGCTATTTAATTAATTCTTAACGCTGAGACTACATTAACTTACAATTCCGCAATTAATAGTTGTTACAAAATAATTTTATTAAAATTAAAATCACTGAAGATAATACAAAGGATTATCATAAATTTTGGCACTCTACGTGGGGGTCTCCTCTCTTTGTATTCCTCGCCTTTTTTTAATAGTAAATATGTTGTTTTCCTTCTGTAAAGTTTTTTTCCTTATTCAAGACTTCTAAATTATCTGCCATTGATACTTATTTCTTCGAATCATTACTTCTAGTTACTTTCTAGAAGGCCGAACAACTAACTTTAAATTTGCATATTTATAGTTGAATTAATTCTTCATAGTACGATGCGATGTAATTTATACAATTATCTCTGATATCACAGCTTAAATATAAACAACTCGTATACTAGATAAAAAAGTTAATTTTTAAAGACAAGATTAATATAGGCGTGTTCATTATAATAAGTTTCCAGAATTTTTAATAAATATATTCTAGTGGGCAAAGTAATAGGATGTATACGTATGCATGTACGTAACCAAAGATTTAACATATTGCATGCACGAAAAACGTAATTTATTATAACATCTCCTGTTATTTACATGCATCGATGTAGTTTTTGCGTCTTGTTTTATGCATATGTACGATACTTTGTCCTTCATATTGAGTAAATGTTATGTAAAAGAAATACTGATTTATTTTAAAAAAGTATAACTTAGGAATTATAAATTAGATATTGCTAATTATTTTCTTAAGAGACATAATAAATTGTATTTCAAAAAAATATAGGTGACAAATGAAAATAGCCAAAGATGATAAATTATGATTCTAAATCTACATACCTAAATCTTCTAAATCTATATATATATATATATATATATATATTATCTTGCATATATTAAGTTCACTACTATAAAACATACAATTAAATCACCATCAAATTTTGAAGTATTAGGTTGACCTTTATAAAATATCTGTGCTTGCTGAGACTTCTGTGATATATTCTGAAATTCTCTTGTAGTTGCGGAATACATCTTCGTTGAATAAATTCGCAATGTAATAATGAATGATGGCCGCATCAAGATTCAAGAAATAAAGTAGACATCGTAGTGATCTCAGATAAATAAGTAAGTGAGATATTTTATATGAATATTTACTCCAATTTCTAACAATCACAAAAACTGTTCCATCGACAATACTGGCACAAACGTTTCGTCACCACTTGTATGGGACATCTTCGAGGCTTGAGAAATTTAGAGAATAACTATCATTACAGTTTAGGTTGTTGGGATATTCATATAAAGATCTCTCTAGATTCACGGAGTTTTCGGCTATAGTAATGGTTAGCGCGGGGCAGGATTTTGAATTGAACTGGACATGGTGCCCGATTTCAAACCTATGCTCAACAAGAACAGAACCAGCTACGCGCAGCAGCCTAGTACAACGCTCATGCTCTGAAACATGAGTGCCGATCATATCCAGTTCTATTCGACCAAAATCCTCCCGTACTAGTCATTATTATGGCTGAAAAGTCTGTGCATTTATAGAAGCCTCTAAATACTTCAATAACCTTACCCGTGATGGTGATTATTCTCTGCACAACGTCTGGCAATCCTGTATCTCTAAACTTTTCAACCGCAACTGTAACGCTTCATTGATCCGTGGCCAATATCCCTATATAAACGCATTCACCACAGACTTACACCAGTTTCAGCACGACTACTAAGCGCTGAAGATGATCCATAGAAGTGGTGGCGAAACGTGGGCGCCAGTATTGCCGAAGACGCGGTTCTAGTCCGAAAACCGTGATTTACGTCACTTTATAAGTGCTGATTAGATATGGGCCCATCACTACATAAACAATACAAAACATCAGTATAGATAGTAGTTAGATTGTCAAGTGCTCCGAATAAGGCAAAAATAAATCCAGCTGAGAAGGTAATAGTTACCGTTTCTTTTTGGGGAAACACGTGATATAATACGCGTCGACTGTTTTGAGAAAGTGAAAAATTTCAGTTTCAACACAACAGCGAACAAGTTTCATCATCGAAATCCAAAGCGAGGTATATCTAAAACTAAAGCCTATTTTAAGGATCTCGAACAATATCACCCTTTAGAAAGTACAAAGAAACTTAAGTACCGCTGAACCAAGTGCTAGAAAAATAATGTGTATAAAACTAAATGCTTGTTTTTGAACTAAAATTCTTGATGAAGTCTGAAGTTGCCTTTCAACACTTGTATTATCAATTTCAACAATACACAATACTAATGTATTCTAATATGTAAAACAGCATTTAAAGATGATCCTTCCTTCATCTGAGGTTCCACGAAGCTTTCATTATTCCTTATTTTAAAATCTATCAGTTCGTTAAGAACTGGTACTATTCCGCATACAAGCTACAGTTAAACATTAATAACATTTTTCGAAATACGTAAGTGGCAGGACTGATAATGTCTATCCAAACGTCCATACAGAAAGCAATATCGTGGTTCACTATTAAAAAGATATGATGTGCATTCATCATCAACGGATTCATAGGGCAAGATTTTGGTGGAAACCTATTCACGACTCTATTGACTTCACATAGTCACTTTCCTCTATTAATTCTGTTATACCCCTTTTATCCTCTTGCTACTGTTCAACCTCCTTACCATTTCTGCAGAACTAACTTTGTCCTGCATAGTACCGGAATGCTAAAGCATTTTATAATATTTTTTTTCTCTGTTAACTAACTGCAATTTTGCAATGTGATATTTTTAATTTTTTCTATTTCAACATTTTTTCTTATTTTATTCCTTTGATTATTATAGTTGCTGTGTGCGTTTTGTTTCATGTTTTTTTCATTGACATGTATGTATATTTCTTCTGTTTGTTCAGGAACTGTATACCGTTGGACAATAACATACTACTATTATTATCAGCAATTATCCAATTGAAGCGTATACATGTATTTTCCCCACGTTTTCTTATAATTAAAATTGTCAGTTTGTGGTATAGACTGAACTGAAAATTCTTGTGACCTTATATAAGTCTATTAAATGTAAGATAAATTTCGATCTTTTTTTACTCTTTCCCCATTATAGGATATACATTTCAAATTTAGTTTTTTTTTTTTCTAGAAAATTAATTTCATGCAAATAAAACAGAAATGTAAGCCGATGATAATGTTCAAGAATTTCTTAATTTCATCATTTTTAAAAGGAATTTGCTTAAAGTAATCGTAATTTTTTGAAATATTGTAATATAGGAAACGCTGTGTACGCAGTAACTCGAGGAAGATTCACGGTTTTACGAATAATTTCGATAATGACAATTATTCACTGATTTCTTGGTAAACAAGAAAATTTTATTCTTGAAATTATTATTAACCGCATTTTATCACTGTAAATATGCTCGCTGATTTCGTAAATATACGCGCTGCTAGAAAGAGAGAGAAATCTGAAAAATAGAAAAATAAAAGAAAATGTTCTTTGCTACGCCATATATACAGGTAGTTATATAAAATATACAATGTATTTAAAAATTAAAAGCAAAATATAAATTAGTAAACAATTAATTTGGTAAGTAGACTTCCGCGGTCGTGGTCCATGCTATCTGCTTCTGGGTTTCCGGGCTGGAACCGCGTCACTAGTATATCTGCCGACGTTTCGTACCCATTTGTATGGGACATCTTCAGGGCTACTGCACTGAAACTGAGTTTCAGTGCAGTAGTTCAGCCCTGAAGATGTCCCATACAAATGGGTACGAAACGTCGGCAGATATACTAGTGACGCGGTTCCAGCCCGGAAACCCAGAAGCAGATAGCTAGTAAACAATTAATTTTACGTTTGTACGTTTAAACTAATATAATTTGGAAGTACATGATTAAAGAAAGCAAAACAAAAGCCGTATAGATGCCGTTGGAATTAGATTTCTGAAAAAAATAGAGAGAAAGATGAGAAAGAATAAAATAAGATACACAAGGTTCAGATAACATTTAAATATAAAGACATCGACAGCAAAAGAACAAGAAAGACAGCTGAGGTGGTTAGCGCATATGTATATACAGGATGTAGGACAAAAGACTGATAAGGAAAGTATAGGAAGCAAGAATACGGAAAGAACAGATGAGAAAGACAAAGAAAAACGTGGGAGAAAGAAAAGAAAAGGAAATATCCGAAAACAGAAAAGAACATAAAACAAAGATGTCAACTTGATAAAGATAGAAAGACATAGAAATAGGAATAGGAATCACTGAAATAGATAATTAGATTATTAGATGTTCTTAATGTGCCCTCCAGGATAGTTTCTTAATATTTTTCATATTCTTTATGTTTTTTGTGATATTGGAGAGATTTGCTTATTAGCTAGTTTTGAGTTTTATTATTGTTATTCTATGCAAAATTAATGCAATGTGTAAAGAAAAAAGTGAAGATACAGAAAATAAATTACGAACAAACATCATACGAAATCATACATTTACATTGCAACACAAATCACAGAGAAAACTATAAAGAAAAACAAGCAAATACTTATTAAGTTGTATAGATATCGAGAGTTCTATACGACCTAAAAAAGAGAGGCAATATAGTAGCAGCTTGGAAAGAAGATAACTCAATGAAAAATATACATAAGAAAATAACTAACCGAATAAGAACACAAAACCTATATATTATCAGCTAAATTATTATATATTCTAGAAATTTGGAGCGTAGTGTCAAAGAAGTTAGGACTAAGCATAAACACACAAAAAACACAGGTAACGAGAAGAACAAGGACCAATAAGTGTAGTTATAGACACCAAGAAAATGGAGCAAACGGATGAATACAGATACTTGACACAGCAAATAATAGTAGTTATATGAAATAAACAAGCAAACTGTTCCAAGCACTAAACAGAGAATTTTTAAATAAAAAACAGATATTGAACAAAACCAATATGTCCATTTACAGAGTCATATATATATATATATATATATATATATATATATACCAACGTGAAAATTGGATACTAAGTGAACATCACAAAAGTAGATTCTAATGCGCAGAAAGGAAGTATCTTAGAAGAGTAGAGAACAAAGTAAGAAGAATTGATAAAATAAGAAACGCCGCAATAAGGGACAGTCTTGAAGCAAAGTCTATGATAGTAAAGAGTGGGGAAAGGAAGTTAGGATACTTTGGACATATGAGTAGAATGGGAAACGGCGTAGAATGTGTAAACCACGCAAAATGTGAAATAGCAATGATAAGTATGTCCTGAGGAAAGGCATAGCAGGAGACAATTCAGCTGGTCAGGTACAGAAAGGAGTGAAGAAAATTTATATATTGTTACCACATACATCTTGAGAGTTTACCGTAGCAGAAGAAGGATTACAAAGAGGGTAAAACGAAAAATCATATCGAATTATAAAAAAATTCAAGATTTCGAGATTAATGGACGTTGGAGATTATTCGCAATATGAAAATACACAGACATGTATCAAAAACGGTTTCGTACCGTACACCAAAGTTTTAGATTAGATTGCTTGAAATGGTTTTAGAGCTTATTCCGTTGTGATCTTTCCAGACCTATGATCCTTCAACCACGCTAGAGTACGTTCTCCAGCTTCATTATTTTAATAACACAAAGCGGCTTTAGAAGGAATTTTTCTAAACATTTGTATAAATCCTGCCAAATTCTCACACTTGTTTGATCACGGTTCCCTCTGCTACTTGACAGAATCTACATCTCACTTCTTCAACATTGTTAGTAGATCCACTAACCATCCTAATAAACTCCCTGTCTCTACTCAGTAGGTTTGTTTGGGTGATTTGCCTAATTCTGGCCCAGGGTGTTTTTCCACTTTTCCCAAAAATTTTGAATATTTTTCTCAATAGACTATGAAATCCATATGTGCTCTAAAGTAATTACTTAAGGTTGAGATTAATTTTCGTATTCGATATACGTATTTTGACAACTAAGTTGTCATCATCAGCAAATAATTAAACAGTGTCGCTCTTGGAAGTTACGGCAAAAACCCGCACGAAACAAACTCCGTACACGATCTGTACCATCGAAAACCAAAACGCACACTGTATATTCGTTTCACGTAATTCTTAAAAAAATGTTTTCTAGTCTTAAACTACCCCGAAAAAAAGTACCTGCATGCGTTTAAAACACCCTTTCGATAAGAAATGTTAGTTTTGCAAACTAGTAATTTATCTCTGAATAATAGCTTATACCTTGATTTCCAATTTAGTTTTCTCGCACTAACAAAAGTTTCTCAAAAAAAAATATTGCAAGTAGGATATTTTTTCTTGTCTTGAAACTTTTCTTAAATATACTGCTTTTATTTAACTATCATGAAATTAGATTAAATAATTAAGTTGATTTTCCCTATACCTTAAATACAACTTCTGTTGGTAGTTTTAAATCAGTTCTAGAACTTACATAGTTTCTAAAGACGACAAACCGTTTATAAATTCAACTTTAATAGATATTATATAATTTCTTAAATTTCCTGATTTGAATCTATAGGAAATTACCAGAAAAAACTATATTATTTCGAACTCACTCATTTATAGCGTTTATTATTTTAACAGCACTCATACAATTAAAACTCGCTAAACCGTGCTCGAAACCTTAACCAACCAAAAAAGACAAAAACGCCTATACGGCGAAGCAAGCAGTCGGCCAGGGTTGTGAAACAGGTTTTCGTGACTTTTGGCTTTTAGGTATTTACGATAATAATAAAACACGTGTGGAAAAAAAGACTAGACACCCGGAAAATGTTTCTCCTTTTTTTGTTATGTTGAAGATCACTCTACGTATAGTTTAAACGTACTTATGAGTCCGTATATCTGTCGCTTTCGTGTTGTGTATTTTTACTATCCAAGATCATTTGTTGATAGCAAATACACCATCGAATTGAAATTCTTAATGTGTGTGGTAGTCCGCCATTTTAGGTATTGTGTATTTGTTTTTCTGCATACATCATATGCCACAATCTCGCATACATAATGTTCGATTTTATAATAGTCATTCTCATTTTCTTGAACAATACAATGGCTCAACGAATTATGCACTTACTATTTATAAATAAAGAATACCTATTAGACTTGCTTTTTTTAAATTTTCCAATTACTTTATTTAAATAATGTTCAAATAATGGGAAAAAATATATTAAAAATGAAAAAATAAAAAATATTCATCGTTAATAATAATCATGCAAAGCATCAGAAACAGGTCAAGATTATACCAATTATAATTTCTTCCACTGAAGTATTCCCCAACTACTCCATGAAAGCTTTTAAGAACTTGATCTCATTCCAATATACATATATATATATATTTAATTATAAAATTGTTTTAAATAATAAAGAACTTAATTTTATCTGCATTTAAATACAAAAATGTTAATAATAATAATCATTCTTGTAGAGATACAAAGCATCATAAGGCTGGTATTAATTTACCGTTTTATAATGTATAATAACAACAGTACTAGTACTAGTCTCATACAGTCCGAGCTTAAACCAATAGATATAAGGATTGAACGTTGGGCTGAGAAAATGTGAGGAATCTAGGCCGTAATCGTCATTTCGCTCAACATAATCATAATAATAATAAGTTAGGTACATGGCAAAGAAAAACATTACAGTGAAAAATAATAAAAAAAAAAACAAACCAAACTAAATATTACTAACAAAACCATAAAATTAAGAAATAAATGAAACTTGAGGCCGTTGAAATGGATATTCAAATAAGGCATTCGCATTTATGCTCACATGTGTTAAACATTAGATACTAGCTTTATCTCTTCGGACCAAAAAAGAATTATTAGCTTGACTTCGCAGATTACAAAGGTTAACCGGCGTCAAAATGGAATAAAACTATTAAGTTATTGATTAGTTTAACCAAAAATTTTGCACTAAATTTCGTCTAGCTAAAAGCAAATTGAAACATGCCCACAAAATAATCTGCATACTGAAAGACTGAAGTATATGTGTATATAATAATAATATATTTTATTTCAATTGCACCAACTGCATATAATAGCAAGACTATGTTGCAAAATCTAAGCAGTCGTAAGTAGATGAAAGTGAAGTAAAACTAGAATTTTGCAGTCGAATCTAGGCAGAATATCATTAATACAAATAAGCAACGATCCAAGATACCTGCCGAACACCCGATAAAGCAATAACATAATACTGTTATTATTGTGTATTTGCTACTATATACAACATTTGACAATTATTATTGAAAAGAACATATAAGACAATAAAGTGTAATTAACTTAAAAAAATATTAACTAATAGATAAAAATAGTCTTCTATTCAAAAACTATCTCTGATATCAACAGTTTTTTATTTATTCCTTTATTTAAATAATTAATAGATTGTTGTGCATAAATTTTTTTGTTTTGTGTTGTTATTAATTCAATTCAAGTCTATACTAATTCGCATATTTGAGATTCAATGAAAATACCGTTTTGAAGCTGTACCCTAATAAAATTTTTCAAAGGCTATTGAAATGGAACCCAATTGTTTTTGTATTAA
The DNA here is from genome assembly GCA_031893035.1 of Dermolepida albohirtum. Lineage (NCBI taxonomy): Eukaryota > Metazoa > Arthropoda > Insecta > Coleoptera > Scarabaeidae > Dermolepida > Dermolepida albohirtum. Next base: position 692,660 of record JAVIWB010001490.1, on the reverse strand, counting down.
ATATTGAATATTTTCGGACTGACCAAAAAAAAACAATCTTATTTCCAAAACAAGTATTTATTTTTCTATACCTTATACCTTTCTACACACTTAGTCCCATGTTGGTCAAATTACTTCATATTCCCCATGGAGCGAAATTGTTTGAATTTCTTAAAATAGGCATTCATTACAGACATCACTTCGTTGTTCGAGATAAATCCTTCCAGACAGCCATTTTCTCAAATTGGAGAACAAGATATGACTAGAAGAAAGGTCTGACGAGCAATATACATACTAAAGTACCTTACTCGCTAAACTTAGCAATTATAGCGTACGTGTACAGATATTTGATACGTAGACTTCCGCGGTCGTGGTCCATACTATCTGCTTCTGGGTTTCCGGGCTGGAACCGCGTCACTAGTATATCTGCCGACGTTTCGTACCCATTTGTATGGGACATCTTCAGGGCTGAACTACTGCACTGAAACGTCGGCAGATATACTAGTGACGCGGTTCCAGCCCGGAAACCCAGAAGCAGATAGTGTACAGATATGTTTGTTTATGCAACTAATAATGAATAAACGTCGTGATAAAACAGTTTTGTTCCATTTGGAAATGCTCTCGTTTACTTAATTTGAGTGTCCAACTTACTAAATAATGCTGGATAATACATTCTGCAATGGTTCTTTTTCCCAAAACAGTCGACGAGTATTACACCAACAGTACCTATTAACCTCTCAGCCGATGGAACTGCTTTCATCTTCTTTGGAGAAACTGTATCAGTTTTTGCCTATTGTCTAAACCACCAGCAGCCAACCTGTAGCTTTTGAGACACATGTAATTTCGTTAGGCGCAAGACTGCATTGAATTTTAAATGAATAATAGGAATTTTAATTGTGCTCGTGCATATAGTTTAAAACACTTTCAATTTGGAACACTAAATACCTATGGCAAATCTTATTAGTTTTTTTTTTGTTTCACTGATCTAAACTTTCGTTGTCTTAGATGTGTAATAGTGGATCCACATTTCATCGTCAATTACGAAAATTCACGTCGAAAAAGCCATCTGCCCAAGAACTTTTTCTTTAAAATGTAGCTTCTGCACTCGATATAACGATCATTTGCACAACAATGCGATTTTTTTTAAATGTATTATGACTCGTTTTCCATTTTGGAGAACGCTTATCATCTTAAATCGATGTTCGACCACGTTTAAATTCTGCTACTAACATTTTTATTGTTAAAAACGAAGCAGTATCATTACCAAGAGTAGATATCATCTATGTTTTTTTTTTCAGGTAATATTAAACCTTTCGAAGTGCATTATTATTGCAATTTTTTTCAATTTAAATTACTTGTTTCAAACGCGAATAAAAACTTGCTTAATGTACAATATTAATGAATGACAATTGGCAAATTATATTATATATTAATAATAATATATTAATAGTAATATGTTATACTATTATTATTATTATTATTATATGATAACAAATTGTGTCTCTAAAAATCAAATTCTATTTGATACTTTTAGTGCATTATATATGGCAGATTCAGTACGTACATATATACTATCTACGCCTTCTCATATCGTGCTTCTACAGTATTAATCAAACACAATAAAGAGACAATGACTCCGCTGCGTCTATATCATATTTGCAATCAGTTTCAACCGTATTTTTTTCATTACTAACGAACCCAGTGCATTTACATTTTATAGGTACTTTCGCATTGTATCAATTACTATTTCTTTGTAAAAATCTTTTTAACCGATCTTATTAAATATAAATCTATAAATATGACATACTTGTATCCTCTGCAAATTAATTTTACTGTAGTGTAACTTCCTTCCAAAGAATTTAATGATTATTATACTTTATTTCTTTAAATTATAAGTTATATGTACTTCAAGTTTTACGGTTATCAGAAGAAATACTTCCATGTAAAATTTATTCTAATTGCAACAAATGTAATAATTGCAAGTGTATACTCTTCATGTCATTATAAGAATTGTGATTAAGATTTTTTAAATAGAATTCTAAAAAAATCGTTTAAGTAATCTTTTTACAATACATACTCCATATACAAGGTGACTAGTTGAAACCATTTTTTTTCACACTCGTATTCAAAATTTACTTCATCAACACGTAATAGTATTTCCTATACCTACTATCAAAACTTTTTCGTGTTATAAAGAATTTTTTATGATTTCGGTAGAATGAGCTACAAATAGCAATGATTGTTGATAGACAGCTACGGAAATAACAGATAATTTTTTATTTAAAGCCAAAAGAATTCTACTACAAAATTATACATAAATAAATTAGATAACCAAACATGAAACTGTTTAACAGAGATGTTCAGAGATGATTAACCAAATTAGCGTTTGGTAGATAAGAGAAATTTTCATTTACCGTCACTGAATAAGCCAAACAATTTAACGTATAAAATCATATGACCGTTTTGCTGCAAGATCCTTTAAATTCTCCAATGAACTTTCCTGGTAATATGTAGATTATTTACTTAGCGGAATGCTGTTCTGACTCTTTGCTTCAGCCCTTCTTTTGCTTGAACTAGTGTTACATACACTTGTCTTTGAAGTAAATTCAAAAATCACAAAGACTTAAATCAGGGAAACGGGTAGGCCATCGCCATAGTCCGGTATACTCAATCTAACATTCGTAGAGTATGTTGGTGAGCGTTCTTTCAACTTCTGAATGAAACGTGCCGGAGCTTCTACCATTTGTTACCAACAGACTTGGAAGATTAGTTAATGGCAAAATTTGTGGAAAATTTGCGACAGTTCTTAAAATCAATAAATAACTATTACCAGTCTTGAAATATATGGGATAAAACATTATTGCGCAGGATCAAACGAGACATTAAAAGTAAACGTATATTGAAAATGCTTATTTCGCCTATAAAATAGGGATTTTCTGATGCACAGTAGTGCCAATTATTGCAATTAATTGTTATCTATTAAATTTAGTTTCATCCGTCCAAATTATTTTATGTAAAAATTGAGAGTCTTCTTGAATCTAACCTGATCTGTTTACAAAACATTTGGTTTGGGTCACCTGCAATAACTTTCAAACAACTGAATCATTCGCTAAAATCCTTTGTTAGTAATAGATTAGGATTACTTTCATTTACCACACGCCAGCTTTCATCTATAATCTTGTAACATTCTCTATAAAATAAAGTAAGTTCTAAATTATCGTGTACATAGTTTTATGGTAGGATATTATGCATCTGATACTAAATAATTTTAACACTACTTGTCATTTCCATAGCTACTTATCAACAACCACTGCAATTTGTAGTTCATTCTACCAAATTTAACAAAAAAAACTCTTTATATAAACTCCTCTTTTATAGGGAATGCTATTGCGTGTTGATGTAGAAGCAAATTCTGCATTCGAATACGAAAAAAGTAGGGGGGATTGCTTTGAAAAAAAATTTGTGGTTTAATTCAAAACTATTTTATGAAAGCTCTATAAAATTTGTCAAAAATAAGAGCATTAGCTTGACGAGCTTTCGATTTATGCTGCATATCTCATTATTTCCGGTACCAAAATATCTGCAGCAAATAATAATAATGATGATGACATAATAACAAATATTTTTAAAGTGGTTGAATTTAGGTATAGGAAAAACTTAAGCCTTTCAATAATGGTAGGTAATTTTAGTGGAGCTTGTGGTTGATTAACTTAATCACTGGTGGTTGATATGTAATCCCTTCCCACATTATCTTAGTTTAAGACTAGAATGCAATCTTTTAAAAATTATGTGAAACGAATATGTAGTGTGCACTTTGGCTTTCAACGGTACAGATCGTGTGTGGAAATTGTTTCGTGCGGGTATTTTGCCATAGTTTTCCAGGTGCGACACTGTTTAATTATCTGCTGATGATGACAACTTAGTTGTCGCAATACGTATACAGAATATGAAAATTAATGTAGAAAGGGGTTATACGATATATTAACCTTCAGTGAGTAAATCTTTCAAGATCTTGTAAAATTCAAATATGCAATAAAAAATATATACTTCCATTTAAAATTAACGAATTGATAGTGACTTCTGATTTAACCGGAAATGTAGACATTACGAAAATATTTTTTTTAATTGAAGATGAGCCCTTGTAGTTACACTAAAATTTTCAGAAAAAAAATAAAACAGTACCCTAATATATTTAACGAAGGTTTCAATCAATCACCTTGTATATATATAAACGTCTGTTATAAAATATAACAGAGTATAGTATGTGTTTTTCTATATCAAAGAGAATAATTAAGAATTATGTTCATATATAAAGGACTTCTTAGCCTGTATATAATTTTGTATAACATTCTTTATTGAGTATGTAAAAAATATAACATCTACTTAAAAATATTTTCACCACAGCATAAAGATACAATATTTCATAGTAGTCCATTCCTTCTAATTATTAACTACAATATATCCAATTATTATACCTATATTACATACTTCAAGTTAAGTATTGTATTAATTGTATGACCTTGACTTATTTCCATAATCAATGAACGTTACGTCGTAATCTACTAAATTACTATTTTTTTCACGCTACGCTGGCTCTCTGTTCTTTTAAAGTAGTATTTAGCGTACTGGTACTATATTCCATATTTAATTTTTCTAACCACTTCTATTCATTAATTTTTGTAACAGGTTGTAATAATTATATATAAAACTGTTTCAGTATATACTGCTACTACGTTTAATAATAATTATTTATACGCACATATATGTATAGTATGTATACGTCGTATGTATATATTGTAAGTAACCTAGAAAATACTAAGAACATAAATAGAATTATCTCATAATAATAAAATAGAAGTTGTCTTTTGTTAGTTTATTAAGTAAAATATCTTCCCAAATCATTCGTTAATACAACTGCAGATTCTTAATTAATACAACTGCAGATTCTTACTAAAGACAAAACAAATTTTTTTCTTCTGCTTTTCCATTTCAATTTACATAAATGTGAACTAGGCTACAAGAAGAACAGCGACAATATATCAATATTTATGCGATTTACTCTTTTAGCGACCAATATTGTATTGAATGTTGTTCATAAAATATTAAGCTATTATATTGTAACGAAATTTAATATTATTATTATATTTTTATTCGCCTTATTGATTCTGTGTGTTTTAAGTTAATACAAATACATGCGCCTTTCATATTATCAATTGTTTTTAAAGCTCTGTGACAGTGTCTGCACATTATTTTCTGATTTTAGATGTATTTAATCTTGTTTCTCACATCTCGATCTTGTACTGCAATCGTAAAACCTTCAATTTCTGCATAAATATGGTATTTCCGATTTTCATCCACCTGTTGCTTGCTTGTCTGTCAGTGTGTGTTTGTGTAATTTGATATGCACACGTTCCACGTATTATTTTGCTCTTAGGTTTATATTTATCATAGTTCGTTATTATATATTCTTCTGAAATTAAATTTACGTTACTGAACTTTAATGGTGTAATGTTGTTGTCTGCTTGCTTTATTGTTTTCTGACACTAGTGTTAAATCAATAGACACAAGGCCATGCTCCATAATATATGGAGATATGAAGGAGAACTATCAATCAGTAAGCAATTATTGATAATTACTTTACAAGGTAAATATGCATCAAAGTTACAAAATCCAAATTGATGTAATGATAACTTCGCTGCTAAAATAATTGTACCTTGAGTTAATTGTTGAATTAATAAATATTGACTTCGTTCCTATTATTGTCAACTGTTCATCCAAATTCTCCATTGCTGCATATGGCAGTAATGGAGAATTTTCTAGGGTGCCACCATCGGTTTTAAAAGTATTGATCCTCAATTGGCCTCACTTGCATACTTTATGTAATTGTTTTTTCATAGCATCATATTTACTTGTAATCGTCTACACTTGTCCAGAGAGATTTTCCGAAGCCTAATTACTTTCGTTAGCAGTTTTTTCAAGCAGCACCAGTCTTCTCAATTTTATATATATATATATATATATATATATATATATATATATATATATGTGTACACGATGTTTACCTTAGTATTGATTTAATTTTTTTATAAATTTAGCAGTTTTCCTTAGTTCACTTAAAAGTTTTTTTAAAAAATACAAATGCTGACGATTAATGTTGAAATATTATAGTTCAAAATACCGTTGAATAAGTAAACAAATAACATACGAGGGTGGTCCCAGAAGTAGTCGACCCAACAAAGAAAACACAAAAATTTTGGAAAAAAATATACTTATTTTTCAACATAATCTCCTTTCAGCTCTATACACTTCTCCCAGAGATGTTCAATAAGTTCTATACCCATTTTATAATAAGAACTGTCTTGCTCCTCAAAATAACCATCAACTGCCGACATCACTTCTTCATCGTTGGAAAATCTTTGACCACTAAGCCATTTTTTCAAGAATCCGAGGGGGCTAAATTTGGCAATTTGGGTGGATGAGGTAGCAATTCAAACTTTAATTCATTAATTTTGGCCATTGCAATAACGGATTTATGAGCTGGTGCATTGTCTTAATGAAACAACACCTTCTTCTTAGCCAAATGCGGCCGTTTTTGCTTAATTTCTTCGCTCAAGCGTTGCAATAAGTTCGCATAATATTCGCCGTTGATAGTTTTTCCTTTTTCAAGGTAGTCAATGAAACTTATTCCACGCACATCCAAAAAAACCTTGCCTACAGATAAAACGGTCTTCTCCTTCTTTGGAGCTGGTTCTCCCTTTTGAGTCTATTGCTTTGATTGTTCTTTTGTCTCGGGTGTAATGAGATGGACCCATGTTTCATCCATGATTATGAAACGGCGCAAAAATTCTGCTTTGCTGCAGAGAAACTTTGCTTAACACTCAATTGAAACATCTTCACGACACTGTTTTTGCTCGAGTGCGAGCAAACGCGGCACCCATCTTGCACACAGCTTTCTCATGTCCAAATTTTCAGATAATATGCGATGTACCGCACTTTTTGAAATGCCTATTTTATCTGCTAGCTTGCACACTTTCAATCGACGATCATCCAGTACCGTTTTGTGGATTTTCTTCACCATTTCTGGAGTCGTCACCTCATTTGGTCGACCACGGCGGTGCTCGTCTTGGCAGCTCGTACGACCTCGTTTAAACTCTGCTACCCAATATTTCACTGTTGTAAACGAAAGAGCGGACTCACCCAGAGTAGAATCCAGTTCAGCTTTTAAATTGGTTAAGCTGAGGCCTTTCATATAAAAGTATTGTATCACGTAACGATGACCAATTTTCGCCATTTTTATAAATTCACTGAAAACGTTCACTTTTGATGGCTGTCAAACAAATACTAAACAACGTGGCGTCTCCAAACTTGAAACATAAGCTTTATAGATTGTGTACTTTCTAGTACAGTGATATTTTTCGAGCAACTACCGCCATCTCTATGTAAAGTCAAGTACTTATGGTACCAATCTCGTAGTGTACTAATATTACTAATATAAAATACAGTAATATTTACTCTAGTTTTATTTCAAATACACCATGCTGGCTTAAAAATACTTAACAAATTAATTTTTAATATAAAAAGGAAAATATATAACCACACACAACGAAATATCTAAATTGCTACAAATATCAAAATGGCTAATATACAAGAAGTTAGGTACATTACCCCTAAACAACTCTGTCATTTCGTATGACTGTATTGTCCATTAGACATTTATCTACTGGATATGTAACTAAAACTTTTGTTATTGAAATTATTCATTAAATATATTTATCTTGAGGCTAAATATATGTGAAATTATTTCTATACATCAATATTGCCCTTGTATGTTATACAAAATTTAAGTAACGAAATGTTAGGTAACAGTACCGCCAATTAATAAGAAAAAATTTTATAATTTAGACGGCTGTAAAGTATTGCCAATATATTTAAATCGTACATTCAGAAAAGACAATTGGCGATTCAAGGTCACCAAAAATGAACACCTAAACATCAAAGCTATCACCTACTTTACCACTTTTGATCGTCTTTTGTATGAAGCAATGATTATATTACATAGTCAGAATTGTCAACAGTAAATTCTACAGTAAAGTGCAATAAAGTATCATTTTATTTACTTATTTAGAATCGAAAATATAAATAAAGTACATTTCTTTGAAGCGTTTGCACGTTTAACATAAGATATAACACTGCTAACAATATTACATCTGGTATTTTTTACTTAATGTTTTTCACTTTCTTTAATTAAAATTACAACATAAGGAATCGAGATAATAATAAAAGGTAATTACTACGGATAGAAATGAAACAGTAGCATGGTTGTTCAAAATAGGTGCGTTAGGTCGCGCTTTGCAGCGCGTGTTATGTTCGTTTGTTTATTGCTCGAGAACGCATCCGACAATCCACTAGGTCACGGTCACTGCACGGTTTCACTGTTTTACTACCTCTACCACCACCTCTTGTTAACTCTAACAACTACTTACTTCCACATCATGTGACCACTTTCACCGTTCTGCCAGCATACCATTGATATAGAAAAGTAAATAAGATTGGCACTGTATGAAAAAAAAACAAACGTATAACCTTGAAAAAAAAACAGCAAAAAGAGACGACAGAATAGTTTTTCTAACTCTATTTTAGTTACCGATATTAAGAATTAGGTTGACAAGTATTAAAATGATAAATGGTAAATAATGAATAGTTATGTAGAGATAAAAAGTTCAGACTGTATGCAATGCCAAAATATAGAATAAAATAGGGAATTCGTTCAAGTCATAATGGATTTCTAATCTATTATTATTCTTAACCTCAAACAAAATCGAATAAGATATTATATTTAGTATCAAAACTCCCCAAATAGAGAATAATTTTGTCTAGATCATTTCAAGGGATAAGTTATAACTGCCAGCTCTAATATACGTAATTATCAAATATATAGAGATGCATGTATTTGGTACAGAAGTTATTACAGCTGTCGCAGGTGAATGGACTAATAGGATAAAAGTGAAACAAACAACTTTTGACTGCAAATCCCATGAACTATACGATCTGCTAAAATTCCCAAGCCTAACGTCTTATAGTATGTACTTTATATCTTTTCTCTCTTATTGCATTGGAAACTGGAAGTCCTTCATCAAAAATTTCAAACAACAACTGAAAGACAATCAATGCTTAGCATGAATTGGTAATCTTTGATGTTGAATCCAAATTTGTCGAAGTCTCTTAACAATACCATACCAAAAATCTAACAAATTCCATGCTCTGATGACAACCATAGTCGATCTAGTATAAGTCTGTCTCATCTCTGATTATTTCCAATTCAGTGACCGCTATTACAGACAGAGGTCTAGTGCAGCTACCAGTTTCTCGCTTTCGTTCGTCGTCGTCAATAATTTTATGATGACATTCAACACAATTGCTCAACAAATATTTGCGAAAAATGTATTAATTTAAATGGGGAATTTTCCAGAATCCGTGACATTCTCCAGACCTTACTTTTTCAGAATTTTATTTAGCTTGATTTCTACAGAATGGTATATAGAGCGAGAACTTTGCTTTTATGTAAGTCAATGGCTCGAGACAATTAATACTGTTATGAAACAGTTATACAAAATGAGGGCGACTATTTCAAATTGGGCACGAATTCTTGCGTTGATCCAAAACACAGAAGAAGAAATATAATTATACTCAATTTTAGATAGCGATATATTACAATAAATGACCAAAATTTTAACACAGAATAGTCAAATACATAAGAAATCTTGGTTGATGAAATAAATTGGCAATAGTATATGTACCTTTAGATATGCTAGCCCATTTCTTTTACTAATTTTTCCATTCTTGGCTTACTGTTTGCATGTACTATACGAACGGCTACATACGAATCCAGAACATTAATCTATTTCTAGATTCTTTGAATAATTGATTACGATTTCATAGCTTCTGGACACTTCTTATGCTTCGATTTAAATAATATCACTTTAAATCTATTAATAAGTCACACGTTTTCCATTAGAAACGATGCTTGAGTAAATAGAGACTTTTTTAGGCGGCAACTCTGCTAAGTTTGTTTATTTGACATTTGTGCTTGTTTGTGCCTACCATTTCATGATAAAGTGACACACGTTTTAACAACGTTTCCAAATAATTCAGATGTCTTATCAAAGTTCAGATTTAGTTGCAGCAATTTCACATGAATTAACTTCAATTTTCGATAGTTACCATCGTCCAAATTGAAGAACAAGTCTTGTGCAAAAAAATTATTCACTTTTTACATTCTTTTGCCAATGAAACAAAGAAATGCAGTGAACAAAGATATACGTCAGAATATTCGTGAAAATTCAAATATGTCAATTCCTCCTGGTTTTAGGCATTTCCGTCATGAATTTGTGGCGAATTTTACGAAAAGATGTTATCCTACGTGCTTAAAAGATTATTTTAAGTAAAGAACCTGAATCAAATAATTATTAATTGCATCACAAAATCATCTTCGAAGACAAAGCTAACTTCTAGCTAATGGTTTTATGGATAAGCAAAACCGCTACAACAGATCTGAAAATAAACTAGAAGTATTGCATGGAGAAGCATTGAATCTACTTGACTATCTAATGTGAATTTTATGCAACAGGAGCCATTAGACCTAAATTCTAACGATGCTAATAACCCCGTTACTATGAATAGAACTCGCTATCGCTCTATATTAACTCGATTTTTTTGGCCCCAATTGGATTCTCTCTACTTGGACGATATGTAGTTTTAACAATTGGCTGTAACATATCACGTTGCCAATCAAGCAATTCACTTACTGAAGGAGAAGCATAGTAAATCTATTATTTCCAGAAATGGATCGGTCATACCTTTCGACTTCCGTCTACGTGTTATCCCCACAGACGTCAATAAACCGGTAATATTATATGACACTTAACGACATGTATCGTATAGTTTCAATAAGATGGTGTAATTAGCCACACTGCCGTCAATCAAACGATTCGCTTACCGAACGAAAAGCTAGTGAATCTCATTATTTCCAGAAATAGACTAATTAATTACCCTCCAAGCCTATGTGATTTAATATCCTTACGCTTCTTTCTGAGCTTAAGCTAAGTAATTAGTTTATGCCAACAAACCGGCAACATTAAACAACTTACAGACCAATACTGATTGCTGCCATTCGACTAAATTTATGTGGAAAAGGTCATGAAAAATCATTTTTTATGTCTTTCATCCTGTCAGTGCTTCCATCGAGGACATTTGAATTATGCTGTATTTTATCAATAATGGTATTAATTGCACTTTACACCAAACTAGAAATGATTTTAAATTTCTCACGGTATCTGCGTGTTATTTTACAAACGAAATAAATCTCCCTTAAAGAAAAACTTTGTATTGTTTGTCATTATAGCCTCTAATATACGGTATACCTCCGTATATACATTTTAAAAACCTACTTCGGGATTTAAACTATCACCGTTTTGATTAAAGCAAACACAAGTGCAATTCTTTCAATATATTTATTTTTATAAGAAAACCTGTACCAGACTCTACATTTCAACATAATTACCACCAATATTAAGACACTTATTATATTGTATTATACAACCAGCCTCTGAATTAGTAAGGCCATCTTCAAATGCTCTAACTCATGTTCGTACCATTCTTTCGTTCATAGTGCTTGCTTCATGCACTTCACTAATTTGCCGATTAATTTCGACCGCTTTCACAACTTTTGCATGTAGAAAACGAATCATAGAGCATATTGCGAATGCAAATTTTCAAATGTCTCAGACATTTTTAAATACGCACAAACGTAAACACGAACGAATGCTTTCTTACTAGCCTCTGTGAATAACCAACAGATGTAGACACTCGGCGCGCATCCACGGAACGAGGACCACAACACTGCACAAACTATATAAGGGTACTTACTTAAGAAACACGCCTCGTAGATGTGTGTAAGTATTTATTAACTTATTGCTTCTACATGAAAAAGAAGAGATTTGACATAATGTAAACAAAATCTATATCTTTAGAAAAACAGAACATAATTTCGGAAATACACATGTACTCATTTAGTAACATCTTTATGTTCAAATAAAGGTATTTTTGAAGTTTTGTAATGAAGATGCAGAATTACTTTCTCATATTAATCAAAACTTCCCTGAATTGACGTCGCAATTTATAATATTAATTGTTTATAACCTGTGGTTTATTTTTCTTCTCGCTAATATGAAACCGCAAAATGCTTATTTATTGCACGGACTTTCCATTTCATTTATGAGTTTATAAATTATATGGAGATATTTATAAATAATATCGAAATGTGGTAATAATAATTTTAAAATGTTTTAGTTATTTACTTATTTTCTTTCTCAGTTTCGTCGTTTTTGTCGAGTACCACCATATTAAATAAACTGTTGCGAATTAAGAATTCACTTCTCGAACTGAAAAAGGAATATCATAAAACTCTTATTGAAGTTTTCTACACTTTCAATCAATAATCTTATATTTCTTGTATATAGTAACTACATAAATAACTATTTAAGAAGAATTTTATTTTGCAGAAATAAATTTTCAATAACAAGAGGAGGACTAGAAAAGAATTCTACCAAGACATGATAGAAACAACTATAGTGCTATAGTGTCAACCTATTTCTATTTTTATGTCAACTTTTTCAATTCGTTCATTATCCTGTGCCTTGTAAAGTGTTTATCAACAAAAAATAAGTTTTATAAAATTATAACATGTCATCTAATTTTTGACAAAGAATTAGAATTCTCCTAAAATTACACTAGGAAAGAAAATTTCGTCGACCTAGAACTGACACTTGTTTTCGACTATCTTTTGGCACCTGAATCCAAAAATGATCCCAGTTTTTGTCTATCACGTTAACTTCTTAAGATACAGGATACCCCCTCTATATTCCAAAAGTCACACAAAATCTGCATACAAAGAAAAATAAAGGAAAAAATTAGCAAATATACTGTCCACAGAGGCTATATATAGTTCTTGTAAATAAAATTATTTCATAAAAATAGTAAAGCTCTTTCGCCAAACTACAAACATACATACTAAGGTAAAAATTTTAGCTTATAGCTTTCTCTGGAGTGTTTAATCTGTGGATAATCTCGCTTGATGCTGTAACAATAGTCAACCATCATATGGTATGAACATATCTACCCTGATATCATGCTTCTATGATCTTCAAATTACAATGATTTGCAACAACGCGTTTACATTATTCAAACGTATTAAGATATTAATATAATTCGTAAGTTTTTGGTATAAATCAATTTTCAATTCAAAGATTAGTGAGGAAGTTCGAGGAAACCGGTGTTTGTTATTGATAAATTTAAAAGTGGAAGACTAAAAACTGTGTGCACAAATGAAAGCATTGCTGCTGTATGTGAAAGTGTTCCAAATGAACCGACATCAATTTCACGGCGTTTGCCAAAATTAGGAATCCTATGGCTATTTATGAAGGATTTTGCATAAAGACGTGCGTTTACACGTCTATAAAATTCAATTAACCCAGGAATTGTAAACAAGAGACCATTTACAATGTCGCAATTTCGCTACTTGGATTGTTAAACAACGAATGGCAGATCGATTGCTTTCAAGAAAAATTTTATTTAGTGATGAAGCTCATTTCACGATGAATGATTCGTTAATAAGCAAAATTGTCATGATGCGGTGACGAAAATTTCTTCTCCGTTACTACAAAAAGTTCTTCGTTCAACCGAAACTAGTTTCTAGTAAGGAAACGTATGAGTTTGGAAAATAAGTGAAAGTCACTTGAAGCTAATTCAGGTGAAAAAGTCAAGCACAATCTGAAATGTCCATCGATTCAGTTTCTTGGGAACTACTTGACTGATGTGAGAAAGTGCGCTATCGCGATGAAAGAGAATTTTTTTTGAGAGACTCCAGGTCGTTTTCTGAAATAACTTCTTTTAACTTGTCTAATAGAGCAGCAAAATATTTGATTCGAATCACAAATAATTTTAGCCATTATCTTCTTCACTGCTGGATGTAGAGATAGCCGTTTGGGATCAACAACATAGCAGTGAAACCAGGTTTCATCTTCATCAGTCGTAGTCAAATTTAGCAAAAAATCAACTTGAACAGTCATCGCAAAGTAGTACAACAAGGAGTTCCTGTCCAGGGTTGAAGTACTCAAAAACATTCGTCCACGCTGGAGATAAGGTAAGCTATAACCTCGTAATGATGAACTTAATACGTCTTTTAGTAATCGATTCAATAATTGTTTAAATAATAATAAAATTATACCTTTTTCACTGACTATTTCTAATTTAATTTAGGAAGGAAAGTTACTAGACGTTAGATGACTGAAAACCCACAACTTATTCAAAACTGAATTGTATCCAATTAAAATTGGTGTGTGGATGGCAATGTCACAGTAAATAAAGACCTATAGTTTTTCATGCATCAATTACCACAGGAAGACAGTTATTTTTCAATAATTCATTGGTGAATATTTATTATACGTGGGCAAGGTGAAAAGTTCTCGGCCTGACAATGAAAGACAGCGATTTAAATTTAAAAAATGGTTTTATTTTTCTACATAATCTCCCTTGAGTTCAACACACTTGGTCCAGCGTTTTTCGAACATCAATATTCCTTCCCGGAAGTGAGAGTCTGGAAGGCTGTCAAAATATTCTTCTGCGGTCCTTTCAACTTCTTCGTTGAATGTGAATCGCTTTCCAGAAACAAATTTTTTCAAATTTGGGAATAGATCGAAGTCTGAAGGTGCCAAATCAGGAGAAAAGGGAGGATGGCCGAGCAAATCGTACCCCAAATCCCGCAATTTTCCCATCGCCAACGCACCCTTGTGTGCGGGTGCACTGTCCTGATCAAAAATGATTTTTTTCTTCTTCAAACCAGGCCTCTTCTCGCGAATTTTGGCATCCAGCTGGTCAAGAAGGTTAGAGTAATATGCACCTATAATTGTTCTGTCTTTTTCAAGGTAATCAATTAACAAGATTCCTTTTTCATCCCAAAACACACTGGCCATGACTTTTCTGGCAGATGCGATGGACTTCGCTTTCTTTGGCGCTGAGCCACCGGCTTCCACCCACTGCTTCGACTGCTGTTTCGTTTCTGGCGCGTAGTGGTGGACCCATGTCTCATCCATGGTGACAAATCGCCGCACAAAATCGGTCGGATTCTTGTTAAACCAGTCCAAAGAATGCTCCGAAAATCGTTTGCGCATTTGCTTTTGATCGACATTCAACAAGTACGGCACCCATCTTGCGCAGAGCTTTCTCATCTCTAATTCTTTGTGCAAAATGTTTCGCACCCTTTCTTCCGATATCCCCACAGCCTCAGCTATCTCACTCACTTTCACTCGCCTATCGTCCAACACAATATCATGTACTTTTTCGATGATTTCTGGTGTGTTGCGGTTTTTGATCGTCCTTCACGTGGGTCATCTTCGAGGGACGTACGACCACGTTTAAATTCAGCTGCCCACTTTTTAACGGTTGACATCGAAGGAGCAGAGTCCCCGTACACTTTTGTCAACTTTGTATGAATTTCCATAGGGGTTAAACCATCCAAAACAAAGAATTTTATAACAGCACGATATTCAAGTTTATCCATTTAAAAAAATAACACGCACGACGTCTACTTCAAAAATTCTTGCAAACAAACTACCTGAGAGAACAAGTTGAAAGTTTTCATATGAACTAAAGACACATGCAGCCACGCAGGAAACATAAATTTCTGTTAATTGTAAAGTCATCTCTGTGTCAGGCCTCGAACTTTTCCCCTTGCCCACGTATATTATAATCAATAGCTTTTGTTCTTGAAATCAAATATAATGTTGAATAAATATAGTTCTTTCATATTTTATGAAACTTTTATATTTGGCATGAAAGTTATGCGTAAATTTTAATATCAAATAATTATTGAAGGGGCACTATAGTAATGTTTGTAATCCTACCAACTCATTTGTAAATTAGACCAAAAGTACACATTCAATCATTTTGGTGCGCCTTATATTTTATAGTACAATTACATTGGCAAACCGTCGTTGTTGATAAATCCGGTTAAAAGTACTTTTTAAAATTGCAGAATTAAACATTAGTTTGTTTCTTGAAAAGTTTAAGCGACATTGCAAAATATTTTCGAGGTCTGTACTAAGCATAAAAACACGTCATTGTCGACACAAAACGGAAGTTACAAAATAATTTGCTATTAAAGAAACATAGACGAATGTATTACAGTTGGAACTATTTTAACAGAGATATCTCTAATAGTATTTAATATTATTACCAGTTTTTATTGATAACGAATGTTTTATCAAATAAATTACTGAACTAAACGTAAACCGTTTATTCACATATTGAAAGATGATAGCAATAAGTTCCAGAAATTTGTATTGAAAGAATATTATCTAAATAGCGAATAGAAAAAGTTGCGAAAAACTGCTTGGAAGAAATATAACAATGCGTACGCGACATTAAAATATATGTTCGTGATGTACTTCTAAAAACAGAGGCGATTTCAACGAAAAGTAGTAGTTTATTCTACGAAATGCGGTTCAACATATAACGTACATACCTTCTAGGAATGCGTAAACTTCATGATTGCTTTCGGTTTCATTGAAGTTATTAAGACTGCAGTCGAGGAATATATTATCTTATAACAATGAAGAATAATTATACAAGTTTTTACAAATGGTGTTTTTATTAATATTTTCTTGACTATATTTTCAGATGCAGTATTCTAGATCAGACACGGTTCAATTACAATGGAATTATTTATAACAAATGTGTCAGAAATACAACATACGACGATACACGCTATAAATATTTAAATATATTTATTAACCCTTATGTGCGCACCTAGATACCCGGGTAGCTTTGGCGTTTTCAACCAAAATTTTTTCATTGAAATCGATAATCTGCATGTCTGAAACTTTTTGACAACTACTAACTTTCAAAAAATTTAGTATTTTTGCAGCCGTATTGTTAAATTTTTTTTAATTTGCGTGAGAAATCAATTTATTCTTAACACTATTAACTGCCCACTAAGGTACCCGAGTACCTGTACGTATTTTATATGAGAATGCGGCCATTATAAGTATACTTTTTGAAGTTGTTAGTAGCTTTGCATAAATAAATAAAAGTCTATATAAAATACAAAAATAAACAATTTATTTCATGAAATAGGAAAACAGAAACATAAGCAAAAACAAAATATCAATAAATAATAAAAAACATAAGAAAAAGTTAGAAATAATGTTTTATTGCAGATCTTTCGAGACTTTGCACGTATATTCCGAGTTTCATTATTATCAAATTGTATACACCGTAATAGCAATCTGAATCTGTTGTATGATATTGCTGTCCGAAACAATGGCAAATTAGTGGATTTCCACAATTTAGGTACGTGTTCTCTGTTTGACTTGTGAACACCAGAGTAAATTAAAGTACCAAGAAAAGCGTTGAGTTTTTCTTCTCTAAGAGACTCGAATATTTTTTTTGTTTTTGTATTATATTCTGTTGTAATTTTCTGTCCTTTACGATTTGTTTCTCTAAAAATTATGTCACACGTTTTACTTGACAAAATACTTTTCAATATTTCTTTGGCTCTACACAATTTAAATTTTTGAGCAGCACCTGCACGTCATCGCAAAATACTTTTTTTTTACAGTTTAGGATTTTTTAAATTGGCTACCCTGCCAGAGAGTTAATAATAATAATAATAATAATATTTATTAAGCTACCCAACAGAGATTATTACTCCAAAACGGGTAACAAACAAAGAAATACAAAAAAATTAAACAATAATTACATTGTGAAAATGAAATGTGTATCTTAAAACAAATATATTTTTACAAATAGTGGTCATAGCAAATCATACTGCAGATTGTTGAAATTCACCGCCGAATGAACCAAAGTTCCATCTTTACCACGAAGTTCACTTCTTGTCTGAACTTCATCATTTTCATATTCATCGCTTTCTGCCGAGTTAAACAAATCTTCCTCAACTTCTACAGTACCAGGAAAGAAGCTGTTAAATTTAAAATTTATCATACGTAAAACTTTAAATATGTAGCTAAAATTTGTAATAAGATGTGTTGCATACCTTCAGGTATAAATAGAAAATATATATTATATCTATTGGGAATCCCATACATATTTTACTAGATTATTTTAACTAGATATTTAGTGAGAAAATGCCTGTTAGAGATAAACCAACATTTTGCAGATACGTAAGTATATTTTCGTACCTATTAGACATACATATATACGTATATTTAATTGCATAAGTCTGCAGGTATTTAACAACAGAAAACTATAAAAAGACTTAATATTTATAATGCAAGGAATGATTCTTAATATTGACCTTAACCAGGAGGCGGTGACTTTTAGATACAAAACATGCCGATCCTAGTTTTTATATCTTAACATAAGAATAATTTTCTCTGGAAAGAAGTCGGTTTAGAATAATAACAGGAAGCCTCGCAGACATCGTAAAACAATTTTGCACAAACTTGGCAAATATATTAATTCCAAATTATAAAATAAAAGAGTACAGAAACCATCTACTATACCTTACAATAATGTAAGATATTGAATCTTAGTAGCCAATGGTCAACTTAAAACAGACCTGACAAAATACGACAACTAACCTGCCCTGAATCTGAAGAGATTAGCATAGAGAACAGGAGTACTGAATTGCATGCAGTAGGTAATATTGGAGGAATCTACAATAGGTCAAATAAATTTGTATGTTTTGAACATTGTCACGGTCGAACATTACTAGACATTTGTCTCATGCAGAGCAATAATCTTTACTTAATTCTTATTCCTACCACAAATTCAAATTAGTAATAAATAATGACCCAAAAATTTATGAGCAATAACTACGCATTGAATTAAACCAAACAATTTTCACCAGCGCAAACTGATTAAGTCTAAATATCCTTATTAAAGTAGCATTTGGCAAGAAATAAAATGCACCATTCTTCATAATTTCGATTTTCAAAAAATTTAGGAGTGAATCAATCCGACATAAATGTTTCGTTGAGGTGAAAGAGGTAATAATAGCGAATCTTGTATGGTATATTACCTACTGTAAAATGCTGTTGTAATGAATTTCGTTTTGGCTTTGAATTTTTAAAAAATTAATTTTATACAGGGCATTAAAAACAATTGTAGCTGCGTTTCTCTACAATATAGTAGAAAAAAAATCGCCACATCAAAAGACAGAACAGGTAAACTTATACAAGGTCACAATCACGATGATTCTTTCGTTTAATTTATAATATTCCAGTAGTGGTGAAAGTTTTCCAATTTAAATACGGCAATCGACTGTTTAAGTCTAAAAGAAAATATTTATTCTAATTATAGTAAATAATATGAATCTCTATTACAGTATCATATTATTAGAAATATTTTTGTAATTCAAGAGTTTTACCACATTCTGATAGCTTTTTCAATTTGCTTTTAAAGAATATCCAACTTATCGATAGTTTTCTGATCAAATATATTTCTGAAATATTTGCATGTTTAAAAAAGGACGTGATATTTTAATAATTTTTAGAAATGTTTTTGATTCTCTTGCATTCATACTTAAAATATATTTTTACTTATAAAGAAAATAAACGTATTTCAGTCCAAAGTTTGTAACTTATAAATTTACAAAGCGCTTTATGTGGTATTGTGTTTGACGCGTTAGCGATTTTTATTTCCACTTTTTCTTATAATGAATGCAAGGAGTCGAATATTTCCTGCCATAATCACGTAGCGTAGTTTTGTAATTTCTTTCTCTTCGCGTTGTGATTACCTGCGTCAGCAGTGCAGTAATATGCATGTACGTGGTCGTAACGAAAAAGATTAATTCTGGCTTCATTCACTAGTATTTGTTGCATTTGTTGCTGGCGTTGCTGAACATAATCTAATCTTACAACACAATCTTATCTTTAACAGTATACATGCACCTATAATAAGAAGTATACACCTATTAGCACTTAAACGAATGTGTTAATTGAACTATATCATATGATTTTGCTAACTTTCATTTATTATGTAATTTTGACAATTTCTGAATAAATAAATAATTATTCAAACTTTTATTAAAAAGGTATATTTAGTATTGAACGTCTTTCTATAGTCTCTGTCTAAAACATTCAAAAGAGTACAATTATTAACCATTGCCAAGGACTTTAAGCATTTCTTCGTAATTTATATTTAATTTTATTAATTTTACATATGCATATATTCTTATTTTGTTGATTTATTTTAATGTACATACGTTAACGATAACTGAAACGTTAACGACATATTTAACGGAACAGGTCCGTAGTGTCTCTGCGTATCCGCCATAGTTTGCATCTTTCCCCGTACATGTGTTCGTCAATATATAAGTATACATATATATATATATATATTATACTTATATTTTACCGATGCGAATATATGTACATTACGTATAAAAGTCAAATTTGGCGTTAGCGCTACAATAAACCGCGTATGTCGTTTTTCTTCCGTCACTCCATGATATCAATTCCTCTTATACAAGGGGCTGCAGTTTAAACAATAATAGAAGGCGAATTTAAAAGAACGATTTGGGGGATCGCAAGTCGTGCGTGTATATTGCATTACAAAGACCGATCTCTACTTGCTACTTTCACCCTACCCAAACGTTAGTGCTCTAATAATCGAAGTAAATTATGCGAAAGGAATCCATATTCCGATACCAATCATAAACATACGCATACACTACGTTCATTATTGCAGTCTTGACAAACTGGATTCTTTTACAGCCCTGTCTACCATATCGGACTTATACATAAAGTGCATACATAAAGTTTAAGAACGTCCTCTATTGACGAAAAGAGTAATAGCAAGCGAATATTCTTTGATAGCGGTATAAGTAGATATATATATATATATATACATAGAGTTGCAAACTGTTATGCAGAAGGTATTCGTACTATTTTTATGTAAAAAATATAGTACAGTCCATGCAAATGTTTATTGACTTATATTTTATTATTTGAGAAGAATTTTAAGTTTGATTTATGTAAACAATTTTATCTTATTTCAATAAATGTTTTAAAAGTTTAAAACGCTTTTATGTAGGAATACAAGGACACATTTTAAAAAGTGAATAATATAATATTTTAGTCGTTACGAATTAGTGAAGTGCGCTAATAAAATTAATATTCTGATCACAAGCAGCACATAGGTTCATCAAACTAGATTAACGCAGTGACCACTATGAATTAACTAATTTAGTTGTAATAATTAAATCTATGTATTTTTCGAGCTCTCACCTTACGAGGAACATTCCAGTAATTTTAAAATGCAATGTACATATAAAATCCATCACAGCCGAATTCATTGTCAATCAAAAGTTTGACATTTTGTTGCCTAAAAAATTCGCAAAAATGTCTTTTTTTCCAGCAGTGGTCAATAAACTCTTTTGAATAATCAGTATGGACCTTTTACAAGGACACTATCGTATGATAATTTACTATGATTTTAATCTTGGTTTTAAAGAAGAACATTGCCTTGATCGTTTGTAATCTGTTTCGACAACTAAGTTGTTATAATCAGCAGATAATTAATTACAGTGTCGCAACTGGATCCGCTGTAAAACTCGCATAGAATAATTCCGCACAAACTTTCCTCACTAGTCAACAAATACAAATTGTTGTTATCATCTAAAAATGCATGTAAATAAAATATTATATTATTATTAGAGCTGGCAGTTCTTGGCGGCATATCAGAGTCGCTTAGAAGACAGGTTAGTTAATTCACAGAATGAATTCAGTACATCGCGTCAGCTCGGTCAGAACAGTTGTGGTGATAGTTACATTGCCGTTTTCGTGTATAGCATAATAGTGTCAGAAAGTTGTAACGATTAGTATTAAATATTATGTAAGGAAATTCATAGAAAAAATCCAAACTTAAGGTACGAATACACAAAACTAATATGTACAGCCTGCAGTAAGTCTTTGTTCTCCCGGGATAAATTTGCCTGTAGAGAATACATTAAAATTACACAACATAGATATGCGAACAGTGGGGTAAACGCTTATAATGACTACTCTTTGTATTTATTGTTTCCTTTACTTATTAAAGAACAATTTCATAAATTCTGGGCTACTTACAATTTCAAATAGAAATTACCATTTCGAATAACATTTCAAAATCATTAGGCGCTGTACGCCATAAGATTGATAACAATATTAAATCCAATTTAAACAGTAAAAAGCAATAATTACGTGTGGATGAAGCTACAGACTGTAAAATAATTCTGTTGTTAATGTTAATGACTGATGATGCCGCCCGCAATAATGTTAAGTATGGATCGCTCTCTTAAAACTAATTGTAGAAATAAAATACATAAGTGACTTAATTACTCAAACAAAGGCGGTTTTCTTTAAATTCCCTAAACGAATTCGGTAATTTCACAGTGTCTCAACATACAGCCAATACTATCACATTAGAGGACATAGTTACAGGCAGCGTTTATTATTCTAAGAATTCTCGGCAAATAAAGAGTTTAATTTTACAATTTAATCGGAAAGAAGTCGCAGCTATTAAAGAAAGTCAGAAAAAATTTGAAGAATCTCAAATATTTACAGATTTACAAGCTATTTACAATTACAAAGGAATTCTTGAGACAATAGACAAATTAGAAAATCCTTCAATGTCGTTTGTGAAGTCACTAAAAATACTCGACGATGTACACTCACAGTTGAATACCATAAATGACAAAAATCGTCTAGTTATAGAAAAGTGTGATAGTGTTTTAAACAAAGATTCAGATTTTATCAGTTTAAGACAAGTATGTAGCAATAGTGATTGTGCAGATCCCTTGCATATCGTTAAATATAAGTTTATCTATGCAAATATTACAGCACTTGATGTAGAACGACCGTTTTCTTTGTATAAGGATCGTTAAGTGAAACGCTGTTGGAAACATACCAGGAGCTGCAGATGTATAGTCGAATTCAAATTGACCATGTTTCGCGGAAAAATAAGTGTGTCACAATTTTTTATATATTATTGAAATTTACTGACAAAGTTCAAATTATTACGTGCATACAACCTATTATCTATTATTTACTACGATGCACACGGCTATGATGCGCCGCCCGACCCGGCGCTCTAATTATTATACCACAGATAAAGAAAGATGATTTCTTTTTCGTAAAACTCAATGTAAATACAAAGAGACGAAATAAATTACTTATGATCAATATATAACTCCTTTTCTAAAGTAATTTGCGTATTTTGCATACGTATTTCAACAGTTAAGTTGTTATAATCAACGGATAATTAAACAGTGTCGCACCTGCAAATCACGGCAAAGTCCGAAAGGCAAAACGCACCCTAGTATAACATGCGTTTTATCTTTCACCGGTACGAAATTTGTTTCGTGTGAATTTTGCCGTGGTGTGCAGGTGTTTTACGTACCTCTTATATATAAACGTACGTCGGAGTATATATATATATATATATATATATATATTTACACCCTGTATATGTACTATACGTGCAAACAGAGAAAGTTTGCTAAATCATTAATTCCGTGTGCTTTCATTCAACTAATCAGCAAAATATGTAACAAAAGAAAGTTGTGGCTAACATGTTTCAAATATCAGGCCACAAAAAATTCGATTATCATCCGACGATGTCGATCACCATTGACAGTTACAGCTTCACCAACAGCATTTTCAAAGAAGTAAGGTCCATTACACCACCTGAGCATAATGCACACCAAACAGTAATTCGTTTAGGATGCATAGGTTTCTCATGAATAATTCGTGAATTTTCTTCACCCCAGATACGGCAATTTTGTTTATTAAATAGCTACCAAGTTCAAAATGTGCCTCATCGGAGAATATTATTTTTTGAGAAAAATCAGCTGGGTGTTCGTTGATGAAATTGACAAATGAACAACGTTTTAAATAATCTAATGGCTTCAGTTCCTGTGTTATTTGAACCTTATATGCCTTCAGAGCTAAATCCTTGTGTAAAATAAGCCATGTTGTTGATCCACTAAGTCCAAGTTGTTGTGAATGTCGTCTAATGGACATTTCAGAATCTTCAGCAACACTTTCACGAACCAAACCAATATTTTCTTGTGAACGACCACTGCGACTATATTTTTCACTTTTTTGATCTTCCACGGAACCGGTCTTTTGAAATTATTTAATAATTCGACCAATAGTGCTTTCAGATGGACGATTATGAGAACCATAAAATTCGTGTAATTTTCTAAAAACTCTTTTCACAGAACGCTGATTTTCAAAAACTAATTCAACAATTTGAACGCGTTGTTGTACCATATAGGAAGCCTTTTTATAAATGTCGTACATCACACTTTTTAAATACCCAGACAAATTCAGTGTACCATCTATGTTATATTGTATTTATTCTTAAAAAAACCGCGCAATTTAAAACACCCTTTATTAGAAATAATGATCTATTAGCTAAATAGAAATACTTATAATATGAAATATTATATACGAAAGCATTATATGTATGTTTTTATTCGCATTTAATTTATCTATATTTAATATGTAAAAATAGGAACAAAATTTAAAATTTTCAATTTATGGTTCATACATGTAAGTATATACAATAGTATGTCTATATAGACTATAGTTGAATTTGATGGAGCCTGTGGTTGATTGACTTGATCAATAAGGTTGATATATAACCCCTTTCCACATTAACTTTTGTAAATTCTGTATACGCATTTCGACAACCAAGTTGTCATCATCAGCAGATAATTTCAAAGTGTCGCACCTGGTAAAACACGGCGTACAATTTTTTCGCCGTGTTTTACCAGGTGCGACACTTTGAAATTATCTGCTGATGATGACAACTTGGTTGTCGAAATGCGTATACAGAATTTACAAAAGTTAATGTGGAAAGGGGTTATATATCAACCTTATTGATCAAATATATAGACTATATTTAGTTGCATATGTATTCTAGAACAATTTAGTTTTGTTAAATTAATTCGCTCTGCCTACGATGAAGGCATTTACAATTAAATTTATTTTAATAACCATGTACCACTTCAACATTTCAGAATCTATCGATTCTAATTTCGATAAATGCAATGTATTTCCTTCACTTAAATCAAGGAAATACATCGACCTCTTCCGGCATCGCTTCCGTCGTAGTGCGTTTAGTAACCTGAATAATGATGATTTTCGTGTTTTTGAATAAAACATGTCTATACGTTTCTTGTTTTTTCTTCTTTTTCATGAAGTAATATACAACTTGTCCTTGTTAAATAAATGACTTGAAAAAGAAGGAAAATATTATATAAATTGTAACTGTCTAAGCAATTAATTCAAATATATATAAAATGTCAATCTAATTAATTATACCCGCTATATATCATACTAAATTTACAAGGACTGTAACTTAAGACATGAAAATATAATGCCAAATTATGCTACAACAACACCTTGCTATCGTGAGCTACAAAATAATTCTCAAGACGTTATTTGTTCTAGCGTACTGAATGTTCAAAATGTTCTTCACTGATTTCCTGACAAAAACCTAGTCTTTCTTTTAAACTATTTCTGTGCATATTCTGTCTTTGAGATCATCTGCCTTTGTTACATATAGTTTACTCTTGATGTAATCATAAAAAGAAATCTAAAAGTGTAAGGTCTCGTGATCTAGCTAACCACTCAATGGTACTTTTACATCCAATTCATCTATTCTTAAAGATTTCGTTTGATAGTTTATTACAATTGGAGCATACTGAGCGAAAAGTAAACACTTCCATTTGATGGGATCATATTTATTGTATATGGATATGAATTTGCCAACGTAGGAACATCTGTAAGTAAAATTAAATAGTTTTCAGCTGCCAAATTTCCTTCAATAAAAATTCATCTAATTATATGATTACCGATATCCGGCCAAATATTTACCTTTTTAGAATATTAGGTCACGCATCCAATGAGGATTCTGTTATGACCAATCCCTGCAGTTCTGCCGATTTAAAATTTGATCAAAAGGTATCTCATTTTATATATTTAGTTCTTGGGTAAACGACATTTGGTCATTTTATAAGGGTAAACTTTTCCATCCTATGGACACTTCAAAACAGTTTTACGACAGACATTATTTGCTCGGGCAATTTGAAGTGAACTGGATATTGCATATCTTCTATTTGTCATAAAATATTAATCTTTACATCGCCCTTCACGAACTGAGACGTTTTTTTTAATGGTTTAACATCTCTGAATTGTGCATGAATTTTAAACTCATTTTGTGATATATTCGGCAACTACAGATGATTCTGACAAAAATTTTGACCCCTTCCAAAATTTCAGTTTCAGGAGTTGCCGTTAAATATCGTGTTATAAATTAATCACAAACGTACTTTTCAAAAGACAATTTATACTATCAACAGTGACATGTACTTATTTACTGACGTCTCTATTACTTTAGACACTTAGGATGTATTCGTTTTAGTGCAAAAAGACTTTGGAAACGATATAACGATAAGCATCGTTGTTAATAGTCAATGGAAAATATTATATTTTATTTTTGTTAGGCGGGCGTTTAACTACAGAATAGTTATTCTGTTAAGAAATCAATGGAAAACATTTTGAACGCCTAATATACTAAACCAAACAACAAGAAGCTCTATAGGAAAATATTGGATGTTGTAAGAATTTTCACTATACATACTTTTGCGTTTTCATTCAATCGTTTAAAAATCATTATCTTTGTTATTTAATCCATAAGTCTTGTATGTCATTAAATTCAAATGATCGAGTAGAATTGTAAAGTATATACAGTGATTCGTTTAACAAATTCACCCTGTACTGTTAAATTAAGTTTAAAAATTGACTTGTACGAGTATTTTCCAGCGTAATTTCCAGCGTCCAAAATAAATTTACACCATAAGCGCTACTCACACTATATTATATACTACAAAGGATACTAGGAAAGTTTTGCAATACAGCTTTGTTTATTTAATCTTTTCCAAGTAATTTCTTCTACACTCAATACACCTCTCCATCCTCCGAAACCAATCTTTAAACTAGTTCTGCCAAGTTTCACTGGGGAGTAAAGCACACTCGTTTTCCCAAGCCCGCAGAAGGTCCTCATCACTGGAAAACTACCTCCCTTTTAGCTTCATTTTCACATGCGGGAACAGTGCAAAGTCGCAGGGAGCTAAACCTGGACTGTAGGGAAGGTATGCGAGAAATTTCAATCCTGTCGTGGTCAAATATTCGGTGCAGGCTTTGGCGCGGTGAGCTGGAGCATTGTCGTGATGGAGGAACTAGGTGTCCATTCTTGACATTGGCCGCAGGTTCTTCATAGATCCAATGACTTTAGGCAGGCACTGTTCAGTATACCACTTAGCTGTGTGTCCAAAACGACGCGTTCCACAATGCTACTCGATTTGAAAAATACAGCTATCGTTTTCTTCTTTACAGATCGGGATTTTCTGACAAGTACGGGTGTGTCCTCAACATCAAAGACCCATACTTTGTTTTGAGCTTTGGTCGGCACATCGTAATAGTACAACCAAGTCTCGTCACCTGTCACGATGTTATTCACATACCGAGATTGTCTCTTATTAAACTGTTTTAGCACCTCCCGGCACCAAGTCACACGTCGTGTCATCTGCTTTTCAGTCAGTCGATGCGGCACCCAGAGAGAACAAAGTTTCTTCACGTGCAAATGATCATGCAGAATCGAACGAATTGTTGGTGTATTTAGACCTGAAGTACCCTCTATCTGTTGGTAGGTCACTCGCCAGTCCTTGCCAAGCATTTTACTCACAGTAGTAACGTTTTCCTCCGTAACTGACGTTCGTGGCCTTCCCGACCTCTCAACATCCTCCACAGTTAAATTTAACCTTTGGAATTCTCTATATCACCTGAATGTTGCTGTGCGATATGGACAAACATCACCTAGTGCAAGAGTTATTTCTTCGAAGCACTGGTCTATGTTTAAACCACGCACGAAATTATAACGCAAAACTGCCCTTATCTCATTTCGTGACCACGATGCCATCGCAAGCACTTTACACTTCCATCGACTTGACGCGGCGGCTACTATGCACGTATGAACATGTCTCAACATGCAGCAACAAGCAGCTTCCTACGATTTACTGTTGCCTCATATTGTAAAACTTTCCTAGTACCCTTTGTATTATTATTGTATTATAACGAAAAAGTTTTATTTTTACTTCTACAGGAACTAAATTGTATAGAATGTTATAAATATAAATAATTAAATTTATATATTGAATAATTTATGATAATATTTACAAAAGGAACCTGTTTTTAATATTAATTACGAAAAACAATAGTGGATGATTATAGAAGCAAGTTCTGATGCCGTGTCATTGCTTCGTTAAAAATACATATTTAAAAATATGTATATTATATACATTATGCGCAAGTATTTACAAATGAATAAGTGACTGTTGTATATATTGCTTCTTTTGCATTGCTAATTTCGCTAGTGTAGGCCTATAAACTTTAACATTTAACTGCAGATACATGTTTCGGTCTTAATTACGTATGTACACTTATGCAGTGGCGTAACTAGATTTCTTTCATAAAAGAATAAATATGTTACGTTAGGTAAACTAAACTATGCCGTTCTTTAGAATAGAAATTAAACATGTAGAAATAGTTACCATTACAATCTACGATCCTTTCTCAACAAGACAAGTTTCTAGCACTTTTTTATTAAATTTTCGTTCTCTAGTAGAAAAAGAAATTGGCAAACCATTTTCAATATACACTAAAGAACTATCTATTCCATTGTTTTCACTGCGAATAGAAGGTGATGATTACTTAAAAATACATAGGCTGAAGTAGTAGTAGTACATCTATCAGATTAGACATTTGTTCTGAAAAAATTGCTTTCTTTTTAGACTTACTGGAGCTTTGCATGTAGCATGGCATGGCAACAAGTTATCTCCCTAACAACGTTAACTGTTAAATTTTAAATCGCTATGTGTATTAGTTTCGTTAGGACGACATCTTTCAAACGACTTCGAATTAAGAGTGTCTTGAAGTTTTTGACGAGACGAATAGTGTTGAAATTCGTACTGCCTACTTCTTCTTGAAAGCCTTATCAGTAACAAATATTCGTAATGAAATGAAAAATTATCTGAATAAGCCGGCTTCATTATCCACTGTTGACGAATGGGTTCGTGAGTTCAAATGTGGTCGCACAACCGTTAAAGATACATCACATAATGGACGTCCAAAGTCTGTTACTAAGAATTGTTTAAAATATGCCTGCTATGATGTTAAAACACCATCATTTGAAAACGTCCGAAATAGCGGAAGGTATAAATCTTTAAATAACGTATCGTATACATTTCGAATGTAATCGCGACTACTTAGTGTTGATCAAAAAGTGTTTGAAGCATCATTGATCAATTTTAACGGCGATTTATCAGCATTGATAAAACTTAGATTCATCATTATACGCCGGAAACAAAACAACAATCTAAGCTATGGCTACACAGTAATTCTTCCAAAGACGGTGATGGCCGTTCCATTTTCAGAAAAGGTAACGACTTCTTATTAGTTACCTTCCAAAACAACAAACCATCCCAGGCGCATATTGCCTAAGTCTATTAGACAAATTAAAGCAAAAAAATGAATGAAAACTGTCACAATTCAGCCAAGAAGAAAGTTATTTTCCACCAAGACAATGTATGGTTCCACACAACTATTATTACTATAGCAAAAAGAAACTAAATAGGTTTCGATTTCTACCGCATCGATCTTATTCCCTGGATTTAGCACAAACATTTCTATCATTTTTGCAACTTTCATTAGAGAATACACACGAAAAAAATCAACAGAAGGTATTTATTTTAACGAGCTTAAGAGTTTTGAATTATGTCAAAGTATAGACAGAAGAATCATCGCTGAAGCAAATGTATCCAGCTAGTGGAATTATGATGAGAAATAAACACAATTTCAATACAAAAACTCTTTACTTTCATTACAGGTACTTTTAAGCTCGCCCTCATACTATACTTTATATACAAGTTAACTGCAACGAAAGCCATTTACAAGATAATCTTAATGCTAATACGAAAAAACAAATCAATAAGGAAAAGAAACAAATAATATATACTAAAACATAAAGAATTGAAAACTTATAAAGTATAATTTACACATATTTATAATTTAGAAAGAATAAATCAAGAGAAAGGGAAAAAAATACTTTCTGAACTTATAAACTAAAGCTGAACCAATGTCCATTCAATAGGTATTTACAATAGAATACATAAACAAAATTTGGGATCACAAATAATGACGAGTACTGGTAAAATGGAGATAGAAAATTCTAGTTTATGAGAATTAGATTAAGAAGTTTGAATCACAAATATGGTCATTTATACACAAAAGGTCATCATACATATAATTTGTTAGACAGATACGTGCCATATTTGCGAAAATACAAAGTTTAAACAAACTTCAAGCGAATACCTTCAACTGCGACTATATTTGTATATTTAAGATAAGGCAACAGAATAATTTAGTTCATTATGAATACTTTGTAGAAACTGATATCTAGTCGAGGTGTTATTCTTGTATATATTTTTTTCAATGTCACACACGGAACCGTAAACCTTTCTTACATAAACTGACAATAATGGGAGATGGGTAAATTTCATGTACGCTCAAAAAACATGCAATAAAGTGCCACTTAAAAATTATTATAACAAAAACGAGATGTCACACACTCAACCACTTTCTGAAGAGTGTCATGGTGAATAACACAATGATCAGCAACCAAGTTTACAATAGGGCACATTGTGTATAATAGCGAATTGCGAAAGATATTAGTCCTCGCAGTTGGTAAGCAAAAAGTGAGACTTGAACGAGTAGATGGTCTAGGTACTATTGTAGGAAGTTAAGTTAGAGAGAGAAGTTTTGGACAGTCAATCTTATTGTGCATCAAATTGTACAAAAATTTTACCGAAGCCAACCTATACCTATACTTTAGGGAAACTGTTTCAGCTCCAGCAAGTAATGCATTATAATCGATACCTATGGGAGGGTATCTCCCGTCCACGAAGTAACACAGAAACTTCAGGAACTTTCGCCGTTCTTTTTCAACCCTTGATTATTGCACTTCGTAGCAAGGGCACCACACAAGGTAGGCGTATTCCAGCCTTGAATGGACGTATGTATGATATAAAATCAGTGCGAGGGTTCACGAAAGCACGAGAAGTTCGTAAAATAAATCCCATAGTTTTTAATGCAGGCCTACGTAATTGAGCAATGTTTAATAAGACTGAAACCGCTATCGTACTGTGTTCTTCAGAGAGTAGCCGTTTACATTTCGGAAACTAGCAACACTGTTAACGTTGCCTCCGATCTGATGATTGAATCGTGAAGTTTGTCATTTTTGACAATATATTTACCTTGACGGTTTTATTATCCTTATTAACTTGAAAATTTTCAGCGAAAAAATGGAATGAGTTCGCAAACATTTTCGTGCAATTATTTTGCATAACTTTCGGCGTGGATTATCTCAACAAGAATGCATCGACGAGCTGAATTCTTTATATGGCGATGAAGCACCATCGAAAACTATAGTATATCGTTGGTATAGTGAATTCAAACTTGGACGGCGATAAATTTAGTGAAGGTCGTTCCACAAATGTTGTTGTGTCGGAAAACAGTATAATACAGTATTGATGATGCAAGACCGCCACCCTCGTAGTTATAAACTAAAGGTGTACTTTTATTCGAGTATATATGGTGATAATAACATGATTCCAGTATAATTGATCGAGAAAAGACCAATTTTTCCTATTTTTCGAATGAAGTACATATCATTTTTCTTATGGTGTCCTCTAGAAATTAGTATTTCAATTTGAGG
This sequence comes from Dermolepida albohirtum, assembly GCA_031893035.1. Lineage (NCBI taxonomy): Eukaryota > Metazoa > Arthropoda > Insecta > Coleoptera > Scarabaeidae > Dermolepida > Dermolepida albohirtum. The sequence continues at coordinate 660,782 of JAVIWB010001490.1, read as the reverse complement.
GATCAGTAGATTCTGAGGATTTGAGAAATAATGAAGTCAGAGGGATTAAATAACACGTTAAATTACAAAGATGTGTAAGACAAATATGAAGAAGTAACAAGCAATTTTAAAAGCAGCCCTTCAATATATTTACATTGACTGATTAACGGTCCTCTTCTTCAAAAACGCAATGCTGGTCAAATGAGATTTTAACTGAAAACTAGAAAAGAGAAATTCTTTTAAAGAGTGTGGGTATTATAGATAATCAAACACTAAATAACGGTGTTTTTTTGCAATATTGCTAATTTTGTTTACAGAAGAAATTTATTTGCTACTTCTTTCATGTTGTGTTGGTGACTATTTATATTTTTTGAGATGAACACATGTATATATGACTATACCTATACCTTGACTTAAAAAAAAGGTATTTTGAATCCAGACATAGCCCCTGTGTCGATGGAGTTACGCTGTACTGCAAATGCACAATGGCCGTAGCAGAAGTCCCGGAGAGTTGTTGAAACTAATCGTTTCATGTTAAACTAGAATCTAGTATCCAACCCATGAACGACACCACTCTGGAACTCGTAAGTGTATGTCCCTTGTGCTTGATTAGGAAAGCTGGTTATGTACAAAAGAAGTTCACTGGCTTGGTTTTAATATATTTAATCTCAAGTTGTGTTTCATATTACCCTAATTTATTCAATATCAGTAACGAATCATCTGTGAAAAACAGATTCAACCCTTCAACAATTTCAAATAAGTCGTTCACATATAGTAAGAATAACAAATGCCCCCATCTAGAGCCCTATGGGACTCATACTCATTACTTCCTCCATTTCGATTTGATTTCTTTTCAGTCTTTTTCGTAAAACAACACACTGTTTAATCTTTTTCTAATAGGATTTTACCCAACATCTCGTGTTACCTCAAAATCCGATAATTTCCAATTTATTAAGAAACGCTGTGTGATTAACACTATCAAAAGCTTTAGTTAAATTTATAAATATTCCTATTGTTGCTTTACCGTTATTAATGATCATACTTATACTTTCATATGTATAGAACTGATAACATATCAATTCCACCACTTTCATACATAAATAAAAACACACAGACACACCGCTTAATTTTATTAATTGAAGTGTTCAAATTTACAGTATTCAACAAAGAAAAAATGGAAAAATCTCCTGAAACGTTGAACTATCAGGTTGTTACAAATGTAATGTTCGTTTTTTCCTTCAGTCTGAACTGAATCGCACCTGTGTGAAAACGTGTATGTTTTTGGTGAAAATTATTATTGTATTTGTAGAAAAGGGTATTTATTTTGAAGTGTGTACCTGTTACATTTCTTGGAAAGATTAATACAACTGTCCTTGTCTCGCCTATGGAAATGCTGTCGGCAAGAGAAATTCGGGCATTTTGCCTCTTTCAATTTAAAAAGGGATTAAATGCAGCTGCAGCAACGCAAGAAATTAATCAGACGTTCGGTGAAACCACGTGTAATGAACGCACATTACGGTGATGGTTTAAAAAATTCAGCGAGGGAAATTTTGATTTGGAAAGTGAGCCTCGCGGATATGCGCGTAGCACCGTTAATGACGACGCGCTGCGTGTAAAAGTTGAAAGTAATCCGTCGACAACAGTGCGTAGCCTTGCAGAAACATTTCAAGTGTCCATTCCTACCATTAGTCGTCACCTTTCCTCGATTGGCAAAGTGAAGAAACTTGATCGATGGGTGCCGCACCAATTAACGGAAGCCAATAAGCTTCATCGATTAGAGGTGGCTACCTCTTTGGCTAATCGACAGAAAGTTGAACCGTTTCTTCATTGAGTGGTAACGTGTGACGAAAAGTGGATACTTTATGATAATCGGAGACGGTCAGGACAATGGTTAGATCGAGGTGAAGCACCAAGACAGCATGCACGAACATCACTTCACCCGCGAAAGATTATGGTGACTGTATGGTGGACCAGTAAGGGTATTATTCACTATTCATTTTTGCAACCTGGTGAAACTTTCGGAATTTGGTTACGAAATTCTCCCTCACCACCTTATTCACCTGACCTTTCGCCAACTGATTTTCATTTTTTCCGACGTTTAGACAATCACTTAAAAAATGGGGACTTCCCTGACCGGGAGTCTGTAATAGCAGTATTTGAGCAATATGTGAGCCGTCAAAACCTAGATTTCTTTTCAAAGGGAATTTTTCAGCTTCCAGGCCGTTGGCAACAAACTATTGATGTAAATGGAGACTATTTTGCAGAATATTTATATTTTTTTAAATTTAGACTTTTTTTTATTCCTTACAAAATCGGAAATTTCATATGTAACAACCTGATATGAACTAAATGTTTTATAATCCCTAATGTTCTAAAACCCAGACACAAAAGAATAAAATTTATATTAAGAAAAATTTTATTTTGGAGTAAAGTTTATCAATTTTATTTTTTAATTTAGTATACAACCGGAAGCGTTCGTTCTACAATTATACACACATTCAAACCTTCGCTAACTATTATTAATACACTAAACTGTTTATTTCCTCACTAGATACAAGCGTAATAATTGCGCAGATTTATCAAAAGTCACGTAATTATAGAAATATAATCATAATCCAAGTAAACAAAGAATACAGTCATTGATGTAAAATATCTACGATATATATATATATATATATATATATATATATATATATATATATATATATATATATATGCATTTCTATGTAAGAAATATTACGTATTAAACGGCTTTGTTCCAATTATGACTCAACATTTAATTATTTATAGGAATTTAAATGAATATAAGGTGTAGACTACCTGTTTATTGAATGCACACGTACATACTTTGATAAATGAACCTTTTTCTTGTTTAGAATAATAGCAATTTTTTGTAATGTTTATAACTAGACGATAATGGTGCCTAGTTTTATTGTTTGCTAATCAGGCAACACATCATGATAGTTATAATTTTAACTTTTTAAAACTTCGATTTACGCAACATAACATCGAGTCGTTTCTTTTCTGCAATTACGTCATTTATTTGGATCATATGAATTGAAGCAATAACTCTGTCTCCAGTAAAAACAGTATTTATGACACAATGTGATCAAAAATGCTCGTGTTGGCACACCTGCAAAGTTGACATTGACATAGAACTATGTTCGCCGTTATTTTTTTCTCTACGAGCGGTATCGTTTCATTTAATTAATAATAACAATTTTGTAATATACATATGGACATACAGTCCTTTGCATAAATTTGCATACCTTCATACCTCTTCTATAAAAATCGTATTGTATTATAAAACACAAAAAAGACAATTTGAAATATTAGAACAGAAATAGAATAGAACTGTAAAACATAGCCAGCAAATATTTAAAAAAAATAAATATGAATCAACGATACATGTTTTATAAAAGAAATATTAAAAAAAATAATTTCATGCATCACAATATGTTGCAAAATTCTACCTGCAGCGGGTATTTCCAGGTTGTATATTCGACATTAATTCAAACTCACAAACTTCGTGCTTTGTAGTGATTTCATTGATTTACTTAAATGATAATATTGCCTACTCAAACTATTAAAATTAACAAAAAAAAAAGAAATTATCTGTGAGAAATAAAAAGATTATTTTAAATCAGCACCAAACGGAAAAACTTGATGCGGCTATCGCGCAAGTCGTGCAACAATGCAAAGTATTATTAAACAATTTAGTGGAAGGAAGAATAGACCATGGAAAATTGAATGAATCGTACAAAGTTATGTATATTACACCTACCGTGAATGGAGCATCTGGTTTATTGGTTGATTCGTATGTCAGTAAAGAAGACTGGAAACAGAAATAATAAGATAATGAACGTATATTTTTATTTAAACATTTTTCAAAGGGTGGCAAAATAAGCCTATCCCAAGATTTTGACACTTTCAACACAGGAACGAGCCCAAACATTGCGCTTGCCTTGTGCGTTAATAAATCTCACGAACTCCACCAGAATCTCCTGACGTAAATTCAATTAATTTCCTATGGTCTAATGTTGAAAGACGTTAGAGATGCGTAATTATCGATCTAAAAAGCAATCGAAGCAAATTCTGATTAAAAAATAGAAGGAAATGTCACCAACAATTTCTAGTTCGCTTGGATAACTTGTAGGCGCTATTTAGTATTTCTTCATAATTTACATTTAGTTTTATTAATTTCACATATGTTTATTTTCCTATGTTTACTTTATTGATTTGTTATATGTGCATACCTAAAATCAGCGTATTTCAAAAAGAATATGCGTATTACAAAGTATTATTTTGTCCAAACTATCGATCGCTGCGTAGTCTAGTTTATTTAATAGCCGCTATATGTCAGTTGTCTTTTGTTTTTCTTGGTAACCGTCATATGTTTAAAATGGCTACTCCGCAGCAGAAATCATTTTGTGTTCTCGAGTTTGCGAAGTGCAATTCCGTGATTACAATGCAAAGACGTTTCAGGGTGAGCTACACAATTGATCTTCTGAATGGGTAGAACATTCGCAGATGATATCGACAGTTTGTAGATATAGGATGTGTATGTAAAGGAAAGAGTCCTTGCCGCCCTTGTGTTTCTGAAGAAAATGAATCAAAATCAACTCGTCGTGCCAATCGGGAGTTACAACTGTCAACAACATCAATTTGGCGTGTTTTGAGACGTCGGTTGGTTATGAAGCCGTACAAGTTACAGTTGTTACAAGTTCTGATCCTGATGACAAACGGAATTGTGTGGCATTTTGTAACGAGATTCATGATGCTATTGACAATGATAATACTTTCGCACAACGTATCGTGTTCAGTGATGAGGCGACTTTCCATGTTAGTGGTCTGATAAGCAAACTGAATGTTCGAATTTGGGGTCTACAGAACCCACATGCAGCCATTGAATTTGAATATCGATGTGATATTGTTTGTGTCACTCATGGAGGACATAATGAACATCTGCAATCTGAACTTGAGAGTTTCGTAAATATGTGTGTAAAGTTTCATATTCGTATGTCTTAAAATTTAATAAATATATGCATTCGAAATACGTATATTCTTTTTGAAACACCCCGTATTAACGATATATTTACCCAGGGCCTCTACATAACCCCGTAAATTGCGGCGCTACCCACGAGTGTGTCCGTCGATATGTATCCTTCTGATGTGAACATGTAATACTTATCGTTGTTGTCTAATAAAATTTGGCACCAGTGCGACCATGTGACTGTTGCACTCAGCGTACTTCGTCTTTCCATCGTCACCTCAGGGTATATACCATAAACAAAATACACGATGGCGAAAAATTTCCCTTATACAAGAAGTCTGCAGCTAGCCATTAATAGAGGGTGAATCCAACTGATTTTTAAAGGAGTATTAGTGAGATCTTGAGTCGAGCCAAATATCTTCCGATATTCACTTGCTTCCTTCACCCTATTTGATCGTTCATGCTCTAATCGCCTGTTGAACTGAATTATGCCAGGAAGATCCATATTCCGGAACTAATCAGCAACATAAGCATACACATTTAGCGACAGAATCAGATATATTAGAGACTAAGAATCATATAGGCGGAGTTGCAAACCATTACGCAGACGGTATTAGTAATATTTATATGTAAAAATATGTGAGTTTACATAAATATTTTTATATTTAATATGTACTAAAGGATTACAAGACTGTTATTGAGAATTAGGAGCATACTCTTAAAAAAAGAATAATATAATATCTTATTTTTTATTAAAAAGAATGCGCTAATAAAATTTATGTTCTGATCGCAATTAGCACACAGATTAATCAAACTAGATTAACATAAAAAGCGCGTAAATAGGCGATCAACAAAATATTAATTTAATTACTTTAGTTTTTGTAAATAATTTTAATATTTTTATTAAACACACTACATATGGGAATTTAAATGTTTGTAGTTATGTGTAAAATATACAATAAAAATAACTATTGCCGAACAAAGTAATATTTACGAGGATGGTTTCGCTCAATCCAGAGCTCATCAGGTAGTCTCGGCAATTCGTCACACCTGGCGAGTGTTATTATCAAAAAAATAATACAAAGCAACAAGAGAACTAGATATCTTGGATATCTTTCCGACAGTAATGAAAGCGCTTTTATCGCTTTGTCTGTACAGAAATATCTATAATACCAAGCAATAACTTTGTATTGCCGATATCATAAATGTTATGGATGTGATTTTGCACAACTTTTTTTGAATAATTCTAAAAATATGGAGACTTACGCACCTAACTATACACATACACAGATATATGTATATAAGGTTTTCCAATAGGGATGATATGATCTTGAAGTGACATTTCGGCCATTTGTAATATGTCATGATCTGTCATTTGTCTTTCATTGTATTCAGTAGTGTTTACAATTTCATCATGGAGGGATATACGCAAGAACAACGTTTACAAATTATTCAGTTTTATTATCAAAATAATCGTTCTCCAATTGTAACTTTTCGTGCGCTTTTGTCATTTTATGGTCGTAATAATCGTCCAAGTGTGTTCGCTATTCGTCGAATTCTTAAAAATTTTGAGGTTACATTTTATTTACATAATTTTCAAGTGCCAATAAGACAAAGAACCTCTCGAAGTAATGCAAATATTGCTGCCGTTCAGGCAAGTGTTACTGAAGACCGTAATTTGTCGATTCCAAGACGTTCTCAACGATTGCGACTGTCTCAAACCACAACCTGACGGATTTTGAGAAAGGATTTGGGTTTGTATCCCTATAAAATTGTTCTGACTCAAGAACTGAAGCCATTGGACCACCGTAAACGTCGTGAATTTGCTGATTTTGCCTTGGAACAACTTGAAAACGATAACGATTTTTTTAAGAAAATCATCTTCTCTGATGAGGCTCACTTTCATCTGGATGGTGTGGTAAATAAACAAAACTGTCGATTCTGGTGCGAAGAAAATCCACAAATTATTTATGAAAAACCATTACATTCACCTAAATAGACAGTTTGGTGTGGTTTTTGGTATGATGGAATCATCGGTCCGTACTTCTTTCAAAATGAAGCTGGTAACACCGTTACTGTCAATTGAGAGCGGTATAGATTGAAGATAACCAACTTTTTATGGCCGACATTGGAAGAAGTTGATCTTGACAACATTTGGTTCCAACAAGACGGAGCTACGTGCCACACAGCAAATGCAACAATAGAATTATTGCGAGAAAAGTTTGGAGATTCGATTATTTCAAGAAATTGTGATATTGAATGGCCTCCAAGAAGTTGTGATTTAATACCATTAGACTATTTCTTGTGGGGTTATTTGAAGTCATTGGTCTATCGAAATAAACCAGACTCTCTTCAAGCTTTACAAGTCAATATTGAACGTGCCATTCATGACATACGTCTAGATTTAGTGGAAAAAGTGCTCGAAAATTGGGTTCATCGAATTCGTTCCTGCAGAAGAAGTCATGGAGGCCATTTGAATGACGTTTTATTTAGAACTTAATTGTATCGATTGTACTTCACATTAAATAAAAAACTTTTGAATTTTCTTAACAATAAGTGTGTTTTTTTTTAAAGAAATCATATCACTCTTATTGGAAAACCTTGTATATATAGTTCAATAAAATATTTGCATACACTATAATTTAGAGGAAAGAATAACAAATTCAGTATACTTACGTGAATTCTAACTATGAATCATTAGTACTTGATTTATATATAGGTAATTTAAGCATATCAAACAAACAAAAATCAATACATATTTGTGTATCAGTTAATTTTATGTAATTTTATTCTATATTTTGAGAATATATGTTTCAAAACCAGTTTTATTGGAAATAGAGTACTTCTTTAATTCTAAATTTACAATATGTCATACGTTTTCTATTTGAAGTGTACCACGTATTTACGATGGATGAGATAGATTAAATATGAAATAGATCATAGATTTAGTAAACCTCACCCAAGTAATTCCTTCTTTATTTATTTACTTGGCCAACAGTTTCCTATTTCTAGAATAAAATTATAACAGTGCGCTTGCACTATTACATATATACAATTAAATACAACTTAATAATTACATAGAGTAGAACAGTAAATATAAAACTGTAATCTAGTAACACAAAACTAATATATAATTAGTTTTGCTGTTAAATTTATTATAAATTTTTGGCGTAAGATATAAAAGATATTTAGTCATTATATTGGTTTTGACACTAAGTCAAGGGCTTTATAATCAAGATGCATTTTCTTAGACTTTCAAAAATCTCGTGTCAACATCAAAATACAGACGTCTTTACTCAACTCTTTACGTGCCATCAACAGAAATAGACGTCCTGAGAACCTGGTGCCATCCTTCTGTAGTGATAATAATGCTGGGGAGGTCTTAAAATAGGCAATTTATTATTATTAAAGATATTTCTTGTTACAATCTGATATGTTCCCACGTGATTTGAACGTGTTTGCCCTGCTATGACAATTATTAAAATGGGCGGGGTTTCAATTTGAACGTCGAAGTAGAAAATGATTCCACACAGAGACAAGAAAATTATACCAGCAGGAAGTCTGTAGATTAGTGTATCAGAGGACTAGATGCTTTAAAGTTAATAAATATTTCTTTTAAATTCATTTAAAAAAATACTTGACAGCCAATAAACATAATTTTACTGAACAATCCCTTTATACTACATTATTATTGCAATCAGCACTTGCTTTGTTAGATTTCGTTTACAAAGAAAATCTTACTGTATCATATTGCAAAAAGGTATAATTGAGGTAATTTTTTACTATTTCTATCACAAATAAACAACCTATTTCTATACTATACGCGTTATTAACTACTTATTAAATTCAATCTCGGACACTATAATATTATTATACACTTTAATATAAAATTGTGTATTGAAACTGTAGTTTCTGCCACACCATAGATAATTAAGTTATTTTCTATTACAATTCGTTCCTAAATTTCACGAAGTTTGTGTCGAAAATTCATTTAGAAGAAAATCACTAGTCATTTCTAAGATAATAACTTTTAATATAAATCTTTTACAAAAGGTCGATCGATAGCGAAGTTCAGTTATAACCATTACAAAAGATTGTATTTCTTTAGTTGCTTACCAAGTAATCCGTTTGGTGTCGTCACAACCAACATGAATGCAGCTCATGTGTAAGCGTTTTCTCTATATAATCATTACACTGTAAGACTAAATTGCTATGTTGTGTGATGCAAATCGTACAATGGCTTAAATGAACAAAACAATAAAGTGTAACATAATACATCACGAAATAAGAAGAGTATTGTTTATTGTATATTATATACGTGTATATAAACATTTATATACATATACACTATCGTTCATGATAGCTTATACAGTACCGTGTAGTAAAATTAGGGCCACCATATAAATTCAATTTTTTGGTTTTATTTTTATAAGAAATAAGACAAAATAACGATTGACGTGAATAACTGTTGATTAACACTATATTATAAGGATTAATATATATTTTTAAATAATATAAATTAATATTTTGTTAAGCCACCCTTTGCTTTGATCATGACAGCAATTCTCTGATACATGACGCAGCTAATTTCTTCAAATCTTGGTTACTGCACCAAATATCTGCAATGTTGCTAGAGCTGGATTTGGAGTTGAGGAAACAATCCGTTTTAAACTACGCCAGACATTTTCGGTTGGATTCAGGTCTAGAGAGTTGTCAAGGCCTGCAAATTGCTATCAGAAAATGAATCTTATTGATTTTGCTGTGTGTCATGGTGCACCATCATGCATAAGTTTGTAAAGTAAGTAAAAGTAACCCTCTATAATTGTGCTTAATCCCGAAAAGTGTGTTTAATAGTGTTTAGAATACTGAGCATTTTATAGTTGTTGTAAAGGATTGTCGCCAGCAATCTCTATTTACTAAGTAACTATATATTTTTCTAAGAAATGCATGTGGCTCTAGTTTAATTACGCGATACTGCATGGATTTAGAAAAATAATATATTGTAATGATATCACTCTCCTTATACTAAAGAAATTAATTTACAAAATACAGAATTATATGTTATTATGGCAAAATTATATAAAAATAATGTCCTAATAATAAAGTACTGGTGACGCTCAACTTTAAATAGTCACAAATATATTGTAAAACAATTAAAACATGTTGTTGTAGCTTCCCAACAACCTGGGGCAAATAATAAACAAATCTTATAGGAGAAATGCAGACTAAGAAAATGCAGACTAAGAAAAAAATAATGATTTACTTAACAAATAATTTTAAGTTCAATATATTTTCATATTCTAAAGATATTTTTAAAAACATAATCCTAGAGTAAATTTTTTATTGACAAAATATACTGTCAAAACTCAAAAACATACAATTAATCAAAGCACAGAAGATATACAAAAGAGGCGCACAAGTTTAAAGCATAAACATAAAGAAAATATGCAAACAACATCGAGAAGAGATGAAGTTTAAATGCTAACAACAGCAGGAAGAAATACAAAACAAATGGATGCAATGAAACAATAACCTCTAGAAAAGATGGATGGTAGATTACAACGATATAAGGAAGGAATATGGAGAATACAAGAAATAAAGGACAACAGACAAGTAAATACGAAATATGTACAAAAACATTGGAAATACCAACACAGAAAACAGGACAAGTAATGAAAGGTAAAGAATATATAGATTTCCCAGAAGAAAATAGATAAATAAAGACTGGATCAAAAAAAACCACTATGTACAAGGTTGAAAATCGTTACAAGACGACCTTCACCTTTAGCAAGCAATAGACCAGCTCCAGAAGATGAAAGTTGGCGAGTGTGATCTCGTCGAAAAGTCGAAAGAACAGTCCTTCTCAGGGCAACTCACACGCGGCCTAGAACCTGACAAAATATAACTTCGTATATATGTTTTTCCGAAAATACAGTTCAGAATCCCTAGAGGAACCTATGTTCTGACGAACCTCCGGTAGTATGGTTACTGCCATTTTCAAGGTGATACTGCTATAGAACGAGAAAAACTACTCGTAGTATTTCCCTAGCAACATTGACTGCTGTAGAACAAGAAATATTATTCGTATTTTTTCCCATGCTGCATCAACTTGAAAATGTAAGCAGCAAAATTGTCGAAAGCTCATTAGAACATCAGTCCCTCTAAGGGTTCAAGAGGGCAACACAGCAAAACATCCAAGAGTTTGATCTAAGAACTTGTTGAAGGAATATGAATTATAAGAATACATTACTCAGTATGCAAACAGCACTTGTAAGGATTTAAAATTTGGAAGAAGAAATGTTTAGTAACTATTTTTCTGTAAAAGAACGTTGATGTATAATAAATTCGCATATTTCAATTGAAATTGCCTACGTATGTCCTGGGGCAAATTGCTTGGTGAAAAGTAATTTGACAAACAAAAACCAAGCACACACTCGTCATAATGTTTTTATTTACCTATTACAGTACTTATATACCGAATCTATTTGCAAATTTTAAGTAACTAACTTGCTTCTACCAATAATAAACATTTATTTTAAAAATTAGTAATGAAAAAATATAATGTTTGCGAAACGTTAAATATGCTGCATACGCAGACGACGTACATGAAATACCGCGAGTGTTTGATATTTCTGAATATAATGTAAATATTCCAATAAAAAAAAACATGGTAATGTATTGCATGCAATGTAAGCAACCTTTAATAAATAAACTGATCTTAATTAGGAAAATTTCTATAAAATTTTTATAGAAAAATATTTATTTGATAAAATAATTCATCAGAAAACTGCTCAAAACTTGGTAATGTGTAATAAAATTATTTATTGTGAAGTAATTGTTCATTGGAAATATTTCTAAATTTCATTTGTGCACTATCTTATTTTTTGGTTAAGTTAAATATTACTTACTCATTATTAAGTTGTAATGACATCTTATAACAAAACATAACTATTTAATAAACACATTTTAAACAATATGCTAAACGATTACGAAGTGATTGAATATCATTTCTTAAGCAAATTTATATCACTACATGTATAAGCAGTATATAGTTTCTTAATTCTTCCACATTAGTTATTCGAACATTTTCATAAATTAAAAAAAAATCATTTGGGGATAATTCGAGTGATCGAGGTAGATAAGCTATTGAATCACATAGTCCTTCCCAATAGCATGTATAACTTCTCAGCAAATTAATTTTAATGTATTTCGATTAAATTCAGATCTTCTACTTTTTATTTAGATTTTCATATAATGAATTGTAGTAAGATCTCCAATTTGTTTATACTATTGTCTATTCTTAATTTAAATTCATAGCTTATTTTGTAAAACATTTTCCTTTAGTTATGTTCATTTCAATTTTTTTATAAAGGATTGTTCTCTTAGATATTTTGCCTTTCTTACTATTATTATTATTTTCTTCTTTTTATGTTATTGATAGAAGTGCTGTACATAATATATATATATATATATATAATATACAATATAATATATAGCATTATTATTATTAGTAGTATTATTATTATTCCTCGACCTAACGTCTGGAATCTATTCACTTCCACCCACATATCAATGAGTTTGAACGCGGACTGTACACGGCTGATATTGTATGGTTTTATTATCTATCACAAAACGGTACTTACTACAAATTTTATAATATTTTGTATGCCCATTTAAAGGTGGCTTTCACAGCTTCGATTGTGTTAATCGAATGATGAATATTAGTCAGGCTATTAGATCCTCTGCTGTTGATTTAGAAATTTTCTGATTATTGCTATTTTTAAAATAAGTACTTTTTGTATGTTTTTGTGTATGTATATGGATTTTTTCTAAAGTTTGTATGGAGCTGGAGAAATTGTTAGTAACATTACAATCGATACTATGATTATTGTTCCTTGATTGCAAAGCTTTTATAGTTCTATTAAAGGTGGTGTATATTTTACTATTTTTTCTTATTCTTGTTGTATAATATTTGTATCATTTGGTATCACAATATCTAATATGTAAGTTTTCTTTCTTTTTTTGTCAATAAGTGTAAGTGGGCCGTTCCTAATAATTTATTTGTCTGTATGTATTGTCCCAGTATAATTTGTAACCATTATTTTCAAGGCTACTTTCTGGGATTATTTGTAATATATATGTATTATTAGTTTTTACAAGTTCTTGGTAAATAATTTTTGGTTGCAATATTGTGTCTCTCTGCATAATCTCTTTCAACAAGTAGCTTGCACCCTCCTGCTGTATGTTCTGCAGTTTCTTTAAATTGATGGCCGTATCTGCAATTGTTATTTTGTAAAGGATCTTTAATTATGTGCTTTCTGTAGTTCCCTGTGGTGATTACACCATTTTATATTGCTAAAACAAATCCGTCTGCTTTTGAAAACAATTGTCCCATTTTTAGCCATTGGTATGATAATCTTTTATCTATGTTTATTGCTTGCGTGATAATATAATGAGTATAGTGTGGTGCATTATTATTATTATTAGAGGTTAATATAAACTTCGAATAATGAAAATTGATTTTTTATAATTTAGCATAAGGTATGCCGCAGATTTTTTATGTAAATAAAAGTATCTAAAAAACATAATAATTGATCTTCTTTTTAAATTCCAATAGTTTAATTAAAAGTACATAAATAAATATATATACATATAATAGCTTCAAAGATATTTTATTCTATCCCTTTACAGAAGAGTACAAAGTTTTATTCAAATTCTAACTTCACGATAGCCTCACACTATAATAAATAAAAATAATATACGTATATGTGCACTTACATACATACGTGTAGTAGAAAGTTGAATTCAATTTTATTCTTTTTGCTCAATGACAATTTCCTGGTCTAAACTTTAACACTTGCGAGAAATCAAGCAAGCTTTACAAAAAAAAGTATTAGAATTAACCGCCGGAGTACGTACCATTATTACTGAGCGATGCGATGAAGTCATGATTTAGCATATTTCGTGGTTGGCCATGACCAAGAGTGTAACAATTAAACTAACAGTTTATTTATGCGGTAGTGAATAATGAAATAGACTGATAAATATCAAATACTATGTACGGCATAAGACTATTATTTCAGACTGTTTCGTACTTTTTCCAATTCTAAATTACTTGATGAGCTAAAATTTTGTAATTAAATTAGTTTTGGTTGCTCAGAACACGGAATTTAACCAACATCAAAGTAATTTATAAAATAATTTTATTAGTTATTACAAAAAATTATTCTGTTATTAATTAACAAGGTTATCTAATGCTAAATGCAAATCTTTGTTTATTAATTTTAATTTTCTTAAGTGTCACAAGAATTATGTTTTGCCGAATATCGACTATCGAATATTTTTCATTAATTGCAAAGACTCCAATCGTCCATTAGTTTTATAGGTTAGTAATTTGTTGAGTTACATATACCATATTTTATTGTTTTTATTTTGTTATTCATACTTCTTTTATTAAAATTTTCTCGCATCTTCATGTTCATCAATATTTGTCAGTCACAACACCAATGAACAAAATAATATTTTGTAATTGTCATACGCAATAGATCGAAACAATCCAATTACAGGGTAAATGATAAAAATGTGTAAAAGATAGATGAGAATGGAAAAGCGTGAAACTGTGATAGCCTAGAACTCTGATCTTTCGAGACTGTACAATGAAGGGAAATAATAGTTGAAGGTTTAGAGAAGAAAAAGAATGACACGTTTATTAACATTTAAACACACTCGATTATGTACACACTATTTATGAATCAGTAATTCATAAATCATTGACAATCTGAAGAATAAATAATGCGATTAATGATTTTGATATCATTTGCGGGCGCGAGAGCTCTACAATCCAGAAACATCAGAAGATATACACAGCAGTTAAAAAAATGGAATACAGAAAAGATTTGACAAAAGATATAGCTCTTAGCGAACCACGTATAGAATGTAATTTCGATAGTAATTTAAAATAGTCGACAGTACCAAACGATTTACTAAAAATCAGTACATCAACCTATTGTCTAGGATCCACAGTTCACCAAGATATATTTATATTGAGTATGTTCGATCAAGCTAGTAATAGAAAATCTCCTTTTAACAAAACCATGTTGATTCATTGAAATCTTATGATAATGTAAAAATACTATAATGATAGCCCTTTTTAAATACTAGAATTATTCTAATAGTCTAGGAAAGTCGAAATACGGATCAATTAATTGAATATCGTAGTAAGTGGCCGAAAAAACCTATCATCTCCAGATATAATGTTAAATCATAATTCCAATATTCTGTGCAATACTTCCTTTGTGGTCAAATACCCAATATCGAAGTGTACTGGGATTACATTCAAATTAAAGTGATCAAGTTCTGGACGAGTGGAAGGATTGAAGACACTAGAAAAAATTTAGCAAAAGTCTGTTCATTCATTGTTCAAGATTTGCACCCTTTAGTGATAAAGATCTTGAAATTCTAGAAGAGAAACGCCTATCATTTGCAAAATTTTAGAACAGTTCTAGTTTAAGTTGAGCTTGATATTCTTCTAAAGCAGTTTTACTTTATATTTTAAGCAAAGAACGAATTCTGAAAAAATAATATTTATTTACAATTAAAAACTTTTTTTGAAGAGGAATATATCATCAAGGAAATCGGCAATTTGAGGTTTTACACTGTGGAGCAAATTCATTAATCGATTCATCTATCCAACTATATAAGCCGTCAGCAGCGTTGTCGACATCCAAAAAGCATTGAAAAGTGTCCAATCTATCGTAAGTAATGATCTTTCTCAAGATTCTCCTAGTACGGCTTCATTACTCACTTCGTTACTGCTATAAGTTCTTTGTTAAACCGAAACTTCTTTCCAAAACGGAAGGTTTGAATTTGAGTCAATTTTGTCAATTAATCAGATTTTTCACGAACAACTTAACTAGCATGAGGAGGCGCGATATTTAAAATGCGTAATAACGTGATCAATTGTGACTTTTGAAAGAGCTAAAGCTAGGTTTTCCAAAAGATGGTGTTAGTAGCTGAATCTCATATCCTCCAAATATGTACAAAGATAGAGTAAACGTTTTAGTAAATTATATTATATATATATACTTGATACTTGATACTACGATTATTCAAGCTAATTTTTAATAGACTATGGTTAAATTAATTAAATAAGGTTAATACAGCCACTTTCCACAATAACTTTCGTATTCTGTATTCGTATTTCGAAAACTAAATTGTCGACAAACTAGAACCCGCAAAACTCCGGCAAAATCCGCACAAAAATATTCCGTACGAGACTTACACCGGCGAAAGGTAAACACACGCTGTAGATTCGTTTCACATAATTTAAATCGTATTCTAGTCTTAAACTAAACACTTGTCATAAGATACACCCTGCTCGCATATGCGAACCTTTTCGTCGGTCGTATAGTACTTTTCTATGAACTAAAACAGACATGAGTAGGGGATCGGACCTCCATCGGCGTTTAGTACATGGTTTCTATTTTTGAAATATATATGCTTTTGTAAATATCTAGTTCGCGGTAATTATACACATGCGGTTACTTTACTATTACTCTCTAGCACATGTTTTGCTAAATCAGAATTCTCAGGTCGATTAAATTTGATGTGTACCGTATGTTCATTATACCGGGTTTCTATCGATCGCTTTGTCTGACCTATGTATTGATTATTGTAATCTAGACATTTAATTTCGTAAATCCCTGATTTCTTATTGATCTCAACTTCATCTTTCGCATTTCCTAAGAGGAATATAATAGAATTAGTGGACCGAAATCACGCTCTTTAAAAGCTAATTAAATTTTTCGTCAAAGGTGAAATGGTAAACATGTAAATTGCTTGTCTCGATGGCTTTGAGGTGACAGACGTGTGGTATCCCTGGTCGTCTTTTTTATGTTAGCTTTCCCAATCAATGAAAAGATTATTTTCGAATATAAACCATTATACATATCTCGCAATGTTCTTAATAAAATTCAACTCTCTTTCGTAGCTCACTTTTGTTAGTAGGAAACGATCGAAATCGATTAATAAGAAAACTGAAACTATGCTGATTTGAAGCCGCCGTTATAAATCTATTAACATCAGTTTCTTTTCAGAAAATATTAATATCTATTTTATGATTATATCTAATTACTAGTCTGGTACGGACTTTGTTCCTGTGCGAGATTTGTCATAGTTCTAGGTGCGACACTGTGATTAATTACCTACTGATTATGATAATTTAGTTGTTAAAATACGTACACAGATTTTTGTTGTCGTCATTGTTAAGAATGATGGAATGTTATTGGCAAAAGTTAATTCCATCTTAATTCTGATTACAGTTATATAACGATATATTTAATTACCACCCTATATTTAATCCTTTTTTCACAAATTTACAAAAGTTGTTTATTTAAAACTCGTGTAAAAACGTTGAATATATGCTAATCTTTTATCAAAAACTCAACTAACGTCATCAACAAGACACCACACTACTCATTAGATACGATACCATGTGACTTTCTCCTCTTCCTCAAACTTAAATTTCCACATCGTAGACCTTTTAATTCA
This sequence comes from Dermolepida albohirtum, assembly GCA_031893035.1. Lineage (NCBI taxonomy): Eukaryota > Metazoa > Arthropoda > Insecta > Coleoptera > Scarabaeidae > Dermolepida > Dermolepida albohirtum. The sequence continues at coordinate 643,261 of JAVIWB010001490.1, read as the reverse complement.
ATCAAAGCCATAAAACCAAATTCTCAGAAGCAACTGAAGGTTATATAGAAAAGTACCTATGAGAAAGGTTTGGACAACTGTATTATTCCCTCTTAAAAGCCTATCATATAAAATGAGACTTATCTTGAAAGAGATAAAATAATTACATTATATAATTATATATACAATAAATTTTGGTGATTAAGCTAATATTTCGTGTTTTGTTAAATAAATCTTTAGCGATGATATAAAATTTCTAATATACGTACATTGTCTGTACATATACCTTGTACATGAGGTGAAGGAGAATTAACGCAAATTGGTATAAAAACATATCATATTTGTCTGTAAAAATGCTAAGTCCTTTATCCGTTGCTATATACATGTATATATATACATATATATATATATATGTATATATATATATATATATATAACAATTGATAATATAAATATGTACTGCACATTTACATAATTTGAAACACAAATAAAAATGTAAAAATTTTGCAAAAGCCGGCACTAAAAATATATTGAAATGATTCATTCATAAGTTCTATGAGCACACCTACTACATATGTACTCAGAAAAAATTGCAGGTATCTACAGTGTTCACGTAATTATAGATGTACATAAAATTAAAACATTTACGAAAAATATTTACTTTTTATATGTGTGCATACTTTGACTTCTACGTTTAGTATAAAATCGCTAATTAAATTTATTTAACAACATGTGCTTTAGAATTAAATAGAAGACACGATCGCAAATTAAAAACTGAATCGTGTAAAATTCTTTGGTTAAGTATATGTATATAACGATTTAAATATGCTATAATTAAATTCAACGCTTTATAATTTAGCATTGAAATATGTGGTAAAGAACATAAATAAAGGGAATCTAAGAACGAGAAGGTAATGGGGAAATTCTTGGACAGATAACAATAGAAAGATGAAGAATGGATTTACAATTACAACCAAATAAAACTAAACTTACAAAATTTGGAAGAGCTACAAAGAGTGAACATCGGAGAATAATCTAACTATTGGAAAACCGGAAATGAATGGTTCGTGCTCATACCATCAAATATACAAGATGCGTATACGGACAAAACACTTTTAAACTAGGTATACACCATTTAGTGAACGTTCTTTATCGTACCTTTTTCGATACAGTCAAAGACGATTATATTCGTTAATAAGACTACAAAATTATTAATAAAAATAAAATAATATAGAATAATCTTCTGGGCTTCCGGGCTGGAACCGCGTCATACCATTCGTATGTGACATCTTCAGGGTTCAACTACTGCTAGTGTTTGTTGCACTGAAACTGTTTCAGTGCAACAAACACTAGCAGTAGTTGAGCCCTGAAGCCCATAATAACAATAATAAAATTCATATTAATGCATGCAGCAGAAGCATTAACACCCTCTAAGAAAGATGTCGACCAAGAACGAACTTAGAATAGTTAAAGCAAATAGCTAAGACAGATGTAGTTAGGCAGATGATAGAACATTAGGGCATATATGGAAAGCATGACCAAGATTAGTGACGCATTCCGTACTTCAATGGAAACTGAGAACTAGCCGAAGAGGAAGGCCTAGTACAAGATGGTCACAGGAAATGAAACGGGATTTAAGATATACATGTATTAAAGAATAGAGAGAAAAATCTGCGTTTAGAAAATTATGGAAGTTCACTAATTAGTTATATAGCTGTTTCATGCGATATATTATTCCATTCGTTTTGAAATGTACTCCAAATCTGTTGCTTCGAAGTAGGACCAATTTATATGAGCCTTCTATGCATATTTTAGCAGTATGTTCCGGATCGCCGCCATACATAAACATAAAATTTTCAACAATTAAGCCCAAATCATGGAATTGAACTATTTTCTAAAATTGCGAGACAATTTTTCTTGCAAATTATTCCCTAAATGTTCGTTAAATTTACAAATCCCTGGAATGAGAAACAGACCCAGATTAAAATGCGATATTTTATAATTGGTACAATGCAATCGCAAAGCATTTTTTCGGTTTGGAATCTTCTGACGAAAACTCAGCGTTGACCGATTAGCTCAAATTTTGATTCGTCAGTTCAGAGGACATTTTTCCACTGTTGTTCTGTCCAGTCACTACCCTGCCATGCCCATTCGAAACTTTTCTGTTGACTTCCTCGTCGCGAAAATGGCTTACGCACAGCTGTCCGTGCAGATTACTGTCTTATAAGAGTCGTTTTACCATGCATTTTGAAATACTGTGTTCATCGATTGAATGCTGGCGCTATTTCAGATGCTGTTTTCCTACGATTCCTTATGCTAATTAGTTGTTTTTGCCTATCATCAGCTTCCGTGGTAATTCGAAACGGATCTGGTCGTGCACGGTATTCAACAATCCTTGTATCTTGCTTGATTTTGAAATATTTATTCTTAAACTAATTTGTCGACTTACATAATCTTCCTTGTGCAATGCAAAAATGGCACGTTGTTTATCAACATCAATTGGTTTTCCGCGTGGCATTACAACACAAGTATTATAAAATAAAAACACTTGCCAACTAATCACACCGTGGTAAGAACAATACTACTAAATACTATTCTGTATAAAGCTATTACCTGTTTTCCAGATTTTATGGTTCTATTCAACAAAATAATAAATAATTTTAATTTCTCAATTTCTATTACATTTTCTTTAGATTTCTGTGTATCTCTTGTTGGCCAAACTCTCGTGAACGGTAGCGTATACATAAGACAAAGTAATCAGAGTGAACTATATGTTTATCTTTCGGATAGAAGTAAAAACACTTATATAACACATAACTATTCAATTGCTTCCTTTCGAAATTCCTTAAATGAAATAGAAAAATATTTACAGTAAACGCGATACTTACTATTTCTACATATTTACGTATTTTTTGTTCATGCACGTGTGCGAACATAAATGCATAATTGTTTTCTTTCGGAATTAACCCGAAAATAATATTGAATGAACATTTCTAATTGTTTAAAGAAAAACATTTATTTCTTATCTTGAAATTATCATAATTTAGTGCTCTGAAGATTTGTAATTTTTTATCGCAGTAAAATCATTTTTTTGTTTTCCCCGTGCATCACTTTATGTTTATTTAACTAACTACTTATGAAAAAATGACATTCAATAGTTCGTTGACTTAAGAAATGCATTTTTCTCAGTGCAGATATTATGCCATTGGTGCCATGAACTAAAAGAAAAAAAGAAAATGACGTGTAAAATAGAGTTGAGATGTTCTATATTACCAAGCTTCCGTCCCAGCTCACAAGCGTTATATATCAATAACCGCTGTTTTTAACACTAGTCTCTCGGCAACTATTTTTTGAGTCTCTAAGGAACATTTTCTGGGTATTCTTTTTTCTAATAGGTAAAATTTAATTGCTGTTGTAAATGAGCAACTGGTAAAATGGAACAGATACCTTTTTCCTAACATTGTAGGTAATTATATTAGAAAACAAGATTGTTGTAAACGTTCCAATTAGTTCCGTTTCTCTTTAGGAGAATGGTCAATGGGTACAGGTCTTATGTTATACGTTTTTAAAACTACAAGCTACTATTTGTAATATCGAAATAGTTTTGTATAAATTTAGTTTTCCCTGTGCTTCAATATGCAAAAATATTTGCTGGGTAAAAGGCTTTCTTTTTTTAATAGATTGCGGGTATTCTATGTTTCACAATCTGATGGAATATGCTTTTCTTGTGGTGGATGCCCAACTCTTTTCGATTTGCATGACCAACGGAAACGACAATGTGTATTCATCGTGTGCGATAAAGTGTTCTATGGCTTTGTTACTAAACCCTCCTCAGAGAAGAAGCAGTGTTGGTTGTTGTTCCTCAACAGTGAATAGTACCGTGGAGAGTACCGACAATCTCAAAAATGAGGAACAATTTCTTAAAAAATTATTTTGTTATTAATTATTTTATCATAATACATTTTCATAATACAGACATGCAATTAACAAAAACTTATTTAAGTATTATTTGAGCATTAAATTTTAAATTATACTTCCAACAAATATGCACGTCCGTATACTCCATTTTTAAACAATAAAGAAATTATTTAAAGTTCTTGAATTTTATGCAAAAGTGTTAGATATTTTACACAGTTATCCGTTGCAAGTATGTCGGCAATTCATTTTCCAATTAATTTATTTTTATTCTATTTAAAAAGGAACGAACACTCATGATAAATGCCAGTGATTAATTCGCCCAAAATGGGAATGCCCATTACCATACAAATTATATTGGCTTCGATATGCACTGTTGACATTTATATGCGCAACTTGTCCAGAAGTTTAATATAAATTTATCTACTACAATAAGTATACACAACATAACTTTATATACACTGATAGCGGTTCATAGACTGAATTTTATCAATTTATTAAAATCAATGATAACATAATTGCAATGAGTAGATTCATACATAACCTCTACATATTATATTTTTTCATCAGGTATGCCACCATAACCAGCATCTACAATATCTTACACAGTTTTACGACCTTTTTTTAAGACGTATTTCTGTTTATTTGCTGGATAATTAATTACGTACCTACCATATCTTTATATACATTTTTATTCATATTTATAGTTAAATATCTAATAAATTATAAATAGATAAATAGATAAATTCCTTATTTTACTGTCACAACACGTCAATCAATTGAAAGAGTCGTGTAACTTTTGTTATAAATTAATTGTTGCAAAATTTCAAACTATCGTCTTATACAAAAAAGCATTAGTCTTACCTTTTGTGCATAATTTTAATATTAGGACATAATTCCAAAGTAATTAATTACATACAGTCACAGAAAGTTTCTGCTGATTGTACAACAGGAATGTATGCTATAGATTTCATTTAGCTATGCCGAGTAAGAAACTAGGCATATCATAGGAGCTGGCAGAAAGTTTAGAACATTTAAACTTTACTGACAGTACATATATGTGACCATCACACAATGAAAAACTAATTCAACAAGTAATTTACTTAGTAAAATATCTAGCAGCTTTTCGTAATATCTACGAGACTTTAGAAGTCATTTTACTTCTAATTATTGGAATTATTTATAACTATCATTTAACACTAACGAGTTTCAACTACTATCACGATATTACAGAAACATTTAGCATTATAGTCTTAATTTGATATCATTGTATTTAAAGCTACAGCAGTGTGAATAAAATGTCTAAGAAGAATTCAAAAACGCATAAACAATTTGTCGTGCAATCCAATAGATTTCTTAAGGATTAACGCATTGGCAATTTTGGCTGGCGCACAATAAACGTTGGGCAGCAGCATTCCTTCGAAAGCCAGAATTTGTCTCAGCAACTGTAAAAAATTATAAAATCAAACTAATCTTATTTTGAACGGCCGAATAATTTATAATCGTGAGCACATTGACAATGCGCACATCACATTTTGCACGTAGAATTAGGCATGCCCAATCTGAATATCAAACGATAATTTACTTAACATCGATTTTTTGGTACTCAAAAGGGATAATTTTCATAGACTATCTTGGAAAGGACCATATGCTATTACGTTTCTTCGGTAAACCAGTTGAAGAGAGCGATTTCTGGAAAGCTACCTATAAATTGAGATTTTAGACTATGCCTCCACTCTATAAAGAAACTTTTGTAACAACAGAATAGTATTTTGCGGATTTTATGAAAGATGGCTACAAAATGGCACAACAACACTTTGGTATCGTTGATGTAAGGGCGTTGAAATGCAGAGGAAAATTTTGAAAAATAAGAAACATAATGACATGAGTCATTTGTCCCATTTGGAATCTCACCTCCTTCCAAATCACCCTCGTATAAGTAACATTAGTCGCCATTAATTTTTATTAGATCGGTTGACTTGAATCACTAAATATAAGCATTACCATCTTATTTAGATAATCTTTAATCCATTGCCAGTAATATCTACTGAAGTTTTGAATTTCTTTTTTCGAAGATCTTTGTAACTCCGCTAGATAGAATCCATACGTTGACACTAATTTGATGTTTTGTACATCAGACATTTATTTTTTTAAACTGAGTTTGAAATTTCGTCCATAAACCAGCACGTTTTACTAAACTGTAATCCCATTTAGTTACGGTTTTCAAATATATGGTATGTTTTAATCAATTCATTCTTTGTTATAAGGGCAGGCATATATTTGACGCTATTTTGTTGAGGTTGATTGTTTATGAAAATTGGAGTGCAAGAACCTTTCTTATACTAAATGCAACAAGAGTTAATTATATTTTATTTACTTTTATCTTCCTTTTTCTGAGCCTCAACTATATCTCTATTGTTTTGTATTGGGCTGCATTATCTACAAAAGTAGTTATAGTTATATTTGCAACAGCAACTTCTGTTTATATCTCTCAACAAAGGCGCTCAAAATTCAAGAAAGTACGGCACGTCTAAACTGCTTGAAGTGGTGATACTTAATGATCCACGAATTCAAAAACTTAATGTCAAGCCACACTTGGCTTAGGACCAGAAGGGCACAGAAAAGAAATATTCTAGATGGTTCTAAAACAAGTCAGTGTGCTTGAGTCGTGTCCTGGAATTCCTTTTGACCAACTGTGCTCAATTGCAGCTATATAGGTAACCTGTACGGTCTGTTCTGTGTCTTTAAAATCTTCAAAATTATCGAATCGCCCACCCCGTGCGAGATACGCTCAGTGATACGATTTTTGTCGGCAAGAAACATGTCTGCTGCAGACATTCCGTGACAACGTCCTTGATGAGTCCCGCTCCGGTCACCCATCTATAATCACAGACGATATGATGGCTTCGGTTGAAGCGAAAATGCTTCGAAATAGACGCTTCGCCATAAGCACTTTTTCAAACGACTTTCCTGAAGTGTTGAAATCAGTGTTGTACAATACTGTTTCTGAAAAGTTAAAGTTTAAGAAATTGTGCTCCCGTTGGGTTCCTAAACTCCTAACGGAGGACCACAAGAACAAGAGATTTCAGTATTCGCTGAATTTTTGGACTCCTTATAACGAATATGGTGACACCATGTTGAGTCGTATCGTAACGGGAGACGAAACGCGGATTATACATGTCACGCCCGGATCGAGGCAACAGAGCATAGAGTGGACACGCACACAATCTCTTGTAAGGGTCAAGACCAAATACACTCTATCCAAGCGAAAGATCGCATAAATGCGGTAGCCCACGATCAAACCCTGCGAAAGTTACGCAGAGCGATTCAAAACAAGAGACGCGACATACTGACAGAGGAAACTTTGCTACTCCATCACAATGTAAGGCCTCACACCGCAGCTCAAATTCGAGCTTCATTGGACTCTTTCGGCTGGGAAGTTTTGGTTTTTATTTTCAAACAGCTTTTACTTAAAAAAACACGCCCCGTACATACCGACATACAAAATAACACAAAACATGATGAGACCTGCATTCTGCGACTTAAATAAAAAACGCTATATAATATAATTGGAAGTGAACATAAAGTAAGCATAAATTAAATGTAATATTTACGATGAAATAAACAAATATATGAAAATAAACTAATGCGATATTAAATAAAATTGAATCGAAATAAAACGTGACACTAAGGACATATAGACATACGTATACCTATAGCTAAATACACAGCCTATATAGAGTTCTTGAAAATTGGAATAAAATATGTGAAAGATAGAAAACGAACCATAACAGTGTATTCTGGTTTGACTGACAAATAACGCTTCCTTAGCAGAGATATTAAAAGAGGGGTAACAAATTTTAATTTTTAAATTATATGAAAAAGGTATGTATAAATAGTAACTATTATTCACCTAAAAAGCTAAGTTCCTCCATTGTATATTAACCGCCAAATACATTCACCGCACTTACCACCAGCAGTGTTGCCTTATCACTTATCATGCGAAGATATTTATGCAACTAAAGCAAACAAACTGAAATGAAATCAGTCTCCACACTGCGATGTATTGTTTCTTAATATTCGTAACCTATCAACAAAATATAAAATTTTAGGCAGTATATATAATAATCTGTTATTTCTTTAAACAATCACTTAGTGATTGTCAGACGAAGAAAATTCAGAAAAATCTCATTTGGGGAAGACGAAAAATAGAACATTGCCCACCCAATGTTCTATTTTTCGTCTTCCCCAAATGAGATTTTTCTGAATTTTCTTCGTCTGACAATCACTATTTGACCTTTTGACATTTAATTTCTGTACTGTATCGATAACGCCATGTCCCACCACCAGTCGCAATCGTTTTTAAGAACTTTTGTCTCTTCGAGCAATTCTAATATTATCTTTTTCGGTACAATTCTTGATCATCAATGGATGTAAAGAAGACCAACATTTTTCATTTAAGTCTTAAGTATTCTGATTTCCAGTATAATTAATAAGAATATGTTGAGGTCTTGTAGCGTATTGTAGATATCATTAATGACCACCCTGAACAACAAAAAGCTCAACAAGCTCCCATGGAGAATCTACCTGCTCGAACATTTCACTTGGATATAATCTGTTTCCCACTGGCCGTAGCTGACATTAACCAATTATTTTCTATATATCAGATAAATTCTCAGAAGGTTTTGAAGCGTTTCATATACACCATAACTTTCAAATTTACTTAAAAGTATTGTGATTCACATTATCAAACACCTTACTAAAGACCAAAAATATTCCATATGCCATTTCAAAGTCTTCCAGTATCGACAGTATTTGCTCCACTAATTAAAAAAAAGTGATTCTAGCCCTGTCCTTAGTAACTTAATTTTAAAAACCATTAAATGTATTATTAATGTTAACAAAATATGCTTTTTCCAAATAATAAATATTCAAAAATTTTCAAGAACAAACTAAGTAGTATAGTACCTATACTTGTTCAAATCATTATACTGAGAAAAAGGAATTTATTAGTTCGACAAGCTAATGAATGACATTTCTTCAGAAGTTGAATTAACCAATAGTTAGTAATTAAACACAAAATGATGGATAAGGAAAACTTACAAAAATGTCTAGTTATTTATATTAATAAAAAAAATTACAAGGGTTCACTAAACTAAATTATGAGAATTTCTAAATAGAAATACGTATTTATGTCGCTCACGTGCATGAGCAAAAATAACGTCTTTGACCACTCCACGATCTGTTCATTTAAAACGATATGTGCTTCTATCTGAGAGATGGACGGATAGTTCTTTGTCACGATAATAACTTTCACCAGATGTATATAACTTGACAAAACAACTTGTCGATAAACCCAAACTACCTGACGTTGGATTTGTAAATTTCTACTTTACCTACCTGATAAAGTGTTCATTTATCATAAAATACTTTTGACAAAGTGTCCTCCATACTTGCTGTATAAAATTAGGTTTCGGTGCGATGTGCATAATATCAATGTAAGAAGGAAGAATATGAGTGGTCTACCTAGATACCGCACAACTTTTTTTAGAAGATCTTTCACGTATAATATTTATTACTATTACAATTCTTTGGATGATCACTTCAGGTCCATGGGATTGGTGCCTTTCAGGCGTGCTATATTTAATTACCTGTTTGATAAGCAGTCTTGTGTGTGATGTCTTTCTATTGTTAACTTATTCTTGTATGCTAGGCAATTTTTTATATTACTTTGTTTAATTGTAATGACTTTGTTGAGTTACGGTTGTGTGCACTTGCAGAATAATTCAATTAGGTTAGGTTTTTATTAGTTCTTAGTATTAGGCAATCACTTGGTGTTAGAGCAGGGGATGACTTTTAGTCATCCATCTGAACCACACCTTAGGATTTTCCATTCAGTTGAATTTGTATTTGCACTACTTGTATAATTACTTCTTGGGAAATAAAGGCATATTATTATTATTATTCAATATTATTTTCTTGTTCGTTTATAGAATTCTGAAAGTTTATATTCGCATACGAGAATGTATATATATATATATATATATATATATATATATATATATATATATATATATATATATATATATACATATATATACATACATAATATATCGATTCGATATATTATGAAATATAGAACAGAATAAAATAGAGTACTTAAAACTTATAAATTGTCAATAAATGTAGACTCCCTGATGTTCATTTCTTTTGTAATTTACATTAACTACACTTTATATGCACACGTTGCTGCTTGCTTGATCAAGAAGTGTACTGTTAAATAACGGTTAAAGCGATATAAGTACTTTCACTTTTATCCGAGGAACGGACATACAATTCTGTCACTACTTTATATATATTCAATGTAGTTATTTAAATAATTCTACTTAGTTCCTTGGTCCAAAAACAATTTGCAACATGGTAAACACGGTCAGTGAGTTGTTAATAGGTGACTGAAAACAGTAGCTGAATAAATGCATTATTTGTACCAGTGTATGGCCCTTCTCGGTTTTACTATGGTATTTTTAATTCATCGGGAAATACCTGTTTGAAACAATGCATAATGGTATTGAAATAAAAGACTGTATAATATTTAAGGACACTTCGTCTATGCCTTTCATTTTTTAATTTTCTTACAACACTATTAATTTTCATTCCTGACTGGAGACAAATACAATGTACATATACAGCTTATTAATAATTAACTGATAATTTTCTCTGCTGTTTCACTGTAGTTCTTGATCAAAATTACAAGCGTTGATCTATTAAATTGGAATTCCCAGAAATGATGCTGCTATTATTATATTTTATATTGGAATTAATAATTCGTCACATCTTATATACCACCATTATTTTATTTTCAGAATAATTATACGTAGTTACCTCTAACAACTGTTTTATGGAATTTTTGATATTGTTTAAATATTGGCGAATATTCAGAATCGTAAATGTCTGACACAATGATACCCGAAATTCACTGCTGGTGAGTTTAGCTACGACTTCACTTAACCAAGTCTGTACACTTAAAAAATGCTGTGCTGGGACTAAGAAAGATATCTATGAAAGCAAAAATTTAATGTTTATGTATGGAAGGTTAGTGATGTCGAACCAATTTTCACCAAAAATACTATAAAGTTACTAATAGCTTGGCTGACACATGATCTAATTTCCGCACAGTTGCTTGATTATAAAAGGTTTTCTCGAAATTGTACTTCTAGAACAATACAATTCACACAAGCCAATGCAAAATAAATGTAAAGCATTTAAAAACGTAGAAAATTAAACCACACACACTAAAAATAATAATCTCTAACAACATATATAGTTAGAAGAGTTATATTGAAATACGATAAATCGGTAGTTCCCAAAAAAGAAACTGATTTATCATATTCAGAGAAAACTATAATCAAAACACATTTTACTAAACGATTTGTAATTTCACTTGCTTATTTTGTAACGTACTCTAGAGTAGCCCTTTTCTGGTTAGAAGAAGATAAACAAAAAATGAACTAATTGTATGACTGCCCTCATATAATTTCGTTGCCCTACCCATGTTTTATCAGAGTTTAAACTTCAATGCGTACATTCGTCTGTATTTAACGTATACATATATAAATTAGAGAACTCAATATTTCCCATACATGCACAGATAGGTTCAACCCGTATCCTCCTCATGGTTCAGTTGATTTTATTGTTAGGGTGTGATAGTAGCGTCCCTATACAGTATGAATAAAATTAGCCGGTACCAATCGATACATATATATAGCTAGATACATGCACGTAAATTTATGTACAAACGTATGTATTATATGTATGTTCAAACATACATATCTCATCCTGTACATTGGCCATCACTTCAGCTTATCACCCTCTTGGATAAGCAATAAAGAAAACACATGTGGTGAAGTGCTTAGAAAATTCGTTATATGAGCGAGATTTTCAAATCATCAGGTCTTTAGGGTGACGGGCAATCGACGGTTAGTGACGGTGGCTGTAAATTAATGTAATAGGAGGGTGTTCCTGTATGCATGTGAATGCAGAAAGTATGTGAACAAAGGTGTTTATTTACGGGGCAGCGGAAACCCACAAAACTCTAGAACGTTCGTAAATTTATCTATGTATTTGTGTTCGCTAGATTAACACTCTCACGTACCATTAAAATAATTGATCCAAGCTAGAACTGTCAAAAATAAGTCCTAATTATTATGATATTAATTTTCTTGCATAATATGATAATAGATATAAGGCAGAAAACTACAAAATGTGTGAAAAGAAATAAAAATTATAAGAGAGATTGTGAATTGATTCGGCTTTTACTGCTAATAAATACACAGTGTTACAATTTGCACTAATTTTATTTTTATTTTAATTAATGTAGATGACAATTGTTTCACCACACAATGGCTTCTTCAGGTGCGTAAAGAAAATTAATGTTAACGTACAGGGTCAAATTCCATTTATATAGTATGTAATGAACTTAAATGACAAATAAATTAGAAAAGTCTGGAAAAGCACGTTCATCTGGGATATTATTATATAATAAATTAATGGAGAAAAAACAAAATTAGTAAATAAAGGTTTTCATAAAAACTTAAACTAGATATAAGTAACAAGAACTTAGAATGTCTAGTAACAAACACTGAAATAACTTTATTTGATGATTCAAACAATTTCATCGTTTAGTATATATGTAGCTAGCAATATTATAAAACATAGTGGGAAACATAAACTGGTAATGAGAGATATGGCACCGAATCAGTCAAAATAAAAATTGAAGAGAATGAAACATTATACGTTAAAATTTAGTTTACTTTAAAACATTTGAAAAAGTCACTGTGTTATAAAATAATTGTCATATACATTAATTAAAATAAAAACAAAGTTAGTGAAAATTGTAACATTCTATGTATATACTAATTTTAATGAAATAGTAATGTAAATAGTATTCTCGAAAATAAAAGTGCGATTTATGTAAAACGTGTTAATTAAATTATAAATGCTAGTCAACATAGCAACAAAAAATCAAACAAATTTGTCTAAAAATTCGTTTAAGTTAGTAGCGAATCTTGTCTGAACAGTTTAAAAACTCCTATAAAATTTAAAACTCCACATGTTATGGAAGTGTTATATAGAGTGTGTTGTCAGAGATAGTTAGTTGTTGCCACAGTTAGTTAGTTTCTTAACACAATATTCTTTTAGTAAAGCCATTAGTTAGTTCCCATAATATTTTTTGATTGTAAAAACACCTGATTGCAGAACTTAATCACTGCAGGTTGATATATAATCCCTTTCCATATTAATTTTCGTATTCCGTATACGTATTTCGGCAACTAAGTTATCATCATCAGCAAATAATTAAACAATGTTGCACCTGGAAATCTACGGCAAAATCCCCGTATGGAAACAGATTCCGCACACGATCTGTATCATTGAAAGCTAAAACACACAACTTGGTGGTCGCAATACGTACACCGAATACGAAAACTAATATCAACCTTCAGTGATTAAGTTAATCAACCACAGCCTCCATCAAAATTACCTGTTTGTAGAAACTTAATACACAACAAAAGCTTTATAGGAAATTTATATTCTGAATATGCTATCTTATTTGATACTTGCAATTTATATATGACCTAAGCTATAGAAGAAAGCTTCTTATAAAGGAAAATCGAAGCTGTATATGTGCCTGTTTCACTAATCCTCCATTAAATTGCTAATAAACTTTTAAAGCCAGATGTAGAATGAATTAAGCTGATTTTTATCTAAATTCAGGTAAAGTGTAGTCGTATTTTTACCAAAAATTATAATTGTTGGATCGAAACAATATTAAAATATCGTATGTCATTAGGATCAAAAATATTCGTGAAGTTCTTGACATCGTCTGGATCAGCTAAGACTTTGCACACTAATAGGGGAAGCTAGTTTATAAATAAATTAAAAAGCAAAGGATCCAAATTCGGCCTCTGTGGAGTACCAGTTACTACATAGAAATCAGAAGGGTTGTATCTATTGTCAAAGATATAATTCGTATGCTCAAAGAGATTTGACTCAGCTACCCGAAGACATGCAAACCCAAGTAATTCAGTTTACACAAAAGAAGAGCATGATTAATTATGTCGAAGACGCGGGAAGACACCCCACCAATTGATTGAGTAAAAGTAACTATAAGTGAAATGTTATTCTTTTGTGTTTGTTTTGTCGACCATTAGGAATCCAAACATAAAAGAAAAAAATTTATAGTTAAAATAAAATGACCAACACATCAAGAAAAGAATATGCTAAAAGTAATGCAATTAATGATAATAGACCTCCCTGTCATAAATACATACTCCAAAAGCGAAACGAACGAAGGAACGTTAAAGTATATACATAGTTTGATTCGCCTTCACAACATGAATTTATGACACGCAGGTCTTTTGTAACTAACTTTATTATTTTTAGCCACACGTTAGGCGTTAGATACCAAAATTCTGTACAGTTAAATATGAAATTGAATAGAATTTAAAGACTTCGGGAAAATTTGATATAAGTGCGATAAGTCTACAGTTAGTAACTTGTTTGAAAATCGGAACAATTTTGGTACATTTTAACCGCCCTAGATATATTAATGTCTTCAATACTAGATTGATTACAAAGCAAAACGGTTTGACAAGATAAAGTCTTAAATTATTTTCAAAAAAAAAGCTTGGAATCATATCATCACCAGCGGTTGATTTTTGTTCAAATTTTTCTATAAAATTAATAAGAGAGCCTTGAAAAAGTGATTATATACAAAAAGAAGGGAACCAAGAAGAGAATTAAGATATGCCTCGACGATTGTCTATAGTAATCCTTCATCTTCAAATTTCTTTAGATTTCTTTGGTGAACAACAGCAGATAGAGCAAGCCAGTCAAATAATATTTTGAAATGACTGAGTCAAACGCACTATAAAGTGTAGTGTAGAATTTATTTGTGGCCCGATTTACATTAGTACTTACATTCATAAGTAACAAATAGATTTGTGATAAAATATTACTTAACTATTTGTATCTAAGTAATTAACTTTATTGAAGTTAATCATAGTGGAAATGGAAAGAAATGATAATAATATCGCGAATAATTTAAATTTGTCATCTGTAAATCAAGAAGTCTCTTTTAATTGTCTAGAATTGAATTATGCTGCTTTGGTTTAAGAGAGTCATAGAAATCCATCGTAGCACTGATCGAAGGAGAAACAGTGTTTTAACAAAAATTATCATCGAATTCTTCGAAGGCATCGATAAAATCTCTTGAGTTTGTGGAATATATACATCTATAAGAAATGTAGAACCACGAACGCATTTACAGAAAATTAAATCAAGGTGTAGAAATGGTGATGTGTAGGTCAAATAAATTTAAAGCAATACCCCTCTTCCCGTAGATTTACACACTGTAGCGAACTTACAATAGCTATTATATTAAAGCTGCACAAAAGCAGTTTTCTGGTTATACTTATCACATGAGTAGACCAAAAAATAAACCATTCGCGAAATTACTGAAACGATTTATCACATCCCATTAACTGATAGGTTATAACAAGACTGGCAATGATGCGTGTTTCTTACCTGGAGACCGGTCATTTTAAGTAACGCCGATTATACCTGTCCGTATGAAACTATGCCCACAATTTCGTTCGAATGTAAAAAAAAACCATTATCATTAAATATGTATCACAGTTGATATACAGTAGCTAAATAAGATACATTAAATTTTTCGCAAGCATTATTAATGAAATACGATCGCGTACCAAAGCATTTTTAATATACAAAAATACATCAAAATTATCTATTTATTTGAAACAACAAAAATTTATTGACTTGAACAATAAAACATGAATTCTTAAACTGGAGAAATGGAATGAATAACATCATTGCCTCCCTCTTTCGTCCAAAACAAAAATGTATTGAACGACATAGCGAGAACGCGTCTATCTAGCATGTCGATAACTAAGTTACCAGAATGTATAGACAGACGCTTGCGTCACGGCTTTTTGCCTATTAAAGAATGTTAAAAGGAATCATTCTATTATTAATAACACCCAATCTACTACATATGTTTCACGGAATTCACCGATTATCAGGCAGATTTGTGTTATTAATTAATTTTAACATTCTTTAATTTTAACATTCTTTAATTGGCAAAAACCCGTGACGCAAGCGTCTGTCTATACGCTCTGGTAACTTAGTTGTCGACATGCGAGATAGACGCGTTCTCGCGTTGTCGTTCAATACATATTTGTTTTGGACGAAAGAGGGAGGCAATGATATTTATTCATTATTTTTCTGTATCGAAATGATATGATAAACGCTATGAAGGAATCGTTAATTAGTAACACGAATCTGCCTGATGATCGATGAATTCCGTGAAATATATGTAGTATATAGGGTGTTATAAGCAGGCAAAGAAATACTGCGTTATTCGGTGTTGCAGTGGTTTCAAAAACATGAGCAATATTGTAGAAAAGACTCTGGACAACCTATAAGAACCACGAAACTGAAAAATAGAACCCTAAGACTATAGCGCTCTTAAGGGTC
This sequence comes from Dermolepida albohirtum, assembly GCA_031893035.1. Classification (NCBI taxonomy): domain Eukaryota; kingdom Metazoa; phylum Arthropoda; class Insecta; order Coleoptera; family Scarabaeidae; genus Dermolepida; species Dermolepida albohirtum. The sequence continues at coordinate 626,815 of JAVIWB010001490.1, read as the reverse complement.
GGCACAGTACCTCAAGATTAATGGCTTAGTCTATTTGGCAGCGATAGCTAGTACTGCTTCTTATTAATGGAAATCATAGCATTAGATTAGAATGGTGCAATGTACGGATCGATTAGGTTGAAGAGTCGAACAATCGTTTTTTCAGATAAAGCGCGTTTTTTTTATGTGAATCCATTATGGCTGTAGACAAGTCCGACGTCGAAGAGGAGAGAGACGGTTTTCGATTTTTTCTATAAAAACGCAAGACAACATATACTCGAGGATTGATAGTTTGAGGTGGAATTAACATAGGTTTAATATTTAATGTAACCACCATTATCCGAAATTACAAATTACAATCGCCTGTTCATAGACGTAACAATATGACTTATTGCTTGTTCAAATTCCTTCCAAACCGTTTCAGTCCTGTTCCACAGTTCATGGTTGATAATTTATGTCGTCGACTTTCTTAACTAAAATCTCCCATACGTTTTCAAAAGGATTTAAATCTGATCTTCAGGAAAGACTTGGAAGAAACATTAATTCGATTTTGCTCAAAGTAATTAGTCACAACGCTACTCTGGTGCACAGGGCAATTGTCCTGTGGATGAAATATTATAAAGGCAGATATAAAAAACGTGTTTAACATGTTGGAAAATAAATTCATTACGAAAAATACTTGAAACGCAACATTACAATTTCTAACATTTCCCTATAATGTAAGCCGGTAAGCCTTTCATCGATTTTCCAACAAATACCAGTGCCAGAACCACTTATCCATACCCACACATTTATAGAAAGTCTCCTACTCTTATTGCTTCTATTAATGTACCGTACCACTCGTTAAATCTTTGTTTTTATAGCTGATAAAAACATTTATATTACCGTTACGTGTTTTTCATATGAGAAAATAACTCTGTTCCAAAAATTTTCATCGTTATTTATAATGTAATCTTTCTATTTTGGTTTGTTCCTTCAATTCAGATTTATCAGCAGGTGTGCGGTATCTAATGTCCCTTTGGTTTATTCTTCTACGAGCTATCCACACTAGACCAGGAAAATATGTTTATATAGTGTAACTGCTAAAATGGTATGGACAAAAGAATTTTCCCATAAATGTATAACAAGGGCATTATCTTGCTGTCGTGATTTTGAAGATCTATTTATAGTGTAACTAGTATTCTACTTATGCTTTATTTTTAAAATACACGATTTGCTTACACTCGTTTCTTGTAAAATTATTTTTAAAGAATACCCAAAATTCAATTTTAATATATCAAATGGTGTGGTATGTTTTTGAAAAAAATTAAGAAACTCAAGATAGTTTTTGAGGTACCAATTGATAGTTACTTGGCAATTAAATATATGAAATTGGTACGAGGGAGCGTTTTTATATTCGCGGAATGAGCGGGTTGTAGAGGGGTGAGTAGGCGCATTGGGGGCGTGGCCTGTGCAGCGACTCATGATTAGTATAAATACGAAGTTTCATTGGTATTAGACAGTTAGTCTTTGAGCTATCGTCAAACAAGTAACATAATCAGGAGTGAAAAGTGAAATATGGTATACAAGTGGCATAGTTTATTTAAACAAGGAAGGGAATCCCTTGAAGACGACCCGAGGCCGGGCAGGAGCATTGAGGTGACCACGCCAGCACTTATCCAAAAAGTTGAACAAATTGTACTCGAAGATGCTCGACTAAAGAAGAAACAACTCGCAGAAATGGTTGGAGTATCCGTTACAACAATTTTTAAAATCCTACACGATCATCTCGGCATGTCTAAGGTCAGCGCAAGATGCGTGCCGAGAATGCTCACGCCGCCGCAAAAACGACAGCGCGTAGAGTGTTCGCGTGCATTTTTGGACCTCTGTAATGAAGACAAGGATGGTGTATTAAGATAAAGGTGTTTCTATAACCGGAGAATATTACGCTTCAATATTAGAGCGACTAAAAGAAGCCATTAAAGAGAAAAGACGGGGAAAATTGACAAAAGGTGTTCTGTTTTTGCACTACAACGCGCCCGTTCACAAGAGCCGCGTTGCGTTAGCTGCCCTGCATAAGGTGGGCTTCGAAATTGTGAATCACCCACCCTACAGTCCAGACCTGGCCCCGAGTGATTTTACCTGTTTCCGAAAATGAAAAAAGAGCTGCGGGGTAAAAAATTTACTGCCGATGATGAAGTCAAGGAGGCAGTTTCGGCGTATTTTGCAGATAAAGAGAAATCATTTTTTTATGAGGGTATAAATAAATTAATTGAAAGATGTGAAAAATGTGTCCGTCTCGCAGGTGAATATATTGAAAAAGAAAAATAATTTGGTTTTTTTATTTCCACCCCTTGTCCCCCATTCCGCGAATATAAAAACGCTCCCTCGTACACAATGGAACAACGTGAGAACAATATAATCTAGAAAAATAAATCGTGCACTTTTTTACACTCAACAGCACATATAAACTTTTAGTTTGCTTTATTTTAACATTCAAAGACCAGATACTTTTTAAGATATATTTTAAAGTTTAATTATAACGTTAAAAAGTACTATTAAAAACAAAAAAAGAGGTTTGTTTTTAATAATAATTATCAATTACAATGATATACTTTGTTTGTTACTTTCATATATTAGCTTAACCAAAATATATAAATCAATGAATTTTAACTATAATTATGTAGAATTTTTATAGATTTGGATGAACTACACGAAATCTAAAAAAAAATATTGCAGCTTAACAATAAATTCGTGTCCCGTAGATAAACTGCATTTATTATGTGCCACCACCAAGCTTCTACTATTAGCACTTAATAAGTCAGTTGAATCCAATTTTCAGACCTCCATATACTGGACGCGATGATGATATTTACCCTCTTTACTAGAGGAGGGGTTTCCGAGTGCAGGCCAATTAAGGGTGCTTTACGATTGCGTGTATTGTGAATGCGTGTGATTCGTGTTTTACCCGCATGGGGGCGACGCGGTGATGTTTTAACTATTTAAGGGGTTACTTGTGCGCGTGACCCGTATCATACCAAATGACTGCACAACGAGGGGGATGTGTCATTTGTGATTTTTGAAGATGCGTATGCTCACGATTTATAACGGCTTTTATTACCTATTTCTTTCTCGTAATATTTCTTTAAAATAAATTCGAAAAAAAATATGTGTATATGCAACGAAATTTAATGCTTATTTTAAAACAAAATGAAAGAGTTACGAACTCCTAATTTAGAAAATGGAATCATTTCTTGTTATAAAATGTAGATATTACGATTGTTACGCCGATAAATTATTTAATTCATAAAAGTGAAGTATACAATCTAAGGCAAATTACGGACGAAGAGTGTCTATAAGAAAGCTCAACTACGAAAACACATGGTGGAGCTAAGTCAGAGAACAGGCAATGGAATTACTTAAATATGGAATGGGGCGGTCAAGACATTTCTTTAACACTCTTTTTTGTTAGGTATTAATAATTTATTTAAGCTTATAACGGGTTGCGTATGTTGACGGCTTGAAGATCTAACATATTGTAGCGTGGATATCTTTTCAGACACTACTCGTTTGCAGAATTGGTATCATCAAAACAGATTAACGCTTAATGTTACTAAATAATGTCTTGCGAGGTTTTCTAGAAGAAAGGAGTTTCAGATTTTTTGCGATTTTTCTGTTCCCAGCTTGTCGAATGACGACTCCTCTCTACAAAGTATTCAGAATACCAATAACTATTTTACGAATATTTTTTGGACAAGTATAACTGAAGGTTGATATATAACCCCTTATCACATTAATTTTCGTATTCTGTATACGTATTTCGACAACTAAGTTGACATCACCAGCAGATAATTAAACAGTATCGCACCTGGACATCTACGGTAAAAATACCCCTACGAAAAACAAATTTCGCACGCGATCCGTACCGCTGAAAGCCAAAACGTACACTATGGTGTGTATGTTGTCCAGGTGCGACACTGTTTAATTATCTGCAGATGATGACGAATACGAAAATTAATGTGGCAAGGGGTTATATATCAACCTTCAGTGATCCAGTTAATCAACCGCAGGCTCCATCAAAATTATCTAATTTTATATAACTTTAAAATTGGAGAATTTTTTTCTTATTTACCAATATCAAGACCACTGGTGACTGGGCTCATCTTTAGAATAGCCTCAACAGGTTAGTTAATTGGTCTAGTTGTTTCAACATCGAGAAATATAGTATATCGTTATTTGCTATACACGTATTTCTTCTCCCATTATGGGAAAATTATTATTAAGATTTTCATTAACACATAATGTGAATGACAGCCTTCTGTTGAGGAAATCAGAAAATATCTTCCTTCATTCTGAATTTACTTTTAAATCACAAATCAAACCTGTTTCTAGATTGCTTGGTTTTATTATACGAGTTTCGTGCTATTTTAGTGATATTAAATTATTAAAATCCATTTACCACGCCATTGTACTAAGTAAGATTGAATACGCACCCCAAGTTTGGTATTCATTACATGCATGTGACAGTTTGCAGTTGGACTGCATTCACAGAAGATTTCTTATGTTTCTTTTCTTCTAAATGTTTATCCGAAAAGGGACTGCCAATGGCCAGATATTGAGTCGGCATGGTATGACTTCGTTGTCTTCTCGATGTGATCTGTGTGTGGTTTCTGATGAGCATCATTAATCATACTGTGGATTGCTGTTACTTCCTGCAAGAAATACCTCTCAATGTCACCCATCTACTATCCAGAAATAACTGTGCTTTTAGAATACCTTTGCTCTAGACCACCTGAATGTACGGAGAACGCTCATTAATGTGATGTGTGGTATCGCCAAGACAACCCAGAATATAATATTTAGTTAATTATATTTCAAATGCGATAGAATTAAGTATTTGTGTTAATGTAAATATGTTTTTTAAATTTTTTTCTTTATTTCTATCTATTGTACTATTAGTTGTTGTCCTATAATTAGATTCCAGTCTATTGGTCAACAAAGCTTCTATTATTATTATTATACTAAAGACATAATATTATGTTTTCTTTTTGCATAATATTTCATTTTTGCTATTTAGTCTTCGCCGAATTGTGTTGCTTTTTTTATTACTTCATACACATATTGTGTGTTTCTCGTGCCTCGTTTTAGACACTTAATAAATTATTATTATTCAAAGGCCAAGAATTAGATACGTCTGAAGAATATTAACCAAAAATTGGAAAACCCCAAAAAGAGAACGAATGCAAAGTATGTTGAAGAATACGGCTAAGTAAATAATCGAGAAGGTAAAAACCTCTTACCACATTTGTGGCCTACTATATACAATTAAACACAGTATTGAACATGGAGATATAGTAAACCTACACAGAAAAAACATTCTGCTCTACGACCATAGAAACAGTCCAGTGCCTAGCAGTGTTTCGTGTTTCTTTGTGTATCGTACGTATCCAGTAGCAATCAAATATGAATATGGTAAGACTTTTTTTTAAATTTTTGACGAGAGAAGAACTGAAGGCTATGAAAGAAAATCCATATGGAATGAAAAATCAGAAGATGCAAACATATTGAATAAAAACTTAAAGTCGAAACGTTTATACGCAAATTGTTTTTTATTATAATATTATAATGTTAATGTAATCTTTATGCATGCTTTTTAAATATATATATATTTCAAAGGCATAAATAGAAAAAATTACAATTTCTTGAACATTATAATGTACGCTGTTACATGTTTGGGATGTATGGAAAAATACTAGAATACCAAAACAAGAAGATGGTGAACTCCATAAGTTCTTATTATAAAAAGTAAATGCAAAAAATGCAAAAATGCATTAGCCACTAATTTCTGGATTTTTAATTTCGCATACAATCACATTCATTTCAATGCCAACTATTAAATCAAATCATTATCTAAATTTCACATTATATTATATATTTACTGCGACTAGTTTTGTTTGTTAGGATTAGGTTGCACGATAATGTCCTAACAGACGAAACTAGTCGTAGTAAATATATAATATAGTGTGAAATTTAGACACAGCGTTTTATTTATTTCTTAACGTTTTATTTACTCCTTAGAAAATTCGTAGGGCGTCTGGCTAAAAGCAAGGAAATTGAAAAATAAAACAACATAATGTGTATTGTAAGTGCACTATTTTACTTTAACGCATATAGTCACTTATTTATTAATAGACGAATTTATGAAATATATCTGCTCACAGCTGGTTCACTCATTACAAAGTTAGATTTAGGCCAGCGTCCTCTTAGTACCTGTCTTGTCCCTGATATGTAAAATACATAGAGAATTTGGAAACATGAAATTGATATGACTTTTCCTGTAGTCAGTACAAAGAGTAAAATATGCTGAAGCTGTTTGAAATACTTTTTAAGTAATATTTTTATTTTACGTATATTATATCTCATACTTTTTGGAAAATAAGTCCTCGTTTTAGTTTACAGACGAAATTCATTTAATTATTTGTATCAAAATGTTACTCTACAAGGGCGGTCTGAACAGTTTCCTCAAAGCAAAGATGGCAGCACTCATCAATAAAAGCTAGGGCATGTAGTTGTGTATCTATTGTCAGATACTCACCAAAGTTTCAGCCATTTTGAACGCGCAGTTGTTATTTGACAGTCGATGTGAATGTTAAGTATCGAGCTGTCACTAAATATTTGTTTTTGAAAGGCAATACGCCCACGCAAATCAAAGATGAGTTGGACTCTGTGTACGCAGACTCTGCACTATCATTTACCACAGTGAAATTTTGGGCAGCTGAATTTAAACGTGGCCGTAAGAGCTTGGGAGACGATGAACGTTCAGGACGTCCAAAAACTGCAACTACTGACGATAACATTGCTAAAGTTCACCAATTGGTGAATTAAAGTGAGAGAGATAGCAAAGGCTATGAATATGTCCAAATAACGTGTTTGTCACATGTTAAATCAAGATTTAGGCATGAGAAGGCTGTACGCGCGTTGGGTGCTGCGTTTACTAACGTTAGACGAAAAACGTGTTCGAATGAACATTTCGAATGCTATATTGAAGCAATTTATGCGCAATAAGTCCGAGTTTTGGCGCCGATTAATTACTGTAGATGAAACTTGGATACACCATTATACGCTCGAAACAACAATTCAATCAAAACAGTGGACTGCTAAGTGGGAACCGGCTCCAAAAGAAGTAAAACTGTTTTTTTCGGCTAGGAAAGTGAGGGCGACTGTTTTTTTGGGATAGTCATGAAATTATGTTAATCGATTATCTTAAAAAAGGAAAAACTATTACAGGAGCATACTACGGAACATTACTTGATAAGCAGAAGGCAGAAATTGTGGGAAAACGGCCACATTTGCAGAAAAAGAAAACCCTGTTTCACCAAGACAACGCGCCGTCTCACACCATAGCGAAAATCCACGAATTACAGTTTGAACTGCTTGATCTTCCCCCTTACTCACCAGATCCAGCTCCAAGAGACTTCTTTTTGTTCCCTCATCTAAAAATTGCCCTCGGAGGACAGAGATTTTCGTCAAATGAGGAGGCAGTCACCTTCGCGAACAATTATTTTGCAGAGAAGAACGCCGGGTACTATTTGGAGGGGTTAAAGAAATGGGAGCATCGCTGGGAGAAGTGTGTAAAGTTACAAGAAGACTATGTAGAAAAATAAATATAAATTTTAAGAAAAAATATCTTGTATGTTTGTTAGGTCGGAAACATTTCAGACCACCCTCGTATTGTGCTTAATTTACAGTTTAATTTGTGACGAAGTAATATACATATATATAATTGCATAACTTATAAAATAATTAATGGAATTAAAATTTTGTTTCGTGATGTCATCGGTGATGTTATCGGTTATTTTCTTAAGCTAAAGTTGCAATTGTTTTTTCCCACAGAGTACAGTAGATAATATTATGCAGTTTTCACCCATATACAAATTTATAAGTGCTCCTTAACAACATTTTTGAGAAAATTGTAAAAAAAAAATTCTATTATCACCTATGGAACGCTAATAAAAATCTATTTTTTGATAATTAAGAATAATTATTCCATAGGATACTGTGTTTCAAGTAATATCAGAAACGGTTGTTACAGTTTTTGAGCTTTTGTTATGTATTTTGTACCTAGTTTCTCTTTGCTAAATTTTTCTAGTAAATTCCCTCGAAATATGAATATTTTTCAATGCCATGCTTTGAGTTTATTATGAATGAAGAAGAAATATTATCAGGCGCAGAACTATTTACTATATCTGAAGCTATAGCTAATAATGTAATAAGACAATTAGAATTAGAATCATTGTAAGAAACATAAGAAGTTCTATTGTAAATATATGACTCTAAGAGTTTAACTGTTGAAACTTAAAATCCAAAAAGATTAAATTTGAAAAGAAATACAAGATCAACATATTGTGTTATTTCAATTAAGCTGATAAGTGTTGATCGACCCACAATAAATCTATATTGGTTTACAAATGTCTAACACAGGCATAAATTCTGGAATAAATTAATCTTAGCACAGTTCGATATTATAACAATAGGGCAATAATTGTGAACATCTGAATGATCACCATTCTTAAAGATGAGAGTAATCCTATTTAGTTTCCGAGTATCCAGGAATGAAAATGTAGAAAGAGACATGCTGAAAATCGTCGTCAACGATTAACTAAGTAGAACTGCACTGTTACATGGAGAATAATTAGGTAGGCGTTCATGCCCACAGTAGGAATCCGATTTCAAACGACTTGTTGCTAAACGTACTCCTTGCTTTGAAAATGAAAGAACACGAAAATTAAAGGACGGTTGTGAAGAAACAGCTGGACTACTAACCAACGCGCGTAGCTGAAAAATATTGGAGAATGTAATTATAAAATACCAATTGAAATAACGTACTCCAATTCATGCTTATTTTTTTAGAGTGCTGAAACATTTGAGTCGATAAATCAAACACGTGATGATATAAAAGGCCATATATCCCTACAATATAATTTCAAACCAACCAGGCCAACAACGAGCACTCATGAAGCAAGTATGAACGTGTGCACATTCTTCTTGTCTCCAACCAGTGTAGGAATCTGCGTGAAATGTTCAACAACTGGAAATTTGCACAAGGCTAGTATCATATTTCCTCACCGAGCTTCAAAATGATTGACATATAAACACAGCACAGGATTTTGTCCAATTTTCAAATAGAATCATTGCTTTTTAAACAAAATTATCACCAGCGATGAAGCGTGATATATTTTCTATATGACACCATGACTAGTCAACTGTGTGCCAAATGAATTCTCGCCTATACCGATAAAGTCGAAAGCATCGAAATAACGCTTTAAGATCATATTGATTACACTCTTAGATGAAACTGGTATTATTCATCTGGATTTCGGTTGCTCTGGGGTCTCAATGAGGACCTATTGAACAATACTATTAAGTCATTCTGCTATTATTGTGCAATTTGTGCTAGATTTAGTTCCAACTGATTTCTTTATGGTCTCGTAACTCAAATATGACCTCGAAGGAGCACGTTTTGACGATATTAAAACAATTTGTGCTCGAATGATATTGATTATCGCAAAAAAACTTGCCAAAACTTTCCATAGACTTTATAAACGCTTCCAGTTGTGTATAGAATAAAGCTAAATAAATATTTTCTTTCGAGCACGTAATTTTTCTTTAGAATTAATATAGTATCTTTTAAAGAGACTGTGTATATTTTTACAAATAATAGTAGATGTTCTAATGTTCATTTCTTAATGATTAAGAAAAAATACGATTAAAATATAAATAAGTTATACGGATTATTCCAAACACTTGAGAGTTACTTATGGCAGTAATTATAACTCTAATCTTGAAGTCGTGATGTACGCAATAATCATTTTCACTTACTTTATCTAATCAATCTCAGCAGTTTCATGTATTGATAAAATTAAATATAGAAGCAATTAATAGAATAAATTATTCATTACATTTAGAAGTGTATCCGGGTAAAGGAGTTTCCTTTTGTTCAAATAATTAATTCAATCTTCGTGATCTTCCTGTTATTTGATAAGCGTTAGTCACCTTCCGTAAAAGAAACTCTGTTTGTAATCACGAAAACAAAACGATGGAATATACATAGGTATTTACATATACAGCTGGTTTCGTAATACATAAATTTGGAATATGTTTATGACACAGATTTGCTTACGAATTATTTGACGTGTAGTATGTATATCAAGATTTTAGTTTTCATTCTACGGAAGTAGAGGCCGTGATCTTTTGAAAACTGGTTATAGCGGAAAAGTATTACATAAAAGACCTTTTCCATAAAGCGTCCTTACTTAAAGTTATCTACTTACTTTTTCCAGTATCAAATTCCATCTGTACAATTATCCCCAATGCGCAATCTTTAAGCTTTAACTCATTGCACTTGTAACAGTTCTCTGATCACGCCCATTTAGAATCTTTGGATATCTATTTCTCGGTACAACGGTTTATAATATTTTGAATGCCTTTTTTGTTTAATTTGACTCGAGGATTTTTCTATCTTTGTATAGTACTGTTCTCAAATTGCCGAACATGTGTTTACTTTTTAACTCATCTTTGTAAAAGTATCAACTGCTTATCTTGCACAAATACGTGTTCTATGAAGATCATTGCCGAATTCGTTCTCAATCTATGACTTAGAATAGAGAAATATTTTATAAAAATGAAAACTTTTGTGACATGCGATATTAGAATATTTAACAAATTCTTTTGTAATGTTATAAATAATAACAATTCGCATATTGTTATTAGAGGCTTTTAGAGTTTTTTAACGCTGTTAAATGGAAGTAGACATGCTTTACTATAGCCGGATGTTCACATTTCATAGAAATTCCGTAGCGAAGAAAAGCATCGTGCACATACTTAAGATGATACTTGAAATTTGTACATTCTTTTAAGTGTAGAATTATAATTTAGTCACTGGAGGTTGATATATAACCCCTTTCCAGATTACTTTTTGCATACTGTATACGTTAGGGATTATATATCAACCTTCAGTGATTAAGTTAATCAATCACAGGCTCCATCAAAATTACCGTAAAATTATGAGTAATATTTGAAATTTTATTATTTTTCCAGAAATGTAGAAAGGTATTTCAAAGAATAAAACTAGATTTTCGGTTGGAACGTGAACTAAAAAGAAACCTGATAACTAATCTGGCAATATAGTTAACTTGATTTAAACCCGTCCAACTTTATTTTCAATTGCTAGATCATTACAACGAGCTAAACAAAACCGGTGTTTGCAAGGGAGTTTACGCTAGGTGCCCAGCGCGCTTGCTAGTATTACTTTTGGGCTTAGTAATCCCACGAACCCGACCTTGGCACACCAAGTCACTGTTGGTAGGCGAAAAAATTGGTAGATATGTTTACAGATCGAACCGTGCCACCAGTAACGTTTAAGACTGGTACCGCGGGAGTCGAGAGCCCCCCGCAGACTCTGGACCCGACTGTTTGAGGTTGGACTTGCGGGAGCAGTGGTTGAAAGCCCGTACAAGCTAAAGGTATTTTTCCCTCGACGGATGAGCAGCTGTATTCGCTCGAGTACTGCAGAGTCTGTAGGGATTTAGATATGTCCCCCCTTTACCTGTAGGGTTCAGATGGTTCCTATAAAACCTGAAGCACGCAGGTAGCTGGTATCATTTTTGCGTGCGAGCGTGTTAATTAAGCGTGTCTCAATGCCATTATGACGGTTAACACTGGTACCGCGGTAATCGGCAGCTCCGCGGAGAATCTGGGCTCGGCCCGTTGAAGGGTGTTCTCGCGCGGACATTGGTTGAAAACCAATGTTGGCTAGAGAATTTTTTCCCTCGTCAGGTGAGCAGCTGTATCTGCTCTGGTACTGACCTGCAAAGTCAGTAGGGATTTATATAGGTCCCCCTCCACCTATAGAGTGTAGATGGTTCCTGTAAAACCTGAAGCGCACAGGTAGCTCGTCTCATTTCTGCGTGTGAGCGCGCCAATTGAACGTATCTCAATTCCATTGTGGCTATGGTGACTGGTGTCTCTACATAAAATATCAATAAAGACAATCGTGTACAAAACTGGTCTAATATACCTTCGTGTCAGATTTTATCAAAAACCTTTGCCACGTCAAGAAATAGAGCTGAGCAGATTTGTTCTTCTTCGAGGGATTTTTCAGTAATATCCGTTTTTCGATGCACTCGATTTACTGTTGTGATTTTGCCTGAAACAAAATTTACGGTTTGAAATTATTGTTTCATTTCCTATTAGTGATCGCCCCAACTACCTGGTGTAACCTTGAATCTCCAGTTTCTTCTGTTATTATCAAGATTTTCACGTAGTATTTTATTTAAATATCAAAGTATGATAATAACTCCGTTATCTGGTCATGTAAATGTGATTATCTGAGCACTTTCTTTGCCTTTATAAATTTCAAATAGACTTTCATTCACTTCATTATGCAGACTGCGTCCTTCCACATTTTACATCATGACGAATCGTGGTAGAGATAATTAATTGGGACAAACCGTTTATTGTAAATTTACATTATCTAGTAAATACACAAAATTGTAGTATCATAAACATTTTACTACAAAAAATCTTCTCCATATCTGAACCTAATTCAATATCTCGAAAACTTACGATGTCCCTAAAACATTAATTATTAACAACAATTACAAGTAAGATAGTTCAACATCTCAACACAAGACTGACCAGTTTAGTTTCTTAGCAAACTTCTTTTATTTCCAAAACCCATGTGAATTACAAAAAAGGCACCATCAAAAGTACATTTACGAAGTTCTGGAACCATTTGCCATACCGTATAGCCAAGGGCTAGATAATACCACATTCCAGCAAGACAATGCCCGTTCTCACCTTGCAGCTGTTACATTTCAATTCCTGCAAGTCACAACATGAATGTTAGTTGCCCTTCCTAGTTGCCAGATCTATTGCTCATAGAACTGAGATATGATAGGTCAAAGGACTTGGATGCTTCCTAGCCCTCCAATGAATTTGCAATAGCTTCTTCTTGTTATGTCCTATGTTGTTATTGTCCTATAAGTTGCTTGGAACGAGGTTTGACAGGAATCCATAAAACACCTTATTAGAAGCATGCTCGGGCGAATAACTGAACGTGTTCGTTTACGTGGGGCGGCAACTCAATATTAAATCTCTCTATAAAATGTACGAATTTTTCAATGAAAATTTAATGATTTATTATTCTCAACACAGTAAATACTTATACAAAATTTGGTTTAAGAATATACACTTTTATTGAGGAATTCGTTTTTTGTCACATAGTATACATATGTATATGTACATAAATCACTGTTTAAAATGTCTGGAGAACAACACACACGAATCCCTGAACGTATTTAAAAGCAAAACACAACATTCAGAGCTTTTTTACTACTGTAAATTAATAGCGATACTGTGTTTTAAGAAATGTATATGTTTAAAACCGTCGTATACTAAAAACAGAAAATGAAATCGCTCTAGCCAAGGTCACTGTAACTGTACATACTTCTGACGTTTTTATTAATTCTTCCCCACTAACTATAATTTAATATTTAACTTTCAAACTGTATACAATGTAGGTAGTCTTCATTAAAGAGAAACGTTCGTATTTTCTCTGTTCTTAGGAGAAGACTATGTTTAAAATCCGGATGTCTTTTGTTTATTTAAATCTTCGATTACCAAAATACTACGTAAAAGTGCCAAGATTCGAAATTATATTTATATTTCACGTAACTCGTGGACGCAATTTATATCTTTCTCTGTACATTCTAAATGATACATTCATATCATTTACGACTCCGGAAAAAATAATAAAAGACATTAAACATGTGTTTGAGTTTCAGATGGGGCGCACATATTTCTGCCACTTGTTGAGTTCCTCGAACCATACGGGCTTGTATATTTCTTTTTCTTCCTCTCTCAAAGCCTTCACTTCTGTTAGAAGCATTCGGTTCAGCAGTGATGTATGTAGTATTTTATTTCATAAACATTTATGGTCTGATCGGAAAAAAAGCAAATAAAAAAGCCAGTGTAGGAAGGCGACAATAAAAGTAAATTAGTCTCCCTCTTGTGAGTAATTCTTATCGTTAAAACAAATAATTTGTATTTTTTTAATAATATATACATATATTTATCATTACTCTTATTATTTTAGTACGGTATGTATTAATACTTTACTGAAATATGTAATAAACAATATGTATGAATAATTGATTTTATTTTTATACAGTAATCCCCGAAAATACCCTGAATATTTAGTTCACAAATATTTGGGCAGAAATATAACGTAAACTATAATATAAGGATATGAAGGATGAGAACAAAAATATATAATCATAAATTTTAATATATTTTTGTTACTTCTTTAACAAACAAATGTTTAAAAGAAACCATTAAATTATACTACTATATATATATATATATATATATATATATATATATATATATATACACACACACACAGTCTGTCGCAGAGAAAACCGAACTTTTTTAAAATAGTAATTCTTTCACCAATGTTATGTCAAAATATCATGACATTTGCATCATTAGAAGCAGAGAAATTGCGCATAAAGTAACAGTGTGTATTTGGCATTGGTCGAAAAATGAATTTTGAACAAAGAGCAAATATCAAATTCTGTTTTAAAATCGGTAAATCGTTTACTGAAACGTTTAATTTGATGATACAAGTATATGGTGATGCGTGTTTATCACGTACGAGAATGTATGTGCGCTTGTTGAGTATCCATGACTTGCAATTATTATTTGAAGTTTTTGCGGAAAATGCCGAAAACGCCCAACAGTTTCTGTAAAGCTTCAAACTGTTAACTTCATGACCTGCACATGTAGACTCACTAGTAAACTGGATGTTATGTAAATTATAACCCTTTCGAAACCTGCCAAACTATCCTTTACTGACCCTGATGTATCATTAAGTTCTTCCTCTTTAGATGGCCACAAATCTATTTAGCTTTTACCGATATTATCAAGTTATTAGTTATCAAATTAATTTCGATCTTTGTTCTTATTATTGGTTTCAGTCTAATGAATTAGTAACTTTTCCATCCTTTATACTAGTCTAGCTCTTTTTACTTTTTTAGCTGAACATGGCATAGTATTTTGAATAGAAACTTCAACTAGCTCTTTATTGAATCTTACATAAAACCGTCCAATTTTGGGATGGTTTCTCTCTCTCTCTCTCTCCATTGTTTAGCCATTCAATTATTTGTTCTTTTGTGCTTAGATCTAGAGTCTTGTTTTTTCTTTTTAAATTATTCGAAAATTTGATTAACATTTCCTATTTTTACTAAGTTATAAGCTTCAAGACAAAATAATAAATATTAAATTAAACGATGATACAATAATTTCACCTTTTGCTAACTCATTCTTAATTAACTAATCTACAAAAATTGTAGGCATTACGTATAAAAATAGTGAATATGATCTATGAACCTTTAAAGAAATTAACAAGTCAGATATGCTAATACAGAGAGGGAATGTCAAGAGTACTGTAATATTATGAAATTACTATTTTTATACTGACCCTATACATAATTTTACAAACGGAAAAAGGCATTTAAAATTGTGAGTAAACGTTTTATTTATATATAATTGAAGTATCTGTTGCTATAAGTAGTAGTTGTTTTTTATGAAATCATATTGCAATTTTCTATGATATTGTCATATATCCGTCCTTCGTATTTCATTCATTTTTCTTTAAAAATGTTCAAGCTGTACATCTTCCGTTTCTATTTTAATTAAAGCATCACTAATGCAGTATTGGATTTAACGAGAGCTAATTTTGATTCAATTGATCATTCCATAACGTGTCATAGTAGACAAATCACAAGACACACTATTTTCCTAATTTCCACAAAATAGTTAACCACTATTGGTAATGAGTAGTTATATGGTATAGAGTTTGTATAATCGTACAACAAATAATGCTTATATATATATTAAAAGAATAAAACAATTTGTCTCCAAGAAATGACTACGACATTCGGTTATCTGCTACAGACAAATTTTCATAACATTTTCTACAGATTTGGTCACATGAACAGCGTAATTAAAATGAAAAACACATTATTTGTAAATTATGCAGTTCTTGTGTATCAATCCTTTCCAGTTCTTTCGCACCACTGGAACTGACTAAATCACCAATTATTAAATTAATGATGTAACAGCCATGAATATCAATCCAAAATGTATATGATTTAAACCTGTTAATTTCCTAATCTTGATCAACCGTTCCATTAGCATTTAATTGTGTTTGTATTTCGAATTTCCTTATCTACATGTGCATATAAACGCCAACAACCTCCTGATGAAAATTAATGAGATGTCGAAATGTCGTGCTTTAAAAAGGGCCTCTGTAATGACCATTTTAAGGATCAAACAGACATGCGAAGCAAGATCCCGAAAAGCATATCAATACTATACTATGTATGTATACTATGTACATATACGTATATACTATATATGTATACAGGTGCCTCACGATGACCACTCAGAATATTTCAAAGACTAATTCGTTTTGAATTTTGAAAATTTGGGCAATAGTGTTTTCGGAAATGGTCTTCTAAATAAGGTAATGATTATGTAACAGTTCCGGTTGCACCGAAAATGGGCGACATTTTAGTTTAAATAGAATACATTGAATTGTTGCAGTTTTGGATTCCACGTAAAACTTTAAGTCGATTTTTATAAAGTTTCCCTATTCTTATTAATAACTGCTTTCGAAGGATTTAATTATTTCCAAAAAAAATTTAAAAATTGCTAACTAGCTTAGGACCATGTTTAACTTACAGTAAGAAAGACATAGCGACAATATTAACAGATCGGGGTGCTATATCTCTAAACTATTCGGAGGTTGTGAAAATTGAATCCCAGGTTTAATTAACTTCGAATCATCGTATGTTGACTTTGCCAAATAGAACACCCTGTCTATTTTTCTATATTCTGAAACACAATTTTATTTTTTGAATGATATTATTCCTTATACCTATCTCTTAGTTTTTAAGTTATATACTGTTCTTGTGCAATCGATTAAAATCATTTAATTTCTTGCGGATGGCTATGAAATTCTTAGCAAAACTTGAAACAAACAATTAATCTGTCTGCTATCACATATTTGCTGTCAGTTTAACATTCACAGTGACGGTTTAATTGCGTATTATTTATTTAAAAAGAAAAAAATTCTAAATTTATTATTTAGTCATGGAGATGTAAAAAGATAATATATAGAACTTGCAGAGTGATAACCTTTTCTTTTAATTATGTACTTGCCAATATACCTATATATCATTCTAAATATTTTTAGTTGATGCCTTCTAAAAGCAACATCTAGTACTTTCTTTGCTCTTTATCTCATGTTAGATGTATCTGCATGTGCATTTATAAATTCCCGTTGTTGGATGCTTGTGTATAGAGGGAGATGCAGACAAAGGTATTAAGTTGTTATGAATATCATTAAGATTAGTAATGTCTCTTCTATCATTTATTGTGTTTTGGTCTTCATTTATGTGTATCATTTCTTTAATTATACCTTTACAGTAATTATCTTTTACTTCGAGGATTTCAGTGTTGTCAAATTCGAATTTATATTTTCTCTCTATAGAATATTTAGATAAGGCTGTTGCATTTACTTTGTTACTGGTTAGATTGTATTTGTGTTCGTATTTTTTTTACGTAGATATTATTTTGTTTGTCCTATATATGTACCTTCTCAAGATTGGCATTTTATTTTGTAATACTGTGTGTTTCTTTGTCTTCAGATGTTTCATGTTTAATTTTGGTAAAAGAGGACATGTATTTTTCGGTTCATGGGCGATTTTAATAATAATATTTTTCAAAGAGTTTGATTAGGTTTTCTGATAGGTGTGGTAGATAGGGTAAAGTCACGAATTTTAATTTGTCATTGTTCGTGGTAATATTATATTATCGGTGTTTTCTGTACTTACAATATCTATTTTGTTTTCTCTGTTTTTGAGTGTGAATAGTCTTTTTTTAATTTTACTACAATGTTACATACTTTCCTTATTTATGATTTGAACTTTCTGGCCTAAAAATGTCCAGAAATTCTCAATTGGATTTAAATCCGGTGAAACCCATTTTGGCTACAGATTTCTTTAAATTTTTATTAATTATTTCTATAAAATTCACAATTCCTTCAATTCGGACCAAGTTTCCATATTACTATCGTTTCACCATCGAATTTCACGGTTGTAATGGTATGCTTCCCTTGGAAAACAGTGGACGATTTTCCCCATACTTTCTTCTTAAAATTAGCAGATTTTAATTTACCCTCAATAGTTTTCTCAGATCTCGACAAGGACTCTTTAATTTCTTGACAAGAAACTGCAGAAATATTTTTTATTTGTCATACAATTAACGCGTCTTCTCTCTGAGTAGTTCCTTTTTCTATCCTTTAATTGTCTACTACACACATCACAATAAATTTCTGCTATATTTTTTGAACTGCTCTTTTAAACTTCTGTCCCTTTTTCTTTCTTCAATAATTAGGTTAGGCAAATGAATAAAAATTTCTTTTCCAGTAAACATGATATTTATTCTAATACCACTATAATAAAACTAAAATCTATAAGTTTATCTAATACATCGATAACTTATACAGATTAAAGCAATAAAATTTATATCCGGTATTTCTTGCACAATTGCCCCTAAATTCTGTTAGCCCGAATTGTCCACTTAATTAAAATAAATAATAGATATATGGAGAATATTTATTTTATTCACGACCTATTCATAAATATTATAGTGAATAAAATATACAATTAGCAACTAATACATTCAAGTATATATACATGAAAGAAGTATTCAAAAGTGTTTTGAAAGAATATTTATAACATACTATATGCTTTTTACTAGATGATGTCCCCGCACTATAAACATTGTATTACACTGACAGCAACGCGTTTGCTAAAATGCTATACATCAAATAACAATGTACAAAGGAGATTTGAATTGTTTATATTTTCCTTTAGCATATCTTCTCTACGAAAGATAGCTGATATTATAAATATCTCAATTGAATTGAACGAAATATCCTTCAGAAGAAAGTTGCTCAAAAAGTTACAAATGGAAACCAATTTACAGAAATGGACAATTACAGAAACAGTGCTATGCTGATTTATTAAGCCAATAGACCCTGAATTAAGAGAAAGTTCTTTTGATTATTTTGCCACAACAACGCACCAGTTCACTTATCCGCTCTTATCACAGCAAAACTGATCGATTTATGTTAGGTACTGCTGCTTTACCCGCTCGCCGTGTATTTTTTGCAACCATAAAAAAATGGTGTGGTGCGGAAATCAGTTCATACCAAATTAAGCGATCGTCGCCGAAACAGAGATCCTTTTTTCAAAAAAAAAGTTGAAAAATTACTGACCTAAGAGCTAAGAAATAAATCAAAAAGAAATAAAAATATGTATTACAACAAGAAATAGTCTTAAATATTCAATTTGTAGTCATATAATAACACAATTTTCTTTACACTCATCAAAATGAATTGTCGACATGTAATGTTCCTTGTTCATTAAGAGATGATACATTTATTTTCGATGAACTTGAATTTCTAAAAACTTTTTAAATAATGTTTTGTGAATAAGAAAAATTTGGGATAACATTGATCTAGAAGTGCAGCAACAATATATGAAGTGTATCAAAATATACTAATGGATAAAGAAAAATTATACTTCATCTTGTTCTAAACGTTAATTACTTATTATCAACGCAATTTGTAAGGTATATGAATACGTATCTACGCGAGAAGCAGTACCCATGTTATACGTATACTCCTGTATATAGATATGCATGTGCACAAATACATATGCATACGTGTGTACATATTTTCATGAATGCTGCATAGTTGGATGCTTTCTCAACTTTCGTCTTAGCTCTTACAGTCTAAGATGATAATATTTATCATAAAGTTGTTTGTTTAAACCGTAAAGGTTTTTATTTACATTAAGATATCTGTATTCGTAGTTGGATAAAACGAATATTACGTATTTACCATTGCAGGTTGTAATAATGATATTTTAGATTAAAGATTACCTCCCAGCTCCATCTGTTTAAACTACAACTACATTAAGTAATAAAGATTTCCCTATTTGATTTGCTAATGCAAAACTTATGTACAATTTGGATTTAATTGCATTCATCAGCTTCTTGTTTATTACACTAGAAACTTTTGCTTTCTTACTATGTTATTTACTCCATTACGAAAAAGTATTTGTATTTAAATTTCATTTATTTACATTAACGATAATTTTACGATTTATATTAACTTAGAGAATAAGCAATTACTTTCACTTTAAAGTCGAATTTATGGTTTTACGCGATTTTCTGAATATTGTAAATATAAATAAACTAAAATTCATTCGCTTGTAAAAATGTAATAATGTATATATCGACATCTTTTGATTAATAGTATAACCAAATACATTCGTTGTCATTAAAAGTACAGTTACCGCTCCAACTTTTCAGTTTTGTTGAAATACAATAGATGGGGCTATATTAAAAAAACAAATAAATCCACATTTTTTCGCACTTCACTTCCATCTTCTAGAATTTCAAAATAATCAAGTTTATTTCTCAATATTAAATACGTATGTAAGAAAAAAAATTCTAAAAACAGAACATATAGATAAATGGGAATTTTCGCTTTTCATTACAATAATAGATTGTTGATATAAAATTTCGCATATATCAAATAAAGTAGTTTTTTTCCCTATTACCTAATAATAATAATAAGAATGTTGACACCAATTAGCAAACTTCCTATTACACACCAACTTACGAATTCTGCAACATCATTAACAAGAACATTTTTTTGACCGAGTAACTGCAAATTATAAATTAGGAACAAGCTGAAAAAGACAAAGTATATCATTTTTGAAACTACATTAAATGCAGTAAATGCTGCGTAGGTACTAAATACTGAAACACCCACATACTCAACCCAACGAAAGAAATAAACTGACCGAATAATCAAATAAGCATTTCTAATGTTGCAAAAATAATCTTTATTTGAAATACATTAGCCCATTATTTGTACTAAATTATTAGTCTCTACATACATTATGTAGTATTGCACTTCAAAAAACTAATTTGTATGAAAACAGAATTATAACTAGGATAACATATGTAGTTTATATAAAACAGAAATTAATAAGCTATTTAAAATAACAACTTCAGATTTTCTGAGTAAATAACGATGTATTACGAGAAATTCCGTGTCTTTTTAATAACAGTTAATCTGTTAAAATGCAGGTATGTTCTTTTCAATTTATATTTATTATTAACATGAAATTTTCAATGTCTGTTATTATTTAAGGCACATGTAATACTAAGTGTAGTATATTACGTTTTAGAGTGATGGTTTATATCGAATAATTATGAAATGATTGTCATTAAAATCTTGAGTATATTATTGATTAAAAACATTATTGTATTATATTGTGAAATTTAACTGAACATACTTAGTAATGGAAATTTTAATGCAGAATTCAATAAATACGCATATAATGAACAAACGCTTCAAAAGTATTTCATATAATAAAGACGCTTATTTCGCAAGCTTTTTCTTTACTCGTATTTTATATAAATTTGTTTCTAATACATAAATACATGACCTATTCCCTTCGTTAAATTGCAACAAATTGCAATGTGCAGTATTAGCATTACCACTAACCACCTTCCATCTTCGAGAAAATTTAAATACTATTAATTATCGGAGCTCAAAAATATAATTTTGCTGAATATAAATAAATGCTGTATTCACCAAGCTGAAAATATGCGTTGTTGGAATGAGGGAGTACCCTCATTCGAGCCAAATCTGTTTCCACCGCGACAAGTTTTCAGGCTTGAGAAAAGAAAATGTCTGAGGGGGCTAAATCTGGCGAATAAGCTAGATTATTATATATTCTGTTACGAGAAACAATTGCGAGACATAGTCAGGTCATTCCGAACATGAAATAATCTGCATTTTTCAACATGCCTAGCACATAAATGATTAATTTTCGATCTCAAAGTCATGCATATTTGGGCCGACAACCTTTTGTTGATTCAAATCTGCACGACTTCAAGATAAAAAATTATTCATCAAAATCACTTTTTAAGGAAATATTTTATAGTAGCAGTATTAGTATGAGGAGAGATTAATAATTAGTGACCCTATACAAGAAAGCAAAAACTTTTTCGCAAAAAATTATTTTTTTTCAACGTATTCTATTTTTAAGTCACTACATTTAGTCCGCCGATATCCGCCGTTATCAAACTAGTCGAAATACATATGCTTTAGTTTCAGTGATTACCATGTCGTTGGACCCAAATCTCTTACAACCCAATCAATTTTTTTTGTTTGGGGGAAAAAAATTCAGAGAATCAAATCTAATGAATAAGCTGGATGTGGAAACAGTCCGAAATGTAGTTCCCACTAAAACAGTTTAAATATGAACACGTGCATTTTCCTGAAGAAAAAGCACTCGTTTCTTCTTTAAGAGGAGCCTTTTGCATTACATGGCATTATGCGGTTAACCTAAAAGGAATGCATAGTATTCGTCTCTTATCATTTTACCTTCTTGAAGTTATATGACAAGAAATATCCCACTGCAATCCCAAACGACAGTAACCTTGTACGTGGCATGTGTACATTCTTTGTCTTTTCCGAAACATTTGGCCAATTTCAATTTATTGTTTCCACTATTGCTTCATTTTAGGTGTATAATTTTCACCAACCGTTATCATTCGGCTCCAAAGGTGTTTCGATTATATCTTGACTTCGCTAAGACGACAACCGAATTGCGTTCTCGTTCGTTTTGTGGTCCACAGTCAACAAGTGCGGCAACCACCTTGCCCATAATATTTTCATATCAATTCATTATGAAATCGAAACCGCTGGTCCATATGAAATGTGTACAACCTCTGCTATTTCACGTAATATTACTTGACTGTCATCTAGTATTGTATCATACTTTTTAAATTATTTCCAGAATTCACTGGGTTGTTTATCAAATATACTGGTCCAGCAATGTTTAACTTAAGTAAAAATAGACTTTAAAATCTGGTTTAAAATTTTCTCTTTTATTTCTATTGCCGCTCCCAAGTTTCTAATTTCTTTATTCGCACTTGTAGGAATTCCAATAATATGTGGGCTTTGAAATCTCTATGCAACTGTGCTAAGTAAATTGGAGTATGGATCGAAGGTTTAATATCCAAACTAGGTCTACCTTAACCTAATATTGCCAAGTCGTTTAAATGCCTAAAATATTTTGTAAAAATAAAATTATACATAATAATATTGATTCTAGATGCACATAAATGGTTACAAAAAAAAGTTGATTTGAAAAACATTTAAACATATTTTATTACTAAAAAGTTGTACACATTATAAAAGAATATCTAAAGTAAAATAAACTGTGCAAATCATACGTTATGTATTACATAGATACATGATTGGTATCTATACATGTATCCAAAGCCTCCATTTTTAGTTAACCTAATTAGATATAATTCCATCTTCGTTGTTTTGCTAAAACATTTTATTGGTAATGTTCAGCTAATATTCAGTTATATTCTCTTGTTTACTGTATTACACTACTCTTGAAATTCGTTTAGGCATTTAGAAAGATTTACTTTTAATTTCATTAATAGTTTTCTTAAAATTATCTTTAATCAAAAAAGGGTATATAAAAGCCCTTACCATATCAACATATATACAATATATAAGTATATACGTATTCCGTATAGGTATTTCGACAATTAGGTCGTCATCATCAACAATAATTAATTACAGTGTCGCACCTGAATCCGCGGTAAAACTCGCACAGAATAAATTCGCGCATTTTTTTTTACTAAAAACCAAACACACAAATTTTTACATACACAAGTTGATATTTTCTAGTCTTAAAAACTAACGCTTACGCCTCCTCTTCCACTTATGCACCTTTTTTAACGGTCGTATCTGCCAGGAACTCGTAGAAGCCATAATAGGACATGTAATAATTCCTCTTGAGGATTGTAAAACTGTAAATGCCGATTGGTATAAAGGAGTATGCCTTTCTCAGCCCTTGAAAGTTTTGTAGTGACAGCCTAAGACCTTGTTTGCGTGAAATTTTAGTATACCACGTCAACGTACCTCCGTATACAGTCACAAAAATATTTTTTTTTCCACAAATTCAAAATTCAACTGGTCACTTATCCGCCATAAAGTTCAGATTTTGCCCGTAATGATTTTCATATGTTACCATTGATTGAAATTTGATGTGTTATCTGACAATTGCTGCGGTTACTGAAGAGTTAAAGAATAGTTTCCTGCCTGTTCCGAGAATTGGTTCCAGAGATGAATAATTGCGTTTTAACTAAAAAGAAATTTTGAAAAACAATAAAATTATCGAAAACAACTAATGTCGAATAAAATACTTACCGAGTCAGTGCTTTGTTTGACAGCATATGTTTTTCATAAAATCTATTCGAGAATTGCTGTGTGTTTTTAAACATCGCTGTTTACGTAGTAATAGAACATCTATTCAGTTGAGATTTAAAGAGACATAAGTACTTTAATAGTACGTGCTTTTTTCGGATAGTTTCATTTTTGTCCGAGAGATTGAGTTTAGTTTTCTCAAAATATTATTATTTTTGGAAATCCCGTACTTAACTTGTAACTTTCGTCGAATTTTAAAAATAGACTAATATTGAATAAAACAATCCTAATTTTAGCGAGAGCAATTTGTTAAAATTGTTCCACTTACATATAAATAGGTAATAATAAAAATAAATAAATAAAAACTGAATGTTTTAGAAATGCTTAATTAATTTACCAAACAATTTTTTATTTCAACTAAAGTTGAGCCCGCCATCTTTCATAAAATTTTACAATCAAACATGTTTGAATAGAATAATGTCAGACGCAGCACGATTTGGAATCTATATACTAGATGGCGCATGTGTTCGCAAATATATAGTTTCAATAATATCAAATTTTGGTATCTTCGTTTTATTCTAGTGCTAAAAGAGGACACTGCCGGATAATTTCTATTGTTATTTGTAGAATAGTCAATGGGATGGCATTTTTTTATCAGGACTACTACAAATAGTTAGAACAAAGTCAATAACCTTGATTTTAAACAGTTTTGCATAAATAGACTGTATCCACCCTTGATTTATCGTCAGAAACTGTTAAAATGATATCTCATTCGCAAACTGGACACTAATTTTCCTTCCTGTTCTCCTCTCTTCACCTTTACTTTCTCACCCTTTATCTTCTTTACCCTCTACCCTTTATTATTACTACGTTTTTAAAAAGAACGAAGGAATTAATATGAGAAGTTTCATGTACATATATACCTAAGAACGAAAAAAACTATTTTTTTGGGAAACACATTGGACAATATTTTTAACTGTTCGCAATTAATCAAATTAAATAAACCAATTAAGCTTCATTAATGTTTTTAGTTTCTGAAATAATAGCATCATCTTCCTCATCTTCATCTGCATTAAAAATGTATTTCGGTGAGTATTCCTTTGTGATAGTTATCAACTGTTTCTTCCAGACAGATACTTCATCCACATTTACTGCGGCGGCCCCACCACAAATTGTTCGAAGCGATATGTTGTGTCACCTAGAAAACTTGTCAAAACCACCCACTTGAACCTTTGAATTCATAATTTAGCTCTTATGCAACTTCGACAGCTTTTTCCCTTATTATTTTACCGGACAATGGAATATTCTTAGCGCACACTTTGCAAAACCAGTCATACATTATTTGGTCCAGTGCAGTTCCATCTATTTTCACAAATTTCTTCTTTTGCTGTGAATTTCCATTTTCAACAAACCGTCTTTTAATATCAACTTTGTTTTTCAAAATATCGCCCACTTGACTTTTACCGATACAGAATCTTCCCGCAAGTATTCTCACACCAAGTTTATTCTTCTCTGCATACTGAATAACTGAACTTTTGCTTCTAAACTGAGAAATATTCTCTTTTTCGTAGCCATATTACTTGTACGAACACTAAAACACTAGATATCTAACTTGTTGGAGCACTTAATATCAACTGAACGCTATAAAACCTATATCCGTTTTATATAAGACCATCATTACAGTTGTACTTATTACCTGCCTTAATTATATGTTGTTCATATCCATTGTTAAGAATGTTACAGCGGTCATAATTATTATACATTTATATGTATGCAATTACATATAATAAACCGAAAGATCATCATTACAGCGCTTATTGTATTAAAATATGTAATTATGTTTATGCTTAATCTCTCTATAGGCAATCATTACAGCACTTATATGTATTAAAATAATTATATTTAAAATTATAGGAATTGAAATAAAGTATTAATGTCCCAAAGGACTTTAGTACTTTATTTCAATTCCTATATATATATATATATATAAGTATACAAAGACGTACAAAATTGTTAAAAAAGTGAGGAAGCCATGTATATTAAACTCCTGCTAATGGAACCTTTATTTGATCGTCAATAATGTGCATTGCATGTAGTGGATGTATATCATTGTCCGTGTCCATTGTCAAGAATGTCCTTTAGTGAGAGATATTGCTATATAGCAAATATTATACTGACGGTTGGTGCATGAGAAACTGTCCATTGATTAGAGATGTCCGTTAAGGGAAAATATACTGTGTATATATATGTATATATATATATATATATATATATATATATATTGGGTCTGGGAAAAAGTTCGTGGCGTTTTTCCCGATAGATGACATTGGTTGCCGATAACTAAAGAACAACAAGTCACAGCGACACCACCGACGGCTCGTTTTTTAGATGACCTTCCGAACGTTAGTTTGAGCGTAGAAACATTGTAATCGGTGCAGTGGTTGGAAAGTTATTCGCACTTGAAAATATATATTTCGCTATATTCTGCATATTATTATGATAAGGGGAAGAACGCTGCGCAGGATTGTGATAAAATTTGTGCTGTGTACGGTGAAGGTACTTTATCGAAATCTGTTGCGCGGAAATGGTTCGCTCGCTTTCGTTCTGGAAATTTCAATGTGAAAGATGAGTCACGCTCCGCGTCCAATCACTGAAAAATCTGATGAAATTCTTGAAAAAGTCCAACAAGATAAACATATCAGCAGTGTCGATATTGGCATGGAGCTAGGCATTGACCACAAAACTGTTTTGAACCATTTACACAAAGCTGGTTACAAAAAAAAAAAAAAGCTTGACGTATGGGTTCCTCATGAGTTGAGCGTGAAAAACATGATTGACCGAATTAACATCTGCGATGCGCTGCTGAAACGGAATGAAATCGAGCCGTTTCTGAAACGTTTAATAACCGGAGATGAAAAATGGATTACGTACGATAATCGGAAGCGTAAAAGATCGTGGATAAAGGATGGTGAGCTGTCACAAGCGTTCGCTAAGCCAACATTGACGCCAAAAAAAGTGATGCTGTGTGTATGGTGGGACTGGAGGGGAATCGTCCACTACGAGCTACTTCCAACTGGTCAGACGATTGATTCTCAACTCTACTGTGCATAACTAGAGAGATTACGCCAGGCGATTGAAAGAAACGGCCCGAATTGATTAATAGGAAAGGTGTTGTCTTCCATCATGACAACGCCCGACCACACACTTCTTTGATGACCCGTCAAAAATTGAGAGAGTTTGGTTGGGAAGTTTTGATGCACCCACCTTACAGTCCGGATATAGCACCCCCTGACTATCATCTGTTTCGATCTCTGCAGAACTCTCTCAATGGAATTAAGTTGGTTCCAAAAGAAGCCTGTGAAAACTACTTGATTCAGTTTTTCGACCAGAAACCACAGAAGTTTTTCACCGATGGGATCATATCTACCAAAAAAATGGCGAAACATTGTCGATAATAATGGAGCATATTCGGTTTAAGTAATACGCGCCATGCGGGGACCAGTTGAATTTTACTGAAAAAACGCCACGAACTTTTTCCCAGACCCAATATATATATATATATAGGTATACAAAGACGTATAAAGTTGTTAGAAAAGTGAGGAAGCCATGTGTATTAAACTCCTGCTAATGGAACCTTTATTTGATCGTCAATAATGGTAGGGGGTCTTCATGACTATGTAATTTTCGAGACAGAAATTACTAACTCTAAATTTAGTAAAACACTTATCAATGTTTGATTCTGCTACGGAGCCATCCCTGTAATACCATATACATATTTCTCTGTCTGTTTTGAGATTATTACTGTAATCATAATTAAAGAATATTAGTTGACGTTACTGACTACTCTACGAGAAAAAACAAGGTAAAAAGACGCGGAAAGTTGTCCAAAAAAGTGTTTTATTTTTGAAAGACAATGGTTTTCTATATAAATCGCACGTTGTCGTGGAAAAAAATTGTGATATGTGGTTCGAACTACTTGAACATTACTATTACTTATATGAATTGACTCCTGATTATAACCTCTTTACCCATCTAAAAGAAATCTAAGAGATTGTATATTTTCTTCAAACGACGAGATTATAGAAGACAGACACCTTGTTTACAAAGACAGATGAATTTTTTTCTGAGAGGTATTGCACGATCTTTGTAATAAATTCATTACGTTCAATAATAACACTATACAAACTTTAAATATTATTTTGTAATAAGTTAGGAATTTATAAATACGTCCTCATATAAATAAGGCAAGGAAAAATTATATAAATGAAATGTCAGAATTAGACACATAAAAATCAGTGAGAAATTCCCTACAACAAATCATAAACAATAATTATATAAATACGATTACTAATACCATGTATATATAAAAAATACACACAACAAATTCCTAACAGAATTACAATTTCATTGACGTTCTTATAAAGCTTCGTACTAAATATTCTGCGAATGAAATGCACTTTTAAAATTCAATAATAATTTTCTTAAATCACTTTTTTATATCGCAATTGCATTCCCTAGACATATTCTGTGTATTACATTACAACATAAAACTTTGCATTCCGAAATCGATAGTATTCTTCGAAAGTAAGCACAATTGTGCGAAAAGAAATGCGTAAAGTGATAAAAAAGGCGCCGTTCATTAGAAAACACCTGTAATGACAGAGTACTTTTCGAAATTTTATGAAGTTTGCGTCTAAATATTCGCGATTAGATTAAAAATCTACCATGTTAAGTTTAACATTTGAAACTACAAAATGACGCACGTAGAAATAAAGCCAGTACGAGGGTACTTGAATAATATACAGCAAAGAAAATATAAATTTAGTCAGCCTAGGAAGGAATTCTTTTAAAATGCTGTGTATTCTTGTCAATATTATAATAAGTAATTATTTTAAAAAACGCTGATTCTATTTAATTAAGCAATATTGACTTTTTATTAATTAAGTAGCTAAATTGCAAAACTAATATTAATGTTCTTTTATCTTTAAAACAGCATAGAGTATTGTGATAAAATTTATAAATTGTAATGAAAATAGAGTAACATGGAAATGTTAAAAAGTATTCTCCTGAAAATAAATATTCCGTGATATATCTTATGCGTTCACCGTACAGAGTTAAATACGAGGATAGGCTGAAAAGTCTGCGTAATGACGGATATATGCAGCAGTTACAATTGCTTCTCTGGTGTACTGATAAAGTTACCTTCCTAGCAACGTTAACTGTCAAATATTAAATATCAGATTGCTATGTTTATTAGTTTTGTTGTTGTTTAGTGTCGAAAGTCTTACTGTCATGAAGTGCTTCTTCTTGAAAGGCTTATTGACATTGACAACAAATATTCATATGAGATGAAGGAGGGTAGGAGAACTAGGCTCCTCTGTTTGTTGATAAATGAATTCGTGAGTTTAAATGTAGTCGCGCAATCGTTGAAGATGCACCACGTTGAGGAGCACCGAAGCCTACATTGGAAGTTATTTTAAAAGTGCATATTATGATGTTAAAAGATCGTCATTTGAAAACGTATGAGGTAGCGGAAGTAGAAACATGTCTAAAGAACGCGCGACATATATTTTGGACGAGGAGTTGGCTATGTAGAAGCGGTCCTAGAAGTAGGTGTCGCGACTGCTCACTGTCTATCGAAAATCGGTGTGAATGAAAATTATTATAGTAAGTATTTGGAACGTTTTCGAAAAAACAAGGTAAATTTTATATGCCGATTTATCACCACAAATGGCACTTGCCTTCATCATTATACGTTCGAAACGAAACTACAATCTAAACGATAACGGCAAGGTGATTCTTCTCTCTCGAAGAAGGTGACGGCTGAAAGAAAATGCCTCGCCCAAACTGTTGCTATTGCAAAAACTAAAGAATTAGGTTTCGCCTTATTCATAAAATTTGATACCGTCCACGCCTAAAAATGCCCTGCATGCTAGAAATGAGTCTTTGGATAATCTCTGTTACAAGTGTATCGAAGTCAAAGGTTTATGTTGAGAAATAAACGCAATTCCAAATCACAAAGTTTTCTTCTCTATTTTCATTCCACGGACTTTTCATCGCACCTTTGAATTTTAGTCTATCTGAGAACTATTACACTATTTGATTGGTACAAATTTTCAAATGTTATGTGTCTAAGATTCTCTCTTTTCTCGAAAGCTCGTTCTCTAATGCTAATAAAATAGCAAAAATTCTGATGATGAATTTAATTATTGATTAAATTAATTACTGTTTATCCTGATACATCTTTCCAATAAATTAAAATGCAGTTTTCACTTTCGAAAGGGCGGCTTTGTTATTTAATGTAACAGTAGAGCTAATGTAGGAGAATACGGTGGTTACAACATTAATTAATATTGTTTTAGAAAAGGTGACAAACCTTAATATAAATTATTAAAGCACAATCATAAGTAAGAGTGCCTTGTGTATGCATATGATATTGTAATACTGCTTCAAACAAAAACAGAAGTCGAAGGGTGGTAAATGTCGTAAAAATGAACGTCAAAAAAGTAAAAATGAGAATTGACAAAGGAAAAAGAAAATATGGTATATAAATATGTGATGAGAATCATCAAAAGAAAATAGAAATAGAACTGAGGAATAACAAAGTAATGAAAAAAATGGCCAAAAGAATGTTTCCGACAGCATATTTAAAGTCGTGGCAAAAGTGGTGGAAGAGGTGAGACGTGCAGGCGATTTGTATTTTAAAGACCAAAGTATTTTTCAAGAAAGGCAAATATTTAATTATATAAGATAATGTTAAAACGAATAACGATCGATGGATATGAAACCGTTTTATATAACAAACACAGAGAAAAGTTCGAAATATGGAAAAGGAAAATATTGAGGGAGTTGGAAGAGAAGAACTAACGAAGACATAAGCCATTGTATTAATTCGCAAAATAGCAACGAATAAGATAGTTATGTTATGTACACAGAGAGAAATAAAATCAGTTAATAGAAAAGTCTTAGAACATAGATAGGGAACGCATAGGACTATAATAGGACTATATAGAGAGTGCGATATACATATGTTTAATATTTTTACAGTTTACAAATTTTGTCAGAACAAGAGACACGTGTGAATGAGCATTATTGTATAGCTTCCACTTTGTACGTATCTAAATGTTTGGGCAAGAGGGTAAAAATACTTTCAAGAGATATTTCAGGAATGTTACAGAGTTGAGATATAATTAAGCATGGAAATAACTACATACTTCTCCAACGTTGATGGGATATGTTAACAAAATATTCAAGTCACATAATAAAAAGATTAGGTTAATATAAACTGAATCGCTAATTGTAGTTAAGCTTCTTGATGGTACCCTGCTGGCCAGTTCCTCCTAATACTATTTTCTTTTACAAATTAGCATAAGTGGTACAGACTGTCCTGTAGCATTGCCACAACATGGTAGTGTTAATTCCCCTCTCGCCACCCGCAACACTAGCAATTTGACTTTTGTCTCAGTTATCACACTGATTAGAGTCTTGCAACCAGCAGCTTTTCTAATCATCTTTAAATTCTTTATTTTGTTGAAAACAAACAGATATTGTTTTGGACGATTCGCCAAAAGTCGGCCCAATCATGGAGAAATTTTTATTGTAAATTTTCTCTTTTCTTTTAGCAGTGCGCTAACAACACAAATATAGCAGACCAACCAAGAAACCCAGAGTGACATCAAAAATGAAGAAAGTACATGTTTGCAGTGGGCAAACATGCATCCCAAAAAATGATAAGTAAAAACAAATTTTGTCCTCAACTAATCATTTCATAGTGTACTAATAAATTCAATTTTTGCTAGTCATGCCCTGCGATAAATCGTAGCTCGAAGCAATGACAGGAATGTCTAGTTCGTCGGGCGAAGATCCAATGAACGTTACAGTGACAAAGCTGTACCAAAAAAATTTTATCAGCCACCAAGCACCATAATTTGATAATATATGATAGCAGTGGATACTGGACCTCTGTATTTGTGGAAAGAACAATGAATAAAATACTGTATAAGAAAAAGCTATTGAAACTATACTTTTGCCTTTCCTGGACTCCCTATATGAAGGATACACATTAATGCAGAATGAGGAAACGTGCAATACTACAAAATCGATCCAGAATTTGAAGCGGATAGCATACCTGTCTTATCCTGATTTAGAAACTCATTGGATTTAAACAGAGAAAACGTATGGAGTGTCTTAAAAACATTACATGCAGATGTTCAATTTCCAGCGATTGTAATTTTAAAAGAAAAAGTTTGTAACAATTGGCAAGAGAATGTAAAACAACAAGAAGTGGTAAAAGTATTTACAGCATGACAGAAAAAAATGAAAGCTGTTTTTAAAGGAAGTTTGGCAAAATATTGGATGAAAAATTATTATAAGACCTAATATACATTTTGTATTAGAAATGTCTCTATATATTTTGTTCATTTCTAGTAAATTTCGAACTAATAGCAGAACCATAAGGTGGCCCTAATTCAATATTAGGAACTGTATATGGCATATATATGAGTAAGTGAATTGTTATTCTGACAACTATTAAATAAAATTCTTTTTATCTACTTAAATTAAAGACTCACAATGGTGGAACAACTAAGCAATCATAGTGTGCCAATATAAATACTATATATGTACATATGTATACATATATTAGGTTCCGCGGAAAGTATTTTCGTTTTTCTTTCATGGAAATAAACCATAATTCTTTTATAGTATATAATTATTCTTTCAATTATATATTGACCATTTTAATCCAATACATGTTGCTGTAATTTTATTAAAGAGATTATTCCATGCGCGTAAAACTTCTGATGTTGAATTTGATGGAGCCTGTGGTCGCGTACGGAGTGTGTTTTCGTTCAGGTATTTTTCGCCGTGGTTTACCAGGTACGACACTTTGCGTTTATCTGCTGATGATGACAACTTTGGTGTCGAAATGCGTATACAGAATTACAAAAGTTAATGTGGAAAGGGGTTATATATCAAACATAGTGATTAAGAAAAAAAAACCTCTGATCTTTACTTGCGAAAAATTGAACCAAGTGATTTTTTACATTTTCATTGGAATTAAATGTTTCTCCATCTAAAGAATTCTGTAAAGATCAGGCCAAGCGATAATCAGATAAATAAATATCTTAATATCATACGAAACCATTGAAGTTTCTGGTGTATTTATTCGTTAATATCATGGCTACTGCTACTTTTTCAGTTCGAAAAATAATTTTAAATCTTAAATCTTTAACGCATAAATCTACAATATTTTAGGCAACTTTATGGAACATAATTTAAGTAATAATTTTAAACAATTTTGTAGTACATACTTGATTATGAAATTTATTGAAAGTAAAACATAAACAAATATTTAAACGTTATATTATAATAACATAGAAATTGTAAATTCTCTCAATATTTGAAAATTAGGAAATATATTCTCATGTATAATTTTATAACTTTGACAATGGACATTAACTACATTTAAAGTAGCTAGAAAATAATTAATTACAAAAATGAACTTAACTAATACCTTAACATAATTTGTACATAAAACTATAAGCATAATGTAATAATAGCAAGTCTAAATACATCGAAATGTCACCTACATATATACATATGTTGTTTACGAATTCTTTGTAAGTAGTGTCTTTCATAACCCTTCTAGGAACAAATTGTTTTAAAATTAATGTTATCTATACCGTAATATCACAAAACGCTTATTTTAAAACAAACACAAACAATTTCGTTGTCTTTTTTAAATAGTAAAATATTGCCGTACATTGTCTGTCCGTAATTTTCACAAACTTAAATATCAAATGTGGATTATAAAAAAGTAAAAATTTATTTTTACAAGATGAAACACTTAACTTTCTATATTCAGTATCAAAACAATGAAACGTTTACTTGTAAATTAACTTTCTTAGCCTTTCTAATTCTTCTTTAAGCGTGGCGGATTCGTATCTTAATTTTACGTTTTCTTGCTCGAGGAAAGCGCATCTTATAGCGATTTCGTCTTCTTTTGCTCTCCTGGCGTCTCTGGAACGTTTCGCTGCTTCATTGTTTTTCCTTCTTTTCTCCCAATAAGTTGGATCATTACTGGCCAAATAACTGGCTTGAGAAGATCGTCTCATATTTTTGTTTGTAGTAGAACTAAGTGATTGGACTTGCGCAAGCATCCGTTTTCTGAATTCCGAATAAGCTTGATATGACTCTCGTCCTAAAATCGTTTCAGCAGTGGCTGCATTAACTATAACACTAAAAGGATCTTTCGGATAGGCTTTGAAAGGTCTGGGTAATTTCAAAGCGTCTCCTCGATTGAAGCTGTCAGTGGGCGATGACGGTGAGCAACGGTTATTATCCAAAAAATCCAAACTGAATTCTAAATTCTGATTTACATCTATGTTGGACGACGATGGTTCTGAATCCGAAAATGTCATATTTGATCCAGTCACGTTCTCCACAGGTAAAACTATTTTCTTGGTCGATAAATCTAAAATTGATGATGTGCACTCCATCGCAGGTTCTATTGTTTTTGGTACTTGGTCTAATTCGAGTTCACTACAATGTTAACACCGCAGACTAAATCGCGTAAAAGCCGAACAGCAAATGATTCGTACCTAATAGTTATTAAATCATCCGCGCACCTATTATTTTATAAACACGTTAGTAATTGATTCACCTGCGTACAATTCTGTTACATATTTCTTGCGATAAGATGTTGCCAGACATTTAAATTCATGTGTTTAGGTTTTTTGCGGATGCATTTCTTGTCGTACCTTATGAATGTAAAATTATATTTAAGCACATTTTTTGTTGAAGTAAATGAGCAGGTGTTATTTTATAAAAACTTTTTGGAAAATATTCTTTTATTTAGAAATATTATTTTTCACATTTTTTATTTAATTATTTGTGGTGAAAATATGTGAAATAAGAAATATCATTGGTATAATATGTAAAATATAAAGACATAAGCGTTGTAATAAAAACGGATTTTAGTAAAGCTAGATATTTGTATAGAAATTGAAAATTACATCGTTGCTCAAAACTATTGGCACAAGAATAATAATGTATCTTTACTAATGATAATTTCAAAGTAAAAGCATTCAACTTCTAATTCTTCGTTTAATTGTGTATTCAATTGAATTGCGGAATATGTCACTGATCCTGTTCCTACTCTCCATATATACCACCATTTTATCCTCTATCGCTTGATAACTACATAACATAACTACATATGTTCTTCCGAGCATCTGCTTTAACTATTCGAAGTTCACTATCGCTGAATATCCACTGTTTGCAAACTTTATCTTCCACTTTCTTAGACTGTTGATGTTTCTGCAGCAGACGTTAATGTGTGGTATGTGTGAATCATATTATTACTTCTGTGTCATTTCGATGTTCTTATTATTACTTTACTCCTACCTCTCATACCTTTATATGAAACAATAAGCTCTAAGTACATATTGTAAAAAAGAAAACATTCGTCAGTAAAAGACGTAAGGTCATTTTCTTGAGGCATTGACTAAAATAAAGGGGTACTGATTCGGCGCTCTTTGAGTACTTGTACACCATCCATCACTCATTGGACAACGGCCTGCTTTGTCTTGGGATATTCATTGATCTTTTAAGAGCATTTGACCTGATCCATCATGATATTTTATTGCACAAACTGTCTCAATATGGTGTCAGAGGCATCGCTAAAAAATGATTTGAATCTTATCTCACTAACCGTAAGCAGAGTGTCAAGATCGGTAACTGTAAGTCCAGCTACATTGGTGCTAACAGAGGTGTATCCCAGGGATCTATCTTGGGACCCACACTATTTTTGGTCTACGTAAATAACCTTCCGAATATTCTACGCAATGTTGAACGAGTCGTTCTTTATGCGGACGATGTTAGTGTAGTTGTCAGGTCTTCAAATGTTGCTGATATTTGTGCTGTGACTAATGAAACATTCAATAAAATTAACGATTGAATGATGTCCAACAAGCTAATTTTAAATAAACAAAAGACAAAATTGGTATACTTTCACAATAGGATTAAGCATATTTCCCATGTACAAATAAACAATGAGGTCTTCGACTGTGATTCTTCTTGGTTTGGTAATTAATGAAAACCTTAAATGATCTGCACATATAGATGGAGTATGCAGAACACTGCCTAAGGTATATTTTACCCTTAAGCAGCTCCGCAGAACCTGTAATTTGAGTGCCCTGCTCACTTTCTATCACGCTAATTTTGTTTCTTGCATGAGATATGGTGGGATACACTGGGGAGTGTCGCCGGAGGTAGGCAGGGTGTCCTTTATGCAAAAATGGATCCTGAGAATTATCTTTGGGTTGGTCCAAAAAGGAACATATTTTATAGGATGTAAATTACACAATAACTTATCACTTTGTATTAGAAATATCACAAACTTATGTATTTTCAAAAGCAACCTTAAACGGTACCTGCTTGCAATAAATTGTTATTGTATAAATGACTTTCTGTGTCCAAATTTATAACATCTTTTTTCTTATTGAGACGTGTTTCTAGCATATCGTATGAGTATGTACGTAGTATGTATTTTTTGCTATTTTTATATGTACTGATATGTATTGTTTGCACATTCCTTTAGAAATAAAATTTATTATTATTATAATATATAATATATGTATATATAATTATATAATGTATATAATATATAACATATGTGTATATATAATTAATAATGAAATGAATCTTCTTGGTATGTGAGTTTTCTTTAAAATCCAACTTCATATTGCAATTAATGAATGTCAATTTTTATTCTTGTCTTAAACATAAATTAAAATTATTATTATTATTTTGTTACTAAGTTCTTTACACATCCACTTGAATCAAGTTCCTGCACATATGAATATAAAATATTATATAAATTTCACATTCTATTGTTATTTTTTTTAAATTAATTCATTATTGAATCAACTTCTAATTTATTACCTAATACATTTTTAAATTAGATTTGGGTATCAAATTTTGTAATTACGATAGACTATAAAACCTTCAAGATACTTTACAAAATATACTAATATGTATATGTACCTGGTACGTAGACTTCCGCGGTCGTGGTCCACGCTATCTGCTATCTTTACAGCAATTTTAAGATTTCAAACGTCAGGGGGTCAGGTGAATAAAGAAAAACAAAAAAACTAGAAATTTCAAATGTCGATTCTAATCGTATTCTTACTTCTATTATCATGTCTAAATTTTGTTAAATTATTTTACAGACATTGCTATTTTGAAATGAATTACAAACAGAACAGTATTGACTCTTAAATGAAAAACTGATGACGTTCTAAATTTATTAAATATTATTATTTAATGGCAATATTTTCGTATTCAGTGTACATATTAGTCTATTTAGATTTAAATTAAGTTCACTTGTTGTTTGAATGATAGTTTCAACTTATTACTAATAATGTATATAACAAGTGATATAATTGCATTGTTGATAGAAAAATGATGCACGATAGATTAACGTATTCATAGATAAACATTTAACAATCGCCAGGGCGTCTGTTATTTAAAAAATATGTAAATACTAGGTATTAGCTCGATAAATGTGTTTTAATTACTCATATCTTGTGCTAATAAAATTCTTTTGTAATTGTGCATGCTTAAAATTGTATGAAAATGTGATAATACAAATGCAATTTCATTATCACTTATTATACATGATTAAATTAAAAATACGTATTTTGTAAACGCATTTTTATCATTTCTATTAAATGCAATTTACTGTAGGTTTTTAATTGTTTTTATTACGAATTCATTATAAATTTGATGGTTTTTATAAACATGCTTATAATTGATTTTTTTTCAATGAGAAAGGAATTTCTTGATTTAGTTGCCTTTATAGAATCTTCTCATACATTTAATTCGGGAGTTCTATTGACGGGACTATGCTCATCATATTTGTTACAATAACAACCTGAAAGGAAGATGGTAGGTAGTACGAAAGAACTCGTACAAGTAGCATAGAGATCAATCGATGTTATTGTTGAATTTGATGGAGCCTGTGGTTGATTGACTTGATCAATAAGGTTGATATATAACCCCTTTCCACAATTAACTATTTGTAAATTCTGTATACGCATTTCGACAACCAAGTTGTCATCATCAGCAGATAATTTCAAAGTGTCGCACCTGGTAAAACACGGCGAAAAAATTGTACGAAAAATACACTCCGTACGCGATCCGCACCGTTGAAACCCAAGATGTGCACTACTTGGTTTTCAACGGTGCGGATCGCGTACGGAGTGTATTTTTCGTACAATTTTTTCGCCGTGTTTTACCAGGTGCGACACTTTGAAATTATCTGCTGATGATGACAACTTGGTTGTCGAAATGCGTATACAGAATTTACAAATAGTTAATTGTGGAAAGGGGTTATATATCAACCTTATTGATCAAATCGATGTTATTGCTTAATGACTACCTTTCTTTTTTATGCTAAACATTGACTATCCAACAATTGCAAACAAAGTTGATAAGTGCAATGGTAATATTTAGTATGATAGGATAAAATTAACAGTTTTCTTTTGTACAAATTCAATCTTATTAATATGCATGGCAGCATATATTTAGATACCAAATTATGCAACAGTATGTGGCGACTGATCTAGTGAAAAATTATCAAGGCAAAAATGTTGCACGATTGTTGATGCTTTCTTAGAAAAGGAAATTAATGTACATTTAGAGTGGTAAGATAGATTTTAAGAATAATAATCCATGCCTTTCACATCCCCCAACAACTTAATGCCAATTACAAGAGCTTCGGCAGACCATGAGTTATTTAACACCCGTGCTCATGATGTGATTTAAGATCTTTGCCTGTCAGCATTCGATTAAACGGGAAAGGAAAATCGTGAAAAACCTTCTCAGACAGCAGACAATCAGATTCGAAATTGAGATCTACGGTGTGATAAACCCACGACTTGCCGCTGAGTTATCAGTCGGTTATTTTATTACATTTTACTATTACACGTTCTAGTTATGAGTTTAAATCTCTCTGGAAGAGTTCGCAATACTTTACTGATAATCTCTTGATAAAAAATCCAAATCGTAATAATATTACAGCTTGAGAAATTAAATAAATATGTAACGTTAATGTAATGAAACACGCTTTAAAAAGTAGTGTTTGTCAAATCCCCAAAAAGTGTTTGCCAGTTTCAAAGACTGTGTCCCGCTACCCAGAACCACCAGGGCCGATTCTTACACGTTGAAAAACATGGTTTCAGGCAACATTTTTCTATTATAAATATTCCGAAGTTTTAAAGAACGTAGTTCTGAAATTTGATTCTGAAGAAGCTACAGCTATCAAGTAAAGCCAGTTAAAATTTCAAAAGAGTTAAGTTAAAGCAGATGTAAAAGCTATTCAGAATAATTATGTCGAAATAGTGGAAGCAATAGAAAAATTAGAAAGTCCGTCGCTGTGGTTAGAAGAATCTATAAAAATAATGTAAGAAGTTCACGTATTTTCAACAAGGATTCAAAATTTGCCACATTAAAAGAAATATGAAGGTGCGCCTACGGATCAGTTAAGATGTTTTAAATATTATTTTAATTATGCAAATATAACGCCAGTTATCCATATAAACTCCACGCCGCACTCGGTTTGCTGAAACAATTATGGAAACACACCTAATATTTCAAACATTTAAGCGATGTTATCCACTTTGTGACATCACAAACATTTAAGATATTTAAAACGGTAAGTGTTCCACAATGTTTTATAAGTTTACAACTTATTATTTCTTTTATGTACATACAATATAGCGCACGCCCTTGACGCGCATCTCAAAATGGCTTCTCTGGTCATAAGTACAATATCAGAGCCAACAACATAAATACAACAGCTTTGACACACCATATTTTGAAAAAGGACACACCTTCAAATTTTAGAAAATCAAAGTATTATAATTGAAACTTTATCCAATTATATCAAAAAATAATAAAGAAAATGTTCAGTATTAAAAAGCATCCGAAATATCCAAATACTGTAAAGCACAAAGAAGATATTAAAGAATTAAATGCAGTATGCAATAATCTAATTAAATAAGTACAAACAAAAAGGAAAAAGAAATAATAACCGTTGTCTACTTATAGTTCTGAGAAAGAGAGTAAAATATTTTTTTTAGAGACCAAAAGCAAATGATCAGAGTTAATTATTTAAAGACCAGTCACCACAGAAGTTTGCGTAACGGAACATGTGCTCCTCTGCATAAAAAATAATGTTACATAATTTTAAGATAAAGTATTATAATAATTTAATCACTAAGGTTGATATATAACCCCTTTCCACATTAACTTTCGTAATTCTGTGTGCGTCTTGGCTTTCAATGGTACGGAACGTGTGCGAAATGAATTGTTTCGTACGGGTATTTATTGCCGTAGTTCTCCAGGTGCAACACTGCTTAATTATTTGCTGATGATGACAACTTAGTTGTATGTATACAGAATTACGAAAGCTAATGTGGAAAGGGGTTATATATCAACCTCAGTGATTGAGTTAATCAACCGCAGGCTCCATCAAATTCAACTATTATAATAATGTATAAAAAAATTGTAGTTAGCACTTGACAATATAGTAAATTACAATACGAAACGTCAAGAGGTCGTGACTAAACAATGTTTTATTTATTATTTCTTAATAATAAGTTAAAAAATAAGAAAATCGAAGGCACAAAATTGAATTAAGGAAAAATAATTAAAAAAGTTAAA
The DNA here is from genome assembly GCA_031893035.1 of Dermolepida albohirtum. NCBI lineage: Eukaryota > Metazoa > Arthropoda > Insecta > Coleoptera > Scarabaeidae > Dermolepida > Dermolepida albohirtum. The sequence continues at coordinate 585,684 of JAVIWB010001490.1, read as the reverse complement.
ATACTTTTCCCTTTTTCATTCCTTTTTTCGATATTTCTCCTTTCAACTGTTCTTTCTTTTATGTATATAAAATTGAACGATCTGAACCACAAAATGTACAGTATTAAACTTGACACATCTTAGACTAATATTGTAGATATACAACAGTATCAATAAACAAAAATAACTAGTTTCTATATACTATATTTGGAATATTAAACATTTTAATTTAATATTGTGTCTGTGATGATAGGTAATGTAAACATTGTAACTCGTAATTTGAATATAATTTACAAAAACAACTAGGACAAGTAAAACAACCTACATAGTTTAAAACAGAAATTTTTATGTAACAGCTAAACTATAGAATACTTGATGGACAGGATAATATTAAAATATAAAACTTATCTATGTTTGACTACAGTATAAATTTTAAAAAATTAAAAGGCATACAGTAGTACAATAATAGTATGTCTTTTATTCATGAAAGCAAAATTATATACAAACACACAATTTATATACCAAAAATAAATTGCTAATTTTGTAAGCACAAACCTTAATTTTGTCTGACCTATTTAATACGACTCCAATCCATCATTTGCGTTGTGAAGGGATGGGATATATGTAAATACGATTACCCAACGTTTATCTTTAAATCTCTGTCTCAGGAAGTACAAACAGATACATTATGACTAAGCCCATTAACATGAGATTCAATGAACTGTAATATTAAGTAATTATATTAGAACTTCCAAGAAAACTTCAAAGAAAAGAAATAACTAGTTTCTCTATACTATATTTGGAATATTAAATATTTTAATTTAATTTTGTGTCTGTGATGATAGGTAATGTAAACAACTGTAACTCGTAATTTGAATATAATTTACAAAAGCAACTAGGACAAGTAAAACAACCTACATAGTTTAAAATAGAAATTTTTATGTAGCAGCTAAACTATGGAATACTTGATGGACAGGATAATATTGAAATTTAAAACTTGTGTATGTTTGACTACAGTATAAATTTTAAAAAATTGAAAGGCATACAGTAGTACAATAATAGTATGTCTTTTGTTCATGAAAGCATAATTATATACAAACACACAATTTATATACCAAAAATAAATTGCTGATTTTGTAAACACAAACCTTAATTTTGTCTGACCTATTTAGTACGACTCCAATCCATCATTTGCGTTGTGAAGGGATGGGATATATGTAAATACGATTATACAAAGTTTATCTTTAAATCTATGTCTCAGGTAGTTCAAAAAGATACATTATGACTAAGCCCATTATCATGAGAATCAATGAACTGTAATATTAAGTAATTATATTAGAACTTCCAAGAAAACTTCAAAGAAAAGATATAACTAGTTTGTCTATACTATATTTGGAATATTAAACATTTTAATTTAATTTTGTGTCTGTGATGATAGGTAATGTAAACACTGTAACTCGTAATTTGAATATAATTTGCAAAAACAACTAGGACAAGTAAAACAACCTACATAGTTTAAAATAGAAATTTTTATGTAGCAGCTAAACTATAGAATACTTGATAGACAGGATAATATTGAAATTTAAAACTTATCTATGTTTGACTACAGTATAAATTTTAAAAAATTGAAAGGCATACAGTAGTTCAATAATTAGTATGTCTTTTGTTCATGAAAAAATAATTATATACAAACACTAATTTTGTAAAGGCAAACATTAATTTTGTTTGACCTATTTAGTACGACTCCAATCCATCATTTGCGTTGCGAAAGGATGGGATATATGTAAATACGATTATTAAATCTATGTCTCAGGTAGTTCAGAAAGATACATTAAGATAAGCCCATTAACATGAGATTTAATAAACTGTAATATTAAGTAATTATATTTGAACTTCCAAGAAAACTAGGTATTTGTCGTAAAATTATAGAACGGTTTAAAAGAAATTCTTTGACTTTATAATTTAGGTTTTAATTTTGGATTTATGGAATTCAACATTGTATTCTAAAAATTTAAATTTTCTTTTTTTGTTAGGAACATCTTAGAATAATATTTATTGTAATTTAGGAATTTATTTTACATTAAAACTATTTTTCTCTTAACAATCAGCTGTATGTTAATATCTACTTGTGTACAGTTGATGTTTTTTTTATCGATACGTTATTCACCTTTAGTAAGCTGAATCTAGTTGCTACTCTCCAATCAAGAGAAATGCAAGCATTTTTTAAATATGAAATTGTTTATTTCTGGTTACAGTCTTTAATATATGAATTTCGATATATCTGGTAAGTAATTAATAAAAATTTAGTATCTCAGGAAATACAATATAATTGATAAACTGATGAATCGGTAAAAAAAAATCGTACGACCTGTATACATACGTTACATATATTTCATGCACAATGAACATAATTTGTCATATCATAATACTCGATTTTATTTTCAATTATAATTTCAAAAATCTTTACTGTCAATTGTTAAAGAAAGCTTTTCTAAATTTTTAGAGTACATATATGTGTCTAATTAACTGATATGGCTTTTACATGATGAAAATCCGTAATAAAATTATATATAAAAACACCGTTGTGATTTTTACAAGAAAAGCCTGTCTGAAGAAGCTACAGTGTTGGTGAAACAATTATCGTTTTTTTAAATAAAAAATTTTGTGGAAATCACAGTTGTGTTTTTATATATAATTATGTGTATATAAGTATTAATTTGGTCCACATCTACTGAAAGCACATTAAATTACAATTTACAGTTTTAATTTAATTTATTTCTAATGTGCACAAATTTATGTTAATGAAATATTTTTCTCTTTTCTAAGAAAAAATTGAAACTGTACTATCAGAAGATAAGAACAGATATCTTAAGATTTGAAAATGAAATTGAAAAAAATTAGATCACGAAAAATCGATTTAATAAAGCATTTCATTAAATTCAAAAAAACAAGTTGACAGTAATAGAATTTATGGAGCTTTTTGGAAACTAACATCCAGCAAAAAGAGCTTCTGTAGTGATTTCATTGTATTGAATCACGAAAAATATACACATATAGAGCGCCGAAATCGAACACTTTAATAAATTTTAAAATACGCATGCTTTCTATAAACACTTGAAAAGATAAAATTTAAAATACAAAAGAGTCGTCATATAAATTTATTTAATTATCAAATTGCTGTGAACATCAAAATCACTTATATTGACTAATCTAAAGAAATCATTGCAATATTTGCTGCGCAGTCCTATTAACATTGTAGAGTCCATCCAACGCATTTTATAAAAAAACAACACTTTTAGATTTACCCGAATATAAAAATCTTACACTAATATTTACAATAATTCACTAACTATATTTGTACAGTTTCTGAGAACGCGTAAATATAAATAACTAATGACAAGATAAGTAATCACATGTTGTAAATAAATAATCTATTAATTGAATAGATTAATTAAACATTATACTTCTAAATCGTTCACTTTCGCTTCTTAACGTTGCAACTTCATATTTTAACTTTAAATTTTCCTGCTCCAAAAAAGCACACCTTATGGCTATTTCATCTTCTTTCGCCCGTCTGGCATCCCTAGATCGCTTCGCTGCTTCATTATTTTTTCTTCTCTTTTCCCAATATGTAGGATCGTCGTTTATATTCGAATTCTTTTGTGTGTTCCTTCGCATGTTTTTATTCGTACCTTGATGTTGGGATTGCACTTGCAACAGCATTTTCTTTCTGAACTCATTATATGCTTCAGCAGAGCTTTGTCCTATTAACGTTTCTGTATCAACAACACCAAGAGCTATATTTAGAGGAACTTTTGGATACGCTTTAAATGGACGCGGTAGTTTGGCTTTCATTTGACTATTATCCATCGAAATGGGGTAAGGTGATTCCATATTAAGCGAAGTATCTGAATATTCGGAATCTGCTTGCGAACCAGGACTAGAAAAACATACTGACGAAGATGGTTCTGTGTAATGTGCGTTTTCAATTTTCATTTGCGCTCCTTCTGGGGACGATGATCTCTTTTTTGTACGCACACAGAGATCTAGAACTGGTGGTGAGTAATCAATAGGTCCACCTAAGTCTCCATGTCTCAATAATACAGCAGTTCTAGGCGTGAATGCCGATTTTATAAGCGGATTTATTTGCTGTAAACACCCACCAAAACAATAGTATTAAGGATTTTCAAAAAATATATATACAAACTTACCACTGTCGATGTAACATCCATACTGTTTAATTAATTAAACGTGCCACAACACTAAACGTTAGAACAAGAAACACGAAAATGTTAATATGACCCGGCCAACTAACGATAACAAATGCCCTCTAATGCGAATTTGTCATTTGCACTTATATCTCCTTTCGGAAATCGCCTAAGGCAACCCTTTGGTCATTCACCAATGGTGGGTTCGCAAATTTCGGCAAGTCTCTCCCACTCCCACACCTTAACACAAGTGAAGAACAGTTTCTACTACCGTAAGGCCCTTCGTAATTTGTTTTGATTTTATTGCTTGTTGCAGTATATTACTGTCAACTGAAAATATTTGCGTTGGTACCGTTATATGGTTGGTTAAACGACTCTCTCTTTTTTTAGAATTTTTACGGAATTTTTTAAGGCACCATAAAATAAATAGGATACAGTCTCTAGCTAAAAAACATTCACAATAAAACATTTATAAATCGTTTTAAAATGTGCGTAGATTAATACGTATTTATTATTTGCTTTAAGTTTGTTTATATAATTTATGTATGCTAATATGTTTTAAATATATTTTAATATATTGTATTATTGAAATGTTAAACATTGTCGATATAATTGTTAAAAGTTTAATTTACAAAGGAATATGTATATACTTAGGTCTATTTCAGGAGTCGTACCTGACTTTAGTTTTTTGTGCATAATTTTTATGACAAGAGCTATTTTTTACAATACAATGCAACAAAATAAATGAACGATATGTTGTAAGTTGTAATTTTAAAAATAAAAAATTAAATATACCATTATTTTACATTTTCCAAAATATGATTAACCCTGAAATGTTTCAAATTCGATTATTTTATGGCAAAGATATTAGAAACTAATAATATTTATAAATATGTAGATTAATAGACGCAATGATTTATACTTTAACGACATTCAATTCCTAATTTTTTTGTGCTAATTTAATATCTCGTTTATAAAAATATGAAAATTTATGGTAAAGAAAGACCAGTCTAAGTTTTGATGTAATTTATTTAAACAAAACTGCAAATGTGAAAATACCCAAATACCTAGTTATTGCACTGTAACACTGTGGATTAAATAAATAATTTTGGATGCTTTCGCGCTTTATTCTTGTTATTAAATAATTTTAGAATATACGATAACTTCGTTAAAGTATAACAATACGAAGATATTCTGAGAAGGTGAAACTTAAAATGAAACACTTAAATACGGGCAACCATATTTTTTCAACATATTTCCCTTCAACATTAACAAACTAGAACCATCGGTGCTGGAGGTCCACTATACCAGTTTTATAATCATTCACATCAAGGTCGTCAAAATACTGCTCTACATCCTCGTCTGGCTTGAATTTCCATTCCGGTGAGAAACAGCTCGAGTTTTGAGAATAAGTGGGTGTCTGAATAGGACTAGATCCGGTAAATAGGGCAATTAGGGCACAATTTGGAGTCGTAATTCATCCAGTATTCCCCGAATATGTGATTGGCATGTGACGGTGCATTACATGATGGAATAGCACTTACTTTCTAGCCATTACGGCTTTGTTTTTGGTAGTGGAAACTTTCAATTTGTCAAAAAAAGCAATATAATATATCCCGTTGATAGTTGAAACCTTTGTGAGATATTCAATTCCAGAAATATATATGATAAGTATATGAATGGATGCTTTTTTTTTGAAAATGTAATAAACAATCCATCAAATTATTGGCAATATGTTAAGCAAAAAGGCGGTAAATCAAGAATCCTCACATACTTAACTTCAGAAACTGCTATGCTTATTGAACTACTAGTCTTATTGAAACTTTTGCAAGTATGTTTTCTACCAGCTTCTTGTCTGCTTCTATAATACCTTATAGTTCGTCGTTTGACGCCTTGTCATGCATGAATGTCTCATTTGTTTCGACGGATGAAGTCTTATGTAAACTTCCAAAAATAAAATCCCGTAATACTGCAAATGGTCTTCCTGATTTTTTTTATTAGAGATTGTGCCCAAACACTATGTGACCCATTGTCAAAGAATTGAAACATCTGTTCATCCACTTTAAGAAGATAAACCGGGTTCTGCCAGTTTTCAAACATGGGGATAGGAATGACATTAATAACTACCGGCCAATAAGCATATTATCACCTTGTTCCAAGGCTTTTGAACTATATTTTAAGCTTTACGCATATGCGTCATTATATGCTTCAACATATCAAATTTAGAGTAGGACAAACAACTGCAACAAACTCATTCGAAATTACGCAATTTACTAATCAACGCTTGCAAGAATGACAACAAATTGATGTAATATATACAGATTTTGCAAAAGTATTTGACACAATCGACCATAATATACCGTTATCTAATAAGATAAATAAAACCCCTTACCATACCAAGGTTAGTATTCTATATACGTATTTCTCATCACCTGATAATTAATCACACTGCTGTGTGTTTGGGGTTTAGCGGTTAAACTTTAGTACGGAATTATTCTGTGCAAGGTTTGCCGCCAATCTAGGTGCAACATTGTGATTATCTGCTGATGATGACAACTTATTTGTTGAAATACGTATACAGAACATGAACATTGATATGGTAAGGGGTTTTATTTACCTTTTCTGATTAATTTGATTAACCACAGCCTCCATTAAAATTTACCTTCATAACATACTAGCTTCCAAACTATCCTCCTTTGAGTTTCCTTCAGCAACTGTAAATCTTGTGGAGTCCTACCTAGTCAACAGATGGCTGATTAACATTAGCTTGATTTGGAAAAAGTTCAGAGGAGATTTTTAAAGCATTTCACTTTCAAAGCTGATGGAGTGTATCCACCTCGTGGTGTAGACTACGATAGTCATTTGAGGGAGCATGACGTGCGGTCACTGACTGATCGAAGAAACATCTTTAGTTCCAAATTCTTCAAAGTGCTTCTAACAAATACAATTGATTTCTCACTTTTACTGGGAGAGAACAATATTTTGGTACAAAGTTATGGACCTAGATCGTAAGCTATCATAACTTCTCATGCTAAATCGAATGAATTAAAAAAGGCTCCAATTAGTTACGTGACTAAGAAAGTAAGTAATATTAACTTATATCCCTTTAATTAATGTAACAGGTTGGTTTTTTTCATGAAAATAATATGTATAGGTTTTCTTTATTTTTTCTCTCATGCTCTTATAAAAGATCGAATTGCATATTTGCATATTCCTATAACTCAACTATTTATGGTAGATAAAACGACTCTTATCAGATCAGTCGAAATAAGACAATTTATTAACGAAGCGATGGATAAACAATAACAAACAGATGTAAAAGTTTTTCATAAACTTATACGTTTTTCTAAATAAATTCAATCGTTTTCAGCTATAGGAAAATTACTTGTGCCAAATTTTTGATAAAAGGTTTAACAATGTAGCTGATTCTTCGTTTATTTTGTCATAGATTAACTTTCATGTTCCTCAAAGTTCTAGTTGATTAAACGACACAATTCTGTTTCCAAAAGCTAGAACGACTATTTTGTACAAAGTTTCTTTAGGGCATAAGTAAAAATACTAATGCTTTCTTCAGTATTAATTTCAATAGTATTAATTTTAATTAACATTTGCTAATATCATGCGTAACTATTTTCTTTTAGTTTTAATTACATTGCTTATATTTAGTAAATTGTAATTACTTATACACAGTCTATCGCAGAGAAAACCGAACTTTTATAAAATGAAAACAAAAGCTTACTATTTCGGTAAAATTTATTTATTTTATTCGAAATAGTCGCCTTTGGCTTCAATACAACGTTTTGCACGGTCAATGAACATGTCGAATGAATTTTTGAGTTGACCTTTAGAGATGTCCTTCAAGATCGCTATCGACGCCTTTTTAATGGCTTCGACGTCGGCATAACGCTGCCTTTTCATCGGCAAATGTAGTTTGGAAAATAGATAGAAATCACAAGAGGCCAAATTTGATGAATACGGTTAAAATACCATTTGTAGTTAGAAAATCCCTGATAAACGTCGAGCGATGAGATGGTGCATTATCATGTAGCAAACTCCAGCTACCGCTTTCACGATATTGAAGGCGCACACGACGAATACGCACCAAAACACGCTTCATTATAACACATACATAATATACATACAGCATTGACTGTTTGACTAGTTGGTACAAGCTCTTTGTGCACTATGACTTTCGAATCATAAAAATAAATGAACGTTGTCTTCACTTTCGACTTCCCCGAACGGTTTTCTTTCGGTCTTTCTTCGTTTGGATGTTTGCAGTCAGAGCTTTGACGCCTAGTCTCTGGATTATATTGGAAACATCACGTCTTATCGCCAGTTACAATAGAATACCTGAAGTTTTCGTCCTTTTTTTGAGTCTTTAATCAAGTCTGTACAATATAGAATTCAGTTAGGTTGTGTGGTACAAACCTTGCACAAGTCTTTTTCAGTCTCAAATGCTGCGTTAAAAATGCGATGAATTGAATATTTGGAAATATTTAATTCCATTCCCACGTATCGCACATAGGATTTCGGTTCATTTCTGATAAATTCACGCACAAGTTCGACGTCACTTTCCTTAGTCACAGTTTTTTTGCATCCGGATGTTCGTCGTCATATATGTCCGTATGACCATCTTTAAATCGTTTATACCACTCATACACACTCGTACGTGATAAACACGCATCACCATACACTCGTTTCAACAAATTAAACGCTTTAGTAAATGATTTACCTAATATAAAACAGATTTTGATATTTGCTTCTTAACAATTATTATGTGTAATAAGTAAAAATAAAATAAGTAAAAATGTTAACAGTTCATGTATTTGTTAATACTGATTTGTCATTGATATTAATTTTTATCAAGAAAAGGCTAAGAAATCAAGATACATTTTATTGTACATAAATTTTAATTTGTAACTTTTTTGAAATGAATATGTACAATATAAATGCAAATAAATAAATATTGAGGAACTGGATTTGCTGTATATAAATAAACTTACCTACGAAAAAGTAGGTTACTACCTATTGTGAATATTGTTTTTTGCTTTAACATAAAGTTAAACTGAATATAATGTATGTATATTATCATATTCATTTTTGCTATGCCAGATTTTCAAACAACCTATTTACGAAATTGTCTTGCACGTAAATTGCGCGTGAAATGTGGAAACATAAAGCAGATTAAAATTACACAATTTCCACAATTTAAAATGAAATTTTAAAAATACTAAGTACCTCACAAAAACCGTCAACTTGTCAAAAAGGATTATTTAAATCTGCGTGGTGGTCGTCATTTTTCAGAGTAAAGTTATTTACTGCTGCAGTTCTAAGAAACAAATCCTTTGTTAGAAAAGATACCCCTTTCTATAGTTTGGAAAAGTTTGTAAAATTGCATTAGTAAATTTACATAAATATACCATTTTTATTTATCGGTTACAGTGTTCTTATACAATATGTTAACATTCTATTTTGTCATCCTGTAGGTCATTAAGAGCGGCAAGAGACTAAAGAAAAGGAAAATACAATACTGAATAATATCCGTTTTAGTACAATTACATTAATAACATTGGAACTACAGCTGAGGACATTAAGAATTATAGTTTCAAGACGATTGATATTAGTTTTATCAAAACACTTTATATTGAGAGATTAAGACGTATTGCTTTTTTCACAAAGAAATACCGAAACGTGTAAATATACGAAAGTAAATACAAATTAGAATTAGATAACTGCGACTTGCCTAAAATATAAAACAAAACATGTAACGAAAAAGATATCTGTCGTAATGTTCATTCAAATTGTATTCTTATTGTATGTAGATATTTAGCATGCGTATCATAGTTTTTGTGAATAATTGTAAACATAACGTAAAATACCTACAGGGTAACGATACCAGATATCGAACTATATAAATTTTGTTTACTTATTTAATCCGAAAGACCTTGTCACCCTTTCGAGTGTAAGATGATGAAAGGAGCTGAGTTAGTACTTTGGCCTCGTTTAGAAACTTCTCTCTGCCCATTTCTACCTCGTTTAACTTGCTTAATTTGGTTCAAGAGAGGAATCGTCTTTATCCGCTGCTTCTAACTTCTTCGATCCAAAGCTTTTTTGATCTGTTTTTTTTTCTGTTTCGTTGGTCTTGCCTCATACACTCTCTTTACTATTTTATTTTCAACCATTCTTATCACATGCCTCAGTCATCTTAACTGTCCTTTCTCTATTGTCCTTCCTCAATTGTTTTAATGAAGTTCCTAGAATTTCTCTATTGGTAGCATCTAGTCTCGTTTTGCCTTCTATTTCTCTCAAGGACCTCATTTAAAAGCTTTGTACTTTATTTTTGAAGTCTGCTGTTCTAGTTTATTATTTAGGTACGTACATATGTTAAAATTGACGTTATTGCTTTCTTGAAAACTTCTATCATATTTTGGTTGTTTGTCTGAGGACTTCTTTTATTATTCTATTATTAACGAATCTGCCTGCAGTTGCTATTCTTTCTGTTATCTCATATTTTATAGCTTCGTCTTGTGCCAATGTATTTGAAATCTTTACTTTATCCTAAGGTAGTTTGTTCTATTTGTACGTTATGTACTTTATCCTCTTTACTTGTTATCATTACCTTTGCCTTATTATCATTTATATTCACGTATATTTTCCTTAAACTTTCGTTGTGTACCTTGATATTTCATTCGAGTGTTTTCTATCTCTCATAATTAATATATTACGATAACAAAACATACATATGCAAAAAATAGAGTTTTTTTCTGCATATATGCAGATCTCTTTCCTCCAGAATCTTCCATATATCATCTCTATTTATTTAATTTTTCTAAACCACGAAATATAAATGAACATCGTTTGACTCTATAGCTTTTTTACTTAATTTTCTAATGATAAATATAACATTCTGCTCGGCCCTATTAGGTCTTAAGTTGAACTAGATTTCCTCTAAGATATATTCTAGTTTTCTTCAAGTATTCTAGCGAAAATTTATAGTTGATGGCTCTATAGTTATTGCATCCTCTCGAATCTCCCTTTTTATGCATTTACCTTCTGCTGCCTCATTTTTTTGTATATTAAATTTATTTTAATAGTTAAAAAATAGATTTAGAATGTTTAAATTATAAACGTTTAAAATCTAAATTTGCGCATCAAATCACAGAACTGAACAGAGTATTATCGAGCTGTAATTCTTTATAATTGTAGCTTAAGCTTTAAAGAATGTTTTGAGGAAATTAGTTGAGTATTTGGTGACAAGTCATGTTCTCTAGCTAACATAATGTTATGGTACAATGAATTTCAACATGGTCAACTTTTTTTAAATGTGACGTTTAGAGTTTCTAAGCAAAGAACTATTTATTCCTAAAAGAATATTGGTCTTATTTAACACATGGTTGAAGAGGACAACTTGGTGTGAAGTAAATTAATACCATTTTACACAAACGTTTAAAGGTATGTATAATTTGTCAGTTCAAAGAGAAGACTGCTTGAAATAGGGCAGATCTACATTATGAATTAAACCGTGTTAAGAATTCATGGTTTATTTATTAACTTTTCTTCGGCGTATGAGGAGAAGCCGTTCCTCCTCAACACCGAAGGGAGAGGAAGAGAAGTACTGATCATCTCCCAAACGAGGAACAATTTAAAAATCGCAGCCCCCGGAAAAAGGTTCAAATCGTCTACTTCTCTAGATAAATATTACGTCTCGGGCTCTTACTTCATGCACTATTCCAACGAGGATAGTAATAATGTAATAATATTTCATTTATCTAACAATGTTAGGCCAAATAAAGAATAACAAAATTATACTCAATTAAAATTAGAATTCATGGTTTATTTATTAATTTTTCTTCGGCGTACGAGGAGAAACCGTTCCTCCTCAACACCGAAGGGAGAGGAAGAGAAGTACTGATCATCTCCCAAACGAGAAACAATTTAAAAATCGCACCCCCTGGAAAAAGGTTCAAATCGTCTACTTCTCTAGATAAATATTACGTCCCGGGCTCTTACTACATGAGCTATTCCAGAATAGCTAATTATAGAGAATAGTAAAACATACAGAATAGATAATACTAATTATTAACATATATAACTTAACATGCTAATTAATTCCACTTTCACAAAGAAACAATGTATATGATATATAGTAACAACTATTCCTTTTTGATAAATGTATCAATGTTTTATAAATTCTACTAGATTATTTATAAATATAACGAAATGCAATATAGTTAAGTGAGACACCTTAATGATGTTGCAATGATACGGTAGAAATATACACGTTATACGTCACAAAAAATGTCTTGCAGCAAAGATACGATCACAACAACTTTACAAGAAAAATAATTGATATTAAGTATAGACAATTTGCACAACAAAAAGCTGCTTTAAGTCGACCAAATTTCTTAACAAAGTCCATTATATCAGTCAGAAATTGCGTATTTTATGTCAAGTTGGTCACCGTTGAATGTAAGTCCATAATGTAAGTCAAAAATACCTCCAAAAATATAAGCACTGAGACAATTATATAAGATGGATTTGAATATTTTACAAAAGTTTGAGACAATAAATACGGGGGATATAAGCAAATAACTGGATATTTCACTCAACTAAATGATTACATTCAAAAATATTGGGTCTGGGAAAAAGTTCGTGGCGTTTTTTCAGTAAAATTCAACTGGTCCCCGCATGGCGCGTGGACGAATTCATTTAAACCGAATATGCTCCATTATTATCGACAATGTTTCGCCATTTTTTTGGTAGATCCATGATCCCATCGGTGAAAAACTTCTGTGGTTTCTGGTCGAAAAACTGAATCAAGTAGTTTTCACAGGCTTCTTAAACCAACTTAATTCCATTGAAAGAGTTCTGCAGAGATCGAAACAGATGATAGTCAGAGGACTGTAAGGTGGGTGCATCAAAACTTCCCAACCAAACTCTCTCAATTTTTGACGGGTCATCAAAGAAGTGTGTGGTCGGGCGTTGTCATGATGGAAGACAACACCTTTCCTATTAATCAATTCGGGCCGTTTTCTTTCAATCGCCTGGCGTAATCTCTCTAGTTGTGCACAGTAGAGTTGAGAATCAATCGTCTGACCAGTTGGAAGTAGCTCGTATGGACGATTCCCCTCCAGTCCCACCATACACACAGCATCACTTTTTTTGGCGTCAATGTTGGCTTAGCGAACGCTTGTGACGGCTCACCATCCTTTAACCACGATCTTTTACGCTTCCGATTATCGTACGTAATCCATTTTTCATCTCCGGTTATTAAACGTTTCAGAAACGGCTCGATTTCATTCCGTTTCAGCAGCGCATCGCAGATGTTAATTCGGTCAATCATGTTTTTCACGCTCAACTCATGAGGAACCCATATTTTTTTTGTAACCAGCTTTGTGTATAAAACAGTTTTGTGGTCAATGCCTAGCTCCATGCCAATTGAATATTTTACTTGTTGGAAAAATTTCATCAGATTTTTCAGTGATTAGACGACCGGAGCGTGACTCATCTTTCACATTGAAATTTCCAGAACGAAAGCGAGCGAACCATTTCCCGCGCAACAGATTTCGATAAAGTACCTTCACCGTACACAGCACAAATTTTATCACAAGCCTGCGCAGCGTTCTTCCCCTTATCATAATAATATTGCAGAATATAGCGAAATTTCTCAATTCTTCTCCATTTTCAAGTGCAATAACTTTCCAACCACTGCACCGATTACAATGTTTCTATCAAACTACGGAAGGTCATCTAAAAAACGAACCCTCGGTGGTGTCGCTGTGACTTGTTGTTCTTTAGTTATCGGCAACCAATGCCATCTATCGGGAAAAACGCCACGAACTTTTTCCCAGACCCAATATATCAATTATTTGATACGTAGACTTCCACGTCACTAGTATATCTGCCGACGTTTCTCAAGCCCATCTACCCTATATACAAGGTGTTACTGACCGGATCAGTAGGGTTCTTCTCAAAAACAACATCAAAACCATCTTCAAACCTCATTCCAAACTATCTGACCCTTTTTCCGTAAAAGACCATGTTTCTTTAGAATCAGCTGGTGTGTACAGGATTCCTTGTTCATGCGGCAGGGCATATATTGGTGAAACAAAGCGGTCTGTCGGCACTCCTGTTTCTGAACATGAGCGTTGTACTAGGTTGCTGCGCATAGTCGGTTCTGCACTTGCCGAGCATAGGCTGGAAACCGGGCACCATATTCAGTTTAATTCAACCAAGATCCTATGCCGCACTAACCATTTCTATGGTCGCAAAATCCGTGAAACTATAGAGATCTTTAAGCACCCCAATAACCTTCACCGCGATGATGGCTACCCCCTACATAACGCTTGGCAATCCTGCATCTCTAATCTACCAAACCGCAACCGTAACGCTCCATTGACCCATGACCCATTATCCATATATAAACGCGTCCCCCATCGACTTACACCAGTTTCAGTGCAGTAGTTCAGCCCTGAAGATGTCCCATACAAATGGGTACGAAACGTCGGGAGATATACTAGTGACGCGGTTCCAGCCCGGAAACCCAGAAGCAGATAGTATATCAATTATAGTTATAAGTATATTAAAAATATAACACTAACAAGTTTGTAATTGTTTTATCAATGAATAATTTGATTTTATTTATTAATAGTAACTTTATTTTATGTTTTTTATTACTGCTTTTATTGTTCTTATTGTATTTATTGAAATTTTATATTTCCATACCACCTGTTTATAATTTCGCATTTCTTTATTGTTTTCTTGAACGTGTATATGCTTTTACAACAACGTCAACGTTGGTGTAACGAAAGAATGTTTTTAGAGAGTATTACTATCGCTATATTAGTTTCAATAACAAATTTAAGTGTTTTTAAAATTCAAGTAAAAATTCACCTCACACCAGGTTTTCATGCATGGCCTGCGGTAATAGAGAAATTTTTTAATTACACAAATTATGTAAGAAATTGTATTAGTCTGTTGTATTAACTTGGATAATTGAAGAAATGCCTTACTTCAAGGATGAAGTCGTTAAAAAACTTGACCGCTAGGCATTAGACCTTCAGGTTAAAGAACGTAATAGATTAACGAATTTTGCTTTTATATTCATTATTACTATACAGAGGTTGAGTTGGTATTAGAAATTTTATATCGGTAGATTATTGTTAAGATAATTGTTATTATAATTAATTACTTTAATATGTTAAATATTTAATACATTTAATATTCTTGAAATATATGTAATAGCAACAACTTTAAGAATTAATTTAAAAAATTGAATGTAAATTATAACAATCATTCTGACTTATAGACTTTCGCGTTCGTTCTTAATTTAACGTAAGTTTCTGGACTGGAATCGCGTCTCTGGCACTGCTGATTAACTTATCAATGCCTCGTACACTTTTGCAAAGGGACAGCTTTAATGCAGCAAAAACAAAATCAATAGTTGCTCTGAGGATATCACTTCCTAAAGCGAAACAAATCGGAAAAGCCAAGTAGCAATACTGGAGACGTCCGTAAGCCTAAAAGAAACTATAACAATCAATATCGAAAGTTTTAATAAAACGTATAATAATGATAACATTGATTTATTGACTATTAATAGTGAATTGTATTAAACATATAAATGCAAGATTAACTTGATGAGAACCAAGATTAAATGAAACAAATGAGTTAGAGCATTAAGTTTTTTAGTTTCCAACATATTTCCAGTCAACTCAAACGCACTCGTTGTAATAATGTTTAATAATGTAATTAAGCACCAAATTTTTTTGCAATTTAAAAAAAAACAAAAGTATTGTTTAAGTAATAGTCGTAGATTAACAATCACCTCAATATTTTAAATAATCCCCATATATTTAACATATTGAGGTGCTAAGAAAAGAATGCCCAATGGCTTCCACCTCTTTCACTATTTTTGGGCGAGCTTCTTAATTCCTCGTTCGTAGAAGGATCTATCTTTATCGTAAAAAGACTTTACACCAGATCGTCACTCTTTTATTAATAATTTAATTTGAGAAGCATACTCCAGAGATGCTTTTTAATCAATTAATGTTTTCGATATTGCTAGTTTTCTTCACTTCTTTTTTTCTTTACTTTAGACATAAACAACTAGATGTGAATTAATTTAAAAAGTATAACTGCAGAAAACATATTCACTTTTTATGAAAAATATACTGTGTGATAAAAAACATATCACTCAGTAAAATTTATATTATTTTTAAACCAAATGTGTTCATAAAGAAAATTTACCGCTCCACGTAAATAAATATATTGCATGCTTCTAAAAAAATGTTCTATAGATTTCTGTAGAACCTCACTTTAGAAAACTTATGGGGCATCCTAAATTCTTTGGAGGGTTGGGAAACATATCATATTCCAGATATTTTGTATGGGCGATAGATTTGACGACCGCGCAGGTCAATTAAGAACGCTGCAACAGCTCGAACATGAGGACAGACATTGTCTTGCTTGCTGGAATGTGGTATTATTTCCTTCTTGGATACCTTGAAATGTACATTAAAGGAGTCCTACTTGCAATGCTAACTATCAATCCTCTAGTAAGTGAAATTTCAGGTTCTACGGAAAAATTCATAAACCCGGACTCGTCTTCGACATTGTATCACATTTCGTCCCAATCTGCTTTTTCAGGAAATGCCATATTCGCCTCATGTAGTCCAATGAAATGACTCCTTTCAAAATCACTTAGTTCTCTTGTTTGTCTTTAAACATTTTAATACACTAACTCAGCAGAATGTATTTCTTTACGTGGAACAGTAATTCGCTATTCAATTTTGCTCTATAAAAGATATGAATTTTTCAATGAAAACTTAATCATTTATTATTCTCAATACAGTAAACATTTGTACCAAATTTGGTTTAAGATGTAATTGGGTGATTTGTGATTTTGTGACATAGTATATTTGAAATTTCGAAAAATAAGTTTATAGTTTTATTAATCGTAATTTAGCGAATGATATCATAATTATATATTCCTTGTATGTTCACTGTTAATTTCTCATAATTCGACCATTTCTTATTCCAAAATGTCTTGAGTTTTGCTTCTGACGATTCATTGCAATATATATGGTTACTTTTATTTAGGTAAATATATTTTCACAAATTATTAGTCAAGCATATTTAAAGTTTAGTTCCAGAAGCTAACCTAAGCTCTTTGCAATATTCATCAGAAGTGAATCCGTTAGGTTAAGACAGGAAAAAGGGAGATAAAAACGTCCTTGGTTCAAATAAACTCAATTTTTGTAAAATGAAACCCTGATCAACGCAATCAAGACCACATGGTGTATATTAAATTTAATTTTTAAAATATGACAAAATAATGCTTGTCTTTATAAAAAACACTTCTTTTTTTCTTAGTTATATAATTTATAAATATATATGTTGATTGTTTTTTGTTTAGCAAAATATTGTAATCGGACAGAGAAACTTGTCATGGTTCATAATAAGAACGAATATTATCTAATTTTTATTAAAATCATTACATCAGCTTCCGACAGCATTGTCCATTTTCACTTGTAGTAATAAGCACGTTTTGCGGTTTTTGAGGAAGTGCAAACAATAAAAGGAATGAACTATCCGCTGTGACGTTCAAATAACAGTAAAATGGTCAAAAGGACATTTTTTTCAAGTGCCAGGTGCCACGCGTTGAAGGGTTAGAACTCCCAAACACAGTAAGCATAATGTGGGGCAAATGCATACAATCGAGTCTCTTCAGTGCACATCTTATTCGAAGGACATGAGAATATTCAGCAAATAGCTCTGTTTTGAGAATAACGTTCCGCGTAAATAGAGGCACGGTTGAAATGATATTTACAAAATCTGGATTAGGTTACTGGTACATTAAAAAGGTATAACGAGAATTATATCATATAATGAAAATATTGGTAGTTGTAACGTGTAAGATATTCTCTTAGAATGTTACTACAAACAGTAATTTTTAAAACATAGTAGTAAAAAACGATGCATAACAGATAACAGTCAAATTTTTGTACATAATTGTAAAAATATGCACCAAAATGATTGAAGATATATTTTCGGTCTAATTTATATATATATATATATATATATATATATATATATATATATATATATCAAATAAGTTGATAGCACTTCAATTACTACCAACGGCGTTTTAAATTATTAATTGATACTAAAATATATTGAATATTTGCGCATAACCCTTCATACCAAACATACAAATTTCATAATATGAAAAGAACAACATTTATTAAAAATTGTATTTATGATAAATATTGGAAAATCATCATTCTTTAGCATATTCTCAAAAACAAGTTTTTTTTTCTGTAGTTATTTGGGTATTGCGTTGAATGACTTAGCTCAAATCGTTAAGAATATTAAGTCGGTTTTTATAATTATTATGTATTTTTCTTGGACGATTAAATAATGTTCTGGAGGTGTTATATGTGTTGATCGAAAAGGTCGCAAACCTTGGTTTATAACACACTTTAGTTGGTAAATAATAGAAATAAACGAATTAATATTAATATAATTAATGTTACTCTTAAAATAAACAAAATTGTTTATTTTTGATTTTATCTTTATTTAATCATACTTTTGTTATTGTAATCACAACAGTAACTCATTATACAAACATAAACATATTAAAAATTCTATTTGTAGCTATGTATTATTTAACATTGTCGAAAATATATCGTTTATATTTAAGCGTCGCATATTACGATAATTATTAAGGACATCTTGGAAATTATCAAATACCTGAAATGCATTTATCTATCAAAGAAATAATGGCCTGAAGATACTAAATACAAACCTTAGTTTATAAATAACACAATTCATCATATGGTAATTGTGTAATTAATTCTTGAATGCGATAGTTGTTGCATGGAAAAATGTAGGACTTATGACCATCTATTGTAATATTGCCACCCACACATCAATTTTAACTGGACACAATTCAGTTTCTATAAAGTTATGAGAAGTGAAACCAGGATTAGTCAGTGAAAAAGGTTAAATTTAAAATTTCTTGGTTATTTAAATGATTATTAAACCAATAAAATATTCCAAATTCAACTTTGGGTGCACGTGATGTTTCTTTTCAAGTGTCCTTCAACAGCTCATCGCAGATTACCTACAAATAATCAAATGCACTTAATTGGCTCATATGTACAGTTTTGTTAGAGCTATCTGTTTAAGCTTACAATGTTCATAAAGATGAGTTTGAACATCAACATCATCTGTTAACAAAGTAAGCTGATCTTTTGGTTTTTCTTTACAAATACAATGTGGTCACAAAACGTTCCACTTTGTGTAAACCAACCACATCATAGTCAAAATATACATTATGAAATTGCTAAGTAAAGTGGTCGAAACACAGTGAATAAAGGCAAATTCTATTTTGCGTTCAAATGCGAAAATAACCATCAAAATACAAGGTATCTGTATTTTGATGACTCATTTTCGCAGATTGAAACTTATCACCAATCATTGATCTAGTAAATTGGGATATATGAAGTAACTTAATCAAAACAAAGTAAATAGAACCCTTTACCACATCAATGTTTGTATTCCGTATACGTATTTTGACAACTAAGCCGTTATCATCAGCAAATAAGTAATTACAGCGTCGCACCCAGATCCGCGGTAAAACTCGCACAAAATAATTTCGGACCAACAAATGGCAAGAACCAAGCACATTGAAAATTGTTTGACACAATTTAGAATGTTCCTTGGTCTTAAAACTAACACTAAAGTACACTCCCGTTTCCACTTATGAACCCTTTTTAAAGGTCGTGCTTTCTTGCCTCTTTGAATTCCTAGACTGTACCCTTTTTAATGGTCGAAAAGAGTCCATAAGTGGAAGAGGAGGTGTACGTTAGTATAAGTGTTAGTTTTAAGATTCAGGAATATGTTAAATTGCGCGAAACAAATTTTAATGTGTGTTTGGTATTTAGCGGTTAAAGTTGGTTCGGAATTATTCTTTACGAATTTTACCGTGGATCAAGGTGCGACATTGTGATTAATTATCTGCTAATCATGACAACTTAGTTGTCGAAATACGCATACAGGACACGAACATTGATGTGATAAGAGGTTTTATTTATCTTTTATGATTAATTCAATTAACCACAGTTTCTACTAAAATTTACTTATATGAAGTAATAATTATTACTTACATAGATTTATTCATTTTTTAATCTTCATTTAAAATTATACTTTTATTAATAATATTAAATTATAGTTAAATAATTATTAAGGACATCTTGGAAATTATTAGATGTCAAAACAAGTAAACAAAAAAAGTAAAAAGAAAAGATAATTATTAATAATAATTACAACAAGCGAAAATTTTTATCACCTTATCAAAATTTTAATTCTAAATAATATTAAAAGGCAAACGAAATTAAATGAGAAAGTTATCTATTCATTTTGGCAATAATAATTAAGTATGATATTAGTAAAAATCATTACAAACTGATATAAGTTTGGCTCAAAGAACATGTGTTTTTCTCGATTAATAGAAAATAGCTAGAATAACAGCGATTCATAAGAAAACGCTGTATGCTACAGATCTCTAAATGATTTTGCCAAAATTTTGGTAAAACTTGGAACAACTTTTGTACAATGTTATGCTTTATAACATACGGTCTTACAATCCAACAAAGAACACGAATGTTTGTCATCTCTATTAATCACAGATCACAGACAGATCTCTAAGGATTTTGCCAAAATTTTGGTAAAACTTGGACACAACTTTTGTACAATGTTATGCTTTATAACATACGGTCTTACAATCCAACAAAGAACACGAATTTTTGTCATCTCTATTAATACCAACCTATATTAACTCAAAATATACATGAAGTTAGGGATAATAACAACCAAATGCATGTTGTGTATGCTTACTTTTCTTAAGTCTTCAGTATTTCTACTATCAGATATTACAATACAAATTAAGTGGTTTTGACTTTAGCTCATCTGCATTATAGCCTATTGCCTCACACGTTTTGGATAGAGACAATCTTGTATTATCTATCTAATGGTTTTAATATCTACAAATTCCTACCAAAATTCACCTTGCCCGAAGGTTCGTATTTGGGACTTCTGCTCTGCCTGTGTTTTATTAATAATACTAACCCATACTGATGACGGAAACTATATTTCTCTAATGAGTCACAGAATGTTCTGCAAAGTAATATTAATGTATTCAAAGATTAGCTATATTGTGAACGAATACTGGATAACGTCTTATTCTCGAAAAAAAGTAATAAATTTATGTCATTTTCAATGCTAATGGACAGCAGTTATTGAAAAGAAACTCCATAACTGATTTTGACATAGACTTTGCAATTGCCGTTCAACTTACATCTTTAGAATATTGTCTCACGTGCTTCTAGTACGTTGAGCCTTATTATAACATTAGCACATTCATTTCGAAATCTAATTGTTCTAAAGTCACTTCATCAAGTTTCTATTTTGAGTAAATTGGAGTTTATACATAAGTAATATAATATCACTATTCAACGCATGGCTCCTCATTTGAACATGTTCAAAAAGAATTCTTGAAATATCCTGCTTTCAAATGATGATGGATATGCTGAAAGGAATATCCATTGTAATTGCCTTCTTCACAAACAAAACTTTGAGACAGTCGAGAAGTTCCGATTTATGCGTTACATAATTGACTGTCGAATTGACTAGCCTAAAATATTAAGTTATATAACTTTTTATGTACCACGAATATCGTCAAGGTCTGACAAAGTTTTATCCACCAAAATACTAGAATCAATGCGGTACTTAGAGTACTAATTACTCATATGTACCGTTCTGCCGGTACTATTTACAGAAACGTTTTTGTCGATTGTATTTAATTGGATTAAATTTTGGTTAGCATATACTTGCTGTATTTCATACATTTGTATTTTATGTTTTGTTAATATTTGAACAGCTCTTTTATTATCTTTTGCCCTAAAAATGAAGTGCAGTGAAGATTATTATTATTTTCTTATAAAAGGTGTCTTCAGGATTTGCTATCCTATTAGCAGATCCTAAAGCAGCTGGCAGTATGAATGGCGAAACATCGATGAAAACTGCAACAACACAGCGAAACCCTCAAAAAGGCGTATTACAAGTGACCCTGACCGTGACACTCTATAAAACTCTAAAAGTAAATATGAGGGTATGAAAAATGTATAGATTTGGTTTAATACTAATAACCTTGCTCTTAAGAGCAACAAAACACAGTACCTATAAGTTCCTACAAATAGCTTGCCAGAAGCAAAAGCAATTAAGTTCCTTAGTTTGATTTTTGACAATAACACAACTGAAAATTATTAGTTGCTATTGACAGTATTCGACCAGCAACTTATGCAGTCGGAGGAATATTATACTTTGCTAATTTTTAAATGCACCATTGTGGTGAACAGTGAGGACGTTCAGGATTTTAGTAAGGTTGAAACAATATGAGTCGTCCAGAATATAATTGAAACTATACTTAGAATGTACTAAAATATATAATCACTACCGTCAATATATACATTTAAATAAGCGAAAATTTTCTTAGCTAGATGATAAACATCAATATGAAATACCACACAGAGTCGATTTTAAGACAGCAAATCATCATTGGAAAATTACTCAAAATTCTGTGGTTTGCTAAGGTATCAAAATGTACAGTAAATTACCAAAAAGTATCTAGAAACTATCCACAAACGAATTATTTTACTTTTACAGTAGGTGTCTTACACTTTACACGATTTTTTAAAGTTTGATTTGTAAGGTATTGTTTGATTAACTTGTTTTTCAATCTTCTGCTGTATGTATTAATACGATATCATTGTTTTACATTTTACTTTCGTAATATTTGCAACAATAAATTATTTTTATCTTTCTATTCTGAAAGAGGTAGAATATACATTCCACTTCAACAACATTCTTTGGATTTCCTTAATTATATCATAGTGCTAAGTATCTGCTTCAATTACTTAAACAAATTGATTGCCTCCTTTTCTTCTATCACAGTTAAAATTGGTGTAAAGACTTATTCAACTTATTCGTCTAATACATTCAGTATCCCAAATTTAAAGACGAGTGTCACTTAATGAGCAGATTGAGCGAGTAACCTTTATTTTTTTTTAATTTAACTGTTTTTGTTTTTATATTTTTTATAACTTTAATTAAGTTAATTTTAGTTGCAATGAATTTATATGTAAGCTTACAATGTGGTTATGTTGGACAAAAGAGAGAGAATATTATTATTATTACTACCGTCTCTCAAGTTTGCTTTTTTCTGAGTAGAGCAACGTTCTTAAATACTTTATATAATAATTTATGTGTATTTCGAATATGTTGGACAATACGTTCACAGGAAATGAATGCAATTTAAATGTGAAGTTCATTGTGTGAGTCAACTAATTCTATTTCGATAAATTAAATGATATACAAGTTAGGAAGTACATACGTACTACGTTGTAAGTTTTTTACATATTATTAGCCACAATTATTTAACATGGAACAACATACAAATTTCCTAGAAGTAAAAATAAAAAATTTTCGACCCCATCATTAGTGAGAGAAAGTCTTTATTTGCCTTAAAAAACACCTTTTATTTTCCATTATTAAAAAATAAAATCTAAAAAATATATACCCCCAAAAGGCAACGGTACTTCGTCGTAAAATTTGCAATACCGCAGCGTTTGACGCACTTATATAATTTTATTACCCTTTAGGTAAGGATTTACGGGACTTTTCAGAAATTGGGTTAAATAATTTCTTGGAAAGATGTAAATCTTTCGAAATATTGGAAAATTAATCCCTAGAACCTTTGTTTTACTATTGATAGAATGATAAATATCTTAAACATTCAATAGAAGAATTAATAAATTATAAATGCATGGAAAGGAAATAAACGCACATGTTCAGATTTGCGGAAGTGTTGAGGGCAGAAATTCGATATTCCATTCTCATTGTTGTTTACCTAAGCACGATGTCCAAGGACGAAGGGGTTATCGCTTGAATGTGAGTAATTGTTTACTCCGGATTGACACACATTTGCAATAGTGCCTTACTTAAACTTTCCCAAATTTACGAAGTCTTGCCTCTCTGTTGCAAGACCACATATTTGGTAAAGGGTTGTAATAAATCTAAAAGGTAGAATACGGTAGTTGACATTAATAAAAGTTTAGGATCAAAAGTTTTTGTAACTGAATCATAGTACTCATAAATCAGTCATAAATGGTACATCATTTCTTAGAATGTAGTAAGCAGTAGCTGACCGTAATTAGAATTTTATATGCCTTATCTACTTTTATTACATTTGCTTTAAAGTACATTTAAATTTGTTATTAATTACATAGAAATATATAATTAACCTCTTTACGATGGGAAATTAATGAAAATTAGTATTTTCTGCTACGCCATCTTTGATTAAAATCATAGAAATTAATTAAAAATTTCTGCGCTGGAAATGGACAAGAAACTTTTTCTGACGCTACCAAAATTGGTTACTGTAGCGGCTTAAAAGCTTTTGAAGTCGGCAACATGCTTCGGACTTGAGTTTCTGTTACGATACCAATAGCCTTAGTACATAGTGGGTTTAATTACTCCCAATCGTTAGTGTAAAATCTCATGAACTTGTCGTGTACCAACCGTGTACTAATTCTAATTTCACCTCCTACCATCTTTGAGAAGGTTGTCCACAGAAACAAAGTTTTTCTCATTTAAAGAGTGCCCACTGCTCAGATCGTCTTCTGTTAATATTCTGTTGGTTTTAAAACGATTGACCGATCGAGAGACAATTCTTTTATATTCTGCAGACTCTTTGTGTACACCCTGCGAACGTGAAACGATTTCTGAAGGTTTCAAATCTTCTTTTAAAAAAGAAAATGGCAAATAGTTATGTGATGTAACCGAGCCTTCCATGGTTGCAGTATCAGCGATGCGGAAATACATCCAAATCCTGTAGAATAGACTTAACGCTTCTGCACATTTACGAGGGAGCGTTTTTATATTCGCGGAATGAGCGGGTTGCAGAGGGGTGAGTAGGTGCATTGGGGGCGTGGCCTGTGCAGCGACTCATGATTAGTATAAACACGAAGTTTCATTGTTATTAGACAGTCTTTGAGCTATCGTCAACCAAGTAACATAATCAGGAGTGAAAAGTGAAATATGGAAAAAAATCGAATATCGTGCCGTTATAAAGTTCCTTACCAGGCAAGGAAAATCAGTCGCGACCATAATGAACGAGATGTCATTGGTTTACGGCGACTCTTGTCTGGGAAAAACCATGATGTACAAGTGGCATAGTTTATTTAAACAAGGAAGGAAATCCCTTGAAGACGACCCGAGGCCGGGCAGGAGCATTGAGGTGACCACGCCAGCACTTATCCAAAAAGTTGAACAAATTGTACTCGAAGATGCTCGACTAAAGAAGAAACAACTCGCAGAAATGGTTGGAGTATCCGATACAACAATTTTTAAAATCCTACACGACCATCTCGGCATGTCTAAGGTCAGCGCAAGATGGGTGCCGAGAATGCTCACGCCGCCGCAAAAACAACAGCGCGTAGAGTGTTCGCGTGCATTTTTGGACCTCTGTAATGAAGACAAGGATGGTGTATTGAGTGGAATTGTTACTGGAGACGAAACTTGGGTTCATCATTATGAACCTGAGTCCAAACAAGACTCCATGCAGTGGCATAAAAAGGGCACAGCACCTCCCAAGAAATTTAAAGTGTCACAATTAGCTGGGAAACCCATGGCAACGGTATTTTGGGACTCGGAAGGAATATTGTTGATTGATTATAAAGATAAAGGTGTTTCTATAACTGGAGAATATTACGCTTCAATATTAGAGCGACTAAAAGAAGCCATTAAAGAGAAAAGACGGGGAAAATTGACAAAAGGTGTTCTGCTTTTGCACGACAACGCGCCCGTCCACAAGAGCCGCGTTGCGTTAGCTGCCCTGCATAAGGTGGGCCCCGAGTGATTATTACCTGTTCCCGAAAATGAAAAAAGAGCTGCGGGGTAAAAAATTTACTGCCGATGATGAAGTCAAGGAGGCAGTTTCGGCGTATTTTGCAGATAAAGAGAAATCATTTTTTTATGAGGATATAAATAAATTAATTGAAAGATGTGAAAAATGTATCCGTCTTGCAGGTGAATATATTGAAAAAGAAAAATAATTTGGTTTTTTTATTTCTACCCCTTGTCCCCCATTCCGCGATATAAAAACGCTCCCTCGTATGTTATTGGCGACTGAAAATGATGCTATATACCATTAATGGTAGGTAAAACATAATGTTGATCCAGCTGTTTAATCTAGGAATATTTATTTTTAAAGAACTTAACTAACTGGGAACAAATGGTTCCGGTTATTAATCTAAAGACGAACATAATTTGAGATATATGTAATTCTTCCCATCCCAATTTGGTTCGAACAAATGCATACGTTACAATACTTTGATACATATCTTGTATTCCTACTTAAAAAGTGTACTAGATACCTGTTTATATATTTCCAGGATATGATCGTTAAATGTTTCATATCAAATAATACGCCCAGATCTGTAAATATACTACAGTTTTCTATAAGTGTTCCATATATGTACATTATAATCAAAGGAAATAGTGAACGTCTAATAATAATTCAAAACTTAATAACACCTTGTTTGCGATGCGTTTCACGTACATCAACTCCCTTCAGGTAAATTCTGGTGCTACTAACGAACTCATTCTCTGTGTAAATAGACAAAAGCTTACAGAGATAGGTTTAATAGCTTACTGGCTGGCTACAATAGATAAACCTATTTAGGCTTAAAAATATGATGATAACTTAGGTGTTACGAGGGTAGCCGTTTATACATTTTTTTTTTGGGAACAGGAAACAAAAAAAAATTTATTATCGAAAATAGTTTATTGCTTTTCAAAATATTCTCCTTGAAAATCAATGCACTTTTGCATTCGTTTAAACCAATTCAAAAAGCATTGCTGCCACTGCGAACGCGGTATCTCCAAAATATCCAAAATCACAGGGTGCTAGATCAGGGCTGTACGGTGGATGGCTCATCAATTCGATGTTTTACGCGGTCAAATATTCAATCGTTTGAACAAACCTGTGAGAGCTCGCTTTGTCGTGGTGGAGAATGATCTGTCGTTTTCGGTTTGTATTCCTTTTTCTTCAAGAACTTTTGGCAAACAAATAGTTGTGTACCATTCGGAATCGACTATTCCACAACTCTCTAAAGGCACGGTTGCAGCGTGACCGGTTTTTCCGATAAAACAGGCGACCATATGTTTTGATGTGCTTCGAGCGCGAACAACTTTTGTTGGTTTTGGCTCATCTTGGAATACCCACACAGTCGATTGCTGTTTACTATCGGGCTCATACATATACAATAGATCCAAGATTCATCGCCTGTTGCGGCTTTATAAATGTTCTTTAAAGCACCGCTATTGTATTTTTTGTGCATTTCTTGGCACCAATCGACACGAGTCCTTTTTTGAACGGTTGTCAAATTATGTGGTAACCAACGTGAACATAGCTTCTTAACGGCTAAATGTTCATGCAAGATTTTATGCACGCTGGTGTTATTAATACCTTGAGATACCTCGGTTTCACGGTATGTCACATGACGGTCTTGCATTATCAATTCAGACACTGCATTAATGTTTTCCGACACGACAACATTTGTGGGACGACCTTCACGAAATTCATCGTCCAAAGAACGCCGTCCAAGTTTGAATGCACTATATCAACGATATACTGTAGTTTTCGATGGTGCTTCATCACCATATAAAGAATTCAGCTCGTCGATGCATTCTTGCTGAGATAATCCACGCCGAAATCTATGAAAAATATTGGCACGAAAATGTTCGCGAGTTAATTCCATTTCTTCGCTGACATAAAATTTTCAAGTTACTGTCAACAATAGAAATAGCGACCGGATAATAACTGTCAATGTAAATATATTGTCAAAAATAACAAACTTCACGATGCAATCATCAGATCAAAGACAAAACTAACAGTGTTGCCTGTTCCCGAAATATAAACGGCTATATTGGACCGAATAATGTTAAATTTAATATTAGACTTTTTGCTGAAATATTTAAACATATTACATACTTAAATTTTTGCAAAGTTTCCCACTTCTTAAATAATTGTTCGAATTTGTGTTCTAAAATGAAGTGAATTACGAATTGGTGTGAGAATTTGATTTAAAATGCTATGTTATTACAGTTGTACCACTCCTTATTTGGCCGTCGGTGGAGGAATTGATTATCCACAAAATAGTACCAAATGTCGTAATATAAAATTAATAATTTTATTATTTCGGCATAGCACTAGATAATTATAACAAACGAGATTATTTATTTCAATTTTAATGTGTATTAGTTACTACAGCATGTTATATTCGCATCAAATGCTTATTAAAATCGGCGGCAATATCAAACAACAAAATAATAATTTACAGTACTTTTACTCTAGTTGAATTTAATACTCATTATTATTTACTGAGCTATAGTTGTTGGACATATTTCAGTACATTTAGTACAAGTATTTTGTTCTATGTAAAACTATATTTTCTTAGTGCGGATATACTACTTATATAAGCGACTAGATTAAACGCTACAAATAAATAAGTTTGACATACTTGTAAAATCATTGTTTTTGTCAGAGTTCTCAGTTTTTTATAATCATTATGACACAGTGTTTCTAATAGTTATCCATAATCCATCCATAATATGTCTTGACTTGAATGTTAACTTTAACCTCTTTTGTGTATCGTGAAATATATTGACGTTGCCGTGATTTCAAATGGTAAAATGATGGTTTAAAGGATAGAGTATATATTCTGAAAAGCAGTCACTGGTAGATATGGACATCACGCTCAAGAAACGGCCAGTCCGCAAAAACTAGTATATAAAAACGTTATCTGCTTTTAAAAAATCATACTATAATTTAGACATATGTAGGTAATTATAGACGTTTTACTAAGAAAATAAAAAAGTGTGTTTTACTACATTTGGGTCAAGATTAAGAGAGTATTTCCTGAAAATATCTTACAAAACATTATACATTATTCAATGTTTATAACTATACCCCTAGTAACTACGCTTATTGGCGATACATTCTATTGCTTAGTATAGACTATTTTATCTTCCAAGTAAAACTAAATATATTATTAAGTCTAATTTCCATATAATATTCGACGTATATGTGTAATACAAAAAAAAACTCATTTAACTCGCAATAACAAATTGCGACATCTAGTGTAATTTTATTATATAAATTAATTTAGATGAATACAAATTTATGGATTAGTTCGACATATTGTTTCTTTTGCAATTGATAGTAAAAAATCCTAGTGTACAAGAAATGGATTAACTAGAAAAACTATCCAAAGTAGTAATTCGACAACACAGTATTCTCCTAAAAGAAAAATTAAGTTTTATTTTGGTGTCAATCAACTTCTACGCATTGTACAGAAATGAATTGTAACAGATCTTGTAATAATTAACAATAAATTAATATAACTTTCCCAATACACATCAATTTATTTCTATTTATTACATATGGTATGCATCTTTTTGCTAAAAACTTTTTTTAAGTAAGATGAACATAGTTTCATGCAATACTTATATTTGCTAAATAGATTTCATGTAAGAGTGCTTCATTGAATGATATACAGAAGTTGCTGTGTTGTACCGCTAAAAAATTATTAATAAAAATATACTTTGTGTTTGTGTTTTGTAATATAAAACTTAAAATATTCTCTCTAATAGACTTCTTAAACTTCCCATATCTAAATTCGTAATTTGATATTCCCAACTGTACACATAATTATTCATCATGATGGTAGCTAAACAGAAAGTATAAACAAATAGATGAAGGCATCATACCTACAATATTTGTGACGCATATCTTCAGAAATGTAAGAACCTAAAACGATTTACTTTGAATTATAAATAAAAACATGTTTATTGCACCATTATCAATTAGACGAAAGGGGTAGTGAAATAACCTATTATGTAAACTAATAGTGTACGTGTAATATATTAACTAACCCTAATTATTAACGATAGTTATTTAATACACAATATAGATTATATTATCTGATAAATAAATATAGGTATGTGGGATGTCTTTTAAGTTTTGCATAGTAAGACATAGAGGACGCCACTAACCAAATATCGTTACTAAATATTAACCTCCATCTTTAGTTAACCTAAATCCAAAGTTTCAGTGCGATACGTGTGCTACACTGTATTACAATGCAGCTACAACGGGCTGTCAAGGTTAACGAGTTAATCACTGAAGGTTTGATATATAACCCCTTTCCACATTAACTATTTGTAAATTCTGTATACGCATTTCGACAACCAAGTTGTCATCATCAGCAGATAATTTCAAAGTGTCGCACCTGGTAAAACACGGCGAAAAACAACTGTACGAAAATCAAACTCCGTACGCGATCCACACCGCTCAAAAACAAGATGTACACACTGTGTTTGTTTCACAAGATTTTTAAAAAATTACTTTTACTTAAACTAACATGCACTACATTGAAAAAGCTTATTATGGTCAAGACAAGTGCCTGCCTGTGTGCACTTGTCTTGACCATAATAACCTTTTAAAAGTAATTTTTTAAAAATCTTGTGAAACAAACACAGTGTACATCTTGGTTTTGAGCGGTGTGGATCGCGTACGGAGTTTGATTTTCGTACAGTTGTTTTTCGCCGTGTTTTACCAGGTGCGACACTTTGAAATTATCTGCTGATGATGACAACTTGGTTGTCGAAATGCGTATACAGAATTTACAAAAGTTAATGTGGAAAGGGGTTATATATCAACCTTATTGATCAAGTCAATCAACCACAGGCTCCATCAAATTCAACTAATTAACGAGTTAGTTGAAAAATGGAATTAAACCGAGAACATTTTCGCGAAATATTTTTTATAATTTTCGAAGACAATTATCTCAACAAGAATGCCTCGCTGAATTGGTTTCTGTTTTCGGCAATGAAGCATCACATCAGTCAAATATTTCTCGTTGGTGTAGAGAATTCAAACGTAGACGGATCAGTCTTAGCGACGACCTAAGAGCAAGTTCACCAAAAACGGAAGTCACCTAAGGAAAACGTCAATGCTGTATGCAAGATCATCAACGAAGGTCGACATGTGACATATCGTCAGATTGCATTATTGGAGATTTCAAAGACCTTCTATTCATAAAGAATTGTTTGTAAAAAAATTAATTTCCCGTTGGATACCGCATCTATAAACCGAAGAATAGAAAGCAGTTAGGGTGAATTGATGACAAAAAACTCAAGATTGCTTCAACGCCGGAAACTCTAAAAACACATACAGCATTGTCAGCGGTGATGAATTTTGGATTTCCTCATACGAGCTAGAAAATAAACGTCAGTCGTCTGTTTGAGTGTTCCAAAGTGAAGAAAAATCGACAAAAGTCATCCGTTCTCGAAGTGTCTCCAAAAAGATAGTCGCGACATTTATCTCGAAGGCAGGTCGTGTAGCAACAATTCCTCTACAAGATCAAAGAACTGTTACTGCAGATCGGTATACAATCATTTGTTTGCCGCAAGTCATCACTGAGCTTCGAAAAACCAGTACTGAACGACGAATCATCCTCAACCAAGACAATGCAAGTTCGCATATAGCATGCAAGACAATTGAATTTTTAACGCAACAAAACGTCGAATTGTTGGACCATCCTCCATACAGTCCGGATCTAAGTCCCAGAGATTTCTTTACCTTTCCGAAAAACAAGAACGGACTGCGTGGTCAAAGGTTTCAATCAGAAGGCGCAGTCGATGCCTTCAAAAACGCAATTTTGACTATAATAACAAACGAATGGAACAACTGCTTTCAGAATTGATTTGAGCACATGCAAAAGTGCATTAATCTTCGTGGAGAATACTTCGAAAAACATGACGTCTTTAAAAGCGATCTAGTATGTTATTCCAGTTTTATATACAAAACTTAAAAGACAACCCTCGTATTGTACATATGCCACTGAACCCACAATTCTTGCGCAATATGCGATTTATAGGCATATTACGAAAGCTAGTGAATACCAAATTTGAATATTGTCCCAATAGGTAATAATAAAAGAAAAACAATTAGTAATAGACAATACAATGATATGGATAGACAGCGCACACAAAAGTAGTACTTCTACATAATAGAGAACATGGGTAAGGACAGAGTTTTATTATTTACTGCTTTTCCTGAAAACTAAGTATGTACTTTTACAATTTGATTCTAAAGAAGCAACTGCAATCAAGAAAAGTCGAAAGAAATTTCAGGACAGTTGAAGCAGATTTACAAATAATTTGTAACAATTACGAAGAAGCAATTGAAGCAATGGATAAATTACAAAATCCTTCGTTGCCATTAGTGGATTCACTGCAAATACTGGACACTGTACAAATGCAACTACGCGCTATCGGTGATGTCAAAAATATTAATGCCATAGCCAAAGTAGAATGAAAGGTGCTGTTATGATAGTGAGTGCACAGATCCATTACGTATTAACAAACATTACTGTAATTATGCAACTATTAGATCATTCGATATCAAACGGTCGTTCTCTTCAGATAAGAACATTTTGTCCTTACGATGAACTCATTTGCTGAAGCGACTATGGAAACATATCTGATCTTATCCTATTTATGATTACACTGAAAACACTGTTTAAAATGTAATTTCACATTTCATAAATAATTCACAATTATTTATTTTATTTACCTATTATCTAGCGCACGCCTGTGGTTCTTCAACAATATTCCTTACTCTAGTTATTATACTTTATGAGTAATGGAAGCCAAATTTAGCACAACCAGTTCTAAAAAGAAAAAGATTTCTAATGTAACAAACTGTAATTGTTTTGTTCCTTACATCTTATTAAAAAGATATTGAGTTTTAAAGAGGTTTTAATGGATGCGAAACGTATAATTATTTTTACGAATTCGTAAATTAAAGGTTCACTAAACCTATATTTAGTTATACTTAACTAAATAAAAGCTGTATATATTCTACATAGTTAAAATAATTTAAAGAAATAAGTAAATTATAACTAAATTAATAAAATATGTGTTATGAAAATGTAATCGATAAAAGAATAAAAAGGTAGAGCACAGAGATTTATTTATTAAAAAGGCAATGCGGAAACTGATTTCATTTTAGAAATATACATAAAAAATAACAAAACAGAAATTAAGAGAAAATAATAAATAAAATAGATTCAGTGTTTTATCTAAGAATATACCAGGTCGGCTGAAAAGTCCCCGGTCTGACACATAGATGGCGTTACTGTTATTAAATCCATATGTTTTTTAGATAGTACTAACCTTCAAACGAAACGTGTCAAAATTTGACAGCAATCCGACCATTAGTTACTGAGATATTGCGTTAAGAGTGAAGCTACTTTTGTTATTTAAAAAAATGGAAAAAAAAGAATTTCGTGTGCTGATAAAGTACTGTTTATTGAAGGGAAAAATACCGTTGAAGCAAAAGCATGGCTTGATGAGGAGTTTCCGGACTCTGCGCCAGGAAAATCAACCATAATTGATTGGTATGCTAAGTTTAAACGTGGTGAAATGAGCACCGAAGACGGCGAACGCAGTGGACGACCAAAAGAGGCTGTCACCGACGAATACATCAAAAAAGTTTGCAAAATCATTTTAAATGACCATAAAGTAAAGTTGATCGAGATAGCTGGCATCCTAAAGATATCAAAGGAACGTGTTGGACACATCGTGCATGAATATTTGGGCATGCGGAAGCTCTGTGCAAAATGGGTGCCGCGCGAGCTCACATTCGATCAAAAACAACAACGAGTTGATGATTCTGAGCTGTATTTGAAGCTGTTAAATCGTAATAAAACCGAGTTTTTGCGTCGATATGTGACAATGGATGAAACATGGATTCATCACTACACTCCAGAGTCCAATCGACAGTCAGCCGAGTGGACTGCACGCGATGAACCGGCTCCAAAGCGTGGAAAGACGCAACAGTCAGCTGGAAAAGCTATGGCGTCAGTTTTTTGGGATGCGCATGGAATAATTTTCATAGATTATCTTAAAAAGGGCCAGTCCATCAACAGCGACTATTATACAGCGTTATTGGACCGTTTGAAGAACGAAATCGCAAAAAAACGGCCCCATATGAAGAAGAAGAAGAAAGTGCTGTTTCACCAAGACAATGCACCGTGTCACAAATCAATGAAAACAATGGCCAAATTAAGTGAATTGGGTTTCGAATTACTTCCCCATCCACCGTACTCTCCAGATGTGGCCCACAGCGACTATTTCCTGTTTGCAGACTTCAAGAGAATGCTCGCCGGGAAGAAATTTAGCAAGACAATTCGTACTACAAAAATGGTATCGAAAAGTTGGAAGAACTCTATAATCGGTGTATCGCCCTCGAAGGCAACTATGTTGAATAATAAAATCGAATTTTGCCAAAAAACTGTGTTTTACTATGGTAGACCGGGGACTTCAGTTCGACTGTTAATATTGCGTAATATAAAATATAATATAATATAATAATACAATTATTTTTAAAAATGTGCTTTGTGGTTTGTAACACAAAACTCTTTAATATTCTCTTTCTAGTATATATTATGAACTTATAATCAATATATATATACGTAATCGAATATTTGTAACTGTTAATATTAATATTCATCATAATAGCTGCTAAGCAAAAAGTATAATTAACTAGATGAAGACTTCTTATTGCCATACTTATAACTAGTTGTGACGCATGTATGTATCTTTCAAATGCAAAACGATTAGTTTGGAATTCTAGATAAAATACCATAACATTATCAATTAGATTTAATGAGTGGAGCAACATAAGATTATGTAAATTAAGAGTTTATATAATATAGTAACTAACATTAGATATTAGGACATAATATATCCTATAGGTTATATTGTTTGTAAATACATCATTAAGGCCGCAATTCTTGTGTTTATATTACTAAACCAATAAACAAACCCATTTAGTGCCTAATTTTTCAGAAATTTGAATATATCTGCAAAACAATAACAACAATATGACGCTTTATGATGTCAGCGTATGCAAATTTTATCCTGATAATAAAGAAAAACAATTAGCAAGTGGGAAATGTAATGGTACAACAGGAATAAAATTCTCGTAATTTTTAATAAAAATAATATTTTGCTATACTTTAATGAATTTTACTTTACAAAATAGTGATCAATAAGGGTCGATGAGTACTGAAATAAAACAACTACATTAGTAATAACATTGTTTACTAATTATTTAAGATATATAACTAGCATTTACTTTTTTAATTTCAGAGAAAAAAATGTTAGATATGACCTCCATATGGAAACAATACGATAAATTAGTAATAAATTTTCAAGTAGTTGTAATTAAGAAAACTATTTTTAATTTTAAGTATACATAAATACTTTTAATAATTTCCTAAATATGAAACTACTTTAAATTAATCAAAGTTTTATTCTCAAAATTATTGTATACGTTGTATTCTTCTCTTAATAAATATTATTGGCAATGAAACAAGATTTCCATGATCGGGAAATATTCTAAAGATAGTGTGAATCTTCTTCAGAGAGGTGAAAATTCATGTACCGATGGAAGTGTGCTAGAAATGTTATTCGATATATACTATGTGACAAGTAAAAACAATTACTGCGTTGTTACTCCATGGCCTATTTGTCTGAATTAGTACATTAATTATCAAGAGTTAGAAGACAATAAAATTATCGCCAATTAAGCGATTTTGGAATTACATGAGGTCGGGATTTAATTTCATGAAATGGCTAGGTAGATGCAAAAAAAATTGTTATAGTTATTCGTTGTTAAAGACATTGGTCTAAAGAAAGTAGGAAACATCGTAAAAGGGACTTAGAAGAACCAGCGAAACTGGAAAATAGGAAGCTGAGATCGTTTGCTCTTGGGGATCGGCATAGTACCTCAAAGTCTGTGGGAAAAGTTTTTGGCAGATATATGTATACCACAGAATAAGAATAGGTTCCATACATCGCAGATTCATTTTCTATTGTCCAAGGTAAATACTATCTCTCACTAGTCGGCATCGTGCACATAGATTAAGATGAATGGTGTAATGTACGGTTAGATTGGGATGAAAATGGAACAATATCGTTTTTCAGACGAATTTTGTTTTTGTTATGGGCCCATGATCTTAGACGATTTCGATATCGAAGAGTGGAAAGGTAGTCTTAAATTTTTTTATACAGGACTGATGATTTATTAACATAGAAAGTAGGACTCTTTCCGTATTTCTTCGTTGTTATATTAGGATTCCTACAAGAGGTCAACACCAGTATTCTTATAATACCCTACATATTGCTTGGACTGAGGTTTCACATGAGTCTATAGAACATTTTATTAGAAGGATGTTCGGCCAAATAGCAGAACGTATTCGTTATGATGATCTCCTACAAGTTGCTTGGAATGAGTTTTCAGAGGAGTCCATAAAACTTATTATTATTATTTGCCGCGGGCGAATAGCAGAATGTATTCGATTACGTCGAGCAGAAACTTATTATTAAATGTTCTCTGTAAATGGTAATCAATGAAGTTTAACTATTTATTATTCTCAGCGCAGTAAACATTTGTACAAAATTTGGTTTAAAAATATACACGTTTAGTGGTTGATTCGTTATTTTCTATCACATCGTATAATAAATGTAACTATAATTATTCTATAATATTAATACTTTATTAATTCATTGCTCATAATCTAGCTTACAGACTTCGCGATCATTGAGCTTCTGGACTGAAGCCACACTCGTGCTTCACTTAAAGACTGACCCACGTTTGCTAACAATTTTAGTTTCAACCCGGATGTTCACAAGAAAATTGTAGTACTTTCGTTTATTATTATATAAAATATACTCTAAGGATAATTTCATATCATAAGGTTCATGTATTTCATTATTTCCATCAAGCGTAAAATCTCGTTTCTCGTTAATGGCTCTGTTCCTCATTAGCTCCCTTATTTCATTGATTCATTCTACAACTGGTCTTTTTTTTCTTCTATTCTTTGGAACGTAGTTTATTTATCCTCTTCCTTCCTCATTATGTGCCAGTATCATATTAATTGTTTTGCTTGTTTTCTATCTGTTATTTAGATACAAGCTAAACCCACTGTTGTTTATAAGCAAATAAAATACCATTATTTACAAGTTCAATGCTATTTGTTATTGTTTGAATAATGCGTACTGACCCACCTCAATGTTTGGTATCCTCATTTGCATATGGCACTTAGAGAATACGAAAGAGATTTTTGGAATATATTTTTAATCCACTGGTCAATATCCTCATAGTAGTGTTGATTACGTAATTTTCATGATTAAAATTTTCAACTACTTTTAGCCGCACGTGAGTTCACTAAGACCAAAATATAATAAATTCTTTATCTATTTTGTCACAGATTAATTTTCGTGTTCCTCAAGGTTCAAGTCCACCTATTGATAACTTGTTGGTTCCAACAGTTAGAGTGAACGTTTTCTATAAAGATAAAAATACTAAAGACTTCTTTGACGATCCATTTCAATAACTTTAATGATAGTAAACAGTTTATTTGCAAATTTCATGCATCCAATTGTTTTAAATTGTAATATGATTGTTTATATTTTTGTAATTACTTAGACTTTGTTTGTATTTTTTTCAGCATAATTTCTTTTGTCCTATAATTGGTTATCTGCTGAGCAAATGAAATTTATTATTATTATTATTAGATAAAATTAATACAAAATAAAACTAATACATTTTATAAATATCTATTATTTATATCACGTAATAGTTATACATACAAAGGTCTGTGGCTAATTCTAATACTTTTGCACTTCTTTCGGCTGTTCCTTGAAGACCGCTTTTGGTGTTAAAATAAACGTAGCTTTGATATTTATTTGCGAGAAATAAAAAAGCTGCATGAAAAAATGAAAATTAGCGAACGCGAAAGAGTAAGTATTTAGTAATTGGATGTCAAGGCTATATTAAAAATGAATAAGACGTTTTTTGGGTAAAATTATATAATCTTTCTTACGTCTGCTAAAGGATAACAATTAAACTCAAAAAATTTTTACTGCGCACACATACATACATTATGAAATCAAAATATCTCTTATTATTTTGTGAAAATTTTAACTTGGATTAACAATATACAAACAAAGTTATATACGAAAATATTGGTTAGTAGATATCGTGAAAACTGTTATTTACTCTAACATAAGTTTGAACTGAATATAACGTGTAAATATTATTATATTCATTTTCCCTGTGCCATATTTTTAAACAACTTATTTCCGAAATTGGCTTGCAGGTAAATTGTCCACGAAATGTGGAAAATTAAAACACAAAGAAGATTAAAATTACACAATTTCCGCAATTCAAAACGAAATTTTGAAAATCCGAGTGCCACACAAAAACCGTCAACTTGTCAAAAAGGATTACTTAAATATGTGTGATGATTGTCATTTTTCGGTGTAGAGTTATGTACTACTGCAATTCTAAGAAACAAATCCTTTGTTAGAAAAAGGTACTCCTTTCTACAGAACATCTAAAATAATAAGTTGGGAAAGTTACGTTTTAAATTTACATAAATGTACCATTTTTACTTATCGGTTACACTGTTCTTATACAATATCTTTAGAAATTTTAACATTCCATATTACCGTTCCTTATGTCATTAGGAGCGACAAGAGATTAAAGAAAAGGAAAATACAATACAAAATATCCGTTTTAGTACAAGTACATTAGTGTCATTAATACCATCATAAGAACAGCTGTGGACATCAAGGATATTAATTCCAAGATGGTTGGTATTAATTTTATCAAAACGCTGTAGATCTAGAGGTTAATACGTTGAATTTGATGGAGCCTGTGGTTGATTAACTTAATCACTAAGGTTGATATATAACCCATTTCCACATTAACTTTAGTGTACATCTTGGTTCTTAGCGGTGTAGATCGCGTACGGAGTTTGTTTTTTGTACAGGTGTTTTTCGCCGTGTTTTACCAGGTGCGACACTTTGCAATTGTCTGCTGATGATGACAACTTAGTTGTCGAAATGCGTATACAGAATTACAAAAGTTAATGTGGAAAGAGGTTTTTTTTAGTTAAGACTTAAAGAACATGTAGATATAGGAAAATATAAATAGAAATTAAACCAACACAAGTGCGACATACCAAAAATATAAGACAAAACTTGTAACGCACAAGGATATTTTACATACACGTATATCACAGTTACTTTTTCTGAATAATTGTAAACGTAACCTAAAACATAAAACGTGACTTAAAAGCACCTCAGACTCCCAACTTAATACACTTTTCTTAATTGTGTCATTACTGCCATTTGAGAAAAACGGTTACATGAAAATTTATATATTCATGATAGAAACATTATTTTTGCTATTGTAAGGTAAGCTTCATGTTTTGCAGATACACATTTACAATCTTTAGATTTTTCCAGGTTTAATTAAAATATGAGTACTTTGGAAATCCGAAAGATTAGAAGTGCCTTCAAGTATAACAAATATTTGTGTACATTAAACAGACTATCTACAGCTATCTACAGCAGATAGCATGGACCACGACCGCGGAAGTCTACGTACCAGAAAAATAATAATTTATTTTTCTTTTCTTTTTATTAATTATTAATTAATTTAAATGAGCAGGTATTTTAAATATAGTTTTTAAGGTCAGACCATTAATAAAAAACATATGATGAGATGACATAACCTTGGTGGTTAGTTAGATCTCGATTAACTCCCGATGCCACCTGATATACGAAAGGAGTAGCCTGAATATTCGATGCACTTCAAATATTGCCTCTGAAATTACCATAGTAACATAATATAGGCACAAACCCAAATTATTTAAAATACAGGACAAAAATTTAATAGAATTGAACCGGATATGGTGCTCGGTTTTAAGCTTATGCTCAGAAAGTGCAGAACAAGTTACGCGCAGCAGTTTAGTACAACGCTCATGCTCTGAAGCACAAGTGTCGACAATGTTTCACCAATATATACACTACCACAAGACCAAAAAATACTGTATATACCAGATGCTTCTAGAGATCATTTAATAAAAAGGATCTGAAAGTTTCGAACGTGATTTAATAATAATAAAGTTTTAATATTGTTTTGAAATGTTTCGGCAGAAGCACCGAGAACGCGATTCTCTAATCCGGAAACCAAGATAAAGAAGTATAGACAACGACTATGGAAGTCTATATATATATATATATATATTAAATTTGCTGCCTAGTTATTTCTCAAAAAAGCAGATTTTGTTTTTGAAATTATAATATCGTATAATAAATAACAAAACAATGCATAAATGAGGTCATGTTTAAGACATGACAGTACTATACACAACACTATCCATTTTTATCTTCCTCGTTTCGTAATACTTTTTCTTTCTAATCTCTAAAATCGTCTTCTCAGCAAACGCCACCAGTTAATAACTGGACTGTAATAGTCATGTGATGACAGTTTGGTCATGTACAATTTTGATATAAGAATTCAGTCTATATGCTCACGATATTAGTTACCATCTTAATGTCAACTCTTTAATTATGAAACAATATCATTAATTTTATTGATCATTTCCGATGCAATTTTTTGCATATTACGTATCACTATGTTACCCGAGTCAGCGAAAAACTGATTTTCGTAGGAGCATTGTTACACAAAGTTTATTACCTATCATTCGAAATTTAAATGTCCTTAATCATTTAAAAGATAAATGTTGAATTGCGCCGCAAATTATGAGTTTATGCATTTTAGGATTTCCAATTTAGATGCTTTATTCATACTGCTGCAGCTTTCAAATGAAATGCCTTTTGCTGAAAGGTGGAGCTAATTAGCACTTCCAAAACCATTGAAAATACTGAAAAATCATGTAATATCCCAAAGACATCTTTTCAAGTGTTTCTTATACATCGGCGATAACGAAAGTTTATTCACATAATTCTGGTATTAGAACCAAACAAATTTTTTCAAGAAGTGACGTCAAGAAGACATTACTTCAATATACAACAGTGCCACTACATTATAAATGTATTCAACTCTATTAATTTCAGCCTAAATCTTATTGTTCAACAATATTTGGAAATGTCCAATAAATACTTGGTAAAGTTTAGCCGCTGGTGTTTTATGTAAGATCAAGTCACTCTTTGCGAGTGAAAAGCTTTTTCTCAAATTCTACGTAACCAATCGTAACTTCCGCATAAATTATAGCGAACGATGTTCCGACACCTACATATTTAATATAGTTTGAAGTGCAACAAGAAGAGTTCTTGGATTATTGTTATATATTTCATATACTGCAGACGTAACTACAAACCAACTGTATTTCAAATCATACCAACAGATTTTTACTACTACAAATGCATGTAGCCTGTATATTAACTTGACTAAATAAAGAGCGTATAAAAGCAAAAGAAGCGACTCAATATAAAGTGCGATAAGCTAAAAATAAAAAAAAATAAATGAGATTCAGCTACCCTGAGCCGTAGATATGCTAGGGTATATATATATATATATATATATATATATATATATATATATATATATATATATATATGTATATTGTTAGCTTATCGCACTTCATATGTACATATTTATATTGAGTTGAATACTTTTCGCTTCTTTTGCTGTTATACGTTGTTTATCTAGTCTCAACTCAATTTATTTAATACCACTCTCGTTATTAAAGTACTAAGCTCACATCTTAGATATGTTAAGTTTCATTAAGTCTCCACCGCAGGGAGTACTATAAAAGTACTAACCTGGCTACTTAGTTAAATTAAAATAGCTTAAAACGA
The DNA here is from genome assembly GCA_031893035.1 of Dermolepida albohirtum. Classification (NCBI taxonomy): domain Eukaryota; kingdom Metazoa; phylum Arthropoda; class Insecta; order Coleoptera; family Scarabaeidae; genus Dermolepida; species Dermolepida albohirtum. Next base: position 543,619 of record JAVIWB010001490.1, on the reverse strand, counting down.
ACTGTACCAAAGTTTAAATCTAAATAAAGAACTTAGAGGGAAAATAGCACATATCTATGAAAAGAAAGAAAATAGATATGCAAATTAGACAAACAGATAACTTTTAGATAGACGTAAAGCTTATTCCACTGCGATATTCACAAATCTTTTGTAATTCTTATGTCTCGTTAGAATACGTTCCATAGATTCGTTCTAATTATACCTAGCAGATTTCACTGTGGTTTTTCCACATAAAATTCTACATCAAGGAATTCATTCCCCATTTGTAGAAACCAAATTCTTACATTAGCATAATATGTGGATCGTGATCTACTCTTCTAATTAACAGAATCTATATATGGTTACTCCTGTCAAACACATTCATATGATTATTGGACTTCAATTTTCTGTTTGTAGATCCACTATCTTAACAGGCTTTTAGTCACTACTCAGTAGGTCCACTAGAAGTTTGAGCGACCATTTTGCCTTGTTTGACCTGGGAAGTCCTTCTACTTTTCCTGAAATCTATTTTCAGACCACATTTTCTTGGATGTTTTGATTATTCTTTTTGCAATGCCCATGAAGAGTCCAATGCTATGAAAACTATAGAGAAATCTTGTCGAGCCGGATTTCAGCTTTTTCATTACTTTTGCGTCAGCCAGTACACCAAGGAGAGCAAATTCGCCGGGTATGTTAGTAATAAAAAGCTATATATTGATTTCGGAATACCAACAGTGAAACAGTAAAAAGAGTATGCATCACAGAAAGAAATAAACATGGCTCTAAGTAACTCAAAATGATTTAGTGTCAAATTTTCATCAGTACTTTCCTTTACGAAAAAGTAGCTCACTAATCTATGAGGCAATTAACTCCGATAAACAAGAAAAAAGGTCTGGATAAATTCTTTCACGTCAATGTGACCGTCTCATTAACTCATGAGATACTTATTTTATATTATTAGTTCGCATTGTTGTTTCACATGTAATAGCTTAGAAAATATATAATTTAATATTTCAATTTATATATATATATATTTTGAATAATAAATATTTATTATTACGTTGGTGTCATTGGGCTAGAAAAAATCGGTTCTATTTTGTTTTTCTGTATTAAAAAAAAGTTATTAATCGTTTAGTGAACCTTAGCAACCATTTTTTTTTATTTTCCACTAAAAAATATTCTAATAAAACACGAATTCAAACGTTATTTCCACCGTATTTTTACATTTATTTATACTGTGTGATGGGCTAATATTGTCTGACAAAACTTGACGCGACAACAGAAACGACGGTAGCTTTTTATTATACTTCAAACACACCGACTCGGTTCCTCTAATCTTGCCGAGGACAAAAATTCACAAACCAATGACCACTGTCCATTTTACCGTGCAAATTTCTGTTCATAGGCCATAATCGTTTACAATATTTTCATAATTATTGCGACATAAGTTTCCTAAAATGTCCAGAATCACGCGAAACACCCTTTCATATGAACGGACAAGGGCAGATGTTTCCTGTTTTACAGATATGGGTCAGAAAAGACTTGGTTTACTTTTGTGTATAACGGTTGCCAATACTATTCGTAATACAGTTATTAGATGAACATTTGACATAGACATCAATCATAACTGCAAATAATAGCCGATAGTGGCGGACTGTAACAAGTAAGTGAAGGCCAGTCTTTTTGCTTCCAAAACCCTTTAACAATAAGTATATTTGTAAGGGCAAAATGTCTATGCATGACAAGTGACAAGAGTACAATATTCAATAACAAAAAAGCAACGCATAATACTTAGAGTTGGTTTAGAATAAGTTTGTAAGTATAGTTGATAATGCAATCGATCATTTCTTAAGAAGTACAAATTATTATGTCTCGAAACAAGGTAGTTCATTAAATACATGTAACTGTAATATATAATAACCATTACAATTAAACTTTTATTATAAAATAACAGCGGAAACATATTTAGATTAATCGTGATTAATAAATAATATGCTAATAAAATTAAAGAAAAAGAATCAGGCATTGTATTCTTAATGTATGGATATAATATAATTAAGAAATAACGAAAATAGTAAAAGAGATAAAGTAATAGTCTAACTTATTGACTTTCACAGTCGTTGTTCATAATTTGTTCTCGGTTTCCAGGTTGAAACCACATTTTCTTTAGTTCTTCTAAACCCAAGACAAGAATCGTCCTACAGTCTTGGTACTGGCAGCAATTTTTGATTGAAACTTGTTAAAATGGTTTTATTGGTACGAGTTTGTATTTGCCTTATTCTATGCTACTATTAACTCAACAGACAATATGCTAACCCAGTAAGAAGATACCGAACTGCAACAATACATGGAAATAGAAATGGACCTCGCTCAATAAAATCCTTTCGCAGCTCTAGTTTTCCAAGAAATTCAAGACATTCGTTTTAGTGATAAAAAAGTCTCAAAACGATTGCAGATGAGTTATTTAACAATGCAGTGAATTCTGAAGATAAGCAGATCCACGTCACTTTTACTTTGCAAATATTAACAGAAATATAGAGTAACACTAAATGTCTAGACAAAATATTGTGGACAGATGAGGCACATTTTGAATTAAATGGAGGTACTAACACACAAAACTGCTGGATATGATTAGAAAATAATCCAACTACAATTATTCAGCAAACGATAAATGGGCAACGATATTTTCGAATGTTGCGTCCTTTGTATTACTAGCATTACAGAATTATGATTTTGACAACATTGCTTTTATGTCGAATCTATCCCATACAGACAATAATGTAAAGCCAATACTCCGCAACACATTTGACCTCATTAATTGAAATTTTCCGAAGAAATGGCTTTCTAGATTACCAGATAATCCGGCTAACTGCTACTCCTGAGGAACTAGCAATCGATATCACATGTCATCAAGAACATTCCGAGAAATTCTCTGTTTAATGTCGTTCATAATTTAGGAGAAAACTGTTTTCAATTGAATATCGCAGCGGGGAAAGTTTCGTTTATTTCCCTTTTTAAATATAAAACCCGAATAAATTGGATCTTGCAAGTTACGGTAATTTCGAAGTGAAAATTTACTTTTGAATAACCCTATATGTTCAGCTTGATAACAAAAGAAATGCTTTCATATTAAAATATATTATAGTACATAGCTTTTATATGAAACGATTCCTTTTCTATTAATTATTATAATTATTAAATATTGTTTTATAATTACTCAAAGTAAGCAAAAGTATTATAAGTGGAAGGAGGAACTTGTTGCCTAATTCATCCTAAAATTATTACATTAGGTTCAGATAGCGCTCTTGTTCATTTTTACTTGTAATAAACACATTTTGCGGTTTTTGAGGAAGTGCAAACAATAAAAGGAACAGACTATCCGCCGTGACGTTCAAATAACAGTAAAATGGTCAAAGGGACATCTTTTGAAGTGCCAGGTGCCACGCGTTGAAGGGTTAGAACTCCCACACATAGTAAGCATAATGTGGGGCAAATGCAGACAATCGAGTCTCTCCAGTGCACTTCTTATTCGAAGGACATGGGAATGTTTAGCAAATAACTCTGTTTTGAGAATAAAGTTGTGCGAAAATGGATGCACGGTTGATGTGATATTTTGTGAAATCGGGATTAAGTTACTGGTACATTGAAAACGATGTAACGGGAATTATGTATCGGTAGTTGTAACATGTAAAATATTCTCCTAGAATATTGCTATAAACAGAATTTTTAGAAATATAATTTTAAAAAATGATACATAATAAAGAAATGTCGAATTTTGTATCAACATATTTTTTAAAAATTATAATAATAACAAAGGAAGGAAAATATATTAACTTTACAATATAGAGTTATTCAAAAGTAAATTATCAGTTTGAAATGATCGTAACTGCCAAATTTTAAGATTCCTCCAAAATGAAAAAGCCAAATTGTTCGTAAAGAAATGGGGTTTTTTTATCTAAAAGTAGAAACAAGAAGTTTAAATATGACCACCACCGTAATGTTGAATTAAAAATAGCCGTTTTTCTAAATTATGAGCGGAATTAGAAAGAGCATTTCCAGGAATGTTCTTGATGACATATATACCGATTGCTTTAGTTCTCCAGTTTATTTTACCAGCCAGGTTCATATTTGACGACCTAGACATCAGAAAATACGTAATTGTAATACATTTACAGTTTAACATTTAGCTACGAAATACGTGAAAACTCAAATATGTTTTTAATATTTACTCGTTTACTCGTTCACTTGGTCCAATATGAAGAAGAACCATCCGAGTTTTGCATATCACTTCATTTTTCGACATAATTTCCTCAGTGCTCAAGACACTTGGTCCAATGTTTCTCTGGAATCTCAAAAATAATTTTCTTCAAGGCCATCAGCCATCTATGTATTAACCGCCTGAATGGCTTTTTCACTGCACTCAAATTTTTATCCAGACAGGAAAATTCGAGAATGGATAGAAATATAAGGGAGACAAATCGGGTGAATAAGCTAGATGCGGAAATAGTACAAAGGGATTTCGGTAAATTTTTGCTGAGCACGGTTTAAATGGACCGGTTTCTTAGCCATTGACGCTTCACCGGGATTATTGCCTTAGGTCTGCTAAAGGGAAAGCTAATATGCGCCAGTAATTTTTTTCCTTGTGGAGGTAATTATTCATAACAATTCCCTTCGCATCCCAAAAGGCTGACGCTATCATCTCTCCGACTGGTGGAAAACATTTCACCTTCAGAGCCGGTTCTCGTCAAAACAATGGACCACATTGTTTTGACTGTTTCGTTTTCGTCATATAGTAATTAATCCAAATTTCGTTCATAGTTACAAAACATCGCAAAAATCAGAAATTATGATACATCAAAAACATTGAATCGTGTGTTAATTTCGAAGATGAGTTTATGTCTCATCTTCAACGACTCTTTGGATTTCCTTAGTTATAGAAGAAAACATCATAGTGCTAGATATCAACTCCAATTTTTTTTAAAAAAATTAATTACTCCTCTCCTCTATCACAGTTAAATTTGGTGTAGCCATTCAAACTGATCGTTTAATACATTGCACATTCCAATTGCAAAAACAGATTTCCTGTAGACACCTGACCCACATTTAATGACCAATGTTAGCAAATACCTTTCTTTTTCTTTAATTTAGCTTGCGATCACTGCTTTTTTTTATTACTTATAAATTTTAATTGCACTGTATTTATATTTAAGTTTGCGTAAATAAGTGTTTTTACATAAGAAAGTTTACTATTATATTTGAAGTTTACTTTTTTGAGTAGACCAACGAATTCATGGAATCATTTATTACATTACAATTGATATGTTAATAATACATGCACAGAAAATGTATGTAACTCGAATATGATGTAAGAAGCTTATTGTGTAAGCCAGCAAATTTTGTTTCCATATATTGAATAATATACGAATTTGGAAATACATATGATGTATGCGATATATTGTAATTTTTTTACATTGTATTATCTACAATTACTTAACGTGAAACAACTAAAGAAGACCGCTTTCTTCATAAATTTCCTAGAAATAGGAAACACAAATTTTTCGACCCCTACATAACTAGACGGGAGAAAGTCTTTGGTTGCCTTAAAGAACAAACTTTTTATTTACAATTTTTGAACAATAAACATTTAAAAAACGAGATCCCCAAAAAACTTAACGGTACTCGTAAAATCATAAAATTTGCAAATACCACTACGTTTGACACACTTATATAATTTTATTGCCCTTTAGGTAAGAATTTACGGTACTTTGTAGAAAATAGGTTAAAAAATTTCTTGGAAAGATGTAAACCTTTGGAAATCTTGCAGAATTCACATCTAGAAAAATACAAACCTTTATTTTTCTTATTGATAAAATGACAAATATCTTTAATATTATATGTTACAGAAAAATTATTAAAATTATAAATGTGTGGAAAGGAAATAAACGCGCATGTTCAGATTTGCGGAAGTGTTAAGGGCAGAAATTCGATATTCCATTCTCATTGTTGTTTACCTAGACACGATCACCAAGGACGAAGGGATTACGCTTTGAATGGAGAGCGAATGTGAGTAACTGACATACATTTGCAATAACGCCCGACTTAAACTCTTTCCCAAATTTGCAAAGACTTGTCCTTTTTGCCGGAAGACCACATTTATTGGTAAAAGGGTTGCAATAAATCTAAATAAAAGGTAGTACACAGCAGTTGACTTTAATAAAAGTTTTTGTTACCAAATCTTAGTACTCATAAATCAGTTATTAAGAGGTATGTACATAATTTCATAAAATGTAAGTAGTAGCTGACCGAAATTAGAATTTTATTTGCATTTTATACACCCTAATTAGCTTTATTACATAGGTATAATAGCTGTTTTAGGTACAGATTTATTGCATATATTATAAAGAACATCGTAGAATATGTAAAATCCTTTCTTAACATCTGTAAATTGGTCAAGACATGGCCAATATATATTTAAACGATCGCGCTATAAAGAACAAATGATAGTGGTTCATTTCCAACAGTTAATTCACAATTAATTATTAGAAAGTACTAAATCCAATAACATCTATCTTTATGCTAAATTGAATTATTGTATTACATTGCTCAAAATTTTGCAACGCGATTAATTAATGATATCTCTACTATATTATAGATAAATAGGTTAGAATAGAATTCCGTCATTTTACATTTATCTAAAGGAAGGTTTTAGTATACACTGGCTTCTATACATAAACGAACACCCAATAAACATTCATATACTTTTATGAATTTCCAGAAATAAGTATTTCATTCGTATTAAGAAATGATGTAAACTTCAACAAGATATGATCGTAACGATTCATATTAACAATAATAATGCGTCGATATGCCTTTGTTTCTAGTCTATTAGACATATTTAAAATTAGCTAATCAATTATAGCCTATGGTATACTATCCCAAGCTTCTAAAATCCTTTATTATGAATATCTACATTATTTCAGTGTGTTTGTAAATTATTAATTAGTCATCATACTCTATCCTAGCAAAAAATATTGGTGACTAGTTTGGTGAACGAGAAAACCATGATAAGCGATCAAAATTTGCATTATACAGAAACTCCAGAGTAACTTTCGCGTTATGCGCCCGCGCATTATCCTACTGAAAAAATATTTACCAGTTGTTGAAAATGTGATATTGACCCTTGTTCAAGAACATTATTAACGAAACGAATCGCAGTTAAATAATCATTTACTTATAGAGGAGAACTACTTCCATGACAGATAGTCCTTCCACACACCAGCACACCTCGAATTATTATAGCCGTGTGTTGCTGTACAGAAAAACTGCAAGTTTCTTTTTTTCCGGGATGTTTTCTGACTATTTTACGACCACCGTGAGCCCATAAACAAAATCGAGATTTATCACTGAAGACGACTCAATTCCATTCCTCATTACAAGTCAACTATTCGTTGCACCAGTCTAGACGTACAATTTTATGGCGTGGAGTTAGCGTAAACAAAGAAAGGTTCATTCGGCTCGATCTAAGCTCAAAATTTGTTGATTAATTATATCTCTCGATCTACTACCAATTTTCCTTGCTGCCGAGAAATGGTCCCCTAAGAACTACAAGCCGGAAAGCACAATCTTCACGCTAAGTTGTGCGTCTCGGACGCCCGGGCCATAAACGTCGCCATTTCTCATTATTCTCTGTCCATCTTCGTCAACACAGAACAATTGTAGCAAAACTACATACACACAATCAGCAACATCATGAATGATTAAGCCGGCTTCTCGCAGGCCGATTATGATACCATGTTCAAAGTTAATTAACAAAAATTTGCGCGCTATCGAATAGGGCGCATTTTTTACATTCTGGTAGAGCTAAATTAAGCTATCGGTATACTTCACAGTAACATTGAAATAAATATTGTCAACAGAAAAATATTTTTTAGTTCATTGCAAATGTTATCGTAAAAAATTGAATATATCTTGTTGAAATTTTCATCTTTTGTTAGTAGATACGAACAAAATATATCTTTTCTAGAAATTTTACTAAAATACATCAATGTTAATTGAGCGTTCATTTATGGTAGCTAATATATTAAAAATATAATGGTTGATTAATGTAAATCATCGATAGGATGACAAACATCAAATTGTTTATTGAAAATTATTTGTCTACATTTTTTAAAAGCCTACTTAATTTCATAATACATGAAAATGATTTCCAAAATATGCAACATTAAAGTAAATAATGTCAACAGAAAAAATTAAAGTATTTTCTAGTTCATTGCCAATGCTACTTTAAGAAATTGAATATGTTGACTTTTCATCATTTGTTAATACGAACAAAATATATCTTTCCTGAAAATTTTACTAAATGAAAATGATTTCCAAAATACGTAATGATTTAAAAAATTTTTTATTACATAGAATATGCTAATATATAAATCAAATTACTTTTTATTTATAATAACATGGGCTAGATCGTATTTGCCTCTCACACATTTTAACTTGACACCAGGACAGTCTTGCAATCTTCCTACTCGACACAAAACGATGTTGTGTTCCTGTAAATTATGTCCTATACCAGGTATGTAAGCTACCATTTCCTTACCATTAGATAAACGAACTAATACGCATTTCCTATTGGCTGAATTAGGTTTTTTTGGTTTTTTCACTAGTGTCTTTAAAACTACTCCTTTCATAAAAGGATTGCCATCTAACGGTTGCCTTTTTGAACGTTCTTTCCGATGCGGTCCAGTTCTATGCATTTGATATAAAGATGCCATTTGTCTATCTGTAAATAAAAAATTTATTGTTAAAAATTTAACTATCTTAAGAATAAATATTATGTAAGTAGAGAAAAAGGAGCCCAACAATTTACTATCAATTGTGGACGGAATCTAGTTAATGAAGTATGATTTTTATGCTTGCTGTTTGCTATGATATGCAAAATTAGGGAGCACACCATAAATTGAGAATCATTGTATCAGTTCATAACAAATACGAAGAACATTTAAACACTTAAAAAAAGAATTAATTTAGTTGATATTTTTGCTTGTCAACAGATATGAAAGCAGAAATACCAACTAATTTGAACGAGTCTACAATAATATTGCTATCCAAGAAAAATACGAATTGGATAAACCGGAAAACGGAAAAGACGTTTTTGCTATAGAGTAATTTGAACATTTTTTTGTTCGAAACATTTAATGTGCGCTAACGTGTTTCCTCCACGAGATCTCTTCATCGATAATTTCTTGAAGCAAACGTTCTCATTCTTCAATTAAAGCAACTATTAATTGTTCTGTGCTTTGGATAGTAGGAATTTATATCCTAAGTTGTCTGTTTAGTATGTCTCAGACATGTTCAATTAAATTCAGGTCCGTAGAATATGCTGGCCAACTCGTTGTCGCTATATCAAAATGATTTAAAAAGTCGATTACAGTGAATAAGGTGGGGCCGAGCATTATCTTGCATTAAAACAAAATTTTACCCGATAAATGGTGCGAAAGGTATTGCATGATTTTGAATAGAATATTCCTAATGTACCTATCTGCATTTAAACCACCAACTCTGTGCGTTCCCCTAAACATATGCTGCTCCATACCATAACTGAGACTCCACCAAAAGAAACAGTAGCAGTTAAATTAAATTACGCGTTTCATTCTCCTTGACGTCGATACAGTTTCTTTCCTACCGTCAATGCAGTTTACACAGAAATAGCTATCATCCGTGAACAAAATTTGATCCAATTGATCAAAATTCCAATTCTTGTGTTTTCGAGCTAAATTTAATCGCACCAATAGATGATGTCTATGAAGTTTGTGGGCTTTTATTGGTACATGACACTTTAAAACAACCTCTTTGATTCCATGAACTTCGTTCAATACATTTCTTGATTTTAATTGTCATTTAACGTCTTTCGGAGAATTTGTAATGTTGTAAATCGATTATCTAACTGCCGTTGTTTTGCGCTTTCTGCCTTAACTTTGTTTTCTCACATATTCTCCAGCCTGTTTCCAACGTCTAATACGATGGATCGATTTTCGATCATTACTACAACCCTAGTGGTATTGGTCTGTTTTACTAATAAGATGAAAACGTTTCAAATGTAAAATAACGCTACAGAGCACAACACCACTTAAAAAAAAAGACAACATGCAACTTCAAGTTGCGCGTTTTGACAAATGTACCAAAAAATAACAATTTGTAGAGGACGATTCACCTAACCTGTACAAAATAAATTAAAGAAATAAATTTTTATGTGTTCTTTTAAATATGACGGCGTGTTGTAAGAAACTTCACGTTCAGTGTTTATAAAAATTATTTACTATGAGAATTTAGAAATTTAGTATAGAATTATATTTCATTCATATTAAAATTTGTTTTTGAACCGTGAACATACGTATATGTACATATGAGAATATTATACATTTTTCTTTGCATAATTTTTAATCATAGAAAAAATAATTGTTCAAAGAAAAAAATGTACCGGAGGCCTAAGTTAATCTGCTACTACCCTTTCACAACACACCGGCAGGTGACGCACACTGGACAATGTCCATTGACAGATGAATAGCGCAAACCACAATGAGTTGCTCACATCACGCTATATTACACTAGGAAATGAAAATTTGGCGTAAGGATTATCGATTATTGTTCGGAAAGAATGTCCAGCCTAGGACAACACCACACACATAGATTTGCGGTGACAAAGATATTATCGGACGTTTCACTTTAAATCAAGGAATTATTTTTCGCTCTGGTAATAACTAGAATACAGCTGTTGATATTTTCAACTTTTATTTATTTTTCACACACAATTACATATTAAGCACTACAAGGAATTGATATTTGTGAAGATATATAACAATTCAAAAAATTACTTATAAACAATAAATATTTTATAAAAAGCGTATGTACCTTTCAATACTAAAATATTGAAGATTTTGTGTTTTCCTTATGTTGTATATATTTAATTTTTTTAATTATAATCATGATTGCTCTGCAATTATAACAAAACATTATCGTATTTTAATACAAATAGTAAAAATTTCAAAGATAGGGAACTACGAGATATGTATGACCAGGTCCTGATAGTCATAGTTCTTTATCTTTGAAATATTTATTATTTGTAATTAAAATACGTAATACGAATTAGCGTTATAAGCCATTGTTTAGCTAAATTATTTAAACATATGAAAGCATATTGATTTTAGTTTTAATATGTTGGGCCACTTTGTATTACTTACTACTTCCAACCTCTTTTGTAAACTGTCACTAATTTCTTAATACAGCTTTGATCTAAACAATGATAATCTTCTAGAATACAAGCTACCAATTTTGAATTGAATTGTCTTCCATCACAATATACCTGACGTGCTAAGATACTCTAGCAGTTTTCAATAATATTCAAATCGAGCGAGCTAGTCGGCCTCTCAATAGCTGGCATTTTCTTACGAGAGTAATCGTTTACAATCCCGGCCAGATGTATTAAGCCATTACCATGGTGGAAAATGAAATCCTAATTTAAAGTTGTTAGTATTTGATTGTTAAGTCCATATAATTAGCGATATTAAATTAATATATAAGAACTTAATTTGCCTTTCCGTTGTACCCTATACCGGTCCATATCATGACTTCACCACTATCCGTATGTCTAGAACTCAGAACAGCTCCTTCCTTGCATTAATCGTGAAAGTAATATTGGTAGCCATCGTAAACATTCAGATCAATTTTTTTTCGTCACTAAAAATGACGTTTTATGAATATAAACGCATACTCACAAATGCATCTCGCATCCTTGTGTAGGCGAGTTAAAGGTGTTCTGTCTGTTCTAGTAAACGGTCAACGTTACGAACATTAATACTTATCCATGCTACAACTGCAATTTGTCTTGCAGTCAGTGTAGAATTTGAAGTACATCAAGATTGTGCGACAAATTAAGGGGCAAATAGTTTATAAAATATTTAAACACTACTCATAAATGAAACATTAATTAATATCACATTGGTTGAGAACAAAATCGACCTAAACAAAAACGTGACCTAAACTTTTGTCGCATCTACTTTAAGGAGAATTCTCCGGAGATGCATAGTTTTTACAGACTTCACTGTGTTTTGTTCTAGAAATATATAATTACTGATCTTTCTTCCTTATAGCATTGACTGACTACTACCGTTTTACAATACAAAACTTGTTTTCCTGAAAGTTAAAAAACTTTTTTCGCAAAGTGTAGTAACTAAACATATAATTACAGTGAATTATAGAAAGTAAATGTCCATAAAACCTCTGATTGTTGATAAAAAATTGTTGAATACTATCCCATTCGATCAAAAGCGATGATTTTGCTTTGTTTCTTGCTTGACATTTCTTAATTAATCTACCTAGTTGAATTTGATGGAGCCTGTGGTTGATTGACTTGATCAATAAGGTTGATATATAACCCCTTTCCACATTAACTTTGTAAATTCTGTATACGCATTTCGATAACCAAGTTGTCATCATCAGCAGATAATTTCAAAGTATCGCACCTGGCAAAACACGGCGAAAAACAACCGCACGAAAATCAAACTCCGTACGCGATCCACACCGTTCAAAACCAAGATGTACACCAGTGTACATCTTGGATGACAACTTGGTTGTCGAAATGCGTATACAGAATTTACAAAGTTAATGTGGAAAGGGGTTATATATCAACCTTATTGATCAAGTTAATCTACCTAATTCATCCCATAGATCTTCGACGGGCTTCATGTCCGAAAATTGTGGCGGTATGCATTATTGCCTTAACACATTGTATAATAACCATTCCTTTCAATATACACTTAAGATTATGTTTTAAAATTCTTAAGTAAACGGTTTGGTCCATAATCCCATGAATAAATATTAAATTTCCTGCAACACTCATAAAACCTTAAACTAATACACTGCTGTCACAGGGCTTCAGAGTCGCAGTTAATTTTTAGTGTTCATCGGGATGTTGTGCTTTCTCAGAACCTTTGTCAGGATGGCCTTTAGTAAATTCTATTCACTTCCGTAGATTTATCTTGCCCACGTACGACTTTTTGCCAATCACGCGAATATTATATCCCCTCTTTTTAACAACATTTCGAATAGTGTGAGCAAACCAGCCAATTTACACGTGTTTCGGACTGCCGAGATTCACTTTCGACTTCTGCGAACAACCTGACCGTGGTCGACTAACAATATTAAATTATTTTGAATCTGCACATAACATATTACAATGAAAGCTAAGATTTATTAACAATTTTTGCAATTGATCTTAGAGATTTGCCTTCATTTCTTGGTATAATTATTAACGAGAGTGCCGTAAATTTTGTTCCTATTATTTCATAAATTATGTGCAACTAATATTTCTTAATCCATCGGTATATGTTGGATTTGTTAGACTAGAATGCATATAAGAAAGAATTGTCTATTATACGGAGACATTTTTGACTACCAGTTGGTTTAATTTATTTCAAATTAAAGATTATTACATTAAGTGACAATTATGTCTATTAACTTATATAATAAATAGCTTACAAAATATTAATTAAAAATAATGCGTAAATATTTCCTCATTAATGAGTCTTTTAAAATCCGCCTTTATACTGTACGAACACATTTTTTACTAGCTATAACATATTAAGTAAACCATTCAGATGACATTTCATTATGATGCATGTTGCATTTCAATTTCAAATATGATTTATAGATTAACTCAAAATTCTAAAAGATCTGCCATTCCAACGTATAAATATTTTCCACGATAGATCACAAGCCTATATATTTTGGAAGAGCTGCTATGGCTGCTTTTGTTATTTACGTTTAATATTCAGAAGTGTTTCTACCGCACCCTGTGTTTCAGAGGGCATCAACCCTATCACTGCAGCAGATTACATGGACCCTAAACGTCTCTCATTCTTCCACGAATATTTCCGATCTTCATTGACTTGATAATAGTGTAGGTTAACGCAGTCTATACAATTATTTTATATATTAATTTTTGCTGGTTATTATGTACTGATTATATATATTTTTGATATTTAATCTATTTTGTATTGGTTTTTGAATAAAAGTTTAAATATATAAGAAATACCCATCCTAAAATGCAGAAACATCAGAACGACATCTTACTTAAACTCCATACTTTCGCTTACTCTATCGAATATATAAAATAATTATTTTTGTAAGTCTAGATATATTTACGAAATGTTTCTTACTAATTCTCAAAAAAAATTATCTGTAGAACATATTAAATAAAACAGTCAATGGAGACACACTTTATCTGTTACTCCAAAATGCCGTAATTTTATAACATATAATCATTATCTAAAGATACGTTGAAGTTAAAACAGGCTAAATACTTAATTTTGTTTTTATAAAATAAAATACATACTATGTAGATTGAATTAAAAAAAAACTTAACCACTTAAAAAAACTTAACCACTGAATTAAAAATGTTTAAAAAGAATTCAGTTTTAAAAAAATATTAGTGTCTTGATATTATAATATAAAAGCTTTTACAATTTAACTTTTTATATTCAACGAAATAATTAGTTTGCTATTAAATACATTCATAAAAAATTGTATAAAATATCTATTATTTTATAATCTCAGTTAAGAACTATACCAAAACCCGAGCCTTCAATAAGAAACTTGTTTAGAATACTTTAATATAAAGTTGACAATATTGAAAAATATTAATATTTTTGAAATACTTCAGCCTTTCTCTAAAAGATTTACTTCTAAACGTCTGTGAATTAGGCAACCCACTGTACAGTAATAACTGGTACTGCCTAGGCTTCATAAGGCAAACAAAATTCCAAAAAATTGATATCTTTATAGCATAATTTTCGTAAGCATCAATCTACTACGGCCTCGGAAATTATTATTTGATCAAATTATTTTAATGTTGATGTAATTTCTCTTTGAACTCTGAAACACTATAATTATTTCTTCGGCTACTGCTACTAATAAAGCAATAAGATCAAAATTGAAAAGGAGTGTGTGAGACTTCTTTTAGTCCACACAGGAAGATGCAAAGGTTTGGCAGTGAAATATAGAATATTGAAAACTTAAATTGTTTGAGTCTTTGTTCAACAGACCGATACACCTGATAATAGTTACGTTTAAGATATATATATATATCATACACTCATTTTAGTTCACACTTCTGAGGAAGCTGCAAAGGTTTGGCAGCGAAATATAGAGAATGGAAAACTGAAATTGTTTAAGTCTTTGTTCAACAAACCGATACACCTGATAATAGTTACGTTTAAGATATTACGTGTACAGTCGATTATACAATCCTTACTCTATATATTTCTAATCTGGTTTACCTTATTTAAGACAAGCTAAACTGATCTGTTTTTTTTTTATATAAGAATTACTTAGTAGTAGTATACTATATATATTTGAAATCATTTTAAAACATTGATTAATTAAAAAATATTTATGCATTATTTTTAATTAATATTTAGTAAGCTAATTATTACATACATAAGTTAATATACATATTTCCTAATTAAAGTAATAATCTTTAATTTGAAATAAATTAAAACTGGCAATCAAAATGTGTCCATACAATAAACAATTCTTTCTTACATGCTCTATAGTCTAACTAATCCAACATATACCAATGGATTAACTAACATTAGTTGCACATAATTTATGAAATATTAGGAACATAATTTACGGCACTATCGTTAATAATTAAGAAACGAAGGCAAATCATTAAGATCAATTGCAAAAATTGTAAACAAATCTTACTCTTCATTGTAGTGTATTATATGCAAATTCAAAGCAACCAGCAATATTGTTAGCTGTAGTAGTAGTACTATTATTGTTTTCTCATAGAAGTTTTACCTCCAATACAAAACAATATTATATCACATTCAATTATGCTGACCAATTGAGATGAATTTAAGATGTTGAGATCAAAAAAACAAAGAATGAAATATTTCTTTGCCACTACAAGAAAAGAAAATTAAAGCAATTCCTTCTTGCTGGAGAATACATTTTCAATTTTTTATTAATCACTTGGTGATGAACTGTTGCAAACATATTTTTTAACTGTGATGTAATCATTAATTAATTACATTTAACTTTACACTGTAGGATACAAAAGGAATTACGTATATATATAAAATCCCGTTGTTCAAAGTAAGCTAAATAAATACATCATTCTTACATTTATATATTTACATACTTCTGTATTTTTTCAAAATAAGCAGAAATAATATTATTAAACTTATCAGTTGTTTTTCATACCTGGGATACATAAATTCATCATTCTTGAACATAATTCATTCAAGTGCAAAGGTTTTGAATTATGAGTTTGTATAGTTGTGCCAACGAGTGATCTAGTATGAATCCCAGCAATCTTACGTAAAACGTTCATTACTCTAAAAATATTCATATCTTTAGAACAATCCTCATGAAAGTAATTGTTACGATATACATACTAAATATACAAAAATATTGTAGATATTATAAATAAGTTGATTGTTCCTTCGAACTATATTTTGTAATTTTATAAGTTACTTTGAACAAGTAATAATATTAATAATTTCAGGTTAAAAACTTGTATTGAGGTTATGTGATATATGTCAACAATATATTTGCCTGGTGTAGTACACGGCACAATCTATAGTAATTTGACAGACTTATTATTCCATAGTAAAATACAGATTTCTATATATTGGAAATTAAAAATCTAAACTAATAACAAAATTTTATCGTCTAAATCCAAATAAAGTATGTGTACAATGTAGATTTTAGAAACAATTTAATAATGTAATAACTTGTAATACAAAGTTAGTATATATGCAAATTCGCGTATATATCAATTAATGAATTAAAGTATAAATTACTATTTATTTAGAAATTACTATATGTTATATACAAAAACTTAAATTAATTTGATTTGAGAAGAAAGTAATAATCAATGTTTCATATAAAATTTATTTATAAGTACTTAAAGAACAGTGTATACGACATATGAGGATTTTAAATAAGCTACTATCAGATTATAAATCACAAATTGAAAATTGAAACAAGCAGTTGTTAGTTTGTTATTGAAAAAGAAATAAATATTTGAGTGTACACTTTGGCATAAAAGTGTACTGGTTTTAATCTTTTGTAAAAATCAGTAAATGCTGTTACAAATGATATATAGCGAAAGTGCTATAAAAGTGTTGATTATATTTGAGTGACATGAGGGACTCAAAAATGGACGGGAGAATGTGAAAGATAAAATTTCCAGATACGAACAACCAAAAACGACGATGATTGACATCAATATCAACATGGTATGAGATACAATATGACTAAATGCGAGATTCAAAACTGAAAATTGCAAGAAAAAGTTAGCCTAATTTTAACCTAATGATTGGGTATGAGAAAAATTTCTTCATATCTGTTTTAGCTCTTGATGAATGAACAGAAGTAACGTCAACTGGATGCTGGAACTGTTCGTTGAGTCCTAAAAAACACCTTATGTCACATTCACCGTTTAAAACAATGATACTTCGATCATAAGAAAATAGCTCACCAAGAACTTATTGGACAGGGGCAAACAGTAATATAGAGACCGATTACGATATGTTATTCGAAGAAAAAACTTGAATTGTGACCTGAGAAATAGATATCTTAATATGCTTCAAGTCACATTGCACTCACTGCGTCGTGCATTTTTGAAGAGGAATTTTCAGTACACATGGATGATATTAGTCCCCTCATTTTTCGAAATAGATTTAATATCTCTCTTAATTAGACCCCATAAATTGATTTTAACGTTAAAGAATAATCCAAAGCATGCATTACAAAATGGTTTTATTTTCACTTAAAATGTTTAAAGTTATCGCAGCAGTATTGAAAAAAGCATTGCCATAATGAAGCATTAAGTCCCTTATTTTCATGCCATAAAAATTTTAGTCTTCAGACAGTGTTTCGTGTAGCACAATAGCGTGGCAATTTACATACCGTAGATTTAAAATAATTTTCAAGTTTGATTGATCCGATATCAAAAATGATGGAATTTTTTATAAAAATAGGTTTCACTATACGGTATCAAATTACAAAATCTATTGATCGATAAATTATCTCATGAGTTGGGGCACTTGGCTCCCCTTTTTAGTAGTTGTAGGAGGTAGTAATGTTATAATGTATTCGACTTTTTCAATATTTCTTTTATCGATAATATTTGGGAAAATAAATGCATTATTAATTTTTGAGTTTGCTCTTAAAAATAAGTAATTAGAATGTTCACAATGACTTTGAACTAAAAATAAAATACGTGAATGATCGGAAATACTAGAAAGAATGTAGAAAATCCTTGAAAAAATGTAAATAGATTATAATCGAGTGTTGTTTATATTAATTATAATGTAAAAATATTTTTGAAAAAGTATATAAAATATAAATAAAAACTGAAAAACATTTTCTAAAACCATAGCATTTTTTTGGACGTATCCAAATCCCTGCAGAATATCTGTTAAACAAGTATGCTTCCCTTCTCAGTATTGTAGGAGGTAATAATGTCCTAATGTATTCGACTTTTTCAATATTTCTTTTATCGATAATGTCTGGGAAAGTAAATGTACTGAGTTTACTCTTAAAAACAGTGAATGGTATTAATTCGTCCTAATCGAGGCTTTTTATAGTATTTCTTGTCAAATTTAATAACGAATTTTTGATTCTGTAATAGCATTGACCAACTTATATTTGTGACATCCCACGTTGTTTCTCGTATTAGGCGTGTTCCAAGTTGCCGTAGAAAATAGAAAATGAATTTAAAGACTTAGGAACATGAAAATATGAAGTTATGATTTTTCAATGCTACGATATATAATACCTTACACGTATTCTCCTCTCTCCCAAAATGCTTCCAAAGTACAATATTTTTTATACTCAACACTGTCTTTTTACGGTGGTCTACATATTTCTTCGACGTATCAGTACTTTACATAAAAAAATACATAGGCTTCACTACCTGCTATAGTTTTAGAAATTATTGAAGCAATTACAATGTTTATTAGCTGTTTCTCATGTGTTTAACTTTTTTTTATACTATCAGATGGTGCATACATTTTTTTAACATTCAACTCCTCTTAAGGGATTCTATATATAGCTCTGCTGAACTAACATTAATACAAATCTCTATCATATAACAAGTGGGCCGAGCGTAATTTATTATCAATTCGTCGACACAAGACACGCTTTCTAGAGTAACATCAATATTAAGTCTCCTATATGTTAATTGTTGTACAGCAAAATGTAGCAGTTAGCAGTTATTTGCATAATTTTATGTTCCAGTACATAACAAAGCATGTGTTCAAGGTTAAAATAAATATTTATAACTCAGAAAATTTGTGTTTTTAATTAACTTCGCCATTATACAAGAAATAAACAGAAAACTTGATTACATGCCACCTTGTAGTAACTGCTGGCGAAACATAAATACCATTTAATGATATTCTAACTCGGTAAGAAATAGTTGAATCTGTATACGTACACAATATTTCATCCTGACATCACTCTGAGCAAATTAACAGTTGATCTTTTGAAGAAGAAAGGAATTAAAAATCTATCGCATTTATCGAATCTGGCTGTGTGATTTCTTTAATTAAAAAAAAATCTATGGGTAGAAGATTTCACTGAAGAAGAAATTCAGACGCTTGACTGGATGCATTTGGAATGTGGCAAAAGGATTACTTTGAACACATTTAGTAGGATTTTTATCGTTTTTTTTAACGTGAATATTCAATAAGCCACATACTGAATCACTTAATTAATTTTGCGACAATGCACTATGAAATAAACTGCAGCAATGTGAATCATATTTTCTTTGATTGAATGTATTTTGATAACAATTACTTTTATGTATCCAATGCCGTTAACAAAAAAAAAAACTATATCAATCGAATCAATCAAGAACAAAATTAGGACAAATAGAATTTGCTACATCATTGATTCACTTAATACGTCTCCTTGTTTTTAAAATTGTTTGGATGATTGTAGTAGACTGGTATTCTGTTATTCATTTGCCATAAGACGTGTAGGGTTTAAATTTTAAATACCGTACATAAATTCGAAGACATGTACATACATACATACATACATAGACATTTTATAGCGTTTGATATATGTATGTATATCGGTGATTCATTTGAAGATAAACATAATTTAAATGCGAAAAGACATTTACATAATAAGCACATTTAAAATTTTATTAGAAAGTGTATATAATATTAATGGTCACATAAAATATATGTAAACGCGTGTATATCACATACCGACAGGAGTAATCAGGTCCATTAAAGCTCAAGAACGTTGACTTGATGTTGAAAGTAGAACAGTTTCGACCAGTATGCGTGTGATAGATGAACAGGTATATACAATAAAATTATTATTTAACATTTTAACCTCGTAGTATATAAGTATAGTTTACTAACTTGCGCATCCTTCTGTATTAGTACTCACATACTTGGATCACGAGCGACGCTTTATAATTTTAGCTTATAATAAACATTTGACTAACAAAACAATGTGATTGCTTTAATTATTGTATAGTTATTTTCGTTATTTGTATGCAATTATTGTAATAAAATAGATTTGTACTTCGCTGTTATAAATTAAAATTATTCAAAATATTATAATATAACAATATACTAGTATTAAAATAATAACGTGCTTAAGTATAATGACATGCGTGTGAAATTATGTGGACACCAGTTTACATTTAAGCTATTGCATAATTTTATTTTAAATAAATATCACTTAAATTTTATTTGACAAGGTCGAGTAAATATAAATGTTAATATGTATTTTTATACCTTTCACCTTTTTGATAGCAAATTTTATAAATTATGAATCAAATATTCAAATGTGTTTCTTAAGAACTTGATGTATATAAGTACGTATGTAAAATTGTATATATATTATATATCGCGCGCTCGTTCAAATTTATTAGTTGTTAATGAAAATATTTATTGTAATATATTAATACATACACTACCTGCCATAAGTGTTTGCCCACCAAGAAAATAATAGAAAAACAAGTGTAATACTTAATACAAATGTTTTAAAATCTTAAAAAATATGTTATTGGAGACAATTTTAACAAATTTTCTTTAAAATTTTCGATTTGTGGATGTAACCACCTTTACCTTTTATTACTGCTTGGCACAATTTCGGCATCCCCTCTAGTAATTTCGCCAGTTTTCGGTTCTATTTTTAAGAACGCATCCTGTAGTTGGGATCATAATGTTTTTGTAAATGCTGGAACAGATTTTCGCAATTTTCTAGCTAACTCATACTATAACACGATACATACTATAATAGGATTAGCCGGGTTTGAGGAGGTCATTATTCCTTCCCATTCTAATTCTTCTAAATACCCCCGACACAACTTGGAAGTGTATTTAAGATCGTTGCCTTGCTGCAATACGAAGTTTTCATTCTGTTCCAAAATTTCTCTTTATCTTTCTTTTCTTAGAATACCATCTTCTTTTAAATAAGATCGCCTACAGATACTCTAGCAAAACAACCTCAGACCATTACTGATCCTCTTACATGGATGTAATGCATAATTCGAGAACTCGTTATCCCGGTGATTTTCGGACAAATGTTCTTTTTGAATTTTCTGAATCTTGAATCTTCTGTTTTCTTGCCCAAGGTAACCTTTGTATTTTATTTTGCTTGCACCATAGCGGTTTTCGCACAGCAACTCTTTCGAACAACTTTTCTTTGCGAAAACGCGTGCACAAGATCCTACATGAACATTTAGCCGTTAAGAAGCTATGTTCACGTTAGGCACCACATAATTTGACAACCGTTCAAAAAAGGACTGGCGTCGATTGGTGCCAAGAAATGCACAAAAAATACAAAGGCGGTCCTTCAAAGAACATTTATACAGTCGTCACAGGTGATGAATCTTGGATCTATACGTATGAGCCCGATAGTAAATAGCAGTCGATTGTGTGGGTATTCCAAGATGAGCCGAAACCAACAAAAATTGTACGCGCACGAAGCACGTCAAAATATATGGTCGCCTGTTTTTTCGGAAAAACTGGTCACGTTGCAACCGTGCGCTTAGAGAGTTATAGAACGGTCAATTCCGAATAGTACACAACTATTTGTTTGTCAAAAGTTTTTGAAGAAATACGAAAAACAAACCGAAAACGACAGATCATTCTCCGCCATGACAATGCGAGCTCTCACAAGTCGGTTAAAACAATTGAATATTTGACTTGGCCAAACATTGAATTGATGAAACAACCGCCGTACAGTCCTGATCTAGCACACTGTGATTTCTTTTTGTCCCCACACGTGAAGAATAAACTTCGTGGTTAACGGTTTTCTACGCCGGAAGAGGCAGTTGAGGCATTCAAAACTCATATTTTGGAGATACCACCTTCACAGTGGCAGCAATGCTTTTCGGATTGGTTAAAACGAATGCAAAAGTGCGTTGATTTTCAAGGAGAATATTTTAAAAAGCAATAAAACTATTCCCGAAATATACTATAAACGGCTACCCTCGTAGCACCAAGGATTATATAGAGATAGATGATTCACATATCGATGTATCGGCAATAGATGTATGACGGAGAAGGAATATCGAGGGAATAGAAGAGGTTGTTAAAATAATATACTTTCATTTAAAAATATGTATGTTTAATTTCAGTGTGATGTCTTGACGAATGCGATAAAAAACATTCAAACATTTTAAGTTCATCTTGCCAAAATTTTAAATTTACATTTAGTTTTCCTGTAATTTGAGATCGTCATTTCAAATGAAGCACTCGGTAGAGTAGCAATACTATATAGAACGTTGTCGTGAAACATAATATCTCACATTCCTTCGAATAGTCTGATTTATATACTTTAGCAACAACATATTGTTGAAATAGTTAGCTGGAGGACCATCGATAGGTGGTATTATTATTACTGAAATATACTAATTAAATATCCACAGAATCACATGCTTCACACAGATCAATTAAAGATCCAATATAAAACACTCAAGGATATTGGTATACAATGTGTGAGGAAAACTCATGTAGTGTTAGGCTGGATTATATATAACGGAAGATGTTCAGGTAAAAATTTGTCATTAGTGACCCTAATACTTATCTATATGCTCTATGCTTTACAATTGGTTATTATTAACGATGCTTAATGAAAGGTTTTCTACGTGATACTCTTCCGCTATAACTGGTTTTTCTTGAAATTCTCTGTTTTCTTAATGTATTTTCTTTCCAGTATTAAATTCCATATGTATGGCTCTCCTTAGTGCACTTATTCATGAATTTTAACTCACTGTACCTGTAACAGTTCTCTGATCGCCTAATTCTCGGTACATTTTCAGCAGTTCAGAATATTTTGAATACTTTTTTTTCAATCTGCGCTGCAAAACACACTTGTTCGATAAATTTGACTCTTTGGCCTAACGGGTCTTTTTTTCCTTATGTAGTGTTATTAACTCGCGCATATTAACGGATACGTTTACTTTAACAACTCGTCTCAAGTATTAAATGCTTGTTTTTCAGAAATACGTGATACTATGAAGAGGATTTACCGAATTCGTTCTAAATTTATGTCGTACAATAGAGAAATATCATAAAAATGAAGTGTACGAAAACTTTTGTAACATTCGTTGTTAGAATATTGAGCAAACTCGTTTGTAGTTGTAAATAATAACACTTTTCATGTGGTTATGGGAGACTTTCAGGATTTTTTAACGCTTTAAATATACTTTATGATAGCTAGATGTTCAAATATGATTATGTTCAACTTCCATGAGGTCTACGAAAACTTTTGACTGATTGGATGTTTATGCATTTTTTTCGTTAGTAGGCAATCGGGACAAAAATCGAGCGATTTTTCAATAACAAATGTTTCGAAAAATCAAGTACTCGATTTAGTCCATAAATATGTGCAGGGGATAGGCTTACTATGTAACTAAGCTGGAATAATAACGCCCATCGATAGCCAGATAATCTGTACTTACGTTCAGTTCTCCCTTTTTTCCCCTCCTTCCTGTTTGTTTTACTAATAAGAAATTGTTTCATTTATGTATATCCCAAAAAAAAATATTATTTCTATAATTAGTATTAGAAAATCTATTGAAATATATAATTTACATCTTATGTGATATTATTCTTTCAGGCACTCCTAATCTACCTCTATATCACAATAACGTCATCAGAATGTTTACATGTGCAAACGAAAATTAAACGATCTCCATTGGAACATGGCCACGTTGAATTTGGAACGTCCTTTATTACACCTACTAGCTTTCCAGCAATACTGGGATCTATAAAAACCAACATAAAGACAGACAAAAAGCCTCTCTCTACAAAAGAGCATCGTCACTCGCATTTTCGTGATGAATGGGTTCCCGGTCATGTTGATCATCACTCTTTCATACCGGGACATTTTCATCACATCCTGCTACCCTCGCATGCAATTATTATAAACGACGCCGTGGTTGTTTCCCATGATTACGATATTCCATACAGACATCATTATGGAGGATTCGGAGTTGGGCTTGACTCTGGAGGGCACGGTGCCGGACACGGTTTTCATGTATGGCACGCTTATAGTTTAGATATTTAAATTGGTAATAAAACTATATTTATTACGAAATTCAGTTTTTTTGGCTAAAGAACTAATTGGATAGATTAACTGTGACAAACTATATTTATACATAATGGGGTGCTATCTTAAAAATCAAAAACGAATCGAGGGTTGTTTTTTTTCTTAAAATGAAGAAAGGAAATATAAACATTTATAAACCCAAATAAGCCTAGAATCCTACTTTCATTCTAAAACCTATATGTAACTAAATTATCAACAATTATGACAATCTAATCCAAAAAAAAATAAATTCTCTCCTTGACTTAGATATATTTAGTTTACTGTGATGTGTTACATATTTTTAGTTTTCGTGTACATAACTTATACATATGATAATAATTCGTAGAAAAAAGTAAATGCCGGTTGACAATCAATCGTTGATATATTTAATCACTTACATAACAAAAATTTCTCATGTACTCAATTATTTATTGTATTACTAGCTTACTATAATAAACCATTGTTTGATAATTGTTCTACATATATAACCAGTATTTGTATTTTTAGAAGTTACAGTCGATTACTTTAAGAAATAGTTAAATTCTAACCAAATATTTTCGACACAAACGGAATCCCAATGTTCGAAAATTTTATTATTGCATACATACACTTTCCTTTACGAAAGTATAGACAAATAGTAAAATTATAAAAAAGTAAGAAAAAAAATTAAGAATAAATAAAACCGACAAAAAATAACGATATTGCGAAAGTATATAATAACATAATATAAAAAATAAAATAATTCTAAATTAATAATGATATAATTAAAGATTCCATTGAAATCCATATGAATTTCCCGTGGAAAAATCCTCCTTTAGAGTTGAGAACTGCCTAAGCAACATTTTGATTCACTTTTGGATTTTGGATTATTTCATCTGGTATGTTGTTTAGTTTATTTTAGGGTATTCTGAAGTTGTTGCTTCGAAGTAGAACCATCTTTTCTCACTCTCCTATCGAATTTATCCCACAGCTTGACAGGATTCAAATCCGAACATTAAGATGGCCAATTTGCAAAATGCTTTTATCTTCTTTTTGGATCAAATAATTTCTGCAAATTTTGGCAGTGTTTTTTAAAAAGTTAATCACTAAGAATTTTTGTATGATAGGTATAATAGTCTTCTAGTTTGCAGACAGCCAATTAATAGTTTAGTTAAAACAAGTTGCTTCGTTAAAATTGAAGTATTTGCTTAGCGCCCCTTCTATAATAAAAATTTTGCATTACATACATGTATGTATAATATGATGGAAATCGAGCTACGCAAATTTTCTTTAAACCGTAAAGGTGTGCGGAACAAAATGACATGTTTAGTAATCATTTCTTTCCTATTGACCAAAACTTACCGCCATTTCTCAGCTGCTGCATCCATGATTATTGAATATTGAGAAATAACGATTTTTCTCAGTTGCCAAAGTTTAAAGTAAACATGAACTGACATAACAATTTCTTTTCTTAATGCAAATCCGATTTCGCAGTTGGCAAAGCCAAATGTTTGACTCATATGCATACTTTCTTTCTTATTGGATTATTGCAGTGATTAATTTTTGCTTTTCTGTAATTAAATGCAAATACTATATATTAATCCTCTCCATTAATTTATGTAGAACCCATGGGGCATATTCCACCCCACTGGTGTCTCTTAGTTCCTAAAGTTAATCACGATTTTGGCCCTGTAAACACAGAATTACTATACTCTGCTTTGCACTTTGTCATTTCACACTGGACCAATTCAAAAAGCTTGATCCTTTTAAGGCGTCCAAGCAGCATCTTGCTATTGATGTAAGAATGGAGTCTTATTTCATGCTTTTCCGCAAGCCTCTTAATCTCTTCTCTGACTGCAGGAATGTTTAGGTTTCTATGTAGATGACCATCGGATCAGCGGTACAGATCGCGTACGGAGTTTGTTCTTCGTACAGGTGTTTTTCGCCGTGTTTTACCAGGTGCGACACTTTGCAATTGTCTGCTGATGATGACAACTTAGTTGTCGAAATGCGTATACAGAATTACAAAAGTTAATGTGGAAAGGGGTTATATATCAACCTTAGTGATTAAGTTAATCAACCACATGCTCCAACAAATTCAACAATTCCGATAGTAGTAGATGCCGTGGAGCATCGACAATACATCGAAGCATTTTATTTTGAAAGACCTAGATATTGTTTATGTTGCTTTTAGCTGCATAACCCTGGAGCTATATGCCATATGTACAGACTGGTTTTAAGACTTGTTTATATAAAAGTAACTTATTATGCCCAGACATTTGTGATTTTCCTCCAATGAGCCAGTAAATTTTTTTGTACTCAAGATCGAGTTCTTTTCTTTTCTTTTTTATATATTCTTTCCATCTAAGATGAATATCCAGACTCATTCCTAGATATTTTGCTCTGTCGCAATGCGGGATGTTGGTTTTGTTTTCTGTTATAGCGAGTCGTTTCTTCTGCTTCTAAGTAAAGCCAATATGTGCCGATTTATTCTCATTGATTCTTATTTTCCATCTCTTAGTCTAGTCAGTTATCCTGTTCCATGCTTATTGAAGTTTGGCAGTTATCTCTGATAAGTAAGATTCTAATATTTGAGCATATCGTTTTGGCAACATGTTCTTCACTTTGCAGATTAATCCTCACATCTAAGAATATGGCTTTTTCGATAATGTTCGTTATCCATGAACTTGATCTATTGTTGAGTGCTTGTTCACGAATCCAAATTGGTAGATAAGAATTAGGTTCTTGCTTTGAATTATTGGTTTTAGTCATTTCAAGTTTTTCTTCGACTCTATTGAAAGTAGTGACATTGGTCTATACGACGAAACCTCGCGCAAGAATTTACCTGCCTTAGCAATTATCATTATCCGCAAAAGGCACATGTTTCAATCGAAATCTTGATTATTGCGCTGGTATTGAAATCATATTCTGGTGTTTTTCAAATTGACTGTTGTATTTCTTCTGCAACTTCTTTTGTGATTACCGGATTAATGCTTATTTCTTCACCTTCGTACTGGAATAATTCCTGCTCACATTTGCTTTCGATTGGTTGGAAAATTTGTAATAGATGATTAGCAAACACTTCTACTTTTATCTGCTTCTGGGTTTCCGGGCTGGAACCGCGTCACTAGTATATCTGCCGACGTTTCGTACCCATTTGTATGGGACATCTTCAGGGCTGAACTACTGCACTGACACTGTTCAGTTTTGGGTACGAAACGTCGGCAGATATACTAGTGACGCGGTTCCAGCCCGGAAACCCAGAAGCAGACAGCATGGACCACGACCGCGGAAGTCTACGTACCAAATTTACTTCTACTTTTAGTTTATTATTTTTGTTCAGTTCCCATCTGACGATCTGATAGGCAGGCTATGCATACATGGTGGTTTCAATCTTTTGGCAGCCTCCCAAAGAGAATAGTCAGTTTCTTTATCATTTAATAGTTCTAATGAATATTTATTTAATGAATCGTTCTTTAGTTTTACAATATCTATCCTTAGCTTCACGATTTAATTACTCTTCAGTCCTTAATAATACATTCAGTTATATATTGTTTGACGAATTTTCCTGAAATCCTTCGCAGTTTGTATTTTAGATTGTTAATGTTGGATTATGCTTCTTCTTTTGAAATTTTCACTTAGTGTTACGATTACAAACGAGTGATCAGAACTCAAACCAAAATTTCTTAAACTACCATGTAGCTTGAGGAGATTTTTCTAATGATAAAGAAGTCCAACAAGTCGGATTTCTTTCTTGGGTCAGTAGGCCAATACGTACTCTTTCCTGTTGACCATGAAAAGTAATGCATTTCTTTCATTTCCTAATTCATAAAATAAACAATGTCTCAAATAAAAAGAAACAAAAATACGAGAGAGCTTTACAAGAGATACAACGAAATATGTGCATTTCTAAAATTCATTTCAAATGTGCTTTTACACTTTCTTCAGATGTAAAATACTTCAACTGTATGTAAAAGTACATGTAAAAATCATTAGTCACTTAAAATAATACGTTATATTAAGTACTCGTAGAGTAGTTGACATAACGTATTATTGTATTGTGATGATACAGAATAATTTATCCCTTAATATTTTTTTCCAATATTTTCGACAAATAAATTACTTATTACTATTCAATTTTGCCTTTCTATCTCAATGGTTCACGTTGGTTCCATTAAAAGTTATGACCCCCGAAAAAATATCCTTCGGGTAGAGAAATCAATATATCAAGAAAAAGTGAGACAATTATAAGAGAAATATATGGCAAAAACAGACAAAGAATAGATGTAAAAAATATATTCTATTGATATGGAATGCATATTTTGAGAAAATGAGGTTAAATTGCGTGTAGCTCATTTGCATTAAATTACCATAAATAGGTGTAATTGTAATAGAAAAAATTTTATGACCTTTAAATAATACGATATGATTTTGCAAATACGTATTAGCTACTGTATTATGTTCACGAAGATATGACTAAAATGACGGAGTTGTCGGTAAAGTCTTTGTTGGAAAAGTAGGGAGAATCACTCATGAATGTAATTGTTTTAGCTCGTAATTAGATGTCTAACACACGATAACGTTTTCTGTGTTAACTTCTACGTTGTGAAATGTTGAAGCAGAAGGTTAGACCTTCGATAATCAACTGTTTCGGTCAATGGAACGAGCACTTCGACAGTTAAGGTACAGAAACAAAGATGTAATTGTTAAATTATATGTTCTTTTGATAGTCTTATTAAACAGCGACAAATGCTTGATAAGATGTACAGTTCTTTTCTAATTTTTATTTAATTCTATAACACTATGTAAGTATGGACATAATTTCTTAAAATTAATGAAATAATATAATTAATATAATACAATTAAGAGTATGGCAAAAATATCGTATTATTTATTACATTACAAAAAAATCTTGTCAATATAATTACTGAAGTTGCCACAAAAAATAGGCTTAACAATAAACGCCAATAAATCTAAGGAAATATGGATTGAGCCGTTACGCTTCTCAACAGAACATTTACATTACTGACCAAGAAATTCAACAAAGTTAAGAATTCTGCTGTTTTGGAAGTGACCGAAGCTAACATTGACGGACCGAAGCAGACATTGAATGGATCCGAATAACCAACATTTTCACAAATCATTAAGAAAACTAAAATCGATATTCTTAAGTAACCACAGTTAGCATATTGTACGGCTGGGAGGGTTGAATAATATCGAGAAGATATAAAAAGTATAAGCCTTTGCGGACAGATGTTTATACAAAATTTTAATTTTTTACGAAACATACTACTAAATGAGAGGAAAAAAAGAATACAAAAAGCTAGTGAATACATGAAGAAGAAAGACAGTGGATGAATTCAGGAAAATAGGAAATACGTGGCAGGAAATATCAGCAAATTTTGGAAGCTCTAAGCCTTTTCCAAAATATTATTCAACAACTGTCTCTTATTCGTTTGAATATGAGTTATTTTACAAAATCGTCATTCATTCAATTCGTTCTTTAATTTTAGAAGTAGCCAAAAATCGTCAAATGTATAGGCAGATCATTTACAATGGCAAGCTTCTTCCATACCATACAGTTAAAATTAATTAAGTATTTTCGAGTAATCAGTATATTAAAAGCTGTCAATCCACAACTAAAGGGATTAAAATAGAATGAGTATTTTTACTAATTGTACGATATTAAGACATTTTATTCTAATTAATTTTGTGAAATGCACAGTATATTGTAAGACATATGTATATAAATCTCAAAAAATCACTTACACCCGTTTCCTGCTGATAGATAAACACACTTCAATCATTTTCTTTAGCTGCACGTTTCTGGGGTTATCCATTATATTTCATCGTTTCATCTTTCTTTGTCGTAAGTCTTCCCGATCACGTCAACGAGAGTGTATATTTGGTGTGTGAAAATACTCCATAGCATTGTTACTAACCCTTGTCACCGTAAATAAGGTAGAAGTGTTGATTATTTTTCCTTAATACTGAAGGGTATTGAGAGAGATACTGAGCACAAACGGGGTGAGAAAAATCCTACTTTTTATATAATTATCTGAACTTAAGGGCCCTACTACTGCACTACCCTGGCTTTGAATCACGTATGTCACTTAAAGACATTCGACTTTTTCATGACATTTTCACCACATCCTCCGTCAATAGATATTTCATTTTACTAGTGCATTTAACGATGTTCAAACAACATTTAATATTAGTACACTATTTTAAATTTCAATCGCTTTTTTTTGCTCTTCAGAGCAATAGATACCTATTATCCCCTCAGTAACTGAGAATTAGAAATTTGAAAATTTAATGATTGATGAATGATGATGTGTGATATTACATGACAATTTTGTGAATTATATTATTACACCGTACATGCACGTACATGCTTAATAATCACTTTAAATTCCGGGCTTATTAAGAAAGTACAATGATATAGAACTACTTTTTAATATTGATGATCGCCTTTCATTTCTTTTTCTAAATGATTAATTTGTATCGGTTTGTTATACTTTCCACCAATTTTTCGGCATATGAAGTAGGTAGTGATCTCCATACTTTGGGCAAATGAATTTTGAGTTGCTTTAATGTGCAGCAATGTTTTGTACAAAGGTTTGGTTTTTAAAGGCCTACACATTTTCTAATGAATTCGCATCTGAGCGGCCCACTCCATCGTCCAAATACCATTTTCCAGCTTACACCTCATAGCGCCTGCTCCGATGTTTGCAATCATTGTCCTCCTGCAAAATCCATTGACGGATATATTCACCAAACCACTTTCCCGCAGAATACACAGGACATTTTCGCTACAAAAACGCACAAAAATTCAAAACTGTGTGCATTGGAACACCCTACACATGGATCCTTTCTGGGTGTTTTACTGTGCGTTGAATTATTCGATCTTGCCATGTAGACCAGGTTGCCTTTGCTGATGAGCACATGCAAAAAGATGCTTCGTCTGTGAATACAACGTCAGATCAATCGCTGTCAATGTCGTTGTTTGCCCTGGTGCGACACATTTCTTGATGGTAGTCTAACAACAGTTCATTAATATGCAGCGGCAAGTAACTTCACTCCCACATAAATGATCTCTAATGGTCATTAAACTAACATTATTTTTTTTTGCCAAGTTGTGTTAGCTTTGAAGTAATATGTATTATGGTTTTCTTCTAAACATTGATCTTATCTTATTTCTTCGTTGTCTCTTGTACTTTGCCACACTTTTTGTCATCTTGTTGTGATCTACCCACAATCGTACGAATTCCTCTGACATATGTAGGTACCTCTCTGTGGTAGACGTTTTGCATCCTTTGGGATGAACACAAAAAGACACCGCTTCATATCTTTTTAAATGCGGAGCACTCATAATTGCTTTAATGTATGTATTTGCACTCACTATCTTAATAGAACTGTTCTGAAAACTGTTCAGCGCATTAGGCAATATACCATGGAATATTTCATTGACCTTATCCTTCACAGATAATAGACCTTTTTCTCTTATTATACGGACTGTACATAATAAACTTTTAAAAGCATAAGAATATATTTTGGAGATAAATTTCTTCCAGTAAAAAACTGTATCGATTATAAGAAATATTTTGAAAAAATGCAATAAAATTTTAAAGAGTAAAAGTTTTTATTTTACTGTATTATACTCAATATTAACAAAGTCATCATATCTACATAAATTACCATAATTACCCACACAGCCTTATTATTAAATTAAAACAATATATAATAAAAATGGTACTCTTCAGAAACTCACAGTTAGTGTGCGAATACGGGAACTAACGCTTCCGAGGGACCTGAGGTAAGTCCAAAGTTAGCTGTGATGTAACGCGCCAAAAATTTAAAGTGCCGTGAAAGAATCTAGTGTAATCATCTTGTATTTAGCCTTACCCGAGCAAACGGGATCTGATTGGGTGGACTGTTATTTCCCTTGTTGCTCGTAATGGAACTAACGCTTCCGAGGGACCTGAGGTAAGTCCAAACTTGGCTGTGATGTAACGCGCCAAAAGTTTAATATGCCGTGGAAGAATCAAGTGTAATCATCTTGTATTTAGCCTTACTCGATCAAACGGGATCTGATTGGGTGGACTGTTATTTCCCTTCTTGCTCGTAATGTCTACTTTAAATAATTTTAAGAGAACACCGGTCTACATTTTGAGTAAATGTGCCAACGAATTTTGTGGCTTGTTTGCTTAGCATGTACACCATATATGTATTTTTAGTAATTTTTGTTTCTGTTTTGCTTTTCTGATTAATTTTAGTTCGAATTAGCTTTAATTTTTTTATTATATCTGCCACACATACGTCTAAACCCAGTTAGCGATTTTCTATTTTCCTATTATTGGGCTTTAAGCCTGTTGGAAATAAAGGTCATTATTATTATTATTACTATTATTATATCTTTTTCGTTTAATTAAATCTCTAATACAATTATTAAACTATGACGAAATACTATTAGATATAGCAATCTGAAGTAAGAAATCATCAATCGTGTTCTAAAAATGCATATACAGTTAAATACATTTAAAGACACTTTTGTAAGATAAAATATATACAATATTAAATAGTAATGTATATACAATACAACTAATAGGCGTTGATGGTGTTAATATAAGAATATAAATTTAGTTCACTAAAGGTGTTTGTAAAGCTAAAACTATAGTCCATTATGGCAAAACAACATATGATTTGAGTGGCAGTTACATTGATTAATTTTCTATAATAATATATGTACACATAACTTAATTGTACGGGCACCTGACTTAGTGCGACAACCATATTAAACATGATTTATATGTCCATTATGAAATACAAAAGGACGTCAAAATTTGTAGAAATTATAAAGAATTTACTTCTACCAAAATAGTTTAAGGTCGTTGGTTACAGTACGTAAAAGAACATTTCCCACATTTCGTAAGACAAGGTAATAATAATAATGATTAGATGGGTGACAACACGCGAGTTTAGTACACAATAACTTCTTTACTTCCTTCTAACCTTAAGCAAGCAATGTAATTAGCCTGGAGGGGTGTTAGCCTTTAAAAAAGCTGTATATATACCAAAAGTGTTACACTTGTGTACATCAAAGGCGTTTCAGTACTCTCGTGACGAGGTGTAAAATAAGTGATAATAATATGAAAGTGCTGGTGAGTTATTCAGTTTTTCTTTTAGAAGAAAAACATATAATTAATATATTTAATTAATAGATACGAAAATAATGTTTTAATACTTCGAAAAATATGAGCATTGAAAATAAATAGATACATATTGTTAAATTATAATGGTTTTTGTAAAATTATACTGGTTTGTGTTAAATTAACACTAGGGGCGCATTCCCTTACAAAATATTCGCATGAATCAATAATTGTAGTCATTCATAAATATTTTCGGACGTCATAAGTTGAGTTGGGTTGCCTAAACGTATTAAGCAAATATTCGCATAATATAATTTTGAATTATAATACATAGAGACTTATGATAAATTTTAAATGAATTCAAATTTTTCATTTTTTGAATTAACTAATATGAAAAACTATGAACTTTCCTAAAATGTGCATAATTTTTATTGTAATTATTTTTTTCTAGTTTCGACTGATTCTCTTGTGATATTATTATGTATATATTGGATTTTGAATATCATCTACGCGTAATATAAATTCATATTGTTATTTATTGCTAATTAAAATTAAACTAATTAAACGCCACGCATTTTAAATAATAATAACTTTTATTTATAGAATAATATCTTGTCATATGTGCGATAAAAATGTTGTCATCAAACAAGCAAATATTCAAATCAAAACAGCTTTTTAAGTATTGCAGGTTCTTTAATAAAATCCAAAAGCGGTAGTACAATTTTTGCAGACATTTAGAAATTCATTTAAGTATGTCATTTTCATTGTTAACGGCAACAAGCCTATCGCAGCTAATTTAAAACAGTGTAACATATTTTTAGTTTAAAAAAGCAGTTAATTTTAAATGTTAATAATATTAAAACAATTCGAAAATGTTTTAGAAAGAGTTTACATTAAAAATGAAGCATATCTGCTTCAAAAATTGTACTATCTCTTTAAAATGTTATTAAAGAGAGACTGCTGCACTTAGAACTGTTTGCTTTCAACTACTTCAATAGTCAAGAATTTCAATAATTCATATATATATATATATATATATATATATATATATATATATATATATATAACAAAATAGCCAACAAGCGCGACCAAAAATTTTGCCATGGTGTAATATACTTTTCTTTCTAATTGCTCAAAATTATTTGCATAACATACATGCAATGAAGTCCGTCCACTTTTAATATCGAACAATTTAATATAAATATTTTAAATTACTTTGGACTATTAGTTGTACAGATATTCTTAAAATAAGTAAATATCAATATTGCAAAGGTCGATCGAGAAATAAAATTCTAACCACCCCAATAATAAAATAAAATTAACCAACTGATAGCAGAATAGTAATTACTATCCTGTTTATCAGAATCGAATCAAAAGGCCACTATTCGAGAAAGTTTTTCATAGTTTTTCCTTTTCATTTTAGGTGAATACCGACCGTCAAAAATTTTAAGTCTTGTGGTGTAATTTAAAATTTTCGACGCGAGCGTAATAACTCAATGCTCCCTGTAATTGATGTTAAGTTATTGGAGGATGTGAAAACATGGATTTATTTAGTATGCCCAAATGTTTAGTAAATTAAATTTTAAAAAAATATTTTTGAAATCAGTCCAACTCAGCAAGACATAGAATTCCATATACGCGCTATAATTTTGATTTCATTTTAATGTTAACATTACGTTAAAATTACAACACTATCAGATTGTTCAATGGTCTTTTATTTTGTTAACACATCATAGTAGAGTGAGACATTTCTTCTAATAGTTTGAATGCAGCTATAAAAATTTTAAAATCATTTTTATATCTTAAAAAAAAATGATTCATCACAGCTTTTACTCACAGAAAGTCACCAACTTATATCTACTGCTAGAATTCTGCAATTAGTGTTGTAATACATAATATTTTATTTGTCAAAGAGATTTCGATCAATATTTTCTTACACTAAATCGAAATAACAAAAAGAAAAACAATTTTTCTGTTACTGTAATGAATAAAGCTTTTATTTCCAATATAGATTAATAAACATATTCTCTTTACAAAAAGACAGAATGATTTATAAATAAGCCTTAATGTTCTCAGATAGTTAAAACATTATTTTGCTTCTCAGTCATTTAACACTATTGTACCCTTGCTACAATAACACTTTGCATACTAAAAGACGACTGTTATCTATAAATAGAAAAGATTAAGTAGCAATGAAGATAAATAAGAAACAAATATACATACATTTTCGCTTTGAAATATGTAAGTTCTTTCATATTTGCCTATGACGGAAGGCACTAGTTTTTCCACATATAGGGCATTGCTGACAGAAAAGATGCTAGCTAACGCAATTTGTACTTATACTAAATAATTATTTGTACGAAATTGAATTCCTTCTAAATAACAAAAAGATATTTCATAATCTATAGACACACGAATATTTTTACATGTTCTTGCATTATTGCCATAAATCTTAAATTACTTATTGAATTAAAATTTGTGAAAGTACAATTCTAAGTTA
Organism: Dermolepida albohirtum; assembly: GCA_031893035.1. NCBI lineage: Eukaryota > Metazoa > Arthropoda > Insecta > Coleoptera > Scarabaeidae > Dermolepida > Dermolepida albohirtum. The sequence goes on along the minus strand of JAVIWB010001490.1, from coordinate 507,379 downwards.
TTATAATTTGGCAATTTGTACTTGTACATTTTACTTTATGTTATCAATTTTTAGACTCTACTTCTCGTCACACTATTAGCAATAGCTGGTGCCGAAGACAGTATAGATACAGCTAAGGCAGTTTCCAAACGTGGCGCACTATACAGTGGTTATGGTTCACATGGTTACGGTCACGGCTATGGTTATGGATATCCAATAGTCAGTACTGCTGTTGTTCATACACCCGTTATAGCAAAAACTTATTATGGTGGGTTGGGACACGGTTATTATGGTGGTTTAGGTCACGGTTATTATGGTGGTTTAGGTCATGGTTATTATGGTGGATATGGTGGATATTATGGTTTAGGACACGGTTACTATCCGGCTTATAGTTATTCCAGTTTCGGTTTAGGACATGGACTGGGAGGTTATGGATATTACGGTCACGGGTATTGGTAAATTATGCTTCAAGAATACATCGTTATACTAAACATAATTAATAATTTATTGTAAGTGATGTACATAATAAAATTAGGCAGTATTTAAATATACTCTTATTTTTTAAATTATTTGAGTTTACAAATTTATTTCAAAAACTTGTGCTAGGTGAAACAGATATTTAAAAATTTTAGAAAAGCAAGATTAGTCCTATCTACGAGTTTACTTCCACATAGATCAGTGACAGCTTGCTTTAACATATACAATTGCTCTCCTCATCCAGATACACACCTGCGCAGTATAAACAATGTTACATTCTTAATTTTAATTTTAGATGCAATAGAAATTTATCAAAGCATATATTTACGTCACCTAACTCACCGAAACACAACTCCCTAATGTATCAAGATTACCTGCTAATATGATTCGTAGTCCTACTTATCTTCAATTTACATCCTTTTTCTATCCATATTTTACAGTTCTTGGAAAAAGTAATAGTTTACCAGGCTGATTTGTACAATTGCAAGGAGTTAATAATTAGTAATTGTGTACAATCAGCATCAAAACTCCAGGACGTGTGCCAAGCTGAAAGAAAGATATTAGTGGAAATAAAACAATAGGATTGCCCTTAAAATTTTATTCACTAATTTAATTCAATTCTTTAAACTTGAGTATATTAAACAAAGATAATTAACAAGATCGAGAGCAACAAATAAAACAAGAGAAGCGTAATAAAAGTAAATCTAGAGATATAAAGCTGTTTAATAAAATATAAAAAGGCTTAGATTAAAATATGTATCGGTATCGTCCGATACATATTTTAATGCGGTACTTGCGTGTTTGTGTGTGTGTATATCCTGGGCCAGGATGCTCTGTATATTTTGCGGTCGCAAAATAAACACGTAGACACTGCGTTAAAGACTTAACTGTACAAACTCGCGGAAGTGATGCGTGTGGACTTCTTCTCCGTCCATGACCAAGTTTTTCCACAAATACCAAATTCAATGCGCAATTTCTCCGCTTCTAATAATACAAATGTCATGATATTTTGATATAACATTGGTGAAAGATCTTCCTTACCGACGCCTACTTTTTTAATAGATGGCACCACTAAGAATTACTGTTTTAAAAAACTTCCGTTTTCTCTGTGACAAACTATGTATTTACTAGAAGTTATTACTCCGGGATTAATGATTCCAATAAAATAGATAGCACTTGAAGATTATAACCGGATAGTCGTATCCGTACAACAGAAGTTGCCAGTCATGTAGCAAGGAAGGTCTACTAACAATGACCTGTCATCTTATGAATAAACAGTACTGATCTTGAAAGCAGTTTTTATAATGCAATTTAAATTCATGTACCCGGATAATAAACATATGACTGAGTCATCTTTTCATTTCACAAATTTAATTGCCCAAAATATTGTTTTTGGCAGCTTCAAAGAATACCACCAAGTATATTTTTACACTAATTTTGACACAATTGATATCGTATTCTTGTTCAAATCTATTTTACATTAATTATTATCAGTTATGAATGTATAGATAGAAACATTTTAAAAACTGTAAATTAACGGTAGATTTAAAAAAAATAAAATTAAGTTCCAATCCATACATACTTCTTCGTTAACTACAATTTTTTAGCTTTATATTTTAACAAAATGTACTTTTTCTGCTTGGAGATTTATGTATTATTAACTTTTATACCTAAATATTAAATTTAATAGAAGGGCTAAATAAATACTTATAACAATAAATCATGTTTTCAGATGATATAAAACTGTAGGGTGGTATGGTAGCTATATAACAATTAATAATAATTACTAATAAGAGCAATAATTTTGATCAACATTATTGGTAGACACGAATGGTCAAATAAATTTTACTCTCCATAATTTAATAAGAGAGGTCGCTACTTGAATGTAATCAAGAATTTCAAATTTGAATTGTTCCGGTTTGAGGTATTTATGAGTTATATTTTTTTTACTTTATTTAATAAAATAACACATTTAATATTACGAAATTGCTACGCAATGCACAAATAACAGAAAACTTTTATTAATCAATATCATTCAAAAACAACGAGATGATTTCAAAAATGAAACTGATTTGTTTCTGACAGTGTCATCTTCAAAAATAATGTTCTGCATTACAAAAATAATTAAATATCTAATTTTGAATGGAAAAGTTATACTTGACATACCTCTGAATTATATCGTCCAATCACAATCAAAATTTTTCGCATGTCTTTTGCTCCTATGTTTTGGCAATTAGACGTGAAATGTGAATGATATAAATGCTGCTTTTTAATCTGAGCAAACGAATAAAATATATAGTATTTATTTAAACAATTGTTAAACTTCTAATATATATTAAAAATGCATTAAGCGAAATCTTATGAAAAATGGACGAAGTGGTTCATTATGATGTGGATAAGATTTGTAGAGTTTGTCTAAAGGAGAGTGAAAACATGTTTTCGCTATACGATGAAGATAGTAGAAATAAATTTACTTCGTGCACGTCTTTAATGGTAACAAATCATTTCAATGTTGTTTAAAAATATACAAACAATTTGTTGTAGGTTGATAGTAATAAAATGCCATTGCAGATATGTATAAAATGCAGAAATAATATGAATATTGCATATTCTTTTAAACATTCATGCTTAAAGTCTCAGGAAATATTAGAAGAATATTTTAAGCAGTGTGAGTTAAATGAAAAAGCTTTACTGGAGCTAACAGATCAACATACAATAGAATTTGAAAGTACTGACAAGATTGTATCATCAAAACAAAGAAGAAAAAAGAGAATACCTGAAACTGATAAGTTATATAAGTGCCCGCATTGTTTAGAAAGTTTTGATTTAGAATGCGATTTGGATACACATTTAATTTCTCATCCATCAGATGATAATGCTGTTTGTACATTGTGCGATAAACTGTTTGACAATTTAAGAGTATTAAAACGACATGTTAAGATACATATGAAGAATAAACCTTTCAAATGTGATATATGCCAAAGAACTTATTCGGAGTCGGGTAGCTTAACAAGACATTTAAGGAAACATCGAGGAGAAAAGCGACATTTATGTGTTGTGTGTGGAAAAGGCTTTTATGAAGCTAATGTTTTAGTTATTCATATGAGAATACATTCAGGTGAAAAGCCAATTGAATGCCATGTTTGTAATCGAAAATTTTCAGATCCGAATGGATTAAGAAGCCATTTAAAATCACATACTAGAGAGAAAAAATATAAATGTGATATATGCGATAAGTTCTTCGCACATTCTTTTGTTCTAAAAAAACATTTAAGAGTTCATAGTGGAGAGAAACCCTATTTATGCTCAATTTGTGGAAAGACTTTTACGCAGGTTAGTTTTGCAGTATATTTATTTATTAGTATAAGAAATATACAATCTGTATTGTAAATATTTTGACTTGCAATATGTTTCCATTTTAATGAAGTATAAATAAGGCAGGTGTAGAATATTTGTAATAATTTATCATAAAACATGTTCGTCCTTTAACAACATGATAAATTGCTTAACAATAAAATATGCATATACATCTAAATGACAATTGCTGCTAGAAGTTCAAATGTTAAAATTTAAAAAAGTAAAGTAATTATTAGTGTACTAATCATACTATTTAGGTAAGTATGAAAAATAACTTGCATGTAACATAGATTGAAAACTGCTCTACTGGATATTAGCACAATTAAGGTAACTTTCTTAATAATAACGTTTTCAATTTTATTATTACAAAATTGTCTAACTTAACAAACGATAAAAAACTTCACTTAATGTTAATTTTAGCATACCATATATTTATTAAAGAAAATCTGCTTCAAACTTTCAAAATTTTATACAATTTGTACTACAGTACATAGTGAATCTTGTTCTTGTTATAAAAATTCTTTTCGTTTAGTGGATAAATTAGTGCTTCCGTTAATTTCTATATTTTAAGAAGCTACTTTAAGGCACCTAGCTTTACAGATACCTAATACTTACAGCTAAAACTATTTTTTTATGCTATCCATAAAGAACTTATTACATAAAAAACTAATTTTAAATGATGTGCTTACAAAACTATACGGTTTTGTTGTACAGGTATTATAAAATTTGATATTGACCAAAATTTGGAAAATAAAATCTAGGAGAAGATTCTCTTCATGTTGAACCTAGTATATATTGTATAACTTTCATCGTCAATACTATTTATGAAGAAAGCAGTTTTCAAAACATTCTTCCATAATTCTGGACATATATTATTTATACCTCTTAATTTATATTCGACATGTGGGAATAAAAACGTTATTCGAAGAATCACTGATATGAAGCCCTGGTTTCCAAATAGTGGTATCACAATACGTGCGTGTTTCTTGTCTTTTTCTTGGAATTTTGCTGTCGGAACATACTGCCCAGTCCTTTTCCGATCTTAAACGAAGTACATGAAGATTATTGCTTTTCTGGTTTCTACAAATGATGTTGAAGGTTGCACTACAGATGATAAATCGTTTCTTAAATTTTCTATTAATTGATGAATTAAGAGTTTTACGTAATTTAAATGCGTTAGTGGTGTCTCATTGTTTGTTTCTTTCACGGTTTTATATAATTAATAATGCACATCGCCGTACCCAAAAAATAATTTTCTTTTTTTTTATTTATGAAATTTTCTGAGGAAACAATTTATTGGTCTGCGCGATCTGCTGCTCTCTTTTTTTTGTATAATTTGTAGCTATAACTGGCTTCTTTACATCTGCTGTAACTTTACCGCCTATTTTCCCTGTAATGGATTTGAAATTTGCTGCATCCCAGGTGCTTAAGAAATTTACAACTATTTGTCCATGCGGGGCTAATGTATTCCTTTTCTTATATGTCACAATAAACTTTTCCGCAAATTTAGATTTTTTAGTTCCAGCTGGCAAATATTGTTTATTTGGCATATTTATTACCAATTAAGTGAACCTTTAGTTTCAAAAATTCGGCAGCAAGTGGCATACTTGCAAAAAATCTGTGATATACAAGTGATAGCCATCAACGTTTGGAATATTGTCTTGAAGTTTTTTTGAAATTTGAGAACTAACTGGAAGTTCTGTTTTTTCCAAACTTCTACTTATTAAACTACGATAATAGATCAAAAATTGAGTAAATATGTCAAATTTCCCCATACAAAACTATGCAAACTCGTATACCCCATTTAATTTTTTTTTTAGGTAATACATTACGAACGCAATTTTTTGTTTGAATTCGACTACAGATTCACCTACGCAAACATCCTTACCAAGTCCAAAACATTCTGCAAATTTCAAGTCAATATATTTTCAAAAGTTGTTTGCCTTTTGAATATGGATTCCAGTAACGTCCAGAAAAAATTAACGGAACATCTCTATTCCAAAATATTTCCGAATAGAATAGAATTCTGAACTTAATTGCGCAGTATTCCACAATACTTGCAAGTAGTATTCTCATATTAAGAAAATTATTTAAATATAATCTAAACCTACGTCCTGAGATATTAGTTATCCTGTGACTCGCAAGTGAAATCGTCCTTTTCTATTTACAACTCCCCATCCATTATTTTCACATGAGTCCTCTATTAGTTCTGAATGTTCTGTGTTACTTTCATTGTCCTAATTATAACTTTCAATTATTCTTAATGCCTTCCTTTTCTTTGGAGAAATCATAGAATTATCACTAGTGCCACTTTCATGATCAAAAACGGAATCATATATCTGAATTATTCTCATTTTCGACATACATTTCAAATTCTCCATCATCATTGCTCTCTTTGTCTTAAAATAGGCGTTAAACTCCTCCTTTTTTTTAGAATCAAAATATGTGCTTATTAAATTTTTAATTCAAATTTTATTAGGCTAGCGAAGAATCGAAACAGTTTCTCGGTAAACTAAGACTGATTACAAATTTCAATATGTAAATATGAACAACATACATACTGGACATCCAAAAGCAAGGAACTCTTTGGCGGAAGAAGAAAATGCAAGGAATTGTTAAAAAGTAAGTTACGAAATTTCATACAAATGCTTAGAGAGGGATTGAAAAGAGTAATTAATATATATATAATAGCTGTTGGTCATAAAATAACAAACGCGCACATAAAACAAATGTCATGCTAGAGCAAACTTTAAGTGCTAAGTGGCACCGACTGCAAAAAGTTAAAGGAGTTCAGGCAACTACGTTGTATTTAGAATTGGCGAGAATTGTTGTAAATTATCCAACCTTGTTGACAGTTAGCGATCATCTTGTGTGTTTGTTATTCGAGATCAGATGAAAGACATAACCTTTGTCGCCCGACACAAAATTATAATCTTCCTATGGATATAGCGTGTGAGAGTGACTTTGCACCAATTAACTTGATGTCACTAGAGCCGATATTAACCTATGTTTATTAGGTGCCAGAGAGCTTCTAGGCACCAAAAATAATTTTACAAAATGATGTCGATTGCTTCTGCACCTGTGTTTAGAGTTGCTTGAATCTGGCAATAACAATAATGCTACGATCTCCCGTTATAATGTTGTTGTTTTTTTTTTAATTAAAAGGCCTTATTTTTTGTTAGCATATACTGTCCATGATAATCATTCTATTAGCGAGAAAGGTAATCAGAAATCGCTAAATCTAACTTTGAAACAATGAAAAGCGAATCAATTATTGTTGCCACCAATTCAAACAAAGACGAAATGAAAATGTCATAAAAAGATTTGTAGCAATAAATCATCACATACTAGCCAGGTTCAACATTAAGAGAGCATCCTTTATACACAAGAACTATTCTAAACTAGAACTAAGTTTATATGAATTGCATTTAAAGCTAACAAAAAACACAAGAACTATAATTAATTCTCAAACCAATACAAAACAGTTTAATTTTAGTATTTTCTTTATTTGTATTGAAATGGAATGTGTATATAATGTACTTAATAATTTAGAACTACATAAAACTTAGTTCATTTAAACATATTAGTGACTTAAATACGTTTGTCTTGAACTGCATAACTTGTCTAAGTTTGGTCCCAAACAATAAATTTACAAAATGTTCTTCGTCTTTCAATAATACCGTAATTTCTAAAGGCTTTGTATTCACTCGTACTTTCTTGGTCAGCAGACCATCATTTTCAAAGAAGAAACTTTTATGTACATCTAAAATATACACATACTGGGCTTGATATGGCTTAATGGAGTTACTGTCTATAAATTTTTTTGAATTAGTAAACGTTGCTTTGTTTTTGCAGTATATCTTGTTTGATCAAAGTTTCAATTTTTACGAAATCTATTAATTTGCCGAATAGTTCCTTGCAACTGTGACAGTACGTAATATATATGTTAGAGCAAGTCATTTTTGGACAAAACCGTATTGTTTCAGCGCATTTGTAAATAATACAAGTATATTCCTTACTGAAAAGTGAACTTTAGATATACATTGCAAAGCTATATTTTTCAAGAACAATGTCACATGGTAGATGATGTAAATGGAAACATTTTCCTTTAGACATGATTCATAGACTAGTTTAAGTTTTAGGCTTTTTTGTTTTAATTATATGTTATCTCAATGCTTAAGGGACTGAATGTAGAACACCCAACAATTTTCTATTCTATAAATCATTTACCCAGGAACACTATTCTGAGAAAATCACAATACAATTTTGAGTGAAATGGGTTATTTTTGGTATGCCGATTACAAATCTGGTCTTTGTTTCTCATATGAAGTCGTATATCGAGTCTGAAAATACGATTTTTTTCTCCAATGCCATTACCCTCTTAAACAGTATAAAAGATTACACATAGTTACAGAATAATAAGCATAGGTGTTTATTTCTTATACAAAGATTGTCTAATACTGCACAAGTATTGCATCACCCCCGACGGTGCCTATATAAACACCTACGAGCTGTGCATTGGCAGAGAGCCAATCAAAGTGAATTTGTTGAATTAAAAAGACAGTGCTTTGCATTTAGTTACAGTGTTGATGTCTTAGGTGATTTAAAAGAATATATGAAAGAAGCAAATACGTACGATTAAATTTGATGTTCGTTTGAAAAAATGGGAAAAAAGGGAAACTTTAGCATAATTGAGATGGCTTTTGGAAAGTCGTGTATGGCAAGATCATCTGCTTATGAAGAGTTTAAAGAGGAGCTGCAATTAATGTACTAACTAAGAAAAGCATTAACATAGAAGTAGTAATTATTGAACAAACATTTAAATATGTGTATTCACTTTATGCCCGCGTTTGGTCACATTGAATTGAAAAGCGAATAGAATAAGAAGGATTGGCAAATACTAGAAAGAGTGTGTTCACAAAGAAGGAAATGAATAGTGGATGACTATTATTACTGAGAGCGAAAGTTATGTGTATTGTTATTATGTTTTATTATAAAAATATGTTTAATTACAATATTTCAAAGACTCGACACTACATCGTTAACACTTGGTAACTAAATTTCGAGAAAGAGTTTATATTGACATTTTCGCGAGATTTATCAGATGTTGAGGAAAACTTGATCTTTGTGTAAAGAAACCGAGAAAAAAGCAATGACTATCGGAAGCTAACAAAAAAATTGTTTACCGTTGGTTTAAAATACATCTAATAGTTGAATCAAAATTGTTTAGTCAAATGAAACTAATTTGCTAAAAAGGATTGTAGCGAATTTGTGTTTCCATAAAATTAAAATTCTATTAGTAATCAATCATTTTTATTCTTTATTATTGTAGTTAGCTAAAAAATTTGACAGGGCAATACTATATATAATATTTAAAAAAGTGGATGACGATTATTACCGCAAGTGAAACTTGTATGTATTCGAAGACGAGGCAACAGAGCACGCAATACGTAGAAAAAGGACATCCACCAAAAATGTCCTGCTAAAGCTGTGATCATAGCATGTATATGTTTAAGATTCCACATTGCTAATTGAAAAGTAGAAGCTTCACCATAATAATGCTCGCTCGCATGAGAAGTTTGTAATGTCAGTCCATAGCTTCATGGACTTAAAGTACGGCGGTATCAAACAGAATTGGATTCTGTTAAAGCTTTAGACTTTTCAGAAAATGGTTTCTATCATTTATTTGAACAATGGCACCACAGTGGGAGTAAAGTTATTTTATTACAGAAGTACTGTAATAGAACGTGATAAAAGTATCGTTGTTTAAGATTAATGAAGTTCTAATAATATTAATTATAGTCTTTATTGCAAATCGCTCGTATCTACTAACAGAAAAGACAGCTCCCTTATTGTGCAATTAAATAACTATCTTCTACTTCTTAAGAAAAAACCAAATACATAAGTAGGAATACGGATTGAGACTAAAATTTTGTAATTTATCATTGCATTAAATAATTTATTTTGTATAAGTTAAAGTACTAATAGAACTTACGATTTTAAGTTTATAATAAAGCAGATTGATCTAAAAATAATGAACAATCAGGTTAACTATACTGATGAATAGAACCAAAATCTAACATCTTAGCGGAAGATTTCTTAGTCATGTTATACAGCTATATAATTTCGTCTCCGATACTAAGTTTGAGATAAAAGAAAGATTCCAAATAAAAATTTTTCTATTGATTATAAATGTTTCTTGGTATATCTTAAATTGAGAAGCCACACCGGACCAGTGAAGCAGTTAAAGAAGAAATCTAAATTGTTTTTGATGGATACGGAGAGAGACCCAGTCGTAGCCAATCTCATGATTCAATCAATCAATAAATGTAAACTGATTATAGTATATTCACGTTGTTATACACTAAACACAATTCACTTATTGTACTATCTTTTGTAGAGATTGTAAATAATTTTTTTAGTAAAGTTTTAAATCATTTCGGAATAATGTTTCATTAATTACATTATTCTATTATTTAATAATCGTTTAATTTTAAAGACAAAATTAATATTCCAATTTAATTTTCAGAGTCATTACGTTGCAATACACATGAGACAACATACTGGAGAATTTCCATATTTTTGTAAGCTTTGTGATAAACGATTCAATCAAGGTAATCAACTCAAGATGCACATGCGAACCCACACAGGAGTTAAACCGTTCGTTTGCGCAGTGAGTTTCCAATTTACAGAGACGCTTAAGGTAATTGAATGTTTAGGTACTTTTCAGACTTGCGGAAAAGGTTGCGGAAGAGCGGGAGACCTTGTCGTTCACATGAGAAGCCACACTGGTGAAAGACCGTTTATATGTGAACAGTGCCCGAAGAGATATGCTACGTCATCTCATTTAACTGTACACATGCGAACCCATAGCGGGGAAAAGTCACATGTATGTACGATATGTGGAAAAGGTTTTACCGAATCGCAAGGACTGAAATCGCATGTTCGGACGCATACGGGGGAAAGACCGTATCAATGCTACATCTGCGGCCTATGTTTCGCTCAATCTGGGGCATTAGGAGTTCATAACAAAACCCATCAACTTAAATCGTAACTGTTTGAAAATTTTTTAAATATCAAAATGGAATATGTTTTCAGTTTAGATAACTTCTTTGTATAATTTTATGAATGAATATTCGGTGTAATATAATTCTGACATGGCGATATCACAAGCATTCATTCTCTTCTATTCCATTATCTACTACCATGTACAATAAGATTCAAATCAAATGTCACTGGAAAGAAATGTAGAAACACCGCTATTTATGATTTGCTGAGACCCGTTTACTTATTACTCGATTGTCCCATTTTTTACTAGCAATTGTAAGAATTTAAAGAAAATAAAAACAACAGGATTGAATTTAAAATTGTGTACAGAATTATCTCAGTTTCGTATCACTGGGTATGTGAGCCTCAGCAACCCACAATATATAGAAAGTAATATTACTTGTTATATTTATTTACGGTGACCTTTAATTTGAAACTTATTGTACCTTTTACGAAACTAAGTTATCAGCTTACAGAAATGTATTATATGAGATGTCTAGTCCTTTATACAATTTACTATTTATAATAATATTTAGTATAAAACGAGTAATATTTGTGTGTATATGTATATAATAAATTAATTCCATACGTCCCTCCAGATAGGACGGTGATTGATTTAACTTTAAGCTCTAACTAGAAGAAGATAAAATTTTACTTTTGGTTTTCAAAATAATAATTTTTTAGATGTTCCTAATTTTATTTTTAATATGTTTGCATAGTTTCATAGTAGCAAAATAAATCGAATCAGTCATATTTTTCTCTTGTCCATTTCTCACTACCTAATAAATGCTACTATTCCAGTTTTTTCTACACGTGATTTTCGTAATAAGTAAAACGAACTAAATTTATTTGTACAACAATTTTGTATGTAACAGTTGACTATAAGTGATTTAAGTAAAATAATGAAATATTTAATTTGACGGCTAATTGTTCATCTTAAGATTTATATTTTAAGTTAGAATTATTTGATTTTTATCTTGTTAAATGTTTTGCAAATTGAAATTTGTAAGAAAAAATTGCAGATTTTTCATCAACCTAAGAATAAAATTGTTCAATCATTTATAGTCGCTCAACATTATACAATTGCACTAAAAGACATCTAAATGTAAATTCGAAAAATACAATAATAAATGCAATTTATAAATATAAATATTTCAATAAACTCTTAAGTATTACCGACAGTGTTTTTTTAATAAGGTTTATGGTGGATTCGCTCAGACGGAATTAGTCCTAACTTAGCAGTATTTCTAAAAATTGTGCTAGATGCGCGTCTACGTTTAATCAGGTTTTAGCAGCAGTATTAATCATCAGAATCTATTTAAAAGTTCATCGAAAGTAGCTTCGTAGATCAGACGCAGTAGTAACTCATAACAAAGTCCATGTTTGGACAGACGTATACTACTAGGGAACGTTAAGACGTGAATTGCTCTTATTTATTAGTTTACATATTTTTTTCAAAATATCTAGATAATGCAAAAAAAAAACTTGAATCAACATATCAATGATATTTTATTTGCGTTACCAGAAAATCGTATAACAATAATTTATTACGACTTACAACAATATTTCAATTGTAAAAAAATAAACAACAATTATTTATTCTTGTACATATTTGGTCTTAAATTATTAAAATGTATCCTATGTAAATACTTATGTATTAAAACACAGCTAAAATTATTCTTATCGAAATGCTACTTTTTAACATTATCAGGAACGTAATTATCTTTTCCAGGTATACCACTACCGGTAGCGTCACCTAACCACGGATACTGATTTGGACACTCCACACATGTTTCTAAGTATCTAGTGTCTGTAAAATTCACATCGGGTCTTTTGAAACTCAAGGCGCATTTGTTGGAATTGCTGCAACCTTTTCCTGGTAGATGATCGCGTTTCTTGCAGTCCCACGCTTCTAAATTGTGAATGTTTTTTACATTTTGCGGATCAGTCATCCACGTTAAACTCTGCGTTACAGTTAGAAACCATACATCTGGTCTGAGAATAAAAAAAATTAGAATGTAGTTATAGTATTTGAGGGAAAGTTGCCGATTATTAAACACTCAGTATTTATTCCAACTTTATAAGTAGATTTTGTGTTACTACCTATTTAAAAAATCTATAAAAGTATGGCAACGATGTGTTTATAGGAAATCTTTAATAGCGTCATTCGTTAGGAGCAATTTAAATATCTGCAGGTTAGCTAAAATCGATTAGATGAAGCATGGACAATCAAATACAAAATCAATGCTCCGTTACGCCTGCTAATTATGTAACCAATAATGATATTCCAAAGGAACAAACGACTTACGCTAACGTATAGTCCTCATAAGTACGAGCAAAACAACTCGTCTATTATAGGTTGAATAGAAACGACGATAACCAACCTGATTTACAGCCTCTTTATGTGTGTGAACAAAGATTATAAACAATTTCTGTAATCTGTTTGTTTTCCTATTCATTGGATTTACCTAGCTCGGGATATATATATATATATATATATATATATATATATATATGTATATGTATATATATATATATATATATATATATGTATATGTATATATATGTATATATATATATATATATATATATATCACTTATACCACATTCGCGGTGTTTTTTCGAAACACACAATGTTGTCACTATGAGCACCTCACAAAAACTAACTGCAATTTTGCTAAAATACTCAAGTATAAATACTTAATAGTTTACAATAACACCCTACCTTAAAATAAAATAACAATAATTTTAATAAAACAAAATACTCAGAATCGATCCTGAGGAATGGCTGCCTACCTACAGACCAAAATGTTCATATATGTATACAGCTTATTTTTTTGTTATATAAAATCATCCTAAGAAAGTACATTAAGTCCGTAACATCCTCTTATTAAATAAACTTTACGTATGCTTTCCTTTACAAGTATGCTGCGTTTATCGTCAGTCATCTCTACGTCGACTATATGTATTAGTGTAAATCGTTTCATACTCTGGAACGTCGTTGCTGGTTATATAACAAACAAGCGTAAAGGGTCATCAATTTTGCATCTGACAGTACATCGTATATATAATATTGAGGGCCACTTATTTTTCAATACCAACATACGCGAATTGAGTGAAAGCGAACGAGTATAAACTTTTTTGAAGTATTTCATTGCAAATTACAATTGTGAAATGAAAAAAAATTACGATCAGATCTAGGGAAAATAAGTAGGGGTGTTTACCCCTAATGGTATCTTGATAGCATCTAACTGACTAATTTTGCAATATATGTCCTTTAATTCGAAGCCAGTGACTAATTTAGAATCATCAAGAGCATAAGCTCCGCGACTTTAATTAATAATGTTTGTGGAAATCAGGCAGTTTTAAAGCAAAATCGGTCGATCAAGGTTATCTAGCCTCGCAATTGAATGTCTGAAAATGAAGCACCCCATAAAATAGACATCGAGAAATTTGTAAACAATTTTGTCGAGAAAAGATAGGAATTTAAGAAAAATAAATTTGTTAGTAAAAAATATTAATTTTTAAATGTAATTGAATTGAACGGATTTGGAAATGTTAGAAAATTCTAAAAAAAATAATTATTTACTAAATAACTTTTCTTCTGGCATATAATAATATATAAAAAAACACGCCTATTTAGATATACATCCACCGAAGATAAATATTATCTATTCCAGGTAACGCGGTTTTAAAACTGATCACAGAAACAAATGATATGAATTGCGTAGGCGTCATGTGCTTTTTGTTGGGACACATCGATGAGATGGTGGAACTTTCAGTATGTTAAAAAGGGGACTTATTTTCCGAAATTTTGTGACTATATACAATATATTAGACAAAGATGTGGCATGCGACACAATCGTTCTGGAAGCCAGTATGAATATATTTTACCTATGTACTAGAAAAGTTTATCAAGTGGCAGATACGGAAAGACAAGCCTAGAGGCAGCCCTAAAAATATGTGGATGGGAAAAGTAGGTCATTATAAATTTGGAAATAACATCTTTGAATGGAAACTGAAAATAGGAAAGAATGGTAAAGAAAAACAATGAAGATGAAGAAACACAGCAACATACAGACAAAGAAATAGAAAATAGAGAAAAAGGGGTGGTCTGATCCAATATTACTATTAAAGAGATCGAAGATCTCAAAAAAGCGGCTTTAATTCTGCCAAGAGTGTATAACCTTATAAAACTATAGCAGAATACTTAATCGATACATTCACGACTATTGCATATGACTTTTTGTGCCATTAGTGGTAATTTATTTATTCCTTCTCTAAAAAATGGCATTTATGATGAAAGGAACCGAACTTATTTTAAAAATAATGAAAATGTATGTCGTTCTTTTTATAGTATACCTCCAATTAATTTAAAATAATCAATGATTTTACTGTTAGCGTTTTCTTCACTATGTTTTACAATAGACACTTACAAAGTTTGAACCCAATCTAAGAATTTGTGTAATCCTTGTTCCAACTCTTTAATTGAAAACCAATTCGTGTGGAAGGGCATCATGTATGGTGCCTTGTTTTGTTCATAGTATCTACTGAAATCCTCTTGCAACCATTCTAAGACATCATCAGCGTCGTGATTATGTAAGACACATTGATCTAAATAGGGGCAGTGTCCACCTTCAAAATCTTCAACGTAGTGGGCATTCAGTGGTACTTCCCAAACACCTACAACAAATAAAAACTGTAATCCATAAGTTACTCCATCTACAATGTTTAATATTAAAATAACTAGAATTTGCCCACTTTTCTTATTTGCCAGATTTATAGAAGTTTAATGGAAGTTTAGAATTTGATAATTCTGCGAAACATTTAGACTTTCTAAAAGACTAATGAGAAGAAACTGTATGATTATAATGCTTGGAAAAAAATCGAAAATCTATTGTTAATTCTTTCGAAATATCATTTTTGATTCCGCACTTAGGGTACTCCTGCCATGTTCGATGTGCTATTCGATGGGAACATCTTCAATTTTTTTCCGTTGCTATTTCTGGTGTTTAGCTTGGAATAGTTACATATAGTTTGACGAAATACTCACGTGCGTTTTTTTTATTAATTCTTAGATTTTGTTTTGTAATTCTCGGTATTATGGCATAACATTCGAACTCTACTTTACGTATAATAGAAACAGATGCTTTCATTAAACGCAGTCTAATCTTAGACTATAAGTAATATTTAAATACAACGCTCTTGTTTTGCAACATAAGTGTTAATCCAAATATATTATTTTACTAATAGAATTGTCACAAAACTCAGGGTCGAAAATTTTAGTATTCGGACAGAATAAATTTGAAAATAATTTGAATGTTTTGCTCCTTTGTTTAGACCTTCCTGTTTTGTTTTATTTCCAAACAGATTTTTGCCTAACAAATCTTTTTCTTTTACTTACCTTTTTCCATCTATTCTCACTAAATGACCAAACCGCCCCAATTTTTTTTCTCCTAAAATATTCTTTGCTGGTATCACTCATATTTCTTCATTTTCTTTTCAATTCCTTTAATCACTCCTAATACCTCTCCTATGATATTTTACTTCGGCTACCAGTAGCCTTTTTAGTACTTTTGTAAAGATCCAGTCTTTTCCTCCATGCAGTAATACTGCGAAGTATATTGTTTTGTATACTGCATCTATACTTATTGTTTGTTAAGGTTTAGTAACGGTTTAGATTTTGGGAGTCTTTCACCTAATTTCTATAGCGAAATAGAATTTTGTCGAAAATTTAGAAATATAAGAAAATTTTAGTAAACATGTAGATCTGGTCAAATAACCTTGAACTAGTACGATTTTTGATTTCATGTCAATCTTATTGTTCGTGCGCCTTCATGAAAGTCATGTAAACTAAAGAGCTATAGACTCTCAATGGTGAGAATAAATAAGAAATACACTTTTCATTTGAAGACATTTCTTCCAGACATCTGAGATACTATGCTATAACATTTATAAAACACTCCGTTATTATACTATAAAATTCTTATTTTATATTCGTGGCTATACAATTGTATTCAACAAAAATTCTCGTTTTTGTTGAATTACGTTATTTATTTCGATTAGAAAATATGTACATACCCGGAAACGATTTCGAAGGGCAACTGCCAGATTTGCATTCATGTGGTATTTTGTAATCCAGAGTGTATGGCCATACTGGAACCGGGGATGGTGGAACACCTATTGAACTGTCATATATATAACCGAAATCTTCTAGTACCTAAAATATTATTTTCTGAGCAACTAAGATATTTATTAAAAAGAAATTACTTTGTACTGTGTGTTACGTCCTGGTTTTAAGAATGGCGCTCTCATTCCCACTACTTCACTTTTCGAAATGTTAGAGAAATAATTTAAGATTTCCCTCATTCCGATCATCTCTCCTACCCATTCTTCATAACCTTTATCCTGTAAACCCTGTTGTAACCTTAAAGAAAATATTTCATAAATTTTTCAAAAATTACTGGATAGATGTTCTTTGAAAAGTTTACTAGTGATGAAATTAAAATATATTTGTTTACATTTTAACAATAACAAAATTTATTTTTAAATTATGAACCCAGTTTCTTTTATTACTCAATATTGGCGACCAACAACAGAGTAAACAAATATTAAAAGATGTTCGCAAATAAAAAAATTCATACAATATATATACATATATATATATTATATTAACATACTACTGGCTGTCGTCTTCTCTCCAAATGTAATAATAAAATAATAATAATGTAATGTAGTGGTTCCTAAGTAAAGCATAATCTTCAATACTAGTTTAATTTATTTTTACCTAGCCCTTTAGTTAGTTTAGTAGCCCAACAGCGTGACCTATAAGGTCACGTTGTTGGTTAGAACAAGTCTTGACACGTTTACGCAGTTATCTCGTTTAATACTGCAGTTATTTGACTGATAGATATTTCCATATCGCTGATTTTGCAACCATGGAATACGCGGCTAAATCACAAAGAGCTATTATTTACTTTCGTTTAAAGAGGGTGTGAAACCTTCAGAAATCATTCAACGTTTCCAACATATATTTCGAGAGTTTGCAAAATGTAATAATATTGTCTATCGATGGATCGATCATTTTAAAAATAGCAGAACATCACTAGAAAACTATCTGCGTAGTGGACGCCCGAGCACCTCTGTAAATGATGAAAACGAATAATTACTAGTGTAGGAATACGTACACGATAAGTTCATGAGATTTTATACGAACGCTTGAGAGTGAATAAGATTTCAGCCGGCTGAGTACTGAGACTTGTTAGGACTGGAACTAAAATTCACTAGGTTCGACACATGCCGCCAACTTCCAGAGCATTTAGGCGATGAATTTTTGCAACCGATAATAACTACTGACGGAACATGAATACTTTACGTTAATCCTGAGACCAAAAAAACAATCCAAAGAATGGGAGCAAACCGAAAAAATTGAAAAAGTAATATTTTATTACAATTATCGCAAAATATTATCCTAAGCTTTTAGCCTATTAAGACAGACGCTTTGCAAGAAACGGCCTGAAAAATTGTATAAGTATCCGTTATTGCAACAATACAAAGCAAGACCTTATACTTGTAGAGCACCAATAATTGCGCTGGAAATTGTTTACACATCCATCCTATTCATCAAATCTGGCAGCTAATCTGTTATCAAATTTAAAAAAACTCTACGGGATGTTCGAGCTTAAACGGGGCAAAACTTGCTATAAGTAAATGGATTGCAATGAGTCCGAAAAAGTTCTTTGAGGACGATTTAACAAAATTAGTTTCGTATTAGGGTAACCGTACACAAATAAATTAAGATTATAGTGGAAAATTACATTGTAATTTTAATGAAAATTGACGAAAAAACAAAATATTGTAGAATAGAATAGAACTTTGGATGCATCTCCCATACTTGCAATTTGATATTAATAATTTCACTTTGTATTTTTATCGTAAAATCCTCCCGTTTTGAAACAGTTTCTCGACACAATTCTGTTTGTTTACTTACTCCTTGTTAATAAACATTCGAATTACTTTTTGTTCAAAAGAAATTTTCGTTAATGTTAAAATGCAAAATATATCAAACTTAAACTGTAATTTAATTTAGGATAATGAGGTGTAAACACCTTTACAATTAGACGGTATAATAATCGCAGTCAAATAACCATCATACAATATTTACATTCCACGAACAAAGTCCAAAAGATTTTGTGTATATTTTGTAATAAAAGCGATACACAAGAAAAGTTTTTCGGAAATCTTAAAATTATTTATTTTTCTCTATTTAGTGCATTGCCGATTTTTTATATTCGTTCTCCTCACATCTGAATGACGATATATAGATTAACCTAGTGCGTTGGGTAAAAATGACAAGCCTATCTATCTAAATAATAGAGAATACTAGAGCAATTCTAACCAATTTCCAAAAAACATATTAGCACATAAATAATATATAAACATTTAAATAAACGTTTCGTTGATGTTTTTATGATACTTTCTAACAATTTAGTTAAATTCACTTGACAAATATTTTTACGAACTCCCACTACAACTCAAATATACTGTAAATGTTATATACTATAAAACTACTGACATATATTAGTTGCATAATTTATCAATTTGTATATTTATAGAAATTCCAAAGTTAATTGGCGAATCTGCCTATCAAATTACCACTATGAATTTACCGTTAATATGTGTAACTTTTGATCTTTAACTTAGTATGTTTTTCGATAACCATTTATAGGCATTATATAACTTCACTTTTACATTCTTTATTTCGCGTATGAACGTACGTAATTTAAATTTACAAGTTTTTGGATATGCCCTCTTTTATATGTGCAGAATGGAAACAAAACAAATAAAAAGTAAAATGACTTATAATTTCAGAACAGAAGAACGACTACAGACATTCATTAGTTAAAAAATTTAAGACCAAAATAGCGATATTTAGATCGCTAAAACATAAAATACGCCTTCGAGTAAAAATTATTTCAATATCGTTATATCATAGATATTGTTCGGATCATTACCACCAACAAAGATATGAAAAATATGGACATTTAATATCGATACTGTTTACATAAATAAATTTCAAAATTCAAATTAAAATATTGTAGTTTGCTAGTACGAGCGTATTTCAGTAAAGACAAGGACTGAATTTATTACAATCATGTGCGATGAGTACAGAACGCTAAAATGCAGAAATTATTATCTTATTTTGGAAATTATTATTACTAACTTTATTAATACAGTGATTTCTAAGTTAACAGATAGAATAACCATTTTGTAAAAAGAATATGTAAAGTTTTCTAAATATTCAAAATAGTAGTGTATTTACTGAAAAAACATCATAACCAAAATACAGGCTGTCCCAGACAGTGTGCTCACCATCGTAAACGGTAAAAGATAGACAATAAAGAGAGTTAAACGGGACAAATATACATGACATCAGAACTTGCTATTTTAAACAAAAATATTTAAAAAATCAAACGATGTGTGTGCTAGCAGAAAAAGTAGAAATCGGAGTTTAAATTTTGTGGTCTAACTTATTTCATATATGTAAAAGATACTGAAATAGTATTTTGACATTATCAATGTATATAAATTTTTACGCAGGATTTAAATATGATATTGAAGCGCCTGTAGTTTTTACGCGTTTCGAGATTTTTATACAAACTTTCTTATTTTAAATACAAATCGTAGGTAGCTTTGATTGTATTAGAGAAAACATAATTTGCTGATTTCAATAATATAGGGGAAGCTGGGTATTTTTGGAACAGATATGTGTGGAAGAAAGCTATTTAAATAACTGTTATAAACTTTTCGCGCATAGTTTTGCTCCAGAAATACCCTAATAACCCTAGTAAGCAATATAATACATTTGTATATCTCCAAAAATAAACTATTGTTTTCTTTGCTGAGTGAAAGTGAATATTTAGTTCCTGTGGTAAGTTTATTTATAATTATAGCAAATGATGCGTGTTGATACGTATTCATAAATTATAAATATTTAAATATCGTAGAATCAACACAACTTTTTTGGATTAATACGTATATGCAGCGATAGTATGTTTGGGACAAAAGGTGTGGTGTATGTTTAAAACGCATCCCAAACATATCTCTAGTCGAAAGTGTTAAATTCTATAATTGGTTAAAAAGGGTGTCTAACAATTAATGTTAATATGTAATATTTAGGTAATGTTTATTTGTTATTTATAGAATAGAAATGAAAATATATCCCTTACGATTAGAGGGCTTATAATAAAGTAGCGAATAGCGAGAAAAGCGGCCAAAGGTTATAACATTTCAAAATCGACTCTTGCAAGTTATTTACAAAAAAATAGTCAATGATAAACCAAAAATGTTTCATTTCGTTCATATAAGTAGACAGATACTTTCTGTAGAGGAAGGATCGATACTTAGTAAATAACTGATCAAAACTACTGACATGCGTTACGCAAGACTATTGACATGACTTGACTCTTAAAGAAACACGACTGTTTGTATATATATATATATATCAATTTACCGTTGCCAACAATAAAACAGTACCAGACCTTGCAAAGTGCATCTATAGATTGGTGGAGAGGCTTTTTATATATTGTAAAAGCCAAAATTTATCCCAGAGAAAATCTAGCCAACTATTTCTTTTTACATGCCTCGTACCACCAGTTTCAGTGGAACACGTTTCTTTTCAGCAAACTAAAGACCTTATATGAGAAATATCGTTTTTCGCCATTTAACATTTACAACATTGATGGGACTAGTCTCAACACAGTTCAAATCTCAGATAAAATAATAGCTAAGAAGGATTAAAGAATCGAAGGATAAAGTAACATGGGTGGAGAGGGATAGTTTAGTGACTATTTGCTGTTCGTCAATGCGCTTAGGAATTCAGTCTCGCTATATTTTACTTTCCCGTGTGAATTTTAAGCGCTACATATTGAAAAACGCACCTGTAAGTTCAAGTGGAAGTACCAATCCACCTACTTGAATGACCAATTTTATTTTTCTTGCGTACATGGAGCATTTTGTTTCATAAGCTAAACTGTCCACAGATTCACTAATATTAGCAATTTACGACAACCATGGATCACACATTTACCTCGATATCATAAATTTTATGGAAGAAAATGGAAAAATCCTGATTACCAAATTTATATTACAGATTTACAAGAACAGTCAAAACTGGGATATATTATTATAACTATGATATTGCTACAATTAAATCCAATGTATTATACATAATATAAAACAGAAAATTATGCTCTCTCTGATAGTGTCAAAATCACCTACGATGTGTATTTAAAATTAATATAAATTCGTATAAACAACATCATATTTGAATTCTGCGTAAAAATGTGGCTTTACAATATTAAAATGCTATTTCGATGTCTTTTAAATGAAATAACCTAAACGATAAAATTTAAATTGTCAATTTTTTAAGTTTCTTTTTGCTTAAACTTGTAGGCTATATCGTCATGAACATTTCGTTTCAGTTAACCAACTCTGTCGACTCAATGATAAGCCTGGGACATATTAAATATAAAATGCGCCTTGGTAATATTATGGTATTTAACGATTACAATCCTATGCGTGTGCTTTCGCGTCTATATTGCATACGTATTTACCAGGTGTACCGGAAAGTCATTACCGTTTTTTTTTCTAAAAAATTTTCAAAAAAATGGAAAAATTTATTTAGTTAAAGTATTAGCCATTTGATCACACATCTTGCCCATCTTCCAGGAAATTTATGGATGCCATCCTCAAAAAATTGTTTTCCCTTTGTGCAAAACTATTTATAGAGCCAATTTCTAACTTCTTCGAAATTGGCGAAGTGCTGCTCTGTAAGCGCATGTCCCATTGACGCGAGAGGTGATGGTTGGACGAGGTCAGGTCTGGAGATTACGGCGGGTGCGATATTATGTGCCATCCAACTGCTTTCAACGCTTCCTTGCCAGTTTTGCTGTATGAGAAGGAGCGTTATCGTGCTGTAAAATCACTTTATCGTGTCTTCGGGCTCATTCTGGACGTTTTTTCTATCAATGCATGGTTCAAATTGATCATTTGTTGTCGGTAGATATCAGTATTAAGTGTTTTACCAGGTTTCAGCAGTTCGTAATGCGCCACACCACTTTGGTCCCACCAAACATAGAGCATTGTTTTGCGACCAAAACGATTTGACCTTGGAGTCGATGGATGATACTATGGATGATAACTATGATTTTTTGCGCTTAGGGCTTTCGAAATAAATCCATTTTTCGTCACCCATTACTATTAGATGCAGAAATGACTTCCGGTCATACCTTTGAAGCATTTAACAGACGATTTTTCGATTTTTCATTTGCTTGTCATTCAATTGATGTGGCACCCATTTTTCCATCTTTTGGATTTTTGTGATTGCTCGTAATTTGTCGCTAATCGTTTCTTAGGCCATATTTAATGCTTCTGACAATTGTTTTTGAATTTGGGTTGGGTCTTCATCCAATAACTCCTGCAGTTTCGTATCTTTAAACTTTTTCGGTCTACCAGAACTTCTTTGATTCGCACATTGAAATCACCACTTTTGAATTGTCGAAACTAAGCCTCACAAAGTTTTTATGATTGGAGCATGCTCACCGTAAGTGTCTACCAACAAACGATGACTTTCAGGGGCTTTTTTCTTTTGATTAAATAAGAAAAGTAATGCATGTTGCAAATGCACTTTTTCAGACACGAAGCTCGATATTTTCAAAGAGGTGCAAATCTATGACAATGTTACTTTCGCAAAATATAACATATATGATTTCGAAGCTTGGTGTCAGTAGAATGAAACGATATATGTGTCAAATCATAACATTGCATACTTAAGCCCGCTAGGCTAAAGTATGCAATGTCATGATTTTTGACATTTGTTAGAAAAACCGGTAATGACTTTCCGGTACACCTGGTATATATATGTACATATATGGGAATGCAGAAGAGTACAATTCCGTACATAAATTGCAATACTGCCGAACTGATAGACATTACTTTTGCAACAAACTGTATACACATGCATATATCTATGTATTTGATTCATGAACTAGGCAAACATTGGATAATGAAATGTGTCTGGTAGCGTCAAAATGAGTATTTTCTTTTAATTTGTACTCACTTTTACTTCTTACGTAATCAAACAATCTTTCATAGACGTGGTAATTGAACAACGGCTACATCAACGAAGTAAAAGTATTTTATATGCATGCTTTAGAAATAGAACATAATTTATGTAACATTTTATTTTCTCTTCTTTGCAATGTATTTAGAAACGTAAAACATTCGTTTCTTTCTTTCGATTCTAATTATTTACGATTTTATTCTTTTATATCATTGCTACTGCAGTTCGTTAAACATTTTCGCGCAATAATGCTGCGGAACCAATAATTTGTTCTGTAAAATTACGAATTTGATGTAGCCATTCAACATAAATTTACAAAGGAAACAATATTAAATAAGATAAATTAAAAAACATAACTTACGAGATGGTCTCCGTGGCGATTTCGTGACCATCGTTCGCCAGCTGCTGGATCATATGATAATTACTGTATTCGTGAGATATAAAGAAAGTACCTCTGATTGGACATCCATTCGGATTCAGACGCTTGTTGAAAACTTTTCTATAGTGTTTGTAATTGTTCAGATTGACGGCACCATCGAAGGTCATTAAGATCATTTGTGGTATCTAATACACAAACACATAAATAATAATTTTCGATTGTATTCAGAAGTGTTTTTTGTTAATACCTTTAAGGTATGCTAATAATATTCAGGACTAATTTGCTAGATTAAAACTGATATTTAATATAATTATTGAAGCCACACTGTTACCGTATTATTTTTGAACGTTTCGGTCTTACTTATTTCCCAATTTTTGTCGTTAAAAAATAAACAAAAATACTGTTTTCTTTATGTAAGATTCTTTTTCTTTCTTTATATCAATACAGAGGACCATATGTACTTTTATATATACTTACTTTGTATAAGACCGAAATGACCAAAAAAATAAATAAAAAGTTTGAAATTAAAACGTCGAAAAAGGAAAGAAGAATTAAACTATTACTGGGTAAATATAGTTGGATATTGTATTTAATCGAATTAATCAAAAAAGACAAAAAACCCTTATCATATGAATGTTCATACTCTGTATACATACTTATTTCAACAATAAAATTGTCATAACCAGCAGAGTATTAATCACAGTGTCGCACTTGGATCCGTAATAATGATTACACAGAAAAGATTCCGCACTCATCCCTTCAAAACCAAAAAGCACTGACGTTCACAAGATATGGTATCAGACTCTGATCTGCGTTGACCACATGATGTCTATTTTTCACAATAAAGATACTCTCGCAACTGTCTAATTCACGGTAATTGTTTATATTTTTGATTAAATCTAGACAATCCGCGATTACGCTATGATTATTTTCTATTACATGTTTTGCTAAACTGAAGTTCTCAGGCCGATTAAATTTAATGCGCTGGATATGTTCTTTAGACAGGGTTTTTATTGTTAGTTTAGTTTGATCAATGTATTTTTTATCACAATCTCGATAACTTTTTTTATATATCCTGGATTTCTGATTGAACTCTACTTTATTTTTTGTATGTAACTTGAAATCCGCCTTCCTTAAAAACCTTCTTAACATTTCTTTTATAACTCGGTGAAACGGTAAGCATATAAATTGTTTATTGCAATTCCATTGCTATTCCATTTTGAGATGACAATCAAATTGTATCAGGGATTGCATTTTTAAGTTAGCTTTTCTAATTAGTCATGATTATTTTCGAATCAAAATCATTACGTCTTGCGATGTTTTTAATAAAATTAATTCTTTTTCGTATATTACTTTTGTTAATGGGGAACTTAACAAACGATTAATGTGAAAGTTGACAGAAACCATCCTTCTTTGTATGCTATGATTTGAATCCGCCGTTATTAACCTATGAACATTGGTTTCTTCTCGGAAATTATCAATTTCTATTTTATGATTATTTCTAATTTCTAGGGTATCTAAAAAAGGTTAATTGTTTTTTTTTCTATCGTGAATTTGGCCGACGGGAATTTTGAATTCAATTGCTTAACGAAATAGGCTAAATTAAGATGTGTCGAAAATCGCGAAAATATCTTCTGTGTACCTCATCTATACTCTTCGAAATATTTAGCGTTGTGTTTAAATTCAACTCCAGAATGACTCATGAAAAGAATTATTGAATTGAAGAATTGAAATGGAGAAAGAGAATTATCCATTGCTGTTCCTTCTTTTGGTTCATAGAAATTACCTTCGAATTGGAAACAATTTTGAGACGTACATAAGTTTGTCAATCGCAAATAAATAATAAAAATTTTATAACTTGGGGGTTAATTAAAGGTGCGCTATACCCAGGTAAGTTTGATAATTAAGTAAAACTTTACTATTGTTTGCGGTTTTCTTTGTTATGTAATGTGATTTTATGATATTGAGTTTGTAACCTTTCTTTTCTACAAGTAAAATTTCTAAATTTTTTATTGTAATTGTATATATATCCGGTTTCTATCAGACGATTAGCTAAACTGTAGTGTTCTTCAGGTGTTCTTCAAATCTGACTTTCAAATTCCTGTCTGTCTGAAATATATATCTTTTAGGACAATCATTACAAATTGTTCTGTATATATCTGAATTACTGACATTTATCAACTAACTCTAATTCAGTTATATACGGTTGATGAAACCTGCTTTTGCCACTATATTCTTGAATTCAAATAGTAATTTCAACAGTAGAAACATCATAGTAGTTCTTTACCCTAAAAAGCTAAGGCATATCCGATTTTTTGGAATTCGAGGGGGATAATTTTCGTAGAAAATGTTGTTCTGCTAGATGAAATAAAGACATTATCGGGACTTAGATTACTTAAATTACCTAGAACGCCTCATTAAATTTTTTTTTCATTCCAATGTGCCTTTCACATAAATTAAGTTTGATTAATCGAACTTCGGGTCTAATCAATCCCATCGAATCTAGCCCCAAATAACTTCCAGTTACTCCCCAAACGTATGCAGTCCATACGGGATCAAGAAAAAGGTCTTAGGGGATAAACCAGATGGAGAAAAAAAAACAGATATGGATGAATTTATGAAAAGCTTAAGTGCTACAGGTGTGTTGAGGTATAGTCAAAGCAACAAATTTCTGCAAGGTGTGGAAAAAATAGTGTAGATTCGAGTAGGAATGTTGGAGGATAAGTCAGTGATACACAGAATGCCCATCCCTATAGAAAGAAAATGCAAAGGTTTCGTCATGACACTTAGATACATTTCAAGAGAGTGGGGGGCGAATGACTATCGTCTTGGAAAACTGTTTCAGAAACTTTAATGGTAGGTCAAAGTCCTTTATGAACTGCAGCACCAAGAAGAATGTGGGAATTCAATTTAATAGCTTCACCAATTTTGTACTTCTGACAAATAAAACAGCTTTTACATCTTTTTAGGATATTTATTGAGTCGTCTACAAATTGCCACTTTTCAGACTTGTTACATTATAGAAAAAAAATATAAGTACCATTCCTCGTTATTATTTTAAAAACGATCCGGTTGCAGCTCTCATACAAAATATATTAGCGATTCCCAAGCGCTTAATAGTGCTGTTGCTTAATTCGGTGTGGGACTTAAGTGTTAGTATTTCTCTGTTTGACATGGATCACATGAATTGATCGTGACTTAAAATCATCGTCCATTATCATGTTGCGAACACGTATCATATTTTTTAAATTAACTTCTATAGCAAACTTTTATTTGTGTTTATTGTTATGTAGCGAACTGCCCTAAACCAACTACAGACAATTGCCCAAAATGATTGTTCATCTCCAAATGACAAATACGACATATAACTACGACTCGTATACTTATTGTACATCGAAATTAATTTTTTCATTACATTTTGAGAACAATTAAAAATGTTCGTTGTTTTAGCGCTTAATAGAGTTTAAAAAGTCAGTACTTAATCAACAATATGCCTAGTTTAACAGAGTGAATGTTCGATATTCTTAGAATACAAAAGTAGTGTTCACAACTACGTGTACAAACATTCTATCATGTTTCGTTTTTTAAAGTTGATCTTGTTTGATTATTATTTATATCACCAATGTAACTGAACAATTAATGCTTATAATTAATTATTCAGTTTCTTTGTTAATGTGAATAATAATAATCAAACGAGATCAATTTTAAAAATCTAAACGTGATAGAACGTGCACACAAAATGTTTGTATAATAAATATTTTATTAATTCCGAAAGTTTTATTGAGACAAAACATTATTTATAAATAACTTAACAATGTAAATGCGAATATTCTAAAGTTATGTAATAAATAAAACTAGATTTAAATATGTGCTTCAGTGTTTTCTGAAATTTCTTTTAATCTACTTTTGGTATTTAACAAGAGAGAATTAATACTTTTATTTTAAAAAACAACTAAAACGAATGTTTGAAGAACGTAACCTATTTGACATTTTAGCAAATGCTAATTTTACAGTCTTTTATTTTAAAATATTGCAATAAAATTATAAAAAAAATTAGTTTCTCAGGTATGCACATATTTATTATGTTAAATTGTACTATATCATATTTCGCTAAATTAAACAAATTCAATTCGAAATTTCGTATATTAATTTATTCATCCACTAATTAGAAAGATATGGATAGACTTGATAGCTATCGCTGCCACAGTAGTGTTATTTGTATATTGCATTATCATCACATATAAGAAACAGTTAAAAATTTAAAAGCATGAATACATTATTTATATCTACTACAAAAAATTAAATGCAACGCAAAGTAGTTGAGAGAAAGGCACGAAAGACATTGAATAATTTATAAATCACTGCGACACAGACTAGTAAGTTAATAATCAATTTCAGATATATTAAAAAGTGCTAGTAAAATTTCCGAATTTTATAATAAATTATTTATAGTCAAAGTGTTTATGATGTAACTAATAGTAATCTTTGTTGGTGAGCATGTTTCTAAAAAAGTAAATTTCAGTATCGATTAAGAAATGAAGCAAAAAATTGGCTATTCTTTTATTCTTTGTCGCATTTTCGTTAACTCATTTTAATAATAATAATAATTTATTATCTAATAATACTGGCCAATTACAGGATAATCTAAATAAAGAATTAAGTAATAATAATATATACTAAAAAAGAATAAAGTGTCCAAAATAAATTATAATTTAAGAAAAATAAACCAAAATAGGACAAAAATGAAAATCATTTTGTGGACTTACAAACCAAAGTTGATTTTAAGGTATCCAACTTAATATTAAACATGTCAGTATTCAGACAATCAATATTAAAGCTTTAACACACGGCCAAAATCGGAGATTGAGAATAATGACGAACATTAGCAAGAAAGATATAGAAAATGTCATTGTATCAAGAGATAAGTCTCAGAATGCATAATGAAAATTGCTCTAATATGTATGAGACACGAAGATAATTTGACTTATCGTGCGATCACGCAGAGATTCAGAGAGACCTAATTTCTCTCACAAGGTCATCATATATATAATTTTCATACTTATGAAAATATAGTCTTAATAAATTTCGTTTGAAGACTTTCTACAATCATCCTCATATATCGATATAAAAAAGCGATTCAAATTTCACCTGCATTTTATTCTTTTTTGGTCGATACAAACTATAATTTAATATTATATTACATGATTTTTCGAAGTAACAACACCTTTTTAAAATACGCTTGTCCCATCTCTCCGGTAACTTCTCTATTCTTGTCCAAAAAATTTTTTTTGGTTGCCGACGTAGCCAATTTTGCGCCGCATCTTACAGTTCCTCATTAAAGACAAATCGGCTGCTTCCCAAGAACTTTTTGAATGGCCCAAAGACATAGTAGTCACTCGGGGCCAAGTCCGGATTATATGGGGGTGAGGCAGTACCTCCTAACCCAATTTAGCTAAGAGACCGCGTCTTTTTGTTCATATGACCAGCTTAACCTTTCCAAGCAGCTTGTTGTAAAAAGCTGAATTAATCATTTTTTTTCGAAAAAATCGTCCAATAGCGTCCCAGAATACAGTCACCACCACTTTGCTAGCTGATGGTTGTGTTTCAAATTCAAAGATGAGCTTGAGTGACGCCATTCCATGCTAACATTCTTGCTTTCTGGAATATAATGGTGCGAACTTGAAGTCGCTTCTGCTGTTGTTCCGCGGAAGGTTGTTTTAACCTTATTTTAACCTAGTCGTGAATAGTGTGAACACTACTAACACTAAAGTTTACAATCCCAGCAATTTTCTCCACAAATACTCATCTACTGCTTCGAATCAGCTGGGCACGCTGGACGGACAGCATGCGGCAAGTTCACCACGCATTCACGACCATCCTGGAAAGATTTACACCACTTAAAGACTATTCTGAGTGATAAATACTCTTCTTCAACCTATTAATGAGGTTTCTGATGAATATCAGTCGCTTTTACACCTTCATTGAAAAGGAATTTAATAATTATTGTATCAAATTCTGGTGCAACAGAATTTGACATATCGTTGCACGACGACATTGTGAATGCAACTGACATTATTGATACAATCAAGTTGCAGTTGTTTATGACGTTAGCTAACATGCTTTCTTCGATGAATATAAAACCGCTTTGCAGTGTCTCTTCATTTGCGTTTAGGAATAAATAAAATGCAGGTTAAATTTGAATTACCCTCGTATTTGAATCCCTCCTCGGTTTTGTTTGAGTCAAATTTTCTAGAACTTTGTTTCAATTTGTAGCTGCTTCTCTTCTTTTCTTCAATCCTGTAGCTTGCTGGATGTGCTTTTCCACAATTACAACATTTCGGTGGTGCATTCGCTGGTTTTGACATTTTTTGAATCGTACATACATGCATATTTAACACAGATCGTTGCATGTCTACAAAATGTGTGTCCGTAAAGTTAATAGAAAAGTAGTTTCGAATATCTTAAAAAATTAAAAATTGTATAGGGCGATCATTCTTGTTACCAGACTTACATAATAGATATACGTGATACATTTTCTCCCTTAAAATTAAATTAATATACCAGAGGATTTAACAAAACATGTTTACAATCCTTAATTATAAAACTGGGGATAAAATCTGGACCCATAAGTTTTAGCTTCATAAAGATTAAGTTTCTACATACATGGTTGGGTTAATATTATCTATAATCAAATTACATAAGATGAATACCGATTGAAAATTAGATGCAGAAGCGAAAGTAATATTCATTAAAAAAATAGGGTTACAGAAAAAGAAGCTAAAAGGAAAGAAATAAGTAGAGGTGTCTTGTTTAAATGTAGATTTTTTGTCTAAAAAAACAGTATTTTAAATAAATTTTTTAATCCTGAACAACGATACAAATACTAAAGATATAAATTACCACTACCGTTCACTTTCTTCCCAAACTCCTGTATCTTTCTAAGTATTTGTCTTGCATTTCTATAGTCTGGAATCCACATCGCATGTATGTCCATCACTTTTTGATTTGTTAACCTTTTTCATTCTATTCCTTCCATTTTAACTTCTTAAAATCTTCTTTTTCGTACTTTTCATATTTTTGCTTCAATTTAGTTCGATAATCGAGACTTCGTTATAACAACTTTGCAGTTTTTGATGTGCTTTTAGTTATAACTAAATTAAAAAAAAATATGGTACACAGCCAGTTGCCATTAAATCAAGAACACATGTAATGGTGGCAACGAATATACTTATGTCAACTTTCTTTAATAATAAGGAACTCTACTTTGATTTAATTATTATCTTAGATGGAATTGCAACAATTGAAACTTTAAAAACTCTATATATCGTAAAATTATTTTCAGTTCATTCACAAAACACATTCAGAAAAAGCTATAACAATGATTATGATTGCAGTTCATTCTCTACAAACATATGCATCTAGGTCAAGTGTTAGATGCATTTTTTACGTAAATAAGTTTGTTTGCACGTTGAGTTAATTGCCTAACGATATTTAAATTTTATACACATTTTAATTGGCTTGTAAATAAGAACTTGAACTTAATATTTAAATAAAGTTCATGTTTTCAAGCATTTATTTTATAATTTTCATTGTTCAAAACAACTTTAATATAAGTGTGAATATTTTTAATTAGGTCAACTGGACAATGGACAATATACGAGAGTGAACTCAAAAGTCTGTGAAATGAAAATAAAGAAAATAACTTTGCGGCTTAAAAGTACCTTTATTTTTCAGGATACACGTAATAACTGCCACTTCTCTATATTTGGATCAACGATAATTTAACGTCTCCATGCCTTGATAAAATTCAGAACAACTATTCGTTCATTTTTGCCATAACAACAATACCTGCGTGAGGTCGTGCATTGTTTTGCGTTAATTTGTCTGGAAGAAGTGTTGATTTGATCTTTTGGAGGGTAATCGACAAGAATAAATACATTTTACGTTCTAACAAAATGGAAGACATTACCTTTCCTGTAGATGAAGCAGTCATCGCCTCTGAGAGAGGACAACTACTGTGCCGCCACCGTTGAGATTGTTGTTCTGTTTTGAGGGTATTATTATGAACTCAAGTCTCTTATGTGGTAAAAAATCGGCTTATAAGACCTTTTTTCGAAAACATTCTAAACACTCACGAGAATTTGCATCCATACAAATTTTTGAACATTTTTTCAACAATTTGTGGTACACTGGGAGGTTTTGGACGTTCACTATGTGGTGTAGCTCTAACGTTTGTATGATTACATTTGAACTCAGGAACCCATTTATGAATAGTAGAAGATGAAGACGCCGAGTTCTTCGAACTATCCTTCATTATGAACATTTGTCCTGGTAAGCCCTTCAAGAAGAAGTGTTTAATGACAGCACTTATTTCAACACTAAACAATCGTTACTACGAAACTAATAAACGTAGCAATCTGAAATTTAATAGTTAACTTGATCAATAAGGTTGATATATAACCCCTTTCCACATTAACTTTTGTAAATTCTGTATACGCATTTCGACAACCAAGTTGTCATCATCAGCAGATAACCTCAAAGTGTCGCACCTGGTAAAACACGGCGAAAAACAACTGTACGAAAATCAAACTCCGTACGCGATCCACACCGCTAAAAAACCAAGATGTACACTGTGTTTGTTTCACAAGATTTTTAAAAATTATTTTTGCTTAAACTAACATGCACTACATTGAAAACGGGGGTTACGGTCAAGACAAGTGCCTGCCTATGATTTATTATATTGTTCCTCCTCTGACATTAAGTAGAGAGAAAAGGGACGATTGTAAGGGGCCTGTCTCATTATTGTTCACCACATGGTTTAAATTCTTAAAGATGTGCATGCTTTCATACGTGTCTAGTTCTCGATAATTATACACGTTTTTTATCAAATGTAAACAATCCATATTAACACTGTGGTTATTTTCATCGGCCAAACTAAAAGATCGATCGAAACCAGGTATAAAGAACACCTTTCGCACATAAAATTCAACCGACCGGAAAAATCGGGTATAGCGAGACATGTGTTGGAAAATAACTACAGTGTTAATATGGATTGTTTACATTTGATAAAAAAAGTGTATAATTATTGAGAACTAGA
The DNA here is from genome assembly GCA_031893035.1 of Dermolepida albohirtum. Taxonomy (NCBI): domain Eukaryota; kingdom Metazoa; phylum Arthropoda; class Insecta; order Coleoptera; family Scarabaeidae; genus Dermolepida; species Dermolepida albohirtum. Next base: position 473,920 of record JAVIWB010001490.1, on the reverse strand, counting down.
CACGTATGAAAGCATGCACATCTTTAACAATTTAAACCATGTGGTGAACAATAATGAGACAGGCCCCTTACAATCGTCCCTTTTCTCTCTACTTAATGTCAGAGGAGGAACAATATAATAAATCATAGGCAGGCACTTGTCTTGACCGTAACCCCCGTTTTCAATGTAGTGCATGTTAGTTTAAGTAAAAATAATTTTTAAAAATCTTGTGAAACAAACACAGTGTACATCTTGGTTTTGAGCGGTGTGGATCGCGTACGGAGTTTGATTTTCGTACAGTTGTTTTTCGCCGTGTTTTACCAGGTGCGACACTTTGAGGTTATCTGCTGATGATGACAACTTGGTTGTCGAAATGCGTATACAGAATTTACAAAAGTTAATGTGGAAAGGGGTTATATATCAACCTTGTTGATCTAGTCAATCAACCACAGGCTCCATCAAATTCAACTTAATAGTTAATATTGTTAGCAAGACAACTTTGCAGGTTACACCATACTGACTTTTCAGCTCACCCCAGCAGTAAAGAATAATCAAACATATTTTAAGGTAATACATATCAAACATCGGTTTTTCATCTAGTGGAACGTTATACATCTGCGCAATTTGTACGATATTTGTAATAAAAATAGAATATGTAATGTACGTAAGCCTTTTGTAAGAGTAAAATTAAGATTAATTGTGTTCAAATATTTACTTATAATTCATTTTTTGATGATGCATATGAATTTATACTTAAAACTAGTGTAGCGCCTGATGCTTGTAACATATGTACACAGAGTTCATGGAGAGACTACCGTACATAGCCAAAAAACTGCAACGTTATTCGATAAATTTCATTATACAGAAGATCTTCAAGAACACTTGCAGATATTTGTAGATTAAATGTTAAGTATACCATAGTGGTATGGCATCATGTTATAAGCAAAGTTAGTATAAGTGGATATTCCAAGAATTTTCTCAAAGAAATGAGTTGAATTCATCAAATGCGTGTTCTTGTGTTCTTAATATATGATGAGAAGCAATTGCAAAATTTTCTAAATTAATTTTCGTATAACTAGTTTTGAACAAAGACTCAAGTATAATAATACTCACTATTAAAATTTAACTTGCTCAATAGGTTAATGAGATCGAGGTAAAAATGTACTTCTTTACTACGTTCATAAGAAAATTTGATGAAATTTTTAAAGAACTTTAGATTATTTCAAGTTGGTTTTGGAAATTTACTTAAAAATCCCATAAAAAATACCAAGATCAAAACTAAAGTAAGTTAGAAACAAGATTATAATCAGAAATATGCCTATTAAATGAATAATTAGAATTATACACTCAATATAAAGAACACTTAACACATATTAAATTCAACAGAAATATTGAATAATGAAGTGTTGATTCACATATTTTCAAAACAGAACATAATGTAACATCGGCGTTTTTACATTAATTAATATTATTAAAGAAATGAGAAAGTGGTCAACGAAGTATCCAATAAAAATTAAAAGTATTAAGCAACTAAGGCTAAATATAATTTTGTTTTTAATATTGTAAGAGGATCTAAACACTTTTCTTTTGGCACCTCTTTTTTTCTCCTTCAATTTGCATTTAATAATTGCCCAATATTTTGACGGGACATCATTTCAAACGATTTGAAGGATTAGCAATTTCGGATATAATTTTAACATTATAATCCGAATACCAACCGAGAGTAGTTTTAGCATAATGGACTGTCGTTAAATCAGGCCAAAATAACACTGAACTCCCGTGATTCTGGTTTAGTGGTAAAAAACGTTTTTGAAAACACTCAGTATCTACTTACTAGATGATTGTACTGGTAGTAACAAATGTGTTGCTTTTTATGCCGCAAGAGAAGTTTTACGTCAAATTTATTCAGTTTCTTAGTTTTAGATCTATGATCGATATCGCCTCGTTTATGCACAACATGAAATCGTTAACCCCCGATAATTGTTTAGAATCAGCCTTTAGATATGTTTGGCAGTCCACAATGCAATCAATTTTTTGCTGTTTTTATTGAATCATCTTTTAAATGTTGTGTATGTACGAATTGAATACATCGAATTTGCTTACGACATCATAGACGGAAAGGATTGGATTTTTCTAAAACTATTCAATTACGCCTTAATTTTCCTCCTGAACCTTTTTTTTTTATTTAAACCGAGAGTTAGTTTGTTAGTTGCCATTACCTTATGAACTATCGATTTTGTAATTCCTACTTAGATGACAAATATTCTTATACGTATTCGATACGTTTTTTCGTGATTCAATTTGTTTGATAGACATTTTAAATTTTTACAATAGCAATTTGCCTTAACATGAAATTACACTACATAGGCAGCGATCTGTAAGTATGGCAGATGATTATAGTCTATATGTCATGGTTAATTTGTTTATAGACAACAACAAAAACGTTTTTATGGATATTTGAAATGTTTAATGGTGCTTTTTGACTATTGAACATAATTCCTTAATGGGTGAAATGATGTATGGACTATTACTTAATGCTATACCAAGCGTATTTATTTATTAATTTTCATATTTTTAATAAAGAATCACCATTTCTTTTTACTTATTTGTTATATTATTAATTGTTATATTTTGGTTCACTGATAAATATATATCTTCTGCCTAAAGTCTTGGCGAACATATATAAATGATTGGAAATAAAAAAAACACTTTTACAACAAACGAAATCATTTTTAAATATGTTTTTTGTATTTTTAAGAAATGGCCGTAGATATTTCCGTAAACATCTGTTTCAAAAAGTATAGAATACGCTTCATTTTAAGTAAATTAAAATTAAAATATTTGTTGCTTACATCTTCAGGGTCAAGTCCGCCTGGTATAAGAGTACCATCTTTAGAACAGAAGCAGTACGGAAGGCTGCATTCTGCTAGATTACATTTCTTCGCTAAATCTATCGGTGGTTCAGTTATAGGTGGCTGAGCTGTTATTGAAAAATAGTGTTTACAAAATCATTCAAGAGTAATTGAAATTGAACTTACTAGTGGCAATAGGACCACATCTAGCTTCATTCTTGAATGTACAGAATTTACTAATATCATCGAAATAAAGTCCCGATGGACACCGATTTACATAAGGGTATCCGTCAACGCACTGAAAAAGAAAGTTGCAAGAAACATAGGTATATATCACATTGAATTATTTAATTTTAAACTAAGTTTCTAACTGGACAACTTAGAATACTTGGAATACATGGAAAGGCTTAGTTAAATATGGAATTAATACCTGATAAAACCGTCGACATGTTTGTGGGTCAGCGTAATTACCATTTCCTACATCATGAGGGCACTCAAATTCTTTTTCTTCGATTTTTGGATCTGGCTTCTTTTGCGCCTCCACTGAAAATAATACAATTCTTAGTTTTTCCGTTACATAACCGTCACCATTACAATTCATAACATTCAAGTATTTGACATAGCATGTTCCGGTAATTTCTACGGCTAGTTCTCCAGTGTCAATAAAATTTACATTTTCTTTGCTTCGGACGACGGCTTTCTAGGAAAAGTGAAAATAGCTTGGAATTTCTTTGAATTCCGCAAATAAAGATGTATAATCTTAAATATTCATTTACTTTTGTAAAGTGATACTAAAAGTTCCTCATACATACTGAGTATTTGTCTAGTGTACCTCTTTTCACTCGATTTAAATTTTGGTAGAAAAATGACGTCAATTTTAATGAGATACTATATAAACACGATAAAGTTGTAGACATACTATACGCAACGCACAGAGAATGTCTAATTCACTTTCTATTCTTATTTTAATCGATGGTTGGCAGATGTTTTTACTATATTAGCAAACGAAAAATGCGGTTGCCTTTTCTTTGCACGTATTGCACGGCAGTATTGAAGAACGTGATCTTCTGATCGTGTAAACGGTATTATTTCTTTTGTTATGATTTATGTAATGCATTTTCCTAATTGGTACAATACCACAGTATCGGAGTTCTGATATAAATTTGTTTATTTGTTATATACGTAGAGTATATATAATATAATAAAGACATTGAGTACTCCATCTGCATTGGCCAAAAAGAAAATATGTGGTTTTAATTTTTGATGAAGTTTTTAAATAGCGAGAATAATATTAATTACAATTGCAAAAAGATTTTTATAAAATAAGAATCGATAATCAATAAATAAATTTACCAAATAGAATGCTTAGATCAAGCCATTAGACAGAAATGGAAGGAAGTGTTATGAAGAATCACTTTGCGTTGTCGGGTATTACGTGAATATGCAAATAAATTATTTCAAGTCTGTTCTTATTTTTTGAGTACAAGTACATGTATTTAGAAACATGTGCTTTAGTTTTTTAATTAAAGAGATTTCGAGCTAATATCCACGTATAAATGTCATTTATTGCCGAATTAACTTTAAAGGTTTAAAGGTTTATTGGAGTATTAAAAATTCAAAATTTTGCTATTCGGAAAATCTCATTATAAGAGTTAATCTGGTTTGTAGACTTCCGCGGTCGTAGTCCATACTATCTTCTTCTGGGCTTCCGGGCTGGAATCGCGTCACTGGTATAACTGCCGACGTTTCAGTGCGACAGACAGGAGCAGTAGTTGAGCCCTGAAGATGTCCCATACGAGTGGGTACGAAACGTCGGCAGTTATACCAGTGACACGGTTCCAGTCCGGAAGCCCAGAAGAAGACTCATTATAAGAGATCTAGAATTCCCAGATATACAATAGAACACTTATTTATTGTAGCTAGTATTCATTCATTTCACAGTGCATCTTGTTTCTATTTATTAATAAAGTGTGTTTATACTGTTACATGCATACATTTTTATTACACTTTTCTTCAATACAATTCATTAGAGATACTATCACTTTTACAAGTTTCTTTGGAACAGTTTTATAATTAGCATTCAAACCATTATACAGTTAATTTCTTACATTATTTGATATTTAGGTAGGCACAATTCCCGGAATTTTTAATTTGAGAATTTCCCAAATTATACTTTCGTCATATAATTTTTCATGTAGTTGTTACTGCCTTTATGTATTAATTTTCATTTGTTGCTAGAATGGTATTGTCCACTTGTTTCAGTATTTTTCAACGTGAAAGAAGTTCTTTTAAAAAATACGGACAAGAAAGTATTCAGGCTTTCCTTTAGTACCGTCGCAATATACGATAGTATCAAAATTGTGAACTTAGTAAATTGTTTGTGGGGGTAAATACTTAAATAGCAAACAGTCGCCTTTTAGTAAAGTAGACTAATTCAACCCTACGAAAAAATATTTGCTCCACACGTCTCTAAGCAAGTTGGCGAAGAAGCATTGAGAAAATCATGACACATTTTTGCAACAGATGGTGCTAATTTATTTTCTCAAGTGCTAGTCATTCATATCTATATACATGTGGTGAGACAGATGGTAATTCTAACTTCATTGCACCAAAATTGTATGATTTGATTATAATTTTCGTACTGGTGATTTTAATACCAACGACGTTCCTCGGTCAAGAAGGCCCATTGAAGTTGACAACGATAAAATAAAGACGTTAATCAGGTCAATGGATTCGATATAGTACGCCATAGTGCAACATTCGTTATATAAGCATTTCGCAGATGGTCCATTTTAAATACTTCCTTCACAGCTTGTTCTAGGATACCGTAGTGACTGACTAAAAATGTCGAGTTCTATTCATTAAAATCGTTCTTCGACGATCTAAGGGACTTGTTCTTAGAAATAAAAAACTACTACTAAAATTCGCAATAATAACTAACATTGTACTATTTCCTAGCGATTCTTTATTCAACTTCTGCTTATGTTTATAGGTTATAGACGACAGTCTTCATGTCAGTGCAAATAAATTTTCCATTACAATATTCTTTTCTCAATTATGAAAACAATTTCCAGTTTCAAGATGCACTACTAATACTGCATTAACTGTAAAAAGTTATTAACACTATGAGCTTAAGGCAAGTAATCGTCTAAATCTTAAATCTATTTACAGGACTCTACTTGAAATCATTCTTTACAATTTACGATCGAGTTGTTACTATACTTTTGACACACTCTATAAGCAAACACATACAAACGTTATAAACCACGTTTATATGCAATCATATTAGTGTTATTACTTTCTACTTCAACCTCGTTTCATTGTCGATACAACACTTATGATTTCAAGGTCTCTTCTCTGTTCGAAAAAAAATTGAATTGGTACCTTTAAACGTGCGAAAGTGAAAATAACTTGCATGACATGTAAAAGTCCTCTCCTGTTTATCTTCCTCTACCTCAACGACGAACGGCTCTTATTTTTCTTTCACGAGACAGAATTATTGTTTGTCTGCATTGTTCTGCTGTTGTTCAATAATAGCTGCATATTTCTTCGTATAAATTCATGCATTAACATTCTATGCACTAATGAGAATTAATAGATTTTTAAAGGTTGTTCGTGTATATGCTAGGAATGTTATGTTGAGTGTTCGAACAATATATAAATCTGAATAGTATTTCCATACGCTACCCAGTGATAATGACCTCTAAAAATGAGGAAGCATGTTTGCAAGCGTACTTTCTTCATTGTGTCACGCAGTGTGCGCGTTTACTTTAACGCATATGTACATGTTCTTACAAAATATTACAAATTTTATGATTATAGTATTGTAGAATTACAGTAATTATCGTATTTTAACAACGGTTGTTTGTAACTAGAAAAAAATATAGGTATTTGCATTACGGTTAATTCATTTTGAATGAGTTTTGCTACTAAATGAAGTTCATAGTATGAAAATCGAAAGCAGTTTTTAATTTTCACTAAGAGATTAAACTAAGACGCGTTCTTTTAAACCTGCGAGTGGGTTTTTCCATTACTCTGGGAATTAAGGATTTATATTCATATACAGGGTTAAGCAAAATGTATTGATCATTTTTAAACATCTTCAAATAACTTATTGACATAAATTACAAAACATACTAATTCATATTTAAGAATACTATGGGTGGAAGCTTTATGACTGAAAACAGTGTGCCGTAAATGGCCGCCATTCTCAGCGATACACTTTTAAACGTGTCATGAAGTTCTGCATAACAAATTGAAGAAGTTGACGTTGAATAGCTCAATTTAGTTATTGATGTTTCTCTTAAGTTCATTCAAATTTCAAAGATTATTTACGAACAGTTTAGTCTATTTAAAAATGACTTTCGTAAAACATCCATACAAATACTTATTCTTATAGTGTATCTAATTTCGCAATCTTGCTAGATAATATTGTATATATATATATATATATATATATATATATATATATATATATATATGGGTATTAGCCTAAACTTAATAACGGTAATTGTGTTTATTAAAATCAATATAATAATTATTGTGTATTATTATGTATTATTACAATAATCATATTTTTATTATCCAACAGACAACGATTACCGATAGCTTTGCTAATAAATATATATATATATATATATATACGTACATCAGAAATCAGTTGTTGATTCGAACACTTTGGCAAAATTGTTTAATATATTAATGTGTTAATATGTAACAGGACGTGGGGTCATAATATCACTACTCATACTCGTCTAAGTCATACAGCAACTCGAGACCGAAAGACTAACTGAAAAAATTCTGCAAATGCATCCACAATTGCCTAAGACTGTGTAATTTCTTTACTGCTAATGCCATGTAAGCAGATATTAACGCCCTTGCAGTTATTTACACGTTTTCAGAATAAAGCCGGACTCTGAACTATTCGGAATTCTATCTGCGATTGATATTCACTGTAAGCTATTTTGATTTCAAATTTAGTTAAGGATCGCAATCTGTTAAATTCATTACGATGATGAGACGCTCTACTCTTCTTCCACTTCCTAAAATAATTTTCTTTCATCTTCAAGTAAGTATTTAATGTTAGCAGCGTAATATGGAGGAAAATGACGCCGACCAGAAGTCTTAATCCTTAAAATAAAAATGTACTTCACTACTCATAAAGAGGTAATGTTTAGTATTCACATCCTGGTCATTACGAGGGTTCATAAAATCTGGCTAAAATTCAAGTCCTTCAATCTTATCTTAATCATTAAACTCCTGAGCTACAACGAGCTTATAAGAATAAAATTTCATTTCTCTCAACATTCTATGCATTTTTAGAGCCACTGATCGTGTCGAGCTAGTCGTAAACGTAATTTTTACTTTTACTTCCTTAACAACGTCACATAATGTGCAACTAAATTTTTTATCATCAATTGATTCTCGTAATCTCCATTTACCAGTCCAAAGTGAAATAATATTGCGCAGTAAATACCGTGCAACATTAATATGACACCGAAAACATCTTTGAAAAACAATTTAATTTAATTGGATAAAACACAAAATACACGGTGTAGTGTTGAGCAGCAGACCAACCATCAAAATCTGTAAACAAAATTCATCCTATTTCATTTCCATTTCTGTTGGATGAATAAAGATATTACCATTATTATTATTACAAAAAACTACAGTAGTAAGTACTTGAGTACGATGATCAATATCTTTGGCTGGACTGTATAATATATATATGGTATGGCATAATTAATTCGATTAAGATTATATGTTCTAAAGAGAGAATTTTCTGGAACCCACTCCACATATCCCAAGGTGAAGTTAAAGTCACTACATTTCATGAGGTAACAGTTTTTAGTATCATAGACATTTGCAATTGTTTTTTACACCATTGCGAATAATTTGTGGTTATTTTAATTTAAACAATGCAATAAAGTTCCATCTTATTTAATAAGTATTTTTTATTACTACTTTATTACATCTTGAATTTGCAAACTGATTGTACACTTTCAAAAATACTCCGTAAACATTAAAAAAGAGCTAAATATGTACAAATATAACTTAAAAAAGTGCTTGTCCGCGTGATATGCTTAAAAAGAAAAATATTTTCAATGTTAATACAATAAAAGCCATTATTACCCATCCTAGCAGATTAATATCGTCAATAGCAATTTCCTATTTGGTCATGAAAGGTCTTTTTTTATACTTAAAACTGAATTACAATGAATTACGATTGTAGTTCCACGAATAGTAGCTTATTTTTTAAACTATTACAGTAAAAAAAACGACACAAAATAAATCAGATCTTCTTCAAGTAATAAAATAGTTGAAACACCTCTTTTTGTCAAATGTCAGTCTCCTTGATCTAAATAAATTGCCATACTCTGATAAATTGATTGAAAATAATAGATGTACTTATAAAGTGTTTTCTATTCGCTGCTATAAAAGTAACATGTGAATTAAAATGTATATTTAATACTTAGTTAAACCGAATATAGAAATTATGTATGAGTAAGGCATGACTTGAAATTAGTGAAAGGCAATGCATCATATATTAAAAGGATCTGTTTTTAAATTATAGAGCTACAAGGATATTCTAATAATTAATTTTAAAAGTAATGCTAAAGTTTATAAAACTGATATTCATAAACGTTGTATCCATTATCATAGCACAATCTGTCCCAAAGTAAATTTCTCTTTTTAACGGTACCGCATTAAGTTATAAACAGAATCGGTGGAAGGCGACGGGTGGCATATGGTAGTGAAGACATATAGAAACAATTCAACGCAACGCGCGTTGATAATTGAAAGATTTTTCAAAAGCAATGATTCCTACACAGTGGCAAGACGACAGTTCTGTAATCAGTACCCTATTCATCATGTAACCGTCATGTCGACAAATTGCAGTTGAAAGCTGTGCAGTAACTCGACTCCCTGCTTGCAAATTAGTCGTTCGAGCATCCAATGCATTTTGAAAAAGAATTTGAAATTTCATCCCTACAAAATTCAAGCTTGTGCATTAACTCATATCCGCGAACTATCTAAAACGGAAAAGATTTTGCGAAACCATGATAGATTTCTTTTGGTACGATGGTGATTTGGAGAGGATCATCTTCAGTTATGAAGCTCACTTTCACTTAGATGTCACGTGAACAAGCAAAATTGCCGATACTGGGCCCCTAATAATAAACAAGGAAAGCATCCAAAACAGCTTCATCCTAAAAAAAGTGGCAGAATTGTGTTCGATATCGGCAAATGGGATAATTGGTCCTTATTACGTAATCTTTTAAAACACTTTCCAGATTGGAAGTACGACTTTGTTCTAGAAAGATGTTACTACAGTACCCAAAACCATTCACAAACGACTTATTGCACAGTATGGAATGAGGTTACATCATTTTTTAAAGCGAAACATTATTCAACGTTTCGGTGGGGCCTTGAATCCATTGAAGATAACCCACTTTCTTTAGCGACCAAGCAAGAGTTATTCTTATTAAATACATGCAAAAGGGAACTATAATAACTGTAGTTATCTACGGTAATACATTAACAAAATTAACGAACTAATTAATAAGTAACGAATAAATTCTCCTTCTTTATGGCAAAGAACCAGTTCATAAAGCAGCCAAAGTTCTACCCATCATTTGCGAATGTAACCCACTTTCAGCTAGACCACCCATCATATAATCCAGATTTGATTTCGTCCGACTTCCTTTTACTTAGAAATTAGCAAAATATTTAGAGGACAACATTTTGCAGACCATAACCAATTGAAAGAGGAGACTAATGTCTATATCTAAGACCAACAAAAATAATTTTTCTGATGGATAAAGTCATTAGAGAATAGGTGGCGCAAGTGCGGTGATTGTGTTGAAAAATAAAATTATCAAAAAATCATCATCAATGTTTCATTGTTAGATAGAAAAATTTTCTAGTTTACCTCGTACATTTATTTTTCCCATTTATATTGAAATATTAACGTGTATTTTTCATTTTGACTATATTTTTGTGAAATATTTTAATATTGTTTTCATATCTTTTGTGCTAGTTTTCAACTTTCTACTTGTTCTTAGTAAAATCGATGACCAAATTTAAAAATAAAAAATATGAGTCTTCTAGTTTTCAAACTATTTCCGGAACATATACCTTGTAAAGATTTATTAAAATACTTTACTAAGAAACAAAAAAAACGGCCCCCGATCACTGCAATTACCACTCATTTTCCCTATCCTCCCACCTCGTACATAAGTGCACACACGCAAATCCTAAAACGTATTATATAATCATCATCATCAAAACAGTAAGTACTCATATATTCACGATAAGAAGAATTAGAAAATACCAAGAAGAAAAGGTTAATGATCTTCAGGTACATACATATGTAAGTATGTATGGTACTTACTGCCTACAATTAAAACGTTACAAAAAAATCAACAAGGATGTACACAAACATTTAAATTTTGTGTGACCTAAATGCGATATTTTACAATTGCGTAACGAAATAAATTTGTAATATCGTATAATTTGTTTACATGTGAATAATGTATTACTATCAAAATTAAATAGAATTACAAATAATTATTAACGGCAATTCGTTCTCGTATTTGATGGGGGGTATAGAAAAATAAAATTTAAAAAGTTTACACGTATTATGTACTAGAATGGCTAATTTTGGTAAATCTCCTGATAATTAAAATTCAAGTTTGAAATAACGGGTCTTCCAATAGGGACTTCTGAACGTTAATAGTTAATAGCAGCCATATTGTTGAAGCTACATTTGTCGAATTGGCTGTCATTTATTGAGTCTGTTATGCCAAATCACCATGGACAAATAACACGTGCAAATGATAAAATTGTTTTATCAAAATGAGTGATCTGTTCAGGCAACTATTCGCAGTTTGGTGAATAAATTTGAGTCTACTGGTTCAGTAAACAATGAACCAACACCCGTACGAAGACGAAACGCAAGATTTGTCGAAAACATAGCCGCTGTCGGTGAGTGTGCAGGAGAATCCGAGGCAGTCTATTTCGCGTTGCGAACTCAGCCTTTCGCAGACAATATTTTGGCGAATTTTGCGTCGCGACTTGCATCTGCATCCGTACAAAATTCAACTGACCCAGGAGCTGAAGGTAAACGACCATAGACAACGACGTGTGTTCGCTGAATGGACTCTGGAGCAGTTGGAAACTGACCTTAATTTTCATCAAAGAATCTTCCTCAGCGATGATGAGCCTCATCGACGATGATGAGCGATGAAGCTCATTTCTGGATGAATGGTTACACCAACAAACAAAATTGTCGAATTTCTGACGATACCAATCCACGTGAGATCCAAGAGCGTTCAATGCATCCCGAAAATGTCACTGCCATCACCGTCAACGGCAAGCCCTTTAGGTTGATGATTACCATATTGTCACACAACTCATGCCATATTGGACATTCTACACGAGCCATTTGAGAGCTTGATCGTCTCAGGTGATGTGAACTGGCCACCGAGATCGTGCGATTTGATCCCGTTAGAGTATTTCTTGTGGGGTTTACTTAAGTTGCAGGTTTATGCGAATAAGCCAGAAACCACAGCGACCCTCAAAGCCAACATAACTGATGCTATCGGTCAAATTCAACCTGATTTATGCCCCAGAGTCATGAAAAATTGGACATTTCGGATGCGCGCCACCCAACGAAGCCGCGGCGGACATTTGCACGATGTTATATTCCATTCGCAATGACATCGACAAGCCTTTCAAATGAATAAAAAGTTTCGATGATATCTCTAACACACTTTGTTTTATTTAAATTTAAAAATAGGAAGCGCTTAATGAAATACCCATTATGTATATTTATTTATATTATTAAACATTCAATTATATAGGATATGGTATTAAATTAGAAAACGTTACAAAAATTGTCTAGACGTTTTGAAATTTTTAGCAATCTTCTAAAACCAAGATGTTCGAAAGGCAAATTTTCCCTATCCTATATGAAGCTCTTGAATTTACGTTGACGATTATACTAATGTTAATGATGTTTGTTATTTTTTCGGAGAATAATTTGCAGTCCTTTCAGAGAATTGTTTGTCCCAATATTAAGTCAGGTAACCGTATATATACAACCAAGCAACAAGACTATTTAAATTATTAAAGCAAACCAGAAGGAATCCAAAAAAAGTCTGGCTTGTATCATACAATACATCTACAAAAGATACCTAACAAATAAAAATTTAAACAGGAGTAGAGGGTATAAGCAATAACATATAAAGGATGACTCGAAAAAGTTTTTATCTTGCATTATTGTAGGACCCACAACCTCTGATATGTACAATATGTACTACAAAAAATAATTAATTAATATTAATTAAATAGTCATCCACGAAGCAAGTATTAACAATATGATTAAAAATTTGCTGTATAGCGTAAACCTTCACATTCTTTTCGGTAAATAATCGCGGTGTAAAAATGGTCTTTTATAAAGAGAATGACCGTTCAGTGTCTTGTGATGTAATTTTTTCGTTGTTAAAATAGTCTTTGAATTGAGTTAACGGATCTGTAGAAGAACTATTACTGTAAATTCTTCTTAGTCTAATAAAATAGATACTACGAAACTTATAAACGAAGAAATGGTAAAGCTATACAATCTCTAGCCAAAATATTAACGCCATCTGCTGCAAATATAAAGTTTTTTTTTTGTTGTAAGACAAAACAGAATAAATAATGTAACGAAAAACATTTATTGTAAGTAATACAAAAGTAATAATATTTTGCAACTTCATCCTTTACTCTTATCACTGCTCGTACCCTATTCGGCACACTTTCTACTCAAAACTTTTGACTTTTTAATCATCCAATCATTTTGCCACACATGTTGAATATTGCCCTTCACTTCATGAATAGTAACGCTTTTTCTTAAATATACTACAGTCGTCAATACGCAACACATATTTTAAACAGTGTTTGGGTCGACAGAATTTGTCAACCATGCAAACACTGGCAAATTTTTCGACTACGAGAAGCATTGTCAAGCATGAAGGTATAAGGAACTACCTAGTTCATGTAAGTATAGGAGCAGAATGTCCTGCAATATGTGTTTATATTGTCTTTGCTCCATTGTAACTTCGCAATAATACAGGGGCCCCGGACCGGAATGTTATGCAGGACCAGATTGTGACGGACAATGAATGTTTTATAGTTTTCACCCTATAGGCTTCACGATATCGTACACAACTTCGTCCTCTCACAAACTAAGCTCTTTTTATTACCGCCTCTACTTTTTCGTCACTGAATACAATCTAAAAGTTCAGAATCACACTAGATTTTTAGCAAAACTTTTTTTTAATTAATAAATATATGTACATGCCCTTATTTTAACTTTTTTATTTTAACCTTTTTCCAGTTCCCTATTTTGTAGTTTTCGTGAGGCTTTGTCCGTCGAAAACGAACTTTCTTTAGTGCAGGCGTTAGCTTCGGTTTTTTCTAGTTGATCGTCTACGATTTTCTTCTTCTAATTATGCGATACGTTAATCAAGTCGAGTCATAGTTATTTTTTTCTGCCACAAAACGAGCGCCCGATAGTTGTGCTAGGAACATTTTCTTTGATTAAAGCAGCAATACATTGCACTATCCGCCAACAAACTTCTTCTATTTGTGCAATTTGTGTTTTTGAGAGTACTCTCCAGAGTGGAACTACTAATTTTTTTCATCGGATGTCTTTTATTTGACCTATATCGTCTAGTCGTATTGCGAATAAACTCACTAAATTAAAGTAAACAAATCTTATACTGTATCACATAGGAACATAAACTGAAATAATGTCAAATGTTACTGAATTATTACGATGTCCTTAAAAAAAATCTACAGCACAATAGATAAGAGTTAGAAGTTCGATGACAAGTACAGAGCCATTCCGAAAACTCCATTTATTTCTTAGAAATAATTATACACAAAAAATAGTAAATAAACATTAGATAGCCATAACCTACTATTTATTCGCTTGGTTTTTGAATTACGGCCATCATTACTAAATTTTCTGTAAAAAAGGTAAGAATTTTCAATAAAAAAGCATTATATTATTTGTAGAAAATTTGATTTAAAAGTATATTCTCTTTCTGGATGATTAAATTCTTTTATGTCAAAGAACACACGGCAAAAATTATTATTTTTCTTATTGCACCTCATACGTATATTTTGTGCATAGGCTTGTATACTTCCATAAATAAAAAGCTTACAAAAAAGAAATATACAAGACTTACTTTAATGGGGTAATAATATAATCGTATTTTGTTCTTTTAGTGAACTTAAATTAACGAGAACGCTATATAGTATTTAACAATATGAAGAAAATATTCGGCAAATAATTAAATAGATATCGCAAGTCTAAGAATTCACTTTTAAATTTAGTCAACAAACACGTTTCATATATAAAAACAAGAAATACATGTCGAAATGTCAACATGCACCGCAAGGTTGACCACTGGGGATTGTACGAAAAAATGTTCTCATAGAAAATTTGGCTCTAAGTATATTAATACTATAAATAGTATAAATATTAATACTTGTGTGCAGTAAAACATATGAAGTTTAAAAAAAAAAATATTGTCTTTCTTTCTCACATTCAAATATCCGTACTAATTAATAAAAGCATCAACGTAAAATATGGAAGTATTTATTTTTTTGTCATCTACAAGGAAATGTACATAAGTATGTAAACTATATTCGTCAATTGTAAGTCACATTTTTAGCGATTTATTTGAAATGTTTTGAGTACTAATTGGAGAAGACTTCTGTACACAAATGGTGTATAAACAATATCAATTCGTTTTTTATGATAATATGAATTCGTTAGCATAAAAAACATTAAAAATTAAAATGGACACTTTAAAAATATTTATTTATATAATACGTAGGCATATAAACTATACTTTGACGTCAGTGTGGGAAGGCAAGATAAAATATAAGTTTAACATATACAGTCAGTTACAAAAGTTTTTGTACACCACGTTAACGTCATCAAATGTAAACAGCCGTGTATGATAAAGCATATTTACTTCCATTTAACAAAGTGAAAAAGCCTATAATGAAAATTGTTATTATTTACAACTACAACAGAATTTGGTAAACATTTTAACATCAAATATTACAAAAGTTTTCATGTACTTCATTTTTATAAGATATTTCTCTATTGTAAGCCTTAAATTTAGAGCGAATTCGATAAATTCTCTGCATAGTATCACGTATTTGTGAAAAATAAGCATTTGATATTTTTACAAAGATAAGTTGTAAAAGCAAACATATATCTGGCAATATGCGTGAATTAACACTACGCAAAGAAGAAAAAACTCCTTGGGCCAAATAGCCAAATGTGTCAAAAAAGCGTGTTTTGTAGTGCAAAATGAAAAAAAATTCAAAATATCCTGAACCGTTGAACTTCTACCGAGAAATAAGTATCCAAAGATTCTAAAGGAGCATGATCAGAGAACTGGTACAAGTTCAATGGAATTTGATACTGGAAAACCAGTACTTTCGGAAAACATAAAGAGAATTTCAAGAAAAACTGGTTATACTATGACGGATAAGACCTTTCATTAGCGTCGTTAATAATTACATATTGTATATAGAGCATATAGATAAATATTAACGTCCCTAATGAAAGACTTTTTTACGTGGTACTGTTATATCTAAAAGAAAGTATATTAAGAAAACAAAGAGGATTAAGAAAAATCGGATTCTTAGAATTCTCTTCTATGTTTTTTTATGTACTTTCTTCCCAGCATTAAATTCCATCTGTACGATTATCCTCAATGCACTTAACCATGAATTTTTTTTCTGGTCGCGCTCATTTAGAATCTTTGGACGCCTTTTTATCAGTATAATTTCAACAATTCAGGATATTTTAAAAATTTCGTTCTGAATTTATCGCTTACAATACAGAAATATTTTAAAAAATTAAGTGTACGAAAACTTTTGACATTCGATGTTATAATATTTAGCAAATTCTTTTCTGTTTGTAAATAATAATAGTGTTCATATTGTTATTACAGATTTTTAGAGTTTTTAACGTTACAAACGGAAGTAGATATGCTTTATTATAGTCTGGTGTTCACATTTGATGATGCTCAACATTCACAGGGTGTACAAATACTTTTGTAACCGACTGTATGTACATACAAACGAATATGTTTATATGTATTTATCAATGATATTTACAGTATCAACGATTCGGAGGAAATCGAAAGATCCCACAAGATAAGATTGTTGCTTTTATATGATTAAAATATCTGAATTTTCCCTAAAATCGAAACCTTCAATCAAGTATTTTTTTACACCTACTTAATGATAATATTTGAATACAATCCTTCAGAAAAATGAAACTTAGAAATATCTGAAAAATCATGAGATGAACATTCCCATTTTCATCAAATAAAGACGTAATTTTCTCAATTGATACTTCAAGAGAAATAAAAAGTGATCTTTTTTTATCTAGGCTATAATTTTTTTTCCATTTTCTTGAAAATCTGGTAGATAATGGAGAAAAATTGTTGAGATGTTTAAAACTAACAAACCCAATTCAACAGAAGGAGTTATTTCTATGTCTCGGCGAAACAAAAAAATAGAAATAGTTACGTGCTTGTGGAGTAAATATATATAACGTTTAAGAACGATAGAAACAATTTTCTGTTTTCAAGCTAGTAACAGACGCTGACTGCAAAAAATATAATTTGCGTGTAGAAAATAATATAGCTATTGATCCCAAATAATTTTCATTTTTCATTTAGGTTAGAATAAGAGCTTCTAAGCTTCAGGAAATGATAAAGCATGCGTATACGATATGTCAGAATCGTTAGTTCCTCATTCAAATATTGGCCTCACTCAATTTCTAGTTTTATCTTTTGAGATTGATTACTGTAATACGAGAGTTTATATTTTGGGAATAGCATACGAAAAAATTTTTTATTATCGGAAATAGTTTTATTGCTTTTCAAAATATTCTCCTTGAAAATCAATGCACTTTTGCTTTCGTTTAAACCAATCCGAAAAGCATTGCTGCCACTGTGAAGACGATATGAGTTTTGAATGCCTCAACTGCCTATTCCGGCGTAGAAAACCGTTTATCAAGAAGTTTATTTTTCACGTGTGGGAACAAAAAGAAATCACAGGGTGCTAGATCAGGACTGTACGGCGGATGGCTCATCAATTCAATGTTTTGCCCGGTCAAATATTCAATTGTTTGCACCAACCTATGACAGTTCGCATGGAGAATGATCTGTCGTTTTCGGTTTGTTTTCCTTATTTCTTCAAACACTGTTGGCAAACAAATAGTTGTGTATCATTCAGAACTAACCGTTCTACAACTCTCTGAAGGCACGGTTGCAACGTGACCGGTTTTTCTGAAAAACAGGCGACAATTTGTTTTGATGTGTTTCGAGCGCGAACAACTTTTGTTGGTTTTGGCACATCTTGGGTCTTTGAGCATCGCTTTTGTATTTTTTGTGCATTTCTCGGCACCAATTGACGCGATTCCATTTTTGAACGGTTGTCAAATTATGTATGTGGTAACCAACGTGAACACAACTTCTTAACGGCTAAATATTTGTTTTTTCACAAGTTACATTTCTACATTTTTTTATAACTCACTCGAGTCGTATTTTGTTTGTATAAGGCATATAAAATATTGTAACATTGTTGAACCATTTCAACTAACTTCAAAAATTTCTTAATGATTTTAAAGTTATTTTCGACCATTAGTTCCGTACAAGATTAATCGTTATTGCAGAATAATCTAAATTTAATTATATAACAAGCGCGCTTTAAACAAACTAAACTAAGTATTTTAAACGCATAATTATCGCGTATATTCTTATCAAATTATTTAATGCGCTTTGAGGATTTTACTTAGATATTCTGTTTGACTCAACACCTTCATTTAGTAACAAGGCTAAAAGTATACAGCTTTGTTTATTTTTAAAACACAATTATATTAATTACTATTTATAATATCTATTAATTCATTTATTTGGACAAAGTTTTTAACATTTTTATTTTTTTTCATATTCAGTATGATAACATACACAAGAATAATAAAAATGTCGAAATATCTTATTTCTTTTACAGATCATAGAATGACACAATTTAGTTATTCTATGGTTAGAAAGTAAATAAGAATCTAGAACTTCATAGCTCCAGAGATTATTGGAATATCCCTAACTTCTTTTTCATACTTTAATGAATACACTTATGTTCTTATTTTATTCGAAATACATAAGTTAATTTCCTGTTTTTGTCCTAAATTTATGTTTATCCTATTTTAGTAAATTTTTATTTGCATTGTTATATCCCCGCTTTCTTAGTTTCTTAGATTGCGTCGATGTTTTCGTCATACTTTTGGCCAAGATATGTAATCTTGCACCAAAAACATTAAGGTATTGGATTCGAGGAGTCAGATGAATGCAATTTTAACTGATTTTTCGAAGGCAATTGTCAGCATTGACTACAGAATTCCATTTAAACTGAGCTTTCGGATTCAATGATTTACTGATTGCTTCTTTTATATCGAATCTAAATGGCAGACCTCATTGCATTTTTTTCAATGACTTCTCGTTCGTTTCTAGCTTCCCTTCATCTAGTGTGCCTCAGAGATCTAACTTGGGACCTCTCTTATTTATAATCTTTATTTATAATCTTTATTAATAATCACATTAACCAAATCGTTATTATCCAATTAATACAAAACTAATAATCTATCTTTGCTTCATAGAAAATTTGGGTGTACATGTTGTATTTACCTTTGCTGTACATATTCAAAATGTCAAGCAAAAACTGGATTTCATTATTCATAATAGCAGATCATTTTCTGATGTACAAGTTTCGAAATTTCTATATTATTCGCAAGTATATTTACGTTTGTATTATTTGAAATGATCCAAAGACCTTATGTCAAATTCTTATGATTTTAGAATAACTTATTATATCTTTCTCTATTTTGACCATGCTACATTATTTTCTCGTTTTAATACGAGGATAGTTTGAAAAGTAGTGAGAATGACACATAGGTGGCGCTCTAATTGGTAAAACAAATGCACTGTAATTTAGGTTGCCTATTTATATGTTTACATTCCGATATTTAGATAAATCGGTTGATTAGTTTATTTTTGACAGCTGATTGAAAAAGAAGCAACACGTCGTTTTGTTAAAATGGAAAAAGCAGAGTATCGTGCTGTGATTATATACTTCGTAATTTAGGGTATGAAAGCTACCGAAATAAAAGATAAGTTACGGGAAACATTAGGTGAATCTGCTCCATTATCCGCCACAATAAGTAGATGGGTAAATGAATTTAAACGTGGTAGAGCAAGCTGTGTTGATGAAGCACGCTCTGGAGCACCCAAAATCGTGACTTCTAAGGAAATAATTATAAAAATCCATAAGCCATTCCAAGCTTTCGGCAAGATGGGTGCTGCGATTGCTTATGACTGATCAAAAGTTGACTCGTTTGCGCATTTTCAATGAGTGTTTGGACCTTTACAAGCGGAATCCGCTTGATTTTTGTAGGCGATTTGTTACTTGCGATGAAGCTTGGATACACTACAGTACACCCGAAACTAAACAACAGTCGAAACAATGGTTAGAACGTGGTTCTGCACCTCCAAAGAAAGCGAAAACCACTTTATCGGCAAACAAGGTGATGGCATCAATTTTTTGGGATTCAAAGGCCATTTTGCTCATTGATTACCTTCAGAAAGGTGCCACAATAAACGGACAATATTATGCAGAACTTCTACAAAAATTAAATGTTGAGATTCGTGCAAAACTACCAGGAATGGTAAAGAAAAAGATTCTGTTTCACCGAGACAACGCTCCCTTGCATACCAGCACAGTTGCGATGTCCAAAATCCACGAGTTGCACATTTCCAATTAGTACCGCATGCGCCTTATTCGCCGGATCTAGCCCCTTCCGACTTCCACCTTTTTCCAAAATTGAAAACGGCACTAGGTGGAAAGAAATTTTCGTCTAACGACGAGCTTATCATCTTCGTAAATGAGTATTTTGCAAGCCTTCAGGAATCGCATTTTAGAGATGGCATAAGGGCATTAGAGCACCGTTGGAATAAATGTATTGCTCTTTTAGGAGAATATATTGAAAAATAAAAATTATTTTGTATTTAAATAATTCGTTTTTCTTTTCCATTCTCACTACTTATCAAACTACCCTCGTATAGCGTCTCTATCTTTTCGACGAAATTTTGTTTGACTATGTTTTTTGTATAAATTTCTTCACAATGATATTAATCCTTCTGCTATTTTGAGTGTACTAAACTTTTTGTTCCACAATTTTTATTATGTTCTCCGTGACATTCTATCTTCCATTTTCATAAACCAACATACATCACATAAACCACCTTTATACGTAATGTGTAATAACTTTAATAAAATGGCTCGAATTGCCGACGTCAACTTTTTTAACTTGAATTCCTTCAAGAAGGCCATTAATGATCGTTTTCCTCATTTCACAATGGAATTTTCTATTGTGTAAATTGTGTCTTTATTTTTGAATGCTGTATTATAATTTTCTCTTATTTTATTTTATTACTATAATTATTGTTAATCAAATAATATGTATTTCTTTTTCTAGTTTATTATTTATATTATTAATTTAAAATCTAATTATTTATTGTACGGTTCATATATTACCTTATTTCTATTTCTTGTAATGTTATTAAAATGTTGTATGTTCTAATAACTAAGTATATATTAATTATTATTATTATTATTATTACATTGAATGAAACCGTTATTAGTGATATTCTTTTTATTATTATTTTTTAACAGATATGTTTTCATTACTTTAACTTTTTTAATTAGGTTTCTCATGTTGGTAATAAATAAATATATTATTATTATTAAAAATTGTTAAAATAATATAATTAATAATAATAAATATAATTAATATATAAATTAGTATTCACTCTTTGTTTTCTCAAAGAAATATTGAAATACAAAAATTTTAATCAGACATAGAAACGTTAATTAACATAATGCAAAATTATTGCATCAAATAAAAAGAATTGCTGAAAATTAGCACTAATTTCCGATAATTAATGCAATTAATTGTGGCTTCGTAATTTATCCGAACGTTTCATCAACAACATATTATTGGTTATTTCGTTAATATATGTATGTATACTTTATGAATAATTCAAGACATTGTCCAGGCAAATTAAATGTAGATACGTAATTTATCCAAAAGATTCGAATCTGACTTTCTACCTGTTTCTAAAATTTTCATACTCTAAACAAAAATTCTCTTGAAATTTTTTAATTGTGTTCAAACCTGTTCATTCAAAGTAAGTTTCACAAACTGATTCGTATTGAAGTGTATGTATACAAGCAAGAAGAGACTAACTTAGTTATATCACTTATACACCTGTTTAAAAGAAAACATATTTTTTTATTAAAAACTGAAGATACATAATTATAATCTATACCATAAAACAAATACTATTTGTTCCCCTCTAACGAATTGGTGCATCCGTAAAGAACATTTAGTTTAGTTACTAAAAATGCCTTAAATCAAGTCAAAAACAGTATTCATTTAATACTGTAAATAAGTTTCTCGAAATTTTTGTTAATATACTTGTAATTATGTAACATATTATCAAGCATATGAACGACAAAGTATTTATTTCTTTATTTATTTATTTCTTTATATTAAACGCTTATAATTTTCCACTGCAAGTATACAATTGGCGGAAATTTCAATTTGTGGCGCTTTCTTGAAGAAAATTTTGTTTTTTGAAGCAGAAACATTCTCAACATTATACCGAATAGAGAGATATTGAGATAATAAAATTTAAATACGCTTTTTTATAGTGTATATATCATTTAATTGTTACGTAGTTAATTATAAAAGCAATATTTAGTATTAAACGCGATAAAAAAATTAAAAATTCGATTCTTAAGAAAACTATATTGATGAAATTCGTTGCATAAAAAACATGTTAACTTACCTGTAAGTAACACTACAAATAGAAAACTTAACACTAACGGAATTCTTCGCGAAAGTTGTTGGAACATTGTCTCAGATATCTTCGCAATTGTAAATAATACAACGTTCACAGTTGATCACTCACTGACTAGTTACACATAATGTATCTGAGACGCAGTCCTGCATCAATATGAGCCTACCTGTTGTCTACTACTTCTTCAACATTAACTTTCTTAAACTACCATTGGGTCAAATGGGAAGCTTGAAGTTTTTAATGAGTTTCCAAAGATTGCTGAATCATCCATAGCGAACAAGTAATTTAATATTTTGAATTCAAAGAACTTTTCGCGTCCATTTATTAAGACCGGGATAAAAGGTCCAGTTTATAGAAATGTGCTTTATTTATTTTTTTTATAACAACAATCATGTAAAGACTCTGACTGTTTTTTGAAATTTATAATACCAAAATAAACTAAATAATTAATTTTGATTTTGGTAACGTGTTATAGATAATCATTGTATTTGTCTCCCTTCAAAAATTCAGCACACAACTTAATAAGTTATTTTTGAAAAAAATACACTTTTAAAAATTTTTAAAAGAATGTTACCCTTCAAATAGTTGTAAGTAGACAAATATAATTTTATCCAGAAACGGGCTAGTCTTAATCAAATTCACCGCCGAAGATACATCGCTTTCAACATAATTTTGACATCCTATTAGTAAAAATTTACTCTTTTGCGTTCCTTAATTTTTTCCCTTATCATAAATAAATATTATAACTCCGTTTATTTTAACACCAAAAACGGATGGTTGCAAGGAAACACCGTGTTGAAATTAACTTCAGATTTTTATGTGTGTTAATATTTCGTTTTCCTTACAATAATCGTCTTTTCGTAATTAAGTAAACTTAAATTTATTAAAGCAAAATTATTTAAATACTACACAGTATATCGCAGAGAAAACAGTACTTTTTTAAAATAGTATTTCCTAGCGGCGCCATCTATTTAAAAACATATGCATCAGTAAGGTAAATCTTTCACCAATGTTATATCGAAATATCATTACATTTGTATCATTAAGAACAGAGAAATTGCGCAAAAAATAACAGTGTGTATTTGGCATTGATCGAAAAATGAATTTTGAACAAAGAACAAACATCAAGTTGTTCTAAACTCGGTAAATCGTTTACTGAAACGTTTAATTTGATGGAACAAGTGTATAGTGATGCGTGTTTATCCCGTACGAGTATGTATGAATGGTATAAACAATTTAAAGACTGTCGTACGGACATAAATGACGACGAACATCCTGGTGCAAAAAATCCGTGGTTAGGGAAAGTAATATCAAACTGTGCGTGAATTTATCAGAAATGAGGCGAAATCCTCATTGCGATACATGCGAATGGAATTAAATATTTCCAAAGATTCAATTCTTTGCATTTTGACAGCATTTGGGACTGAAAAAGATTTGTGCAAAGTTTGTACCACACAAGCTAACTGATTTCAACATTGTACAGACTTGATTAAAGACTCAAAAAAGTACGAAAACTTCAGGTATTCTATTGAAACTGACAATGATGCGTGCTGTTTCCAATATGATCTAGATACCAAGCGTCAAAGTTGAATGAATTTATAAAGGTAAATCTAATAGCCGTCCAACAGTTGTAACACGAAAAATAGCAGAGGATGCGAGAACTCATTTTGAATACTATCCACAAAAACCACTACGATCCAATTGTCGTAGTGGTTTTACTCCTGGTACAGGTGTAATCTGTGGCACCTGCCGAAAAATAGTAAAACAGAAGTTGCATTTCCATACTTATAAAATTTCAGTTGTGCAAAAGTTACATTCATTAGATTTTGAAAGAACAGAATAATGCCACTGGTTTAATAATAAGTTAAGGAACAATGAAATACTGGATATACAGTTTCTTCTCTGACAAAGTTTGGTTTTATCTATCTAGGTATTCCAATTCCCAGTATGATCGTGTACTTGCTTTTCATATAACACCACTTCATCTTGCTAAAATAGGATTACGTGCAACAGTGTCTAGCAGGCGAATAATAGATGTAAATTTTTTTGAAGACCTTGTAAATTGAGATCGCTATCAAGTATTGTTTGATAGGCTGATGCTACAAGTATTTGCTCAAGAACCAAGTGACAAGTGCATGATTATAGAGTTGTGGATACACAACGTTGGCCGGGAAGACTACCGGACTTTACACCACTGTATTATTTATTTTTTGTTTGGATACTTACAATCAAGGATTTATAAAAACCGTATTTTCATGCTCATAATGAATTAAGAAATACCATTTCACATGCCATACAAAATATAACAATGGAACAATTACAAAATGTATTTGAAAATATGAAAGAAAGAATTAATGTTTGTATTAATAATATTCAACACAATCTTAAAAAAAAATCTACACATATATATATATATATATATATGTGTGTGTGTGTGTATACATATATCTTGTTTTAATAAATAATTACTAGCAAGTTAATATCAATATTAGGTAAGACAAAATTGATGCAGATACATTTGTATATTTGGTTGCATATCTCGTATATTATAAATACGCCACGTCTCTGAAATACATCCTTCTAAGGCGTTGTAAATGTACTTTTGAGCATTTAAATAGCCTCGCAGAAATACTAAAGTAGTTCTACTTCCAATGCTAATTCCACCCTAAACTATCAATTCCCTAGTAAGTGTAGGGTCACGTTCCATGGAAAATGTCAAAAACTATCTTTCTCACTTTCGACGTCAGACTCACCTACGTTTCTTGTTTAAAAAT
The DNA here is from genome assembly GCA_031893035.1 of Dermolepida albohirtum. Lineage (NCBI taxonomy): Eukaryota > Metazoa > Arthropoda > Insecta > Coleoptera > Scarabaeidae > Dermolepida > Dermolepida albohirtum. Next base: position 448,312 of record JAVIWB010001490.1, on the reverse strand, counting down.
ATGTACTTTAACTGGGCCATTCGTTTTTTTTCGACGAATTTTGTATTAATATGCCATTCATTCTATGGTATGAAAATAGTTTAAAAAGAAATATATAGGTATAATAACAATAATAGTATTTAGCCAAAAAGATACAAATCCAAAAGGACGTATAATAATAATTACAATAGATAGTATTATTGGGATGTCGTATTATTTTATATCTGATATCTATCGCTAAAAATTATGAACACTACTTTTAAACGCGGCCCGCGAACGTACATATTTGTATATTAAAGTTTGGCCCACAACATGTCGAAGGTTGCCCATACCTGTTAACTAAATTAACACCTAAGCATTTTTTTTTAACAAATAGTTTTTTTATTAATTTTATATAGGTAAATTCATATTTTCTACTAATGTTACTCTATAACAAAAATATGCATAAAGTAAAACTTTTCTAAACGTCTACCTTTGTCAGACAAACACCTAAGTAAACGACCACATTTATTAAGGCTCATTTAATACTGATGTATTAAATTTAACTCGTCTAGAATTATCATCTCTTAAAATAATTTACTTGTTTCTAATTCTATTCCTGGTCGTCTGATACAGGTGATACTGTATATTTATTACATTTACTTATTTAATTTAAACTCTATATCGTATTTTACCTACTACATAGAGTATTCATAATTGATTTACATTTTACTATCACATAGTCTTTATTGAATTAATAAGTTTAATGTATAATTGTTTTTATGCAGGCAAGACTTTAAATTTGATAGGGGAGTCACATGAAAAACATTTGGCACCAAATAAATGAACATTGTATATTCATTATAAATATATTTCTTATATACATTAAATGGTTTTTCTGCACAAAAAATTCTTTATAAATAATTTTACTAATTGCCTTTTTTTTCCAAGATGATTTTCTGTTTTTATAGAGTGTAAATATTTAACAGAATTAAAGGCGTCCATAAACAATTTTATTTATATTGCTATCTACAGCTATTATAAAATTAATAACAGAATTTTTTAAGGAAAATAGCTACCTAGTTTAGATCTGTTTTAATGTAGACCATATAATTATAAAAGAATTAAAAAAGAAAAATAATAGAAAAAACTGTCTTTTTATTATCCATTTGTACATAAGACAAAAGGAAATTCATTATTAATTAGTCTATATTTAGTTTTTATTCTTCTTAAAAGTATAAAATTAAAATGTAATATTTAATCGAACTAGATTTAAATATTTTATTTTTATACTTATAAAAGGAGGAATATAAATAAATTCTTATCGTGAAAATTCAAAATGTAAGTTGAGCTAGGTCATGTATATTTTAGTTCTGCCCGGAGGGTGCAGATGGAGTATAACACTGAATTATTTATTATTACGTTATACTATTTTCTTGGGAATTTTCTATGACTAACGCACTTCACACTTGCTTGATATTAGTTACAGTAACATTCAGTCGTTTTCATAAGTTTCCAATATTGCCATAATCTTGTTAAAGGAAGACAGGCTTTTGTTGACGCTTATAGTATTTAATTTAATCCAGTTTATTTCAAGTTACTATAAAATATCCATTTTTTACTGTACATCATGATTTCTTTTAAAAACGAACGATTTTATATTTAAGTTATGAATGTTATGAATCGGTTGCGAAATTTTGTTGTTTTTTAAAAGGCAATTATCGCGATTAGATTAAAATAATCCAGGTTGCCCAAATGATTTTTGATATTTGACGTTAATATTTTTCGGGTTAATCTCCTTCCACATAATATAAGGCAAATTCTTAGAGACGCGATTGAATTATATTGTCCAGCAAGAAATTTTTAGCTGAAAGTATTTAAAATTGCTTTCGACACTATAGATCAATGATGGTCATTCATAAATTATGAAAATTTTTTTTGCGTTTCAATTGCGTCATATCTTTCTTGAAAAATAACATACAAACTTCTAAAACGTTTGCAACGGCTAAAATGTAATTTTGTTAATTCATTTGAACACCTTTTTTTTTAATAATTTCCTTTTCAATGAATTTTCTAAATAGAATGTCCCTAAATGAAATATGTAAGTAATATGAAATATTTAATTGTGATATATTACTACAAATAATAAAGTAATACTATTACACCTTGCTGCTATTGTTTATCATTAATCTTGAATATAACCTATAAAAGGCAAAATAAAAGTGTAAACAGAAATACATAAAAAATATCAATTGAAATTTTATTGACAAAACATAAGACTTCTTAAAAATCGACAAGGCGGTTGCAAATTATAAACAATAGTGAAGATATAAAAAAATTTTTCAAATTTTGGTGTCTTTTTTCGTGAAAGTAATGTTATGTTTCAATTATATCTAAATAAGTTATTAATTAATAAAACTGCTAATCCTTCAATAATTATTTTATATTTAGGAATTATCATAATGCTGGAAAAACACATTTATTTCAATTCTATTGTGATAATACATAAATTTAGACATATGTTTTGTAATAATTTCACATTGATTAAATTTAGAGTTTTAAATTATTTCATATAGTTCTAATTTGTTTGACTAACTTTGCCCATAGCTCCTAATGTAAGACCCATCTTTTTAAATCCAATCGATAATTAAAGTAAAAGGACGTAAAGTAACACATTTGACAACACTGTTATGATTAAATAGATTAAACGATTATTAGCTTAAATGTAACTACATGACGCTTTATTTTTGACATTTGACAGAAAATGTAGAATAGCGACATGGCGGGTTTTACTGATCGAGATAAAGCTTTATTCCCGTTAAAGAATATTTCGTCAGTTGTAGAAATTTTCAAGAACCAACTAGAAAGTAAGCATGAACCAAATTTAGCATTACTGTCAATCATCGCCGGTGCTGTTGAAAACTCTTTGACATGCCGGTCAAATGTAACTATACAGGTTGTTGAGCCCAAAGCTCTGCCAATATTGGAATTACACACCATAGAAGATCTATACAATAAATTCCATGCAATTATGAAAGGGGCAATAGATGTGTCAAAGCAAGAGAGTAAAGTCTGTACTCGCGAAACAATAAAAAAAGTTTCAGATGTTGTGTGGAATTCTCTTACAAGGAGCTATTATAAAGACAGGGCACACTTACAAAGTTTATATAGTTATTTAACAGGGAGAAAGCTTGATTGTTTTGGAGTTGCTTTTGCTGTCATAGCTGGTTGTCAGGCATTAGGATTTTCGGATGTTCATTTGGCTTTATCTGAAGATCATGCGTGGGTTGTATTTGGGGTGAATGGTACTGAAACAGCAGAAGTTACATGGCATGGTAAAGGGAACGAAGATAAAAGAGGGCAAGAAATTGGAAAGGGTGTATCGGCAAGATCTTGGTTATATGTTAATAATAAGCCTGTGATTTGCACTAGAGCAATGGAAGTTGCTGCTTTAGTATCAGCTATAAACCCATCACTTAATGCAACTTTGGATGCTTGTGAGGTAGCATGTTTACAGCAAGAACTGCTATGGCTGTTATATGATTTAGGACATTTAACTAAATACCCGATGGCCATTGGAAATTTGGGAGATTTAGAAGAAATAGCACCAACACCTGGCAGGTACATAATTGTAGATATGTAAATATAGTCTAATATTGCTTTTTGTTATGTGTATGTACAATTAGTTTTTAATGATTTGGGACAATTTTTTTATATTAAAACCTGCATGTTATAAGTCATGGGACATATTTTACATATAAGATTGTTAAATGATTGTTACATTCACACTGGAAGAAAATCAAATGTATCATGTTAACTTTATGGTCCTAGATCACTATGAAATCAATAGTTTTTATTTAAATGATTTAATGAATAAGTATTTATAGTTTTATTATAACTAAATTTATTAAGGATTATCTTTGGCAATATTTACAACCCAAATAATCTGATCTATCGCTTTACATTCTACACTGGTTCAAATTATAATATTAATTATATTTAATTAAATTTTAGGGTGCCTTGTAGTGCTCTATTTCAAGAGGCTATATTATCTGCAAGGACATACTATAATAACCAACATGTGTATCCTTACACTTATCAGGGAGGCTATTTTTATCGCAATAAAATGTACAAAGAAGCATTTGAAAGTTGGGCAAATGCTAGTGATGTTATTAGACTGTAAGTGTTTCTTAAACATTTTATTTGTAACAAGTTTGTGTAATACTAAAAATTCTTTATTAATAATAATCTAATTTCTTCATTTGATATGATATTCTTGTCATTCCTAAGCTTTGTTTATCATTTGATATAATGGTATTAATACATTAAAAGCATTTTAATATTCATATACATATCAGAAAATTCACCAATTGAATGTTTCTTTTTTTTTAGATACAACTATTCAAGAGATGATGAAGAAATTTACAAAGAATTCTTGGAAATTGCAAATGAATTAATACCTCATATTATGAAAGTTATCAGTTCAGGATTCAGTGCAAATTCAATCTTAAAGAAACCTGATTGCTTTGCTAATTTGCTCAGATTTTATGACGGAATATGTCAGTGGGAACAGGGAAGTGCTACACCTGTACTGCATATAGGATGGGCTAAACCCTTAGTGAATACAATATCCAAATTTGATGCTGAGGTAAGAGCACAAGTGAACATAGTTTGCGAAAGTGAAAGCAGTAATTTAGATGAAAAGAAAGTGCCAAGATCTAATGGTAACACCAGTTGCTTTAATAACAATAACAATTACTGTTTGTCTGAGGAGCACTCAAAAAGTAGTAGTTTAATAAACGAAATAGAATCGCGAGTTACAAAAGAAGATGAAGTGACCAATCTACATCCTAGTATAGAAGCTTTAACGGCTGGGTGTTCAGAAAAAATATTAAATCCAGAATATTTATTACAAGGAGGAGGATCACCTTTTATGGGTAAGTTATATGATGAAGAACTCTTAATGTATGTAGTTCCCATTTACCTTAGAAATATGTCAAGTTTTATTGTTTGAAATTTTTTTTACTGTTTAATGTGATTCCTGCTTTTTAACTTGTTGTTTTTTTTTGGTTTGGTTGTTATTTCAGTGTTACTTATATCACTGTTAGTCTAATGTGTCATTAATACTTCGAAAACAGTCTAACTTTTAAGGGAACTTCCGCATTGCTGTTTCTATATAAAAATAAAACTAATTAAATTTGATCACAAACAAAATAAATGTAAAAAAAATAAGGTATTGTCTCATTCACAAAAGTATTTTTCGTTACTTTTTATTGTGAATTAGTTTTCTCGAGTCTCTAGAGTATGTATCACTGGTATTATGTAAACAAAAACACAGGTTACAAGGGACACATCAAGTTATTTAATATTATGTATTCGTCGATCTTCTGATTTAATATGCCATAGTTTCGTAAAATGTGAAATGTAGTGTAATCTTAGTGATGTACAAAAAACGGGATTGCAAACAACGCGAGCAATCAACCAGACGCGTAAAAAAATTAAAAAACGAGTTATTAATGCTAGAAACTCTTAAGGTTTTGCCGAAACGTCGATTGTATGTTTCTTTTAAGAAACAGAACAATAGACCTGAGAAGAGAAATTAAGCAAAATATGTGTAGTAAGTTGGTGTAGAAGCAGTTATAACTGACTATGTATATATATTGGAATTAAATAATTTTTGTTGTCATTTTGTAGTTCTATTGCCTAAATTATTTTATTTTTTTCTTTTAATATTGACGGAGGACTATAATTACAAAATTTATAAAAAGCAGATTACGAGAGAAAATTAAAATTATATAATCTTGCAGGCGGCGATGATCAAGTAGAAAAGGCTAATGGTTCCAGCCCCAGTACATCTAAAACGCTTAAAGAGGACGTAGAAGAATCTACGGAAGATTCGAGGCCAACCATAGTTCTGCATAGTCAGAAAATGAAAGAATTGAAAGATCTGCTTCCTGCTGAGAAACTGAACACGCATGCAATATCTTTGCATTTGACTGCGCAATCTCAGGTACAGGTTAGTAAGAAGGGACGGGGTGATTTAGAGGGGACAACAATGCGGCCTAAACGTGCGCGACGAGAATAAAAGTCACTATTTCAGTCAATACACACATACATATATGTGTGTCTATGAATAGCAACATATACAAATCAAGTACTTAATTGAGATAACGTTATAAATACAAATGAGATATAAATAATATATATATATAAACAGGGCATTAAAATAATGGGACAAAAGAAGTAGAATAGTTTATATTTTTGACTTTCTGCTGTATTTTAAATAATTTTTGTATGCATAAAAGAAATGCATCGATCTATTAAGAATCTCTGTCTAAATTACAAGTTATTTGCAGTGTGATAGTATTTTGAAATATTTTTCATTTATTTAATAATATATTTATTTTTTCATTTCATCTTTTATTACTGCATTGATTTTGTTCGATGTATGTAATTTTCGTTTTAAACATCTAATTATTTTTCAAATAGGTTGTTATAATAATTATGAAATGATTTATAATTATAAATCTAACATATGATGCATCTCCAGAAGAAAGATATTTGTTGAAGTGAAGGTTAATGTCTTAATGCATACGAGCGTTATTACAAAAAAGAAAATATTTTTGTAAAGTGTTGGCTGGGTTTTGATCAAATTTTATATTGTTTTTATATATGCAACTATATAGTGATTATTTGTTTTCTACAAATCTATTTGATTAAACAAGTCACTTGAAAGTAAATACTTATGTTTGCAGTATTAATGACTCAAATAAGAAGATTAGTTATAATTATATCAATGAAAATTCATAGCAAACAAATATATACGTTTAACATGCGTTACTGTTGACAGCAATGCAATTTAGTCTTTCGTTTATAAAATAAATACAAAAATGTACATGCATTTTAATACTTTCTAATGAAAAATGAAATGATTAATTGCTATTTTTAGTTATGCTTAAAATACACATAAATATAAGATAAAGTTATATAGGGAAAATATTTTTTTACTACTACTTTAACGTTAAAATATGTATCCCGACTATCTGGTATGCTATTTGCATAACTGTTACTATTTTCATTTCCAAATAAATGTGATCACGAACATAAAACAAATATTTTTAGTATCTTCTTTATAAGAATGTGAGATTTTTAATATCGTAACCATTGCTTTTCCTTTTAATGAAGGCATCAATTTTTGAAAATTAGAAATGTCTTGATTTTTTATAAGCAAAATTGCCAATTTTTGCAACATTTCGTATCAGCTAGAAGTGAGACGCTTTAAATTCTCAAAACTATCGAAATTAAAAATTTCGGCTCTGTTTCGACCTTTCGAAGACCACTCTAAACCATACTAAAAGTAAACTTTCGTATTTTGTAATGTAAATAAGTATTTGAAAGGGAAACATTTAATATTTTACTATAAGAACATCTAATCGGAACACAAAAAACATTCCTTCAACATGAATAGTCAAATGATAGTCCTGATTATATGTATATATTATTGACGATGGACATGGTTTTATCTTGAAAATGCCATCACTTTTGAATTGCTAATATTGTGTTTTGAAAATTATTTTTGCGAAAAAAATTCTTGAGTATCTAATCTTCAGGAGATGCATTTTATTCATATAATCATACATACATATTTATTAATACAATCACACTTGCAATACATTTTGTCGATGTAGTGACGTTAATTTTTAATTTTGGCTTGTAAATTAAAACCGAATAAGGGGCTGGACCCTACTTTCGACGGAACTTGTGAATTACTTGCCGTAGTTGTAAACGTTCAACTTTTGCGATTGATTCCTTTATTTATTTAAACATCAATTTTCGGGTAGTACATGTAGGCTATGTTATCTTTTTTTCAGTATTATTATCGTAAATATTTTCTATATACAAAAACGACTGATATTTTTTATCCGAAACATTAATTACTTATATCACTCTGGAGTCATCCATATTTAATATGCAATATTTAACAGGAGTCCTCGTAGGGTTTCGTTTTGAGAAAACAAAATGTAAAAAAAGTAATTTCGATTTAACGGACCGCTATATTAGGGACAATTATTCGACGATTGAATGTTCCGTTCTTAATACATTTGGTTTTGTAACGGAAAATTTAATGGAATAACTGACGATTCCCAACATTTTTAAAACGGGTCCGTTAAGTTGACTTTATACTATATTTAAGTACAATTTCGAATTAGATGCGTACGAAAATAAAAGGAGCATGTAAATTAGAACGTGAACGTACGAGAAAATCGGTCAGCCAGTAAATGCTGTAAATTTACGTGATTTACCCATGATTAAATAGGTTGATTTGGTTTTAAAATTACAGAGGACTTTCGATCATATGAATGAAATAAACACAAATATGTGAGATTAAAGAAAGAATTATAATTTTTTATAGCAAAGTGGAGAACTTTTTTTGAAAAGAAATCGAGCAGGTCAACACTGTAATTTAATTTCTTAAATTGATTCTTGGTGTTTTCAGCTTTCTGTTGTTTTGATTATGTTTGATAACTAAACCGATCATAGTGTTATAAAATAGGAATTTTTGATATTCAAACTTTTATTTACTTATAATAAAACCACATCCAAAAATCTAAAGGAAAATGTTAACAATGCTAACAGTATTTAGATATATTTCTATTAAATATAATTTATATTTACCAAGTTTATCACAAAAGTAAAAAACAGAAGATGTGTAACCACACACACTTATATTCTATTTCACTATTTTTAGTTAATATAATCTTTATCTGCTAATTTTCCTTTTTCGATAAATCTTACACAATTTGTTTAGAAGTTTTAAATTTTTTAATTAGAAACTACTAAATATCTTTTGCTTTTAATCAAGTTATTCTGACTTTAAATACAATTCTTTTCAAATTGCGTGTAAATAAGATACTAAATAATTTATTTGAAGACGAGAGTTTTATTTCTGTCGTTTGAGGAATTTAGGTTCTTTAAAGATAGTAAAATGTGAAATCACATATCTACACATAAAGTAATTACGTAAAAGTAGTTTCATAAATTGTAAAGAAATAATTGATTAGATGGGAAATTCAGAAAATAGGAGATATTAAAAACAAAGAAAGTAAAGGGGGAGGTAACATACCAGAGTTATATCTCGGTGTTTATTCCTCGCTGAGTTTTTAATACTGTTTTGCTGTTTTAATATTTGTACTATCGCTGTAGTAAATACGAGTAGATTGATATTTAAAAAATAAATTAAAAAATCAAATAAGTTTGTTTGATAGATAAAGGAAATTTAAGTAAATGTCACTGAAAAATTATATGGAAATTTAGCGCGTGGTAAAAAAACCCAAGAATCAATTTTAAATTTCTATTTGTTAATTAGAAACTGACCGGTCTTATGTTTTTTCACAAAAACTCATATTTCGCCTGAAATAATTTTATTTCTTACTTTAACTATACCTCGTATACGAGATGAATATAGATACATTAATCGATAGTTTGCATTTTACAAAATACTGACGTAATAAATACGTAATAAGCCATTTTTTACGTAACTATTGCCAAATGTCAATATTACTTGAGTGTTTTCGATTTTAATATATATGACGTAAACAGTGAATTTCAGAAATGAGTATTAATATCTAAAAGTGTATACTAGTGATTTACAGGTTTTTTTTTGTTCAAATGCATAATTAATAATTTTTGCTACTGACACACTAAATATAAAAATAACTCAAAATTTTCAGAAATATTTTTAAATCACTGGAGGGAATAACGCTATTAAAGTTATTTCTTATTTTTATTTAAACAAATTCTGGCTCACGAAAGCTATTTAATACATCTGGAAGGAATGGTTATCATTATGACCTTGAATCTGCAAGGATTTAATGTTCCATATTCACTTGATCAGTTTACTCTCGCTTTCAAAAGTGGTCGAATTCATCATTCGAGCATTACAATGTTAAATGTTGAAAGTGTAAAGTCGGAGAAACAGCTGTGTTTCGTTAGCTGAAAGATTTCGTTTTCTTCGATATGTAAAATATAAAGACATGAAGGGGTCTATAAAATAAATGAAAGATTATTTTATTCTTCTAATTAAGATGTGCCCTGAAAATAGATCGTTTTCGATAAAAATTTGTCGTCGACTTAGACAGTCGCATTTGGGTGCGCCTCAGGGGAATACTGTTAGTTCTTAATTTCTTGAAATTTTCATTTTAGATATTTTAAAAACTGAAGACGATGAAATTTCTGAATACGTCGGTGATATTGCTTGTCGTCTATATAACTACCTAAGAGAAGCCAATAGCCAATAAATCGAAATGCACCGCGATAGATTTCATATAAAAACTATGCAGATTAGATGATTTATGTCCCAAGTATATTCCGATTATACTATAGAATTATAGAGAACACATTTCTAAAAAATAAAATGTAAGTACATTGTGTATGTAGTCCTTCGAAGACTGACATCTAATTTCTTTATAAAAATATTTATATATGCCGATCGTTTGAATGTAACTAGCCAATGGAATGGAATAACTATTTCAAAAAAACAACGGCTCGTCGAAATAAATTATTCAGGGCTATAATTGACACTCCATAATTCGTCGGAAGAATCAAATTAAGAAGCGACCTTTTAAAAGTTTAATAATATACATATGGGAATGTAACTTTTCATTCGTGATAGTAATAAGGCCACTCTTAACAATTTAGAAATTTGCTTTGTGTGTATTAAGATATTCCCAGACGTTTATAGCAGACATTTTATTGGCAACCGTCTGATATGCCGAAAATTATATTTGTTCATTATTTGGTTTGTTGCTATTTATCATAAATATATATAATAAATAAATGCAATTACAATTAAGAAGTTCAAGAATTTTACAACGTAATGAGTGAGTCTCAAGCACCGCCATTAAAAATTTTTAAATGTCATATGAAATGGTCTCAAAGAATACTTTTTTGGCATTGGATTTGTTGATGCGGAACTGAATTTTGGAAAATATACCTCGACTATAAACGCATAGTCAGTAATATGTACCATACAACTAGTGATAAGATTATATTCCAAATTTCTTTGCCAAATTAATATTAATTAGTATAAATGAGGGAGATCTATACATTCATCTCGAATCGAAATGAAAGTCGCATTTTAGTTACTCTATACAGAACACTTCTGTCACTAAAGCAACCCAGCAACGTGTGCATATAAACGGCAGTTGTCATTATAACGTAATAATAAACAACTATTTATCGACAAAGTTATGATTGGGACGCATTTTGCTCAATTCGAGGGTCTCTAGTTTTACTTCGATCCGAGAAATAGACGACTCCTTCATACGACTTTATCGTTTCGATATAACATCTACATGGTGTTTACGAGCGCGAAAAAATAACTTGCTTAATGAGATCCTGGAATTGGAGGAAACACTTCACAATCATAATTCTGTTGACAAATAGTTGTTTATTAGTATTAATTTTCTTATAGTGTCTGTTCAACTATCCGTTGAAAATATATCTTTAAATGTTTTTGCATTATTTCAAAACACAAAATTATTATAATTAGTATCGTAAAGTGTGTCTTTATTTCATACTTTCAAGGCATAAAATTGAAAAGTAGATATTTTTTACGAAACGATCTAACTGTCATTAACGCTTATCAATCGATTTCAAAGTATTATATCCAGTTAATAGCGTGAAGTATATACTGCTGATTTAAGCGATAAATATGCCATCAGCTAATAAGTAAATGAATTGTATTTAATCGAATGTCATCAACTGACATTTCTAATTAATTTCCAATACTTTCTTTGGTTCAAATATAAATTTGTATCGCATTTACAAAAATATTGATACTCATTTTTGAAAAGAATGTCCATACAGTAATATTATACAGTACTGTTAATTTTTTTATTGCGTTTTGATTCGTGCAACACCTGTAGTTTTCAAACCGCTTGTGCACTTTTAGTTTAGATATATATTGTATTTTATATTCGATTAAGATATTACGATTTTTTTAATGAGCAAAACAGACAGGATTATGCTGACACAATCTGTGCGTTGACAAATAGTTGTTAATTAGTTGTACAAACATTCCTTCCAAAAACCTAATTAGATTAGGTTTAGACGTATTTTTTATTGTTAAGCATTTTATGCGAGCAAATGTTTTCTTTGTTTTGTTTTAATTATTACTATTAATATTATTATAGCACTATTTATTGTACATATTACATTAGCGAGTGCATTTTAGATTGTCATTTGTATTTAACTGATTTCAAATTTTGTACAAAAAAAATGGGCTTAAGAAGCGTATTAAGATTTTCTGAAATAGACGTGTTGACATATACAAGATTTTCTGTGCCATAAATAAAATTGTTCATGACAAATTCTACGTTATAACAGGTGATAACATTTTACCATATTTTCAAATAAGATAAATTGCATCGTCAAATAGTGTGTGATTGAAAGTTACTATCTGAATCTTGCTGTTTAATTTTTTTTCTACATCAGCACTGATTTCTATTTTATGCTGATAATTAAGTCATAAGAATTTGATTCATAAACAGAGGTTTTCTGCCGGTCATTTGTAGTAAAAAGCGGATTTCTTCAATGGTTTTTTTTAAAGTTCATTTGGATATGTCCGACTTTTGTTAGAACTAAATTGCGACAAGCGCTAACAGTAGCGAAAATTTTCCTCTTTGCCATAGGCGTAGTTTTTTTCTGCGCCCACATTTTTTGCCTTCTTGAAGAAGTTATTTCCTTCGATTGCTTAGAAATTATGTCAATGATGTAATACACCTTAAAGTTGTACAATTTTTCTTTTGAATTATTTATAATACCATAAATCGTACTCTATGGAAGTTCTTACTGTTTCTAATTTTTTGGCCAGGTACTATAAATTACTCGTTTCAGTTCAAAATTGTACCGGATTCTCCAGTGATTATCTGCCAACACTGACTCACGCATTTTTCATTTTGTGCATATCTTGGTAACAATTTAGCCTTTGCCCACATCTCACATCCTTATACTACCACAAGGCTCCATGTCTTGGTAAATCATGATTTTTTTGCTTTACTCAAGAATAATTTGGATTTAAGTGCGCATAGTAGCGAGAAATAAGCTCTGTTTTGTTTTATTTTTTATTTAATACAAGAATTTATCGAGGACTTAGAACTATTAAATTATAGTTTTGAAATCGCCTTCGAATTGTTCCTTGTTTGTGTGGATAGAGAAGATTTTATTATTAATAAAAATAACCTAGTAGAGTATCTAATGTGATGAGTTCTTGATCAGAAGTTTAAAAGAGACAAGTCGAATATTGAAAAATATAAGAGAAAACAAAATGCAAATCTGTGCCAAATTAAATATAAAATTGAAGTTTTGGATTAAAGTTGCAAATCGTATGCTTGAAATATACACAAGCGATATTTCTTCCATCAAAATATTTTTATATTTTGGACAAGGTTAAAGACTTCGTGTAAAGGAATATGCAAAATTAAAGAAAACAACAAAAAGAACGAGTTAGAAAAACTTTTGATAATTTAAACTTAATGTTTATTATAGTTGTACAAAATCGGAAAACACCAAACTATGCGAATAATGTGACGATATAAAATATATAACCTATATCTTCATCCCACTCTTATTCTCACCTTATTTCTTTTCAAATTTAAAATACATTTTTCTGCGCTGGTGTCTTTCGATTTTGCACGGACACTATATATGTAAATTTACTCTTGGAATTGCGGAATCTCACTCAACACACTTTTCAACTCTGAATTCAACATCACATAAATGGAAACTAATAAACTGTATGCGTATTTCGACAACAATATTGTGATCTTCATAAACTCAGAAATACGCATATGTTTGATATTAGTTTGTGCAGTGTTCGCGTAAAATTATTACTGTTTATACTATACATGCCCGTACATACACACATATTTTTCAGTAAAGGAATTTTGTCATAAGTTAGATGTAAGTGGACGCTGTTAATTTTAATACATTTAAGTTACATTACAATGTGTGCTTAATTTTCGGTTTAAATTTTACATTACTAAGAAAAAATAATATTTTGTTTGATCAACTTCTAAAATATTTCTTTTTATTTGTTTCTCTACTCGCAGCAGTCTGAGAGTGCACAATTAGTGATTACATATCCTTATTGTAAACCGATCGTTAAAAGAAAGTGTACCAGAAATATATCTTTTCGTCAAAATTAGTTTAAAAATTCAAATAATTTAGTAACACATTCTTTTCATTGTTAAGGCAATACTTTTTACTAATTCTAATGTGTAACAAAATTTAAATACATTACCATTTTTTCAACCGCGGAAGACATTTTTAAATGAAACTTCCTATTATAGTGTGACCAAATTCATTTTTTTAAAATCATATTGCGCATATCACTTTTTGTCTCCTATTTTTTTTTTAAATCCGTTCATCAGAATAATGAGTAAATAACTTATTTGTAACATTGAGACGTGCACCATTGGACATCGACACATAAGAGGTTGTTCGATCTCAGTGACTTCTTCATTCATTTGAAAAATATAACTGCGTATCTAATAACGTATCATTTTAGTGAATTTGTCATGAAACAGTTTTGTTTATCCATCCATTGCGGCTCCCTTGATATTGTAAATTGTCAGTGCTAATCACAATCTAATAGAGATGCAATAGAACACAAAAACAAAAATGGAATCTCTCTTTTTATCTCTCTTTCTCTCTCTATATATAAGTGTTATATTTGTGAGTAGATCAACTTTACAACATTTATTGTTTAGGTAGATAGTAAAATATAAAGAATAATAAACTAAAGTAACAATCCATGCTTGTACAGTAGAATATAGTCTGTATTAGAATATAAGACAAACGAAATGAGTAAAAAATAATCTGTAACAGTTGCGTTTTTGGGCTATTGTCAGGGGAATTCTTATTACCTCCTCAAATATTTTTCTGTTATACATAATATGCATAAATGAAATGAAGTACTACACTCTTTCAGTATTCATGACTACGCTAATTTGTAATTTAAACCAATTTTATATGTAATGTGTAAGTAATCTTAATTAAATAGTTCGTTGTCATAATTTAATATTTTATAAGCACAGTATTATGCGTGGTCAGTATTGAAGATAAAATATCGACATCTTTCCGCAATTGGCAACAGAATACTTATATTGGCCCTACTGCTTATTTTTAATGTTCGTCATTTGTAACCATAACCTAACTATTTAAAATATTCATTTGGCATACAAATACGAAAAAATGTCAGCAATATACGAAGATAAAAAATGCTCTAATGTGAAGATTTTTGCGCTATCAACTACAGAGAGATCAAATTACTCACAGTCCTTATTTTACATTAATCTAAACAGGGGTAATAAAACGTGCATTTTTAATATGTTTTGATAATTGACCAAAAATGCAATTGCTCTTGAAATTAATACATGTATTATATGTAATTGTTAGTTCTCACTTGATACTAAAATTACATGTTTATACATAGATAGAATTAAAATGTATTAATAATTACTACAAAGTAGCTTCAAAAGCTATTTTATTTTTGTATTGTCGGATTGTAAGATAATGGTACAATTTATAGAGATTTTTCGATTTTAAAATATTACGCAATTTTATTATTGACCTCATGTTTTTTGTAATAATATATATGCGATTACATATATTGTATGTATGTATTTATATACACCAAATGAATTTGCACCTAAATGAAACTTCTTTAATAATTGATTTAGAGAAAATTGAATCCTTCGGTTTAATTTTACCTGTAATTAAATTTAAATATATACATATTAATTTCACATCTCGACCTTTAAGAATGTCTAAAAGCTGAGATTACTTCTAAGAACTTAAATTTTTTCCCGAGTTTATAAAAATAAAAGTACTAGATTCTAAGTTTACTATTTTTGTAAATAACGATTCGGTAAATATCGTTCTTAAAAATCTTTTAATTATTCATAAAATTAATTTTCTTCTATTTAACGGAAAATATCTACTTCATTTAACAATATACTCAAGAAAAGTACTATTTTTCTATTTAGCAAGACTTCTCTTCAAAGAAATACATTTTTACATAACAAACTTTATTTGTTGAACTTATTGGAACACACATTAATTGTCAAAACTGATTTTTCGCAAACATTTTGGTCGAAAATTCCATTTTTTCAATATATTCTTCGACAATGGACCTGGAAAGCCATGCTTCATGCTGCTTGTAGGTTTACATGCCTGTGGCACTATCGGCAAGCAGTATTGTAGAATTTCGTAAGCAATGTCAAATATAGCCAGTGACATCTGGAAACTTCAGATACTCTGCATTCATTTAACAATATACTGAGGAAAAGTACTATTTTTCTATCTAGCTAGGCTTCTCTTCAAAGAAATACATTTTTACATAACAAACTTTATTTCTTGAACTTATTAGAAGACACATTAATTGTCAAAACTGATTTCTCGCAAACATTTTGGTTGAAAATTACATTTCTTCAATATATTCTTCGACAACGGAGCTGGAAAGCCATGCTTTATGTCGCTTGTAGGTTTACATCTGTTGCACTATCGGCAAGCAGTATTGTAGAATTTCGTAAGCAATGTCAAATATAGCCAGTGACATCTGGAAACTTCAGATATTCTGCAATTTTTTGAGCATAGTGTAAAAAGTATTGGTTGCATAGTATATTTGAATTTTTCTGTAGCAAATGAATAGCCTAGGATGGCTAACATTTTTTGATTTTAAACTTAAATATTTTCGTTATCATGCTTATTTGCGTGTTTTATTTCGGAAGTAGCTGTAAAGATTCGTTTTTGTGCAATATAATGTTACAATCATATACACCATAGAGACCAAAAAAATTAATGCAATTTCCATAAATAGAATGAAATTGTTGTACTCATAAATTATATTTTCCCCAAGTCCATGCTCTTACCTGTTTTCTTCTGGCAAGAAACATTTTTCGTATTTTCCTCTTGGCTTTGTAGTTTAGGTACGAGTAGTTTTTAAAAATAAATTTAAAAGAAAGAGCAAAGTTTTGCTACCTGACTTATTTTTCGGAATGGAAACGAATGAAGTGATGGTGAAAAGGGATAGTCTAATTAGCTTAATATTGTTAGTCATTTTATAATAAAAACATTGATGTTTTGAAGAATGTATGTAGAATGGAATGAAATTGATTTCGACGTAAAAATTATTATTAATTCTTCATTTCTTGATCACACTTCCTTTCCCACCCGTCTTTAATTTTCTTTCTTCAATGAATTTCTTAGATTTCAAAAGAAATTTTTTTCTCATCGCCCTGATTTCATGTCCATACAGAATATTTAGTCTCAGTACAGTTTTTTTTATGAAAAACACAATTTACTTCCTGTCGGTTTGCCACTTCGAAAATCACTTTAATTTTTCCATCAGGGTTTTAGAAAATTCCTCTATTTACACTTAAGCAAAGTAGCCAAAACTTTTGCATGATTCCATTTAACGCAATTCCTCCATATTTTAATAATATTCGGTTGCATTATCTTTTTTATAAATAGGTACTATTCTTTATCTAAATCCTATTTATAAAATCGACTATTTTTTTTTAAAACCTTGACTCCTAATCTAATACAGGCGAGCCTAGTATAGCGCGACCTTCTATAACGTTGCGTTGAAATTACGCGTATGAGATTTTAGTACATCAATATTAAGTTTTTTTGTTACGCATTGCCATGTTTCATAGATACGCTCTTGACTGTTACGACTGGCATAAACTACATATATTAGTTAGCGTATTTCTTGAGATGTATTGGCGAGTAATTTAGTCGTTTAATGTATTGCGAGGTATGTTTTGTAAAACACAGTGAAATTCATTTGAAATTGTAGTTATTAAATTCATTTAAATAGCATTAAAAATCGATGCAATTTTATTATTAGATCTATAATGTTCTTAACTAAAATATGCATGAGATAAAGCGTATTCCTATTATGTGTTTTTTTTTTTGCGATACCTTGCATTGCATTATTGCAAGTCTACCTTTAGATCTCGGTAACAAAATTTTGTCTTTGGAGTAAGTTTACGTGATTTAATCCAGTAGAAGGATAAACTCGTTGAATTCTCTCAAGAGAGAGTGTTTCCATATATGGGATACCATATAAACGATGCTTTTGCTAAATACAAAGGCAAACTTTAAATATTTATGTTCGAAATCTAGCAAGAAATTCTTCCTTAGAAGAAAACTGACTTAGAAGCGGAAACGGACAGTGATTTAATGCGCTTGTTACAAGTAAACACTATCAAATTGAAGTTCTAGCTCAGTAACAGTATCTTTAATGAATAAGTAGCGGTTATTTATATTGTATTGCGTAATATAGGAGAAAGAGAACGACAGTATTTAATTCCAAAGTAGCTCACTCATTAACTAAAATATTCAAGCTACGTTGTCTCCATCATCGACACTATTAACTTCAAAGTAAAGCTTTATATCATTGGCATAAACTAATATAGTTAGGAAAAAACGTAAATTATTAGTGTAGAGAATGAATAGAGATGCCTAGCAGTGGATTCATCAAAACTAAATTTATTGTAAAACGTTTTCTGTTACTTAAATAGGATGCGATTAAGTTTAGGTGAGGAGATAAGACATTGTGGTATTGATTGTCGAATGTGCGGGAAAAAGCGATAATTTTTCATAATTATATCGTATTAAGATATAAATTGCATATCATCATCATCAAACTTGATAAGGGTTTAATGACAAAAAGAATTGATAGAAAAATAAATGCTTAGCGGTCATTTGTTTAAAATGTCCGCTTATCAAGGACATGCGATATAAATAAAAAGTTGAAGGAACTTTCGATGCGAAGAAATTAATAAGCCACTGAAACGCAATTTTGAAAATAGAAAGGCGGGTTCGAGAACATTTATTTTAAAAACCAACCTCTAAAATAGCAGTTTAATCAAATAATTTTATAACGGTACCGAAACTTGAAAAAAAATCATTATCCGAAGAAGTTCTAAAATTTGTGTATCAAAACTAAAGTAAAATTTTTAAATTTGTAAATTGACGTAACTTTCTCTAAATCAAGTAATGCAAATCTATGGGCAGATATTGTACATACACACATTATAAATATATAATTCAGGTGTAGTTGATAAGTTGATATATATATTTTGCGATTTTATATATATTTTTCTCGTTTTATTATTATTGTCTTTGTAAACATAGAACTAACAAAATTAAATGATTGTAGTCTGTGATGTATTGAAGGGTGACTAAAAAAACTATTTATTATTGTAGATCATATATATTATAGAAGTATTATTGAATAATTGTATTTTTCTATATCCAGAAAATGAATGGAAAAAAACGTGTGAGAAATAGCTTCCGTTTTTTTGTTTGTTGTGGATGTTATATTATTAATTATTATACTATTATTATGATGAAGTTTTAAGTCATATTGTTATATGGAATTTTGTTAAATAAGAAAAAAAAATTACAAACGTTGGTAATGTACAACATCACATTTTTAGGTAAATATTTGACAAAAATGAAAACGTATACAATTTAGATTTTAAAAATATTACCTGTACTTCGCCCTTAAAATTAAATAAAGATATATACACAAACAATTTATGTTTTATTGTATTAAATAAATTAACCTTCATCCTTAACTATCGTCACAAGCATATGCGACAGTTGGCTAATTTGCAGAATACCTAGCATATTTTGGGATAGCTGAGAGAAGTTTTGGCACCTTTTTTTTAGTTAGTATTTTATTTAACGAATAAAGTAAATAGGTAAATGGCTAAAATTATTATAGATTTATGTAGTAACAAACCTACTTATAGTTTATTGAAAAAAATTGTAGAGAATTGCTAAAGTTGACAAAAATACAAATCTACAATGCTTCTTAAAGCAAAGGAATTGATCTATTGAACTGGTGGTCATCCATAGTATAGTTAAATAAAAATTGTATATTCTTGCGAGTGAAAGATAGCATTACATTTATTAATTGTAAGTTTATTTAATTTTAACTATTCGATAAATAAGTCATTCTGCAAATTAATGGCGTTGTTTTGACATGACAGGTTAGAAAAAGCTTAAGATAGAATGGATAGAAGATTATCAATAAACAATACAATAATAAGGGCCAATATTAGATCATTGCAGGACTCCTGAACATGCCATAAATTGAAAGACTTGAAACAATTGTAAATCTATTTGTTCAGCTATTGTAAATAAAGAAAATCAACAATTGCTGACTTACCTGGTAAGGAAAAAAGTTTTCCAATACTTCCAGAAGTATTCCAAGCACGTTTTGAGCTTAATTCAAAATGTTTATTGAAAATTTTTTTTATCTCTGTAGAAATACTTTCAGTTTTCGCTAAGTTTATGTTAAACCAGGTTTTGCCGTTTTTTCATCTATTATTTATCTTTACGCTCGTTTACTTTCTTCGTTTGGATATTGTGTTAATCAGAGTGGTCAATTTTTATCGGCGCGCAGGATAGGATCCGATGTAGTAAGAACGTAAGTACATACGCACCACAAAAATATAATTTAGCAGAGCAATCGACCTTGGATAAGCCAACTTAAATATTCATTATTACCAGGCTGATTGCAGACAAATCTGACCACTCTTGTGATAATGTTTCTCGTAAGTTGAAAGATATATTGGATAATAGCAACAGGTAACTTTTAGGGTCCTTGTGTTTAATTTAAATCACTTTTATAATAAAATTACATTCGGACCTGAAGTACATACTAGCTTTTGGAGAAACACAAATGTCGACACAAATCTACGAGGATGGACAAAAGTATTTCTAGAACGAATCCATTTCATACAACCGCAAGCAAATTTTTAAACAGATTATCCATAATCACAGACCGTTACCATTGATCCAAATAAACAATTCATGCATGATCTTAATCATGAATAAAAACGAGTTCCGTGCAGTGATAAAGCATTTTTTTTTGAAAGGCTTAAATGATGAACTACTAAAAACAGAGTGAAACGAAGTTTATGGCGTGTCTTCTCCTTCATAAGCAACAGTTGTAATCTGAGTTGCTGAACGAGGTAGAACAAGCATAGAGAATGTACCATATTTGTACATATTGAAAACGGCGAGTGATGAAACAATTGAAAAAGTCAATGAATGATCGCCGAGTAAAGTTGAGAGCGATGGCAGAGAATGTATAACCGCATACATTACATCTTCCAGTAAGCTTGGTGATACAACTACAGAGAAAACATAGGTGACTCCATCTGCTGTAAAAGTGATAGCTACCCTCTTTTGCAATAATAACAGACGAGTATTGTGCATTATTATTAGACAGATTAAAGGAGTAAGTCAAAGTTAAAAGCTCTCATATGATCAAGGAAAAAGTCTTGTACCACCAAGACAATGCTCTGTCCCACAATTCGACAAATGCCATGACAAAATTGCACGAATTATGATTTCGAGTAATTGAATATGCACCGTATTCTCCATGCTTGGCTTCGTCGGATTTCTTCCTATTCCCAAACCGGTTGACAGAAAAGAAATTATCATTGAAGCTATAAATGGATATTTGGAAGGTTTAAACGCTTCTGATTTTTTTAAAGCGTTGAAGGGTGTCGAAAAACGTTGGACTAAATGTGTAGAATTGAAAGAATACTACATAACAAATAAATATGATTTCCCAAAAAAGTGGCTGCTTTCTGTCTCGTTCTAGAGATTATCCGATCTATCTTTGTACAGATGCAAGTACTTTCTATGAAATATCTAATAGCTATATTATTTATGTGTTTTAACTCCTTGCCTTTTGCTTTTTTACTATCATTCTGAGTGATACAGATGTACTGTAAATTTACAGCCATTATGAAACAATCTTCCATTTGTTAAAGTCAGAAATTATTATGGCTGTTATAAATTTCTATATTATAAATATCATTAAATGTTGATATGATGGTCAGTTCTTTGGCCGTACATTTACATACGTGGTGTACTGTTTGTCGACAGTTTGATAATTGTGCTTAGGAGTGGACTGAATTTGTATAAATAAGCTGACAGAGTTGAAGTGAAACAAACGAGTTAGTTTTTTTATTGTCTTTCAACATATTCTCCTTGAAAGTCAATTAACTTGAATCAACGATATTGAAAATACTGGTACGCTGCTGCAATAAGTTCTTCACCCAACCGACACTTCTTTCCGCCAAAGAAAAGCTTGAGATTGAGGAATTTGTTGTGAAAAGAAAATTTTTCTATGAGCAGTTTCATATTGTTTTTCATAAATTGTTGTCTTCAATATGTTTAGAAGAGTGGTGTAATACGGCTTCATCTCTTGCAAGATTGCCTATGAAAATTATCCCCATCGAATTAAAAAAAACCTTGCCATCGCCACGAAAAATAAAATATGTTCACTTTCTTTGGAGAAGGACTACCATGCTTTGGACATTGTTTAAATTGTCGTACTCAGAAATATAGTGATGAATCCAGGTTTCATTCATTTCCCTTGCCACGATGAAAAACTTTTTCTGAAAGATGAGTTGAGTCCGACCAATTCGTTCTTGTACATGTTATTTTTATACAGAAATGGAAACGGTTTTATGATGCTTATTCTACGAAATATGTTCATGGATTGTAGAAGATGCTAATATTTGTTTTTATTTTTTATTAATTTTATCTTTTGTGTTACATGTCTATGTGTGAAAACAAAGGTATTTACGAGGATGGACTGGAAAGTCCATCGAATAACTGATGGATAGTGTAGTTTCAGGTTTTTCGTGGTGTACCTGAAAGTTGCTTCCCTAACAACGTCAACTAATCAAATTTTAGATCGTTACGTTAATTAGTTTCGTTAAGACGTCTGTTTAATTAACAACATTAAGCACTTCTTCTTTAAGGCTTACCAGAAATAAATATTCATAATAAGATGAAGAATGGTCTGAAGAACTCAGCTCATTACAGGACCTTTGCAGATGCGTCATGTAATGGAGATCCAAAATTAGCGACTACATATACCAGAAATGGTTGAAGAAGTGCTAAGGTGTTAAAAGATAGCCTTTTGAAAACATCTGAGATAGCAGAGGCTGTTAATATTTATAAAAAACGAACAATATATGTACATAGTTTTTTCATCTTGGCTTCCGGGTTGGAACTGTATCCTCGGTACTTCTGTTGCCGATGTTTCATCTTTACTTACATAAGACATCCTCAAGGCTTAACCGCTGTTATTGCTTTTGTTGTTGCACTGAAACTGTTTGTCAGTTTCGGGAGGACTGAGGACGTGGTTCTAAGCCGGAAGCCAAGATGAAGAGACTAAGAACAACGACCGCGGAAGCCTACAAGCCATATTAAGCAATATACCTTTTGAATAAAGAACAAATTTGTCGTGAATGTCTTCGAAAAAACAAAGTAAATTTTATGCACCGATTTATCACCACAGATGAAACTTGCACTCATCATTATACGCTCGAACCAAAATACCAATCTAAACAGTGGTGGCACAGTGATTCTTCTCTCCTAAAGAGGGCGATGATTGATAGAAAAATACATTGCAGATCAGAAATTTTCAATATACAACGATTTTAAAGCTGCTGTGGATGCTTATTTAGATCATCGCTGGTCTCAATCTGTCGAGGTAGTAGGGAATTATTTTAAAAAATAAACACAATTTAAAATCTCGAAATCCTTTTCACAATTGTTATTTCAACATCCTCGTATTATTATTACTATTATTATTGTGAAATATAAAAATAATCGGATACATGACTTGATATTTAAACTTTCAAAAGTAAAAACTAACGTATGATGATAGCCATTGTGTTGGTTTTATTAAATTTCACGACTATTTTAAATGCATATCGCACCATTAGAAAAAATTCTATTTCCACCGGGAAGAATGTAAAATCTTGGATTGTAATTGCGTTTAATTTTGCAAACTAGCATACCAATTATATTTTATTTTGGCGTAACATGTAATGAAAGTATGAATATTGCACCACTGTTGTCTAATGGCAATAATAAATTAGTTTGATGCATTTTTCGCTTTTTTTTTCAAATACAATGCGAATGTATTGTCATAAATATTTTGTGGAAAATGCACGTGAATGTATTATTTTTTAACTCTAAACCTAGCAGCGCGCATGTGAACTGTTTTTATCAAAGTTAGAAAAAATTCTCAAAGAAAATGAGAATTGTGATTCTTTTATAACTCAGAAAAATTTATTTTAGAAGGTTGTACGTGTAAATTAAGTACATTAAAACAATTCCAGATTTTCTAGGTTAATTGCATTATAATAATAACATGAGTAGTATTGAGGAAGAGTATTCAATTGCCTTATTTGAGGATGGAACGAAAGAAATGATACCTAAATCTTGGATCCAAGATTATTTAAAAGAAGAAAGTTCAGGCGAGTAAAATTTATATTTAATAATTAATAATATTATATAAGTTACATTTTAAAAAATTCGGCATAATTAATATTTTGTATAACTAGTAGTCAGTAAACTCATGAACTTAACACACAAACAATTTTTATTTTATTTAATATACAATAGGTTAAGCATTTCGTGAAAAATATGTATATCATTGAGCATTTGATTAACTCTAAATAGTTATTTGTTTTATATTAACCAATAAATTGAATAGTTTTTTATTAACTAATTTGTAGCAAAATAAAACGAAAATTGTTATATATTTGTCGGTTTATAAAAAATTAATAAATGTGTATGAAAGTAAGAAGAGTTGCTAACGAAAGCATATTCGAAATACAGAATAACTGCCAAAACTTAAAATTTACATGTTTTGGTTTAATATGTAACTATTATTAATTTTTTATTATTATTATATAATTAACGCGTAAATTGTAGGCTATATCAGAGTTTTCAGCTGACTTTGTTAAATAAGAAAAGTAAAGGTAAACTAACTGTAAAAAAATGGTATAAATGGGTAAAAATTTTCTATTGTAATATATAAAGCTCTATACGCTAGAAGAATATAAAATTTAAGTAGCGAATAAAAGAAAAAATTAAACTAAAAATATTTTTGTAACACTATATTGATAAATGGTATACAAAACACACAGAAAAGTACAAGTAACTAAATATACGAGGATAGTTTGACAAGTAGTGAGAATGACACATAGGTGGCGCTCTAATTGGTAAAACATATGCACTGTAATTTAGGTTCCCTATTTATATGTTTACATTCCGATATTTAGATAAATCGGTTTAGTTTATTTTTGACAGCTGATTGAAAAAGAAGCAACACGTTGTTTTGTTAAAATGGTAAAAACAGAGTATCGTGCCGTGATTAAATACTTCGTAATTAAGGGCATGACAACTACCGAAATAAAAGATGAGTTACGGGAAACATTAGGTGAATCTGCTCCATCATCCGGCACAATAAGTAGATGGGTAAATGAATTTAAACGTAGTAGAACAAGCTGTGATGATGAAGCGCGCTCTGGAGCACCCAAAATCGTGACTTCTTAGGAAATGATTATAAAAATCCATAATATTGACGACTCAAAGTGAGAGAGATAGCAGAAATGGTAAACATTTCAACAGAACGCGTACAACACATTTTAACGAGAGAATGGGGCCTTCCCCAGCTTTCGGCAAGATGGGTGCCGCGATTGCTTACGACTGATCAAAAGTTCACTCGTTTGCGCATTTCCAATGAGTGTTTGCACCTTTATAAGTGGAATCCGGTTGATTTTTGTAGGCGATTTGTTACTTGCGATGAAACTTAGATACACTACAGTACACCCGAAATTAAACAACAGTCGAAACAATGGTTAGAACGTGGTTCTGCACCTCCAAAGAAAGCGAAAACCACTTTATCGGCAAACAAGGTGATGGTATCAATTTTTTGGGATTCAAAGGGCATTTTGCTCATTGATTACCTTCAGAAAGGTGCCACAATAAACGGATAATATTATGCAGAACTTCTCCAAAAATTAAATGTTGAGATTCATGCTAAACGACCAGGAATGGCAAAGAAAAAGATTCTGTTTCACCAAGACAGCGCTCCCTCGCATACCAGCACAGTTGCGATGTCCAAAATCCACGAGTTGCATTTTCAATTAGTACCGCATGCGCCTTATTCGCCGGATCTAGCCCCTTCCGACTTCCACCTTTTTCCAAAATTGAAAACGGCACTAGGATTGAAAGAAATTTTCCTCTAACGACGAGCTTATCATCTTCGTAAATGAATATTTTGCAAGCCTTTCGGAATCGCATTTTAGAGATGGCATAAGGGTATTGGAGCACCGTTGGAATAAATGTATTGCTCTTTTAGGAGAATATATTGAAAAATAAAAATTATTTTGTATTTAAGAAATTGGTTTTTCTTTTCCATTCTCACTACTTGTCAACCTATCTTCGTACTTATATTTTAAAAACAAAAACATTCAAGCAAATCATAAGCAAAGACAATTCAAGCACTATCTAAATTAGACAATTAGTTGCGTTTTCTGTCAATTGAATTATTATGTATTAATCTTATATAATTCGCGCATTAGTGCTCAATATAATTTTTTACATGAATAATGCAGATAATTTAGGTAAATATGGATTGCAATGTATATCATAAACAGATAAACAATAATTAACAACTAAAACCAATATCAGGCCTGGGCGTTCAATTTTTGTTCTTAACTGGAAATTCGTGGAACAAATGAGAATTTATTTTGAAAAAATAAATTCTCATTTGTTCCACTCAAAGTTCTTTATTTGGCGTTCTGTCAAAAAATAAATTCAATAGTGTGCTATAGTATATTATATACTATATAGTATATATATTATAAATTGTAAAAATAGAAACTCACTGGAATTCTAAAGAGAACTTTAATGAGTCCTACATTCATCCCATCTTACTCTATTTTGAAAATTCTAGAAAAAGGTTCTGACACCGAAATGCAACAAGAGCAACCGAAACATAAACAAACTCAGCCTTCTAAAAGTACCCATTACTCGTTAGTTTTGGATACTCAGTACTTTGAAAATACTAGTAAGAAAATAAAATGTATCAGCTGATCAGTGCTTAATATAGTTATTTTTTCAGAAAAGATTCTGCAAACATTAGTCAAAGAGGTTGGTGAAAATAAGAGTGCAATTCTAAAGTTGCAAAAAAGCATAGATAGATTGATATGTATAGCTACAGGAGAGCCAGAACCTGAAATTAATTTGTCGCAACCTACTGATGATATAAATGAATTTTTGGCCATAGAGGAGTATATAAAGATAAAACAGAATTATAATGAATTGGTAATGTATTTATGTTCATATACACACACTAGCGAATCTTTTATAGTTTCATATATACATATTAGATCACTGTGGTACGTAATTTTATGTAAAAGGAGGAGTAGTATGAGGCATACACTACTGTATATTTAACTAGTAAATTAGTATAGGTTGCTAAAGAAAAGACGGGACGAGTTTAAATATAATGCTAGCAACTGAACAAATAGTTAAGTAAAACCAACACCAATCGACATATATGTCGATACTTGTTAATACATCCTGAGTCATCTTAAATATTTGCCAAATAAAAAATGTTTCTCGGTACTTTGCGAATACTACATATGTAGAGCTGAAGTGCGAAATTTATATTTTTAATACTGACGGCCGCACAATTCACAAAAAAGCTTCGTACTTGTCACTGGCTAACTAAGCAAACTCTCGTAAATGTAATTACTTGCAATAACTTCCGACTGGTGATCACATAAATACGATAGTCTCTGATAATTGTTGTCTAAATCAGAACACCCCATAATTTGCTTTTTATTTAAAATTTGTATTATTTTGAATTTGTTTGGTTTATTTTCAAGTCTCGTTTTCTGACTTCGTTGCCAGATTCTTAAGTACCCTGTCCATACTTCTTCTGCCATTTCCTATTAATGTTACGTCATCTACGTATGTTATAGATTGGGGCATATTTTACGATATGGATCCTTTGATTGTCATTAATTCAATACTTCTCGCAAGAAAGACGTTGAATACCACTGTGAATAAGTCATTTCCTTGCTTTGCTCCTATTTGTATATCTCTTATATTTCTTTCACTAACTGTTCGTTCTTGCACTTTCCATAGTCGTCTGTATAAGCATCATTAGTTTAGTTGACATTTTAATATTCCTTAACATAATGTGAAATTCTAAGCAACGTCCTTCAGTGACTATAGCTACAGCTTCAAATATGCTTTTGAAATGCATTTTTAAATAAATTCAACAAATGTTACTTTAAATTTGTGATAAAAGTAAAAATATTATAATATAGTGGATGAATAAAAGAAACGTAGTCTAACATTGTTATCTACAATTTTTGTTACACATAAGCAGTAATCAGACTAATGTGACTGATAAAAAGAATTTCCAGAGTTCGTATCATCAACGGCAAAGAAAGAGCCGCACGTGGAAATATTTTTAAAACATTAGTTTTCCAATTACGTCGTAGAAAATGTAACTAAATATATCGTATGGTCAAATGAGTTTATGAATTCACTTAGTTGAGAACACTAAGCAATATATCATGTTTTATAACTGCCAATACAGTGTCATATCAAATTATATATACTGTTACATTTGTAAAATTCTTCATCCTCCGAAACCTATCTTTAAACCAGTTCTGCCACACTAGTTGTCCCAGGCCCGCAGAAGGTCCTCACCATTGGAAAACTGCCTCCTTTTTACCTTCATTTTCACATGCGGAAACAGTGCAAAGTCGCAGGGAGCAAGATCTGGGCTGTACGGAGGGTGCTCAAGAAGTTTCAATCCTGTCGTGGTCAAATATTCGGTGTAGACTTCGGCGCGGTGAGCTGGAGCATTATTGTGATGGAGGAACCAGGTGTCCATTCTTGACTTTGGCTGCAGGTTCTTCATAACATGACTTTAGGTAGTCACTGTTCAGTATTCCACTTAGCTGTGACTGTCTTCTGTGTGTCCAAAACGACGCGTTCCACAATTCCAGTCGATTTGAAAAATACAGCTATCATTTCCTTATTTACAGATCGGGATTTTCTGACAACTACGGGTGTGTCCTCATCATCAAAGACCCAAACTTTGTTTTGAGCTTTGGTCGGCACATCGTAAGAGTATAGCCAAGTCTCGTCACCTGTCATGATGTTCACATACCGAGATGGTCCTTATTAAACTTTTTCAGCATCTCCCGGCACCAAGTCGCACGTCGTGTCATCTGTTCTTCAGTCAGTCGATGCGGCACCCAGAGAGAACAAAGTTTCTTCACGTGTAAATGATCATGCAGAATCGAACGAATTACTGGTGCATTTAGGCCTGAAATACTCTCTATCTGTTGGTATGTCACTCGCCTGTCCTCGCCAAGCATTTTCCTCATAGTAGTAACGTTTTGCTCCGTAACTGACGTTCGTGGCCTTTCTGGCCTCTCAGCATCCTCCACAGTTAAATTTCCCCTTTGGAATTCTCTATACCACCTGAATATCGTAGTGCGATGTGGACAAACATCACCTAGTGCAAGAGTCATTTCTTCGAAGCACTGGTCTATATTTAAACCACGCACAAAATTATAACGCAAAACC
Organism: Dermolepida albohirtum; assembly: GCA_031893035.1. Taxonomy (NCBI): domain Eukaryota; kingdom Metazoa; phylum Arthropoda; class Insecta; order Coleoptera; family Scarabaeidae; genus Dermolepida; species Dermolepida albohirtum. The sequence goes on along the minus strand of JAVIWB010001490.1, from coordinate 418,831 downwards.
GCCCTTATCTCGTTTCGTGACCACGATGCTATCGCAAGCACTTTACACTCTCACTGCTAACGAATAACTGAGCCCATCGACATGGCGCGGCGGTACTATGCACATGTCTCAACATGCAGCACCAAGCAGCTTCCTACGATTCATTATTGTGTCATATTGCAAAACTTTCCTAGTACCCTTTGTATGTACATATATTAATGTTAAGTATTTATCCTGTAACTGTAGTTTAACTTTGTTCATAAATAGGTCATAAAGAACTATTATTATTAGTATTATTACCAGCCTTTATTTAAAACGACTTGGAATATTAATTTGAGAAAAATGTCTAAAATCTCCGATAAGCGTTGTTGCGTTCTATAGAGGAAAAGACTCATTCATATTTCAGATGAACAACCTTGCAAAAATAGGTGGTAAAACAGTGGAGTCAACAACGAGAAAGATTTGGAGTCGCCTTTGTACAACACCTTTAGCTTCTACAATTTGCTGGACAGGTGCCAATGGAAAACATTGTTTGAAATCGTTGACCCTAAACAGGCTCGTGAGAGGTATGTAAATTAATGCAAATGATAAATCAAATATGATATTATCATTCTACTTTGTTGACTTGAATAAAACTAAATATTTATAAAAATGGTGCATTTTTAATCAAAGCAAATCCTTTAAATAACAGTAATACATTTGTGTAGAAGTTTGGTCGGGAAATAAACCTTGCCTCGTCTTAAGGTATTTGCACCATTTTTTATTTATAAGATATCTACAAGGACAATTCGGAAAGTAACCTCTATTTGATTGTCAATCAATCACTAATATAGATTTTTTGTTGTATTCATTATAAAGGTACAATTTTGCCCGACTTATTCAACACAATCGCCTTGCAAATCAAGTAAGGCATTTGTCATATCGTTTAAAACATTTTGAAATACCTTCTGCAAAAAAAATCTGCACCATGGGACCGAAACCAAGTTGTAAAAGCATCTTAAAGCTTTTCGTCGTTAGTGTACTATAGTACATACCATATTATCATATGCATAAAAAGGTGAAAATCGCTCAGGATCAAATCAAGACTATACGCAGGAACATCGAAGATTATCCCAATCATTTGAATTACAACAAATTGTGCAATAAGATGGCATCGCAATTCAACGTACTCCTCCGTTTGTTTTCTATACCTCTTTCAGCTTATTTAACATCTCACAAATCTCCATAAACTACCAGATATACATTGTATGCATTCAAGAAGCTATTGCTAAACAAAACAGACAAATGTAACAATCTATTAACTGCTGTTTCGTTTCGGTGTTCACATAAGGCACCCATGTCTCACGAAGATGTTAAGTAAATCTTATTCTACCGAGGATATTTAACGCTTCCTTTCTAATTGAATAATAATTTTTTTTGGAAGAGTTATTTTTCTTACTAATGAAACTTTGTATTATACAATTATGTAACATGTATATGAACTTAGACAAAAAATTACCATATTTTATACTCTCAAATTACGAAAAATTTATTTTCAGATGCGGTATTGATAACACATCCAAATGGCAAAGAATCTGAGATTCAGAGAGCTACGATGTTGTGGTTTTCGCACGCTCAAGACCGTTTACGTGTTAGGAAATCTCAAATAATTATAAATTAAATATTAAAAGAACATATTAACTATGTTAGATGCGTCGTTAATACATCGTTTGGATTTTGTTAGTGTGATGATTTATTTTTTATTTATATGGAGTGAATTGTTCTTAAGTTTTGGCTATTACAGTAAATTATGTATAAGAATAGTGTGGAGAAAACATACTGCAATTAAATTATGAAAGATATTTTATTTGAAAAGTACGGTGAAATATATTACGATTATCGTGCTGGTTCACTGAACCAGATATTATTCAAATTAACTTAATGATTTGTCTGGGAAAGTATTATTCTACTGAAACAATAATAATAATGAAATAAAACATTTATTTTAAGAACTATCTATATGTGTTTCATTAAAATATCCATGTCCTAAATTATTAAGTGAACGTCTTGCTTAAACAAAAATTAATGTTTGGGACAAGAACTCTACAAGAAGAGAGCAATTATCAAATAATAATCCATGTCTTTGCAAATAATATTCCACAGCATTTTAACGAAAGCACTATATCACTTTGTCCATATTGAATAAAACGTCTGTCGGCCGTATAAAGAACGGCGGGTGCAGCTGAACTGCAATTACCGAATGCATTGTAATTATTGAAAAACACTGTTGAAAAAAGTAGTGACCACAAAGTAATATAAGTGCTTCATTACTTTGTATTATCGTTTGTTACGATAATGATACCCACCAGGTGCATAGCCAAACAAAGCCAGACTACCTGTGCTTTCACTCCTATTGAAGAGATGGACGTATAGTTTTTTTCATTATTCTTTGTTATCACTTCAATAATGATACCCCAGGTGCATAGAACTGTCGTACGAAGCCAGTCTACCTTACGAACTCTGGAATCGATCGTCGTGATCATTGCTTTGTTCGGCAGTTAAATTTTTATTAATTACAATGAGTTGTTATTACGCCCGCGATGCGACTTAAGATCTTTGACTGTCAGCATTTACTTAAATGAGAAGGGAAACTACCAAAAATCTTCTCGGGCCTCTGACTTGATAAGTCAGTAACTTAACAGTGAGCTAACAAACGACTTAATAAAATATCAAATATTTAAGGGAAGAGGTCCTTTTTAAATTAATAAGAAACGGAAGGCCGCTTAAAAAAACTCACAGATGCCGCGCTTTCCCTATCTCTAATATAGTGATTGCACTTTATTAGAATTAATTAAATTCTTTAAATTATTTTCAGAACAAAGGGAAAATTCGTTTCTTTTTATAAATATATCTATTAACAGCGTGTGATAAAGTATATAAAAAAAGGATGATTGAATATTGGTAGTGCTACAGTAAAAAATTACATAAATACACAAATATTGCTTGTATAGTTCATAAAATTTTTTATAATTTCATGGAAAACTTTGAATTTAAAATATATAAAGGAAGTCATATGAAATACATAAAACACTTTTTGAATTTTGCACTTTTATGTTAAATAATGTAAGAACATAATAATATAAACAACGATCGATTTACCATGCGCCAAATAATGAATATTTTGCGTGTGTATATTTAAATATTCTTGCAGCGATCATGCAGTATTTGACAAATCGGCTTATGGTAAAGTATGGTATGTAGATTGAAATGTAGATAACTCTCTTATCAAAGTTCGTGGTAATCCAGAAACAATTGTCACCAAAAAAGATATTGAAATTGTACGATGCATATTCAAGGAAAATTATTATATTACTGCTCTCTCATTTTAGACAACCCTCGATAATGTCATGAATGCGATCAATACCATTTGACAGAATTGTTTATGTGTGTAAAAACCAAAGTAACATTGTGTCAATTGAACATATTAATATGTTTCAAAAAAAATAACAGTTGACTATTCGTGTAATTTAAGCGTATGCTCCAGCAAAATTAATTCCCGAAAATAGTCGTAACAAGAATGTGATTAGTTCCTTCTGAATTCTCGTCATGTTGCAACCGTAAATGATTATAGTACATTGAATGATCAACCACAATGATCTTGTCCGAAATCCTTCAACAGACGGTAATCGACCAAATGGAAGAATTATATTGTATCATCATAGTGCTCGCCAGGACATTGAATTATTTAAGCGAACAAAACACTGAATTGATGAATTTATACCAATATCTTATCGGATATGTAGAAATTCGAATACAAGTTGTAAGAATATTATAATTCACCGAATGAAATCATTGATGTTTTCGAAAGAAATATACATAAACGGCAACTACAATACTTAGCGGAAATATAATTTTCGACAAGTTATTACACTGTGCGTAAATAAGTTGTTGAAGAATTGATTGGAACATTATACTCAGACAATTCATCGATGATAGTACGAGTGGCTGGTATTCTGGGTTGGTATGGAATGATCAGTTGCTAGTCGTAATGTTAAACACATTTGCTGAAGCCTTCGCGTTAGTTCGCGTAATTCTAATGAAGAAGCAGCATTGGTAGCATATTATGCATATGTGCATCAGCGTCTACAGTACAGCGCAATCTATTGGGGCAATTCCATTTTCGCGGGGCGCATATTTCGGATTCAAAAGACCTGAATAAAATCAATATTCATGTTAAGATACAGAAATATTTAAACCGGCGTTTAAACATTTTAGTATATTTACGGCGCCTACCATAAACGTTGAAGTCATAAAGTGTAGAATAAAATTGATAAAAAGGAGGAAAATTTATTTTCGTATAAATGCTCAAGTATATAATTATTAATGGACATACTTTAATAATAGGTGCTTCTTTGGTCAACATTATTTGTTGAAATTATGACGTCATCGACACCTTTTTTAATACGAACCTACACTTTTTTTTCTTCTGTTTGATAGAGTGTTCCATTTGCTTTTCGATAGCTACAAAGAAGTTTTATATTACAATAAGGTTTGGTTACAGCAAATTGACTCTAACGCAGACATGGCCCAAATTAGACGGAATCTTCTTTATCGTTTTCTTCCATCCTTCATTATGTTAAATATGACCGTACAGAGCGATCTGTCAGTTGGTCTTTATTTAACAGTGTCTCAAAGTAAACGTCTCCTGTAATTTTGTAAACAATGGAAAAAACTAAATTACGAGTAGTGATAAAATATTTTCACTTGAAAGGCTTAATACCAACCGAAATCAAAGTAAAGTTGGATTCTCGCTATTAGAATCCACTATGTATTCAGTGGTTAGAAACTGGCTTTCTGAATTTAAGCGTGGTCGTGTGAAACCGACAAAATGTTGCTACTGCCCCGGATATATTTGAATAAGTCTATTATGTTAGTAAGTGTGATATCAGATTTGGTGGGTATCTAAAATGACAGTGTGCTTAGAATTTTAACTAAAGAATAGGAAATAAAAAATTCTCGACGCGTTTGGTGCCGCGATTGTTTACCGGAAAAAAAACTGAATCGTTTGAGTGTTTTTCACTACTTTTAGACTTGTTTTCTCTGTAATCCAAACGACTTTTTTATCCAAATATACTAGCATTTTCTTTGTGAGGCCACGTAGTTATCGAACCATCCTCGTATTGCATTACTTCTTAACATCAAACTATGATGTGGTTTCCGTAGTGTGCTAGAAACAGTGACTACACGTTTTAAGTTTATAAATACCTCCGTGCGATTAACACAATTTTACATACTAATTAAGAGCGTGAATATCAAAATCTAAATATCAGAATCCGGCTAGTTGAAGACAAAAATTATTAAAACACGAGTAGATAAAGTTTTACCGTAAGGATGCCCCAGGACAGTTGCCGCACATAATAAATAAATATATAAAATTCAAGTGTATTAGCATTGGCATCTTTACACATTAACGAAGCTGGTTATGTTAATTTCCGTGATCTTATTTGAATATGTACGTTCAGGTATAAGTAACATAAATTATTTAAGGCAGATTTTCATTTACATTGAATCTCAGGGATTTTTATACAACAATATTTATTTTGAACATGTACAAACAGGTTTTGTAATTTATATTAAAAAAATATACGTTTGTTTTGATTATTTTACCAGTTGTAATTGCAATGATTATAATATAGTAATGTAAAGTCAGAAAAAGTAATATCTGAATAACTAAATATGATACGATAATTAAGAGCGTTATCATATTATGTTTTTCATGTTTTGTTTTCGGTTCTGATATCAATTTTAGAAATAAAAATATCAAACATACCTTACATGATAATTTCAAAAGAGCATTACATATAGAGAAAATTTATCCATTTGTGATTATTTATGTAAAAAATCCAACAAATACTGGTACGCAATAATATGTATTATCATTAAGGCAACGACAAGCATAATATGCGGGAACTGATATTTGAAATGAAATAAATGGATTAGGACATTAAGCTTTTTATTATCTTTTTTTAACATATTCCTCTTCAATTTCAATGTACGAGAATGGCTCAATAACTACGTGGCCTAACAAAGAATCTTTTCTTTGTTAGACCACGTACTTATTGAGTCATTTTCGTACATTGAAGTTGAAGAGTCTTTTTTTGAAAGATGAACGTTTTATTTTTCAATATAGTCTTCTGCTCATCCAACACACTTACTACGATGACACTTTAAATTTGCAACACCTTTATTGTAAGTCATTGAATCTAAGTCCTCGAAATAGCTGTTTACAGAAACAGGATGTCACTACGACTTTATCCACGGTTAATCCTAACAAAAATAGCTAGTTACATCAGCGATTACCCCGAAAGTCTGTATCTGAAGAATAGGACGAATTAAGCATTAATTCAAATCTCAATTCATGAATTTTGGCCATGGCAGTCACAGGCACTTGTGGGCAATCCTGTTATCCTGATGGAAAAGCACTTTCTTTTTTGCCAAATAAGACCATTTCTCTTTATATTGTCCCTCAGTTTGCAACAAATTGGCATAATACTTGCCATTTATTATTTTCCACTTTTCTAAATAGTGCTGACAAATCAGTATCTGCCACGTTTAAATTCAGAAACCCAGTTTTTAACCACTGAGAACGAAGGAAAGGTCTCTAACAGTCTTAAATTCAACCCTGCTTTGATTTTGGTGCGTCTTAAACCTTCAAAATGAAAGTACTTTATCATTACTCGCAACTCAGTTCTTTTCATTGTTTACAAAATCATATGAGACCTTCACTCTGGCGCACAGTCAAATATAGGTCATATGGCAGGTTGTACTGTCTTATTTAACATAATAAAGAATGGTTCAACAGAATGCTAAGGAATATTCCACCGAATTCACGCAATTTTCGCGTTAGGCCACCTAGATATCGAACCATCCTCGTACATTTTTATAATATAATGATCTCTGCTCAGCATTCTTAAAATACTACCCCACTGCAACGGGTTACTAAAAATTACTATTGACAAGATATGAGGGATAGGATGAGTGAGAGACACCTAAATCTCAATTGATCTAATTTTTCGGAAACAACTTTTTTGGCGTCACGATGCAACAAAACTTTTTAATGACCATTCACATAATAACATCCATTAATGACTTGGCTCTTTACAACATAATCTACGAAAATTATCTCAATTATTTTCCAATTTACGACGTTGTGATAGCATTTCATATTACCGTGCAATCAAAACATGATTTGAATATTTTGAGAAAATGAATACAGCTCTCAAGAAGTAACTCTCAGTAAGTACACGAATTTCAGAAGCTATTAAAGTCGGTCAGGATTCTTTCATATTTCTTTGCCGATTAGGGAGGGAATGCAGCACCTACTACGTTAGCCTTATATGTTGCAATGCTGTTCCTAACCACGTTGATATCAATTCCTTGAACACCAGCTAGTACGGTATTAGGAGGGCGGATTAGTAATTAGTGAGCTTGACGACAGAGGACAGTGCAAATAAAAATCTTATTTGATTTTCAAGGCAACCTTTCAAAACATAACTGTTAAAATTTGCTTTTTTTATTGTAAGAACGCCTGTTATTTAAATAGAAGATGAATCGTTTTTAGCTTGTTTTGAAGCATAGAAAATGGACTGCTGACCAATGTTTAAATTTTTATTTTTAAAAACAAAACAAATGATGACTTCGATTGAAATCATAAAACCAAGTGATGTAATTTAAACGTGGCACATGTACACCGGGAGTGTTAGATGCCTATCGAATAAAATTGCACGAAGTACCTGAGATTCTACACATTTCATATGTATCAGTGGCTTCATTTTTGCATAATGAATTGAGTCTGAAAAAGTTATGTGCAAGACTTATTGTCTGTGAACCACAAACACGAATGAGAACACATTTCAATTCTTAATTTAGCAAAGTTAGGACATGATACGACAGACTTTTGATGCCAAATAATAACAGTTGATGGAGCCTGGATGTACCTTATACCCCTGAAATGAAACAATAGACTAAGATTGGCAGTGGTCTGAAGAAGGTAAAGACCGTAAACTCGGCCGGAAAGGTTATGGCTACTATCTTCTGGGAATAATAGTGAAATCATTTTTATCTATTATGATCAAGAAGATAAAACGATAACTGGCAAATTCTGTGTATCTCCTTAAAATTAACTGTACGATGCAATACAACACAAAAAAAAAACCGGCTGATAGCTCAGTGGTAAGTAGCAGGCTTATCACGCCGGGAGTCTCGGGATTAAGTCCGACAATTTATCGGGAAGGTTTTTCACAAGCGTGGACGTAATAACTCATGGCCTGCCAATACCCTCTGTAATTGTTATTAAGTTGTTGGGGGATGTAGAGGGGTGGATTACAATTATTATTATAAAAGTGAGCACTTAAAAAAAGGAAACGAGTGTTTTCTTTCATTAAGATAACGCACGTGTTTAAATTTTAATAGTTTATGTTTTCTTCTCTAGGCTCGCTAATTACTGATCCGCCCTCGTATATATGTATACCGATTTCACATACTAACTAATATATTAACCTCTATAAATGTATATTTACTTTAACACCCATTAATTTTTTGAAGGGTAACTATCACGTAAACTGTCCGATACCGCTGAAAATAAATAATTGTGGTAAATGGTGGTAATGTATGTATGTACATATATACCGATATTATGCGCACGTATGGAGAAGGTCATCGAGTTGCACATGTTGGTCATTCAAATCAAGAAGTTCAATGCGTTCAGTGTTTATTGAGAGTGTACAGAGTTTAGTTACGGGTATCATTCGCAGAATATAGTACCGTATTTTTTAATAATTGTATTAACCCTATAAAAAGTTATATTGATAAATAGTTATGTACGGTGTGAGAATTTAACAGTGATTTGTCACCAATAATTAAACAAAGGTTGGTATTTTCTGTGAATTTATTCTTGAACGAAACAATATTGTGTTTTGTATAATTAAGTTCTTTTTTCTCATTGCAATTAAGCAGTGCTAATTGCTACTATTGCTACTACTATAATAATGAAATTGTTAACGGATATCTATTTGACTATGTATGTATATCGAACTGAATTCGTTATGATTAATAAAACAGGTTATTTTTTAATGTTAAATAGTTCACTGATATGTAAGTTTGTCTAAATAACCACATCTCTTGAATATAAAACAGTATAATTAATTTTTACAATTTTTTAACATTTAATAATGTAATAAAAATATGTGTCGTTTTCATAAATGAACAATAAATTTAATTATGTACAAAATTATTTTATACCAACGTAAACGTTTTTAAAAGCAAGATAGAATACATTTTTGAATGGCCTTTTGCTACAATTATTTCACATTTTAGATTTCTTCGTCTTTAAATGTCTTGGAAGTTGTTGAAAATATAACTGCGACTTAGTAATTTCTAAGCATTTAATTTTTTATAACAATTTACAACTTTGCATCGTATCATGCAAGAGCGGTAGTATTTATTGGTGGGCACTGTATGACAAAAATAAACTCTAGAAATAAGCCATTGACTAATTGTGAGCCAAAAATAGTACAGGAAAATTAACCGACCACAGATCTGTATAAACAATGGTTCCTCTGCGTGAAATATATTAATTTATTTTCGTTTTAAAATATATATGTATATACAGTCGTCCTAAAAGTTTTCGTATACCCATGAATCATGAAAATCATCAAATGAAACATCTGATTATGATAAGATGCACAGTCTATTATCTAATATCATATCTATTGGAATTGTTTGATTAATGTTATTGTTCTTTTCTTAATACACGTTTGTCGCAGAGAAAACCGAACTATTTAAAATAAAAACAAAAGCTTACTATTTTGGTAAAATTCATTTATTTTATTCAAAATAGTCGCCTTCGGCTTCAATACAACATTTTGCACGGTCAATTAACATGTCGAATGAATTTTTAAGTTCATCTTTAGAGATGTCCTTCAAGATCGCTGTCGACGCCTTTTTAATAGCTTTGACGTCGGCAAATGTTGTTTGGAGAATAGATAATAATCACAGGAGGCCAAATCCAGTGGATACGGTGAATGGTTGATGGTTAAAATGCCATTTGTAGTTAGAAAATCAGTGATAAGCGTCGAGCAATGAGATGGTGTATTATCATGTAACAAACGCCAGCTAGCATTTTCACAATATTGAGGGCGCACACGACGAATACGTGTCAAAAGACGTTTCATAACACCAAGATAATATACAGCATTTACTGTTTGACTAGTTGCTATAAACACTTTGTGCACTGTGCGTTTCGAATCATAAAAACAAATCAACATTGTCTTCACTTTTGACTTCTTCAAACGGCTCTTTTTCGGTCTTTCTTCGATTGGATGCTTCCATTTAGAGCTTTGACGCTTGGTTTTTGGATCATATTGAAAACACCACGCCAGTTGCAATAGTATACCTGATACCTTGATATTTGCTCTTTGTTCAAAATTCATTTTTCGACCAATGCCAAATACACACTGTTACGTTATGCATTATTTCTCTGCTTCTAATGATGCAAATGTCATGATATTTTGACATAACATTGGTGAAAGGTCTACCTTACCAACGCACATTTGTGTTAAAAGATAAAAGATGGCGCCATCAAGAATTACCATTTTAAAAAAGTTCGGTTTTCTCTGCGACAGATTGTGTATATGTCCGATTCAATAGTACGTGTTCGTTGGAATCGATTGTCGCTACACGTCGGCCCTCCCCTGTTGGACAGACACCACTATTCAGCTCTATTTATAACATATTCTTTTCTAGTAGTTTTTATTTGTTTAATACTTATATAATAAATACATTGTGCATAATATACACATATACATAGTGACTCATAGTCGTATCCAGACATCGCCGCGTAATAAAAATGACAAAAATAAAACACGAATTCTTTTAATGAGTGACACCACTGTCAGTAATATGATTTATAAACAAAAGTTTATTTTCCATGAACCTTCTAAGCAAATCTATATTATAAACATAGTAGGTTCAAATTCTAGCTCATTCGTATTCATACAGTAGTAGAAGTTGAGACTTGCAATATATAAATGTTCTAATATTTTACCTGATTGTTAAAATTCGTGGTTACTAATGTTTATAATTTAGATTTGTTTAGACGATTCATAGAAAATAAGGTTTTATTTATAAATTATATTACTGACATTGATGTCACATGTTAAAAGAAATCGTTAGCACATAATTTTGGTTTCTGTATAGTGGTAATATAAATATGACTGGGAATAACAGTAAAGCAACTAAAAATCTATGTATACTAAAATTATGCAAGCATGACATTTAAGAAAAGACAAAATTATGTTTTAATGAGAATTCCGGTCGGAGACAACTAAATTAGTACATAAATATGATTATATGTGTAAATACCCGTGATGTAGGCGAATAAAAAACTGTACAAATTTGTGTATTTTTGTGTGGTCAGCAATATTTTTAGAGTGCATTGCACAGCAGAAATTGCTAGAAGAAAATTTTACGATTACTCAAGTGTTTCATAAATAAATTCATAAGTACATAAAGGACAGACATTGAGAGAGATGCATTTTGTTTGTCAAACAAAGCACAGACATCATGATAAATTTAAGATCATTGTCAGTTCGGTGTACAGTTAGTACCATCACTGATGGAACAAATACCATTTAAATGTTCTCCATGAAAGAGCTGACACGAATAACGCGTTGTACCCAATTTTCCATTACTTGTTCGCATAAATTGAGTCGAATACCAGCAAGTTAATGTTGTTCAATGTTGGTCTGCCAATCGCGTAATGTTACTGGTTTATTGACGTAACATAACATAACATAACAGTACAGAAAGGAGTCTGGGGGTGTTAAATCACCTGAGCGTAATCCTTCAAAATCAACTCGTCGTGCTAGTCGGGAGTTATAATTGCCTACAACAACAATTTGGCGTGTTTTGAGAGGTCAGTTGGTTATGAAGCCGTACAAGTTACAGTTGTTACAAGTTCTGCGTCCTGATAACAAACGGAAACGTGTGGCATTTTGTAACGAGATTCATGATGCTATTGACAATGATAACACTTTCGCACAATGCATCGTGTTCAGTGATGAAGCGACTTTCCATATTAGTAGTCTGGTAAACAAACACAATGTTCGAATTTGGGGTCTACAGAACCCACATGCAGCCACTGAACATGTACGAGATTTGCCCAAAATCAATGTGTTTTGTGCGATATCCCGATCATCTGTTTACGGTACATTCTTCTTTGATGGAAACACGGTTAACGGTCAGCACTATCTCGCAAAACTGGTTGTTTCCGAGGCTACATGAGACAACTGCATTTTTCAACAAGACGGGGCACCCCTTCACTGGAGTCGCCAAGTGCGTGAATATCTGAATGAAACTCTACCGAACTATGGCATTGGTCGTCAAGGAGCTGGCGACTTAGCATGTCTCAGCTTGGCTCCACGGTCAACGGATTTGACACCAAGTGACTTGTTCCTGTGGTGTTTCCTTAAAGACAACGTTTAAGTATCACTACTCCCACAGAATCTGGAAGAGTTGAAGAACCAGATCCGTACTGCCATAACATCAGTGACGAAGGACATGCTTGCCCGAGTATGGGAGGAATTTGAGTATCGATGTGATATTGTTCGTGTCGCTGATGGAGGATATGTTGAATATCTGTAATCTGAACTTGAGAGGTTCGTAAATATATGTGTAAAATTTCGTATTCGTATGTCTTAAAGCTTAATAAATATATGCATTCGAAATACGTATATTCTTTTTGAAACACCCTGTATTATTACCTAGTCAAAATTTAATTTTTGAATGTAATTTTCTAAATATTAGGTTTGCATACACAGTACTTACATCATTTAAATAAAAGGAGGACAAAAGTATATACAAATTGATGATTAAAAAAAACAAAATGATATTTCTTTTAATGTTGTGCGTTTCTATTCAAATGCTGTTGTAGATAATTTACCTATCTACAATTTATGTGTATAACACTTTCGGGCGTTACAGTTACTTTATAAAGTTACGTTTTCTACAACGTCTTTGACTCCAAACTCATAGAACAGTACAAGAATTGCAATCATTTACAATCGTAAACTCAAATATTCAAATTAATGACCATACATGTATAACAAAGTTATAAAAAATTTCCTATTCAGTCTAACAAAATTCATTCATCTTTCAGTTAATCTTTATTTCGTTTATTGCTTCATATAGATGTCTCTAAATACCCATAATTGATCTGAATATGAATTGAATGTCGCATGTTTATTCGTTGTAAATAAATATGTATCCATACTAGGCGTACATAGTATAATTAAATTTATAAACTAATAAATATTGCCCAACTACACTACCGGCCATAAATGAGGGATCACATGCTATCGATACAATCTCACTGTGTTTATATCTGGGTGTCGGTAGGGACAATTGAAATAACAGATGTGAGTGCGTTTCTGGGAAGTTTACGAATAATATCCGGATCATTATGTAAATTATATTATATAATAGTATTTGTTACTGTAAACTATTATAATTTCCTTTAATCCTTTTATGACCTGTATTCAGTATTAATACTTTTCCTGGAAATATTTATTTTAAAGGTTTACTTTATATTACAAGATTATAATGGTTCTAAGAAACAATTTATAGGAATTTGTGGTACCACACAGGATGTTGCAATCTAGAAACTGTTCGAATATGTTGTAATACGAGTATTCGCGAACAAACATACAAAATGCCAAAAAGAAGGGAATTGAGTGCAGAAATTCGTAGTGCTATAATATTACACAAAGAAAAATTGCTACTGCGAACAACAGCGCACAAATTAAAATTAACATATCATGCAGTGCAAGGTATAGTGAAATGGTACATAACAACGGGTGCAATGCAACCAAAAAAACGTGTCGGAAGACCAAGGTTGACCACTAAACAAGAAGATTTGCGGTTGGAACTGTTATCTAAACGGAATAGACGTTAACAACTACCGTAAAAAGACGTTTATTAAAGGCGGGACTAAAAGGGCGATTTGCTGTTTGTAAACCATTGCTACGATCACAAAATCGTAAAAAACAATTACAATACGTCAAGGAGCACCAACATTGGGATGTGGAAATGTGGAAGCGGGTTCTATGGACGGACGAATCCAAGTTCCAAGTGTTTGGAAGTAATCGGTGCGTATTTGTTCGCAAACAAGTTGACGAATGTATGATACCAGAATGTGTTGTGCCAACAGTTAAACTCGGCGGACTTTCAGTCCTTGTTTGGGGATCATTTTCTTTTAATGATGTTGGAGAGTTGCATGGATTGATGGAATTTTAGGAAAAGAAGGATATTTGAACATTTTAACGGACACCCAGAATTAACTGAATAGGAGAAGGTTTTTATTTCCAACAAGATAATGACCCCAAACATAGTGTTAAACTTTGTAAGGATTACGTGAAACAAAAAGAAGAAGAAGAAGGACTTCTTGTAAATATGATTTGGCCCGCACCCGATATGAGCCAGACAGAAAAGCCAACAGATGTGCGAATACCTCACAAATGTTTGGAATAATATTCCAGTTGAAACTCTTCAAAACCTTATGTTGATACTACCCAAAATTTGTAAAGAAGTTATTAAGTGTAAAGGTGGATATTTTGATAAAATAAAAAATGCCAATTTTTCTTTATAGAGCTAATGATATTATTTTGTTTTATAAGGATATATAGTTTATTTTTATAGTAATTACACTTTTATTCGTATATACACATACTATATTGTTTTACCAAAAGTGTACCATTTTTTTTTGTATTTCACTTATAGTGATCCCTCATTCATGGTCGGTAGTGTATATCTAATAATTTTAAAAAAATCTAAAATACACTACGCCATGAGCATCATATTATTTGTATACAGAATTTCTTATATACAAATACGCATACAGGTAGCCTTGAATTAAAAGACAACGATATTGAAAATGATTGTAATCGGGTTACAAAGATTTTTTAAATTAATAATTACAATACTATTTTCTAGGGACTTGTTCGTGTCATTTTAAGTGAAAAAACAAAGATCTTTTAAAAAATGAAAATCTGTTTATAGATACTTTGTTCTGAAAATGACCGGAATTACTCTATTTTAACGGAATTGGGGAAATCATGGAGTGGCGGGGGAACATTGATAAACTTTCTTATCTTATAACTATGTAGTAACTTCCTAAATAATACGTACAAATTTCATATTTCGTTTACTAGAATCTAAGATATTACAAAAATGAATAAAGAATAGAGTCAACAATAAGTTCTGTGCTAAAACCAATAAATGAATTACGAAAACATTCTAAATCAACGTTTCTCAATTTTTAATAAGCGATCTATTCCAATTTTTGAATCACGATTCTCATCGTCCCTCCCCACTCACCCCTCACATAATAATTTTCTATTGAAATCGTGCTGCAATTGTAATATTAGTTTCTATTTAAATGCCATTTAACGCTAAGGCCTTACCTTAAGTACATTACCATAAAAGAGTAAATTTATTGATATTTGGCAACATCGATCCGTTGCATTGATGAAATCATAATCAGAAACGTTCTCTGTGTTATGTCCACCATATCTGAAATTCTTGCGGCTTCTCGAAAAGTTCCTATTTGTCTCGAACATTCTGGAACATTGGCCACTACGTTGCATGCAAATGTAGTTTATAAATACTGTCCTCGTTCAACTTCAGCCAGTCTCACACAAGATGATCCTCGATTGTGTATGTTACAATTGTCGGTATTCGAGTTACAGTAGATTTATATAGAACCGTCGATAAATCTTTAAGTGGACCTCAGCGAGACGATAGCGTAGCATCAACAAGTACACAGATGAGCGTTGTTTCGAAGATAAAATTAAGAAAATATTCTGAAAAATATTTGAATTTTGGATTTACCAGCATAGAAGTAAGTGAAGAAGAAGTGCCCTTGTGTGACATTTGCTTAAAAATTTTGGCAGCAAACAGCATTTGGAAACGCTTCATAGTGAATATGTTAAAAAACCCAGGAAATTCTTCGAATTAAAATTAAAATCATGTGAAAAACAAAAATCATTTTTCAAAAAAGCTTTGTCTGTGAGTGGAAAAGCTTTCTGAAGTTTCATATAAAGTAAACACATGTAAAATACCTCACACTGGTGAAGAACTAATTCTACCAGCTGTAATTGAGATTATAGAAACTATGTTTGTAGATCATTTTGTTAAACAATTGCACTCCGTACCTCTATCAAATGATACTGTTCGAATCGGTGATGTAGTTGAAAATGTAGAGTATCAGCATTCCGAAAAATTGCATGACAAATTGTTTTCAAACATTGTTGGCATCAAACATGCTTATTTAATGCCAAAGTTCGATTTCGTTATGATACATCAGCAGTAGAATAACTACTTTTCTGCAAGCTAATAGAACTCAGAGAAACATTGCTTGCACTATTTAATACTTTAAATGATTTTGTAGACGAAAGGAACATAGAGTGTAAAAATTGCATTGGAAGCTAATTTTCGAGTTCGTTCTACATTAATTAATGATTGACAAGCATTAAAGTGCTGAATGGTAGTTATCAAATAAAGAAAATCCAAAAAAATTTGTCAGAGAAGTCAATAATTAGAACAGTATGCCTTTTATGATGTATTTGGCGATTATTGCACAACAACAAATTTACTTATTGCTTGTCAATTGTCACTGATTTTCAATTCCCTAAATTACATTTGGCGATGAAAGAACATCGTTTTATAGCATTTGAAGATATTCAACACAGTCAGCTATAAAAAAGTCGTTCAATATACTTCTTAATTATGCGAATCGTGGTACTTTTGTTGAGGAAGAATATTTCGAATAAATAGTATGAGTTCTGTTGAAATTCTTAACTGTTTGTCTATTTCTAAAGCTAGTTGATTTTCTTTTCTACAACCAAGAACGAAACTTAGGCACATTATTGTTTTTAATCTACATATATTTATGCAAACATATATATATATATATATATATATTTATACAAATGTCGTCGTTTGGATAGTAAACAGATGTTCTGTTGCGGTCAAAATAATTTAAGTGCTTTGGCTTCTATCCGAGAGTTGGACGAATAATTCTTTCCCATTATTTTGTTTTAAGCTCTTTAAATGTACGGGTTAAATTTCTTTATGTCAAAGCCGTGCATTCAAAAGCGCACATCTATTACTAATGTGCAGAAAAACAGATTAAATTTATTTTGAATATTTTGTTGAAGTTTCAAGAAAACATTTATATAATTATAAAAGTAATTGTCTATAACGTATGAAAAAGTAAACAAAAAAGCATTCTACCATATTATGTTACTTTAAATTGCCATAGAACGGGTTAATTATAAAATATTTTTTGTATTACAGATGAGATTATTAACGACTATCATCACGATTTATACGATATGTCGTTATGTTGAATCACAATTGATATTTCCTGACAATCCAAGTCTTTACTCGCCTGTGATACCAAGAGTCCATCAAAACAGAGTACGAGATCGAAATTTTATATACCCGTTGCAGCGAGCACCAAAAGAACATGGTGAAAACCTTGAAGAAACTATTTCCAGTGGGATATCAAAGTTAGCTGTGTCTATTAATAATTTCTATTTGAATCGAAGGAGTTTGGATAATGTTATACTTTCGCCAGTTAGCATAGCAAGTAAGCTCATAAAAATATAACTTTTGTATATTTTCGTGTGAAATTATAATTTACATAATGATTACGTAGTTCTGTTGTAGGTGCTTTAGCTTTAGTTTTATTGGGCTCCAATGGACCTACTTTCGACGAAATTGGAAGAATTTTGAGTTTAATACCAGGAACAGATCTTAGCTCAAACTCCGTAGAAGTTCACGAGGGTTTAGGAAGGCTACTTTCTAAATTAAATCGATCATCAAGCCCCACGGACCAATTGAATATTGCCGCGGCAATCTTTGTACAAAATAATTTTCCTATTAGAGAACTCTATAAAGAGACAAGTAAACGTATCTACAAGAATGAAATTATAAATTTAGATTTTCTCTCGAACAATGTACACGCTAAACATGTTATAAACACATGGATTTCGAATAAAACTAACGGTAAAATTACCAGTATTTTAGCGGAACCACCGCCAGAGGAAACCAAAGTTATAATAGCCAGTGCTTTATATTTTAACGGAGCATGGGAGAAACAATTTTGGGAAGGATTTACTAGAAGGTTGGTGTAGAAAATGAATTAAATTATTTTAATGTAATTGATTTTGAATACATAACTTGTTTTCTTAGAAACCTTACATCTTAATGTAAATTTTAATGAAGACATAGTTAATTGAATTAATCAAAAAGGGGTAAATAAAACCATTACCACAATCAATGTTCATATTATATATACGTATTTTGATTTTTTGTGTGATTTCGTTTTTTTTTGCGACAGACTGTGTATAAATAAAATAACAAAAACATTAATCAAACAATTCCAGGAGACATCAGAATTATAAAAAATTAGAAGAAACCTAAAAATGTGATCATCAGCATTACCTTTTCAACTTCGCCATCGTCAAGTAGCTTTATATTCTCTTAGTACATAGTCTGTCTAAATGTTAAGATTAGTAAAAGCGATGAAGGGAATTCCGTCATATTCGTATTTATACCCTGTTTGGAAGCCTCTAAAATTTGCAAGCACTGACGAAACAAAAATCTCCACAGTGTGTTTGGACACATTGTATGATTCATAGAGAAGCTTCCAAAGAAATGAGTCATGTTCTAAATATTGTACTTACGACGGTTGTTACCGTAGTAAATTAAATCAAAATGAAACCCGTTAAATCAAGAGTTTTTGCTGCACTTTGTAAAGACATGGGCGCAGTACATTCAGCGTTACTGTTTTATGTCGAGGCAAGTTTGTTTAGGCTAATGGTTTTTGATGTTTCCGCTCCAAAAGGATGAGAATTTCTAGTTTAAGCAAAATTCAACATACACCTTTTATTCCAACGATTTTAATTATTTTTACTTACTTTTTATAAGAAGTAAACTAAGAATGGAGTAATAGGTAGACTGCTGCGAAAGCTTTTAGGAAGTTAAACATGACTTTATTTGGCTGTTGAAAAGCTGTATTAAATGATATTGTTTACAACTAACTTGCGGAATTCAAGAGTGAAATCCTAGTGATGAATTTCGTGATCTGTTGTCGCAACAAACATTGATGCAGTAAAGAATTGATGATATAGATGGACCGGTATGTAAAAAATCGTGAGGTTTAGGTATCCATAAGCACTGATCTGAAACAAACACGTGAGAATTTGCGAGAACATTTGGCTGTGAAAAGGCTATGTGCTCTCGTTGGATTGCTCATAAATTGATTGAAGCTCCAAAAAATCTCCAGTCAAATGAATCAAAGAAATCTTTAAGAAATTGAATCGAGGTGCTTTACAACATGGCAACTTGTTTACAACATTTAAACTTGAACTTATTCCTACTAGCTCGAAACTAAACCTTAAGTAGTTTATTGAGTGTTCCGACATAAGCCTAAGCTAACAAAACTTGCCCATTATTTCGATGCTTCAAAAAAATTATCGCTCCTTTTTTTTTTGAATTATTAGTCACATGGCTCTTGGTCGCTTTAAAGGAAGGACGAATTGTGAATGCCGATTTGTATATAACAATTTGTTTGCCAAAAATCATTAATGAATTGCGTAAATAAGTCAAAATCTACTGGTATTACACTTTACAACTACGAAAGCTCTTACGCAGGTGGTCAAACAATTGAATATTTGAAGACGATAAGTGAATTTAATGTCTTATCGCATCTACAATTCTGATTTGTCACACTGTGATTTCATGTTCTCATTTGTTAAAAAGAAAATGTGTGGAGAGCGATTTTCAACATCTAAAGAAGCAGCGAACGTATTTACGCTTCTTTTTGAGATACGGTCTTATGAGTGGAAAAAGTGTTTTCAGAATTGGTTCCAAAATATGCAAAAGTGTATCTTAATGAGACTACCTTGAAAAACAATAAGGCCATTTATACCAACTGATTTGTTTTTTCATATTTTTTCGCCGAAATCCTATGTGTATGTAATGTTATCATTAATACAAAGCATCACAATACATAACGTTTTTAATTTTTATTTGATCGCATATTTGATCGCACTTAGATCCATTAAGGGCTACTCATATGTTCTGTTAGTATTTTTGATGCATATTTTTTAATTTTTTTCGAAGTTTTGTTCTCCACTGGATAGATAATACTAACAAAATTCGTATTAACTGTATAGAGAAATGACTTCAGTGATGATGGAACAGTAGAAGTTTTGCAGAAATCGAATAGGAAGGAAAAGAAAGAGTAAGGCATTTTCAAGACATTGTTAATAATTACACAGCATATATATTTAATAAATTGTAACTGTTGAATTTGATGGAGCCTGTGGTTGATTAACTTAATCACTAAGGTTGATATATAACCCCTTTCCACATTAACTTTCGTAATTCCGTATACGCATTTCGATAACTAAGTTGTCATTATCAGCAGATAATTGCAAAGTGTCGCATCCGGTAAACCACGGCGAAAAATACCTCTACGAAAACAAAATCCGTACGCGATCTGTACCGTTGAGAACCAAAACGTACACTTTGTAACTAATATAACAAACCTAAAAAATAATTATATGATCGTGCGAATAAAAATGTGTTGGATGATCGTTCTCCAGTGAGTGATTTTTATGGTACTAGAATAGTGATCATCTACACTAAAAGCTGTATTTATGGCACGTACACTAAAGACAACCAGCAGAATACGTCATAAATTAAATAATAAAACAACCAATTAAAGTTAAATCGAGTCTGTCACAGATGGGTAGTTACAATATGACGTATACAGAAAATATGTCCTTCAAACTATGTATCACATTATTTTTACTTACCTAACGAATTTCTTTTCTATAGTTAATTTATTATGATTCTGTTCAATTGTATTTTCAACACGCATTTTTATATATATATTTTTTAAATTCTTCTATAAACTGTGAATTTTAGAACCAATTTAAGACCAGTGCGTCTTCAACAATATCTTATAGAGAGTGCGGCGGAAGAAACGCATGCTTTTCGATCGACTAGCATAATATCTTATAGAGGGTGTGGTGGAAGAAACGCATGCTTTTCGATCGACTAGTATTTAATAGGTGGTGAGGATATTCGCCTCTTGTTAAAAGACGTAGCTTAGATTATGCAGTTGCAAGTAGCTACGAAGCCGTGAACCTTGGATTATTGAGCGCTCGTCTTCGAAACCTATATTGAAACAAAGTCCATAATTGCAGTTCAGCGCCGTTTCCATATACAGTTTAATGTAGAGCGCCATGGAAATACTCCTGATCGTAACATAGTAATGAGATCAAAAGCGTTTACAGCAACAGGGTCCGCCATGAAAAGGAAACCACCCAGTCTTCTCACAAATATGTACTCCTGAAATGGTTGAGAGATTGAAAGTGACAGTTCTCTGAAGCCCAAATCGTTCGATTGGGCGATAAGCTTTATCTACACAAGCATTTAAAGTTTCACTTCTACATAAGAATGATAGTGCAAAGCTGCTTTAATGGAATGTCGCACGGCGAAGACAATTTTGCGAGACAATGTTTGACATTCTTAATGACTGTGAATAAACAAAATTGCAAGTATCGGGCACTAGAGAACCCACAGAAACAACACCAAAGACCTTTTCATAGCTCTAGAGTGACAATATGGTGCGGTGTTGGTAAATTTGAAATCATCGGTTCTTAGTTTTTGAAGTTACAGTCACTTCAGTTATAGAAACTTCAGCGCAATATATCGAAATGCTCGACACGTTTCTGATTCTGAAACTACGCAGACGAAATGTCAACATACAACAAATTTGGTACCAACAGAACAGTGCCACAGTACACTCAGCAAGAGCAACAATACAGGTATTTCCCGATATATTTTCTTAGAATGTCACCTCCGGTTTTGGTGATATATCGTACATTGGCCGCCTCCCTCACATGATTTGTCTATATGAAAGTACTTTTTTATGGGATTACCTTAAATCTATATCGAAGGTGTACTTTAACAAACTCCACACCATCCAGGAAGTGAAAGAATCCATTCACCTAGAAATCGCTAATTTGGAAGTTGAAATATTGGGAAGAGCAGTGGACAATTTTAAGGAGAGATTGGTGTAGTGCATATAGAATGAAAGTCGTCACCTGACAGACGCTTGTTTTTCGAAGTTAATTTGTAATTATTCTCATAAATTTCATTGTTCTTGCTTTATTTATATGTAATTACTTTGTTTAACTTTTTTATATTTAAAAAATATGCGATTCCTCTGCCGCAGCCTATATATGCTCAAAATACAAATCTAGTTCTTGTTGAAAAGGAGCTTACGCCACTCTGTGAGCATACTATTGTTATATACCCTGAGTAATTTAACCTGTCTGTAGTGGGCAGTATAAAAATCTCCAGATTGAAACATTTCGATTCTCGTACATTGATGACATTTTTTCGTTTGTGGCCCGTTATTTTTTATTAATATTGCTCATTCATTTGTGGTTTGTACCGTTGCTCTCTTCTGTATTCTGTCGTCACCTACGGACGGATATCATCGTTCATTCCATAGATGCTTTTAAATTATTGTCATCTTCACATTGCAAAATCAGTTTATATTTTGCTTTATTTTCGGCTTTTCTTGATAATATTTGTATTTTATTAATATATCTGTCTTTTGCAATCGAAATGAGTAATGTACACAAGTAAAATAAATATTTTACTTGTATTTGCCTTTTATATGGGTTTCACCAATTGCAGAACATAGTGGATTTGATCATTCCAAACATGAAGTGATCCGTTCCACTGATATAGAGGTAATTAATCGTTGATTTGAATAGGCAGGACTTTAATTGCGCAACTTATGTTGATCTCAACGAGCAAAACTTATTCATTGATGTGTGTAGGACAATTTATAATAAATTTATCTTTTATTAGTATTAGATAGCATTAAATTCACTTTTTAAGAAAACATTTTATGGTGGTAGTATTAGTATAATATACAGTAACAGATAAATATAAATTATACGTGTAATTGTTACAGGCGACCATTTTACCAAAACGGAACGAAAACGCAAACAAACATCGAAGTAGAAATGATGTCCAACGGTGGTTCATTTCCTTATCATAAAGATACACAACTAGCTTGCGACATAATGGGTTTTCCCTACAAAGGAAATGCAACCACTATGTATGTTGTTATTCCAGAAAATTCGAACACTGAAAAGCTGAAGTTATTCGAAGAATCACTTACCGCCGATGACATTACTAGATTAGTTGAAAGTACAGTGTACACACAGTCAGTAATTTTGTTTCCAAAGATGAAACTAGAAGCTACAAGTAATTTAAGAGAACCTTTGCAGAGTCTTGGGCTCAAATCTCTTTTCAGCCCTTACGAAGCAAATTTAGCTCTTTTGTCATCTGGGACGAAAAAGAATCAGCACCTTAATTCGAAAGAAATTCGGGAAAGTTCGGTTGATCAAAGCAAATCTGAAAGCGATATTTTAATTTTTAGTAAATTAGGTACCCCACTTAAGTGCACGCAAATTTTTTACCCAAATAGTAATATGAGCGAATGTGAAGAAATAGATACGAATACTCAAAAGCAAGTTACCTATAAGAAATTCGGCGATAAACTTGGTCGAAGAGTAACTAGGGAATCGATAAATAATTTAGATAAATTGAGAGCTCATTTGAACAAAGACGGTAATAATGTTGAAAATCCAGGCTTATATGCCGATCAGGTTCTTCATAAAGTTTATGTGGACATAACAGAACAAGGTACTGAAGCTGCAGCAAGCACATCTGTAAGTCTAACTCGTGGTGGCGATATAGCTATTTTTAGAGCGGATATTCCATTTTTATTCTTCATTTGGCATGAAGAAACGAAGTTGATACTGTTTTGGGGATCGGTTTATGAGCCGACACCGCATTTTAGTTAGACTTAATCATTTTTTGTAAGAAATATTTCTATTTATTTATTACTCTACGTTGTATTAAGTAGTAAATATTTAAAATGTACAAATAAATACATATTTAAATACTCTTTCGTTTGTCTAATATTGATTTCACGACAGTGGTAACAATCTAATATACATAAATATAAAAATGAAATTATAAAATTTCTCGTAAACACAATTTACTGCAATTACTGCTTCTATTATATAGACGAGAAATATTTTTTTCGTGCTGAACACGACCAGTAAATTGCGTTTTGAAGCTATGATCATTTAAATTAATCATTGCAAGTCCTGACATTCAGTAGCGTGTGCATTCGAACAGGATTTTTCTATAATAGCAGGAGTAGATTAAGTCGGAAAGAATATTTCTGAATTAAAGAAGGTGAAGAATGTCCACTAGCTATTGCAAAGTGTTGGTATAAAGAATTTTGGTTTAGTGATGAATAATCATCTAAGTAGAAAATATCCAAAAGCAGTTGTAACTGATAATAACATTGTCATTACAGAAATATAATAGAGGAAACCATATTAGTGTTAGCAAATCTATCTCGAATGGTTATTTTAGTGTGCGAAAAGAATATGCATACTGGGTACCGTACAACATATGCTAATACTAATTCAAAATCTCCTGCATTTTCTTATCTGAATTCTAACGTTATAACAGACGATAAGTTTAATCTATCGGTTCATATGATTTCGATTTTTCAAAATAAGTTTGCTTCAGTAGAAACTGAACTGCAACACGAATATAGGTCGTAATTTTTTAGTTAGTTTTGATTATAAGGTTAAATGGATCATTTTGCTAGCGTACAATAATTCGCCCAATATGCGTTCGGTTAGCGCCCTGAGGGGGGGGGGGGCAAGAGACCATTTTATTTAGAGCTATTTCACGCATTTACGCATTAATTCACTGAATCGCTTCTTAATTATAACTATATCACTTAATTGTGCATTAATTCACTTATGTCGCTTTTTATTTATAGCTATACGACGCAATTATGCATTAGTTCATTGGAGTTGCTTCTTATTTATATCTATATCATACATTGGTGCATTAGTGTGTGTATCGCTGGTTCAACCATACGCAAATGGTAAATGTTACATAGACGAAATCATGTTAAAAAATGGTAAACTATTTTTTAAATTTTCTCTATCTAGATCAATAAGGTTGATATATAACCTCTTTCCACAATTAACTATTTGTAAATTCTGTATACGTATTTCGACAACCAAGTTGTCATCATCAGCAGGTAATTTCAAAGTGTCGTCAAAACCAAGATGTGCACATCTTGGTTTTGAACGGTGAGGATCGCGTACGGAGTTTGTTTTTTCGTGCAATTATTTCGCCGTGTTTTACCAGGTGCGACACTTTGAAATTATCTGCTGATGATGACAACTTGGTTGTCGAAATGCGTATACAGAATTTACAAATAGTTAATTGTGGAAAGGGGTTATATATCAACCTTATTGATCAAGTCAATCAACCACAGGCTCCATCAAATTCAACTTTCTCTATCTAGCAGATTTCACATGGCATTCGCAAACTATTACATTTAATTGCAAGCATCAAATTTAACTTAACTGCTACGGTATATTTAATCAGAATATCGATGTATGTATTTAATAATTCGATCTATTTCTTGTAATGTGTGTTTTCGTTTTTGCAACATTTTCGCTTACTTGTCTATGGTTGATTGAACTGCTGGTACATACTGTACTGTAATCATTGAATCATTGATTACAGTATGGTCAATTCTGTATGGTGCACTCCGGTAAGTCGGCTTAGAATTTTTCAGATCTGCCTTAACCGCTCAAAAAATTATACTATATTATGTTGCTTATCCACATACTTCTACTAGAATGATGGGCTATTTAAACGAGTAAAACATCGAATTACAAGATTGGCCTTTTTTATTCTAGTCCTGCACAAACGACTTCTTTTCATATTAAATATTAGTTGTTGGAAACGCATTTGACTTCTTCCAATGAAATTGTGAATGATTTGAAGATAAATTAATAATATGTCTTCAAAAACGCGTAAGATGCATATATTAATGATAGTGATCAATATTTCTAACTCTTAAAGTATCCGAGTCAGTTTATCTTTACATGAACACATATGATGTACCACAATATTTGAGTACATATGTATTGCTAGTTATGTTTAGATCACGGAATTAAATTGGTTTTAGTAAACCCCTTTTATGGAAATCCTTGAGAACTGCAAAATATTTCTCCCTCAAACATTTAAATCAGTATTTCTCAACTTTTTTACACAATGACCCAATATTTTTGTTTATACTGCTACTGCAGTCAAAATATATATTTTACGATCTAACAAAATGAAACTAATTGTAATAAAAGTGTGCTGTTTGCGTCCGTACAAGTTAAATAATTACTCTCTCATTTCGTGTGAGTATTTATTTTAGCGACAACGGAAATTAAAAAAAGTTCGTTGTAATTTCCCAATTACATTAGCTTTTCTTAAATTGAAATACTCTTACTATTGTAAGAATTAATTTAAGAAATATGATTTCTAAATATTTGGTGGACTGTATCATGTTTTTTTTTAATTACTGTTGATCAATGGCTATACGGTTTCACAACCTGAAACTTGATTTTTATATTTCGATCCCAATAGCTGTCTTTGTTATTTTCAATTAGATTCACAAAGAAAAGATTACACGTTTTTGATAATCTTTTCAAAATTGCTAATTGTCATGATTTGTCAAGTTATAATTAGCAGCAACTGAGTTAACTGCCGGAGCTTTTTATTTCACAGCCAACTACGAAGAATTATAATTTTGGAAAAGCACGATACTGGCTATAACTGACTGTAAATAAGTTATTCGGAAATATCTTCGATTTTGTTTATCGCCAATGAAAAAAACCTATGATTGTATGATTGTAACGTTTGCCTATTATTGTACAACACTACTCTTTACTTAATGGAATTTCGACATCTTTAACACAAACACATAATTTAAATTTCATTACTTTATTTATAATAATCTTCATATCTACATAACAGAAGTTGCTATATTTCGTATAATGGATTTTCCTCAGATGTATATACTGCTTCTTTTGGAGTTCCACATCTGTTTAAATTACTTACATGTAATTCCCTAGCATACGCCGACGACTTAAAAATTTTTTCCAGGATAACATCCTATGATGATTGCCAGATTCTGCAACATAATCTAAATATAATTAGTGATTAGTGTGTGCAGAATGATATTACTATTAATGCTGATAAGTGTGCTGTTGTCACTTTTACTAAAAGCAATAATCCCCTTATTAGCCAGTACGCCATTGATCACACTGTCATTTTGAGGAAATCGGGAATTATGGATCTTGGGGTCCTGTTTGACTTCAGATTGGAATTTACATATCATATTACTACTATATGTGCTTCGGCGTCACTGGTGGTTTCAGTGCAGTAGTTCAGCCCTGTGTCCATGTCCCATACAAATGGGTACGAAACGTCGGCAGATATACTAGTGACGCGGTTCCAACCCGGAAACCCAGAAGCAGATATCAATTACAATGCTTCCATTAGATAATAATAATAATAAACAATCCACCATTATTAAATTGTTTAGTTATGTTAAACTTTCTAATAATTTCTTGAATTCATGGAATTTAATTTTATATTAAGGTGAGGTAAACTTAGGCACGTAGAAAGGAAGAAAATGTAAAGAAAATTAATTAGATGTATTAAATACATGATGAAGTCATTGTAGTGGCGAAACAATTGTCAAATAAATAAAGTAGTGAAATTAAAATTACGTGTTTATGTTCATATTGCATGTTGTTGTCATATATAGAACTGAAAACAGATTGTTGCAATTAGAATTGTTCGGATTTAAGATAGTATCGTAGCTAGTGCTATGCGTTCGCCGTCTATTATTACTCCAATTTTACCTTCTCCTCAGTCAGATTGTGACTGGAGTTTCGACAGATAAAATATTAATATTCGAGACTGTAGGCATAATATAGTGGTGTATCTGCTAAATTAGTGCAGTTCGGTGGTACATATCTAGTTTATGATAATTATAATTCAGTCATTCCACAAAAATGCAATATATAAAGGAAGTAATGCTGTAAAGTACAATATGGGAACTGTTACATATGCATAGGCAATTAAATATTAATTATTAGGCTTTTGCCATTGTTCCTTTGCTAAAACAAAAAATAGATATTAAGTAATAAAGGCTTCAAATAACTTTCATGAAAAATAAAAGGAAAAAAATAAATTACAGTAAATATAACCCCCCTCCCTCCCTCCGTTTTGCGATAAATAATATCCTAGTCTGTTATAAAGATTATTTCTAATGTTGGCCAATGACTATTTTGCTGGCCACATCTACCAATTCGATGATACGGAAATTAATCAATTTTTAACATCTAAACCAAAATGCGCGGAACAGTCGCCATATTGAAACCAGATGTGCTCTTCTCTTACGACTTCTTCCAGTGCAGGTTCTACCTTCGTTACTAAAAGTTCTAAATATTAAGTATCCTTCAATTTTAAATGACCCAATAATATTATTATTAAAAATTCCAACTCAGATATTAATTTTTTGAAGATAGTTCTGTTCGACATGCTATTTTAGGATTTTCTTGAGCCCAAAACTGTGTGTTCTAGACATTTGGTTCGTTATTTAAGGTGAAAGTACACACGTCAGTAAAGCATATCGATGACAGAAACCGACAATTACTCTTAGGGCAATTCGTAACAAAACGCACTCCTACGTTCTTTATCAATATTGATATTTGTATTTTTTTTAATATTTTCTATAGCCGCCACCAACTAACTTCAAGAAAAATTTGCTTCAAATTGTATGTTGGATCCACACTTAACATTCGTCTATATCCTATGATACAGAAATATTTGTATGTCGTTCAATGTCCTCAAAATTTTCCACATGTATCTAAATAGTACTTGCAGATGGTATGGATCTAGTAGTAAATTTAACGTCAAACAGGTCTCGAACTTGTAAACTAGATTACTATAAAAAGTTTTCACCATAAAAATCCTTTCTTCTTTGATAGAATATCCTTAAACCTTAATGCCGAATTTTCACTCCCAAATAAAACAAACAGTAACACAGGAAATTACCGACTAATTTCAAAATAATTTGACAAATGTTATGATTTAAATCAAGGCTAAAATTTGTTAAATTTTAAGTTACTATTTTAAAATAAAAAACACACTTTTAATTTTAGTGTTAATATCATTTGATTCGCAATAGTTTTCTCTTTCTATTGATACTATTACCTTTCTTGTCGTAAAATTAGTGAGAAACAATCGTCAAAACTGCTTGATACCATATTAGACTCCTATGTTTGACTTTGAGAACACACGAATAGCTTCCAAATTTGTTTTTCAACTCAAAGCATCAACAAAACTTCTTTAAGACTGAATTATTTATTTGCTTATAATTTTTTAGGACTTGTTGTCCACTTGACATTATTAGAACATTAATATTTACGTATGTTAATAATCTAGGTTGCAATTCACCAACCCATAGACGAAAGACGCGCTTGTGTTACCCTTAATATTCAGACATTCCATTGATTGCTGTTCAAACAAAAGTTCATAATGGATGATTATTTTGTATGAACTTAACACAGTTTGTGAAGTAGATATTTCAAAAACTTACGTTGAACACTCGCAAACATTATTCTATGCACCACATAACATGGATAGTGTTTCTGATAATACGAGGGTAGCCGTGTATATTTCGGGAATAGCAAACAAAAAAAAATATTTATTATTGAAAATAGTTTTATTGCTTTTCAAAATATTATCCTTGAAAATCAATGCACTTTTGCATTAGTTGAAACCAATTCTAAAAGCACTACTGCCACTGTGAAGGCGGTATCTCCAAAATATGAGTTTTGAATGCCTCAACTGTCTCTTCCGGCGTAGAAAACTGTTGACCACGAAGTTTATTCTTCACGTGTGGTAACAAAAAAAATCACAGGGTGCTAGATCAGGGCTGTACGGCGGGTGGCTCATTAATTCAATGTTTGACCCGGTCAAATATTTAATTGTTTGAACCGACCTGTGAGAGATCGCATTGTCATGGTGGAGACTGATTGGTCGTTTTCGATTTGTTTTCCTTACTTCTTCAAAAACTTTTGGCAAACAAATAGTTGTGTACCATTCGGAATTGACAGTTCTACAACTCTCTAAAGGCACGGTTGCAACGTGACCGGTTTATCCAAAGAAACAGCCAACCATTTGTTTTGATATGCTTCGAGCGCGAACAACTTTTGTTGGTTTGGCTTATCTTGGAATACCCACACAGTCGGCTGCTGTTTACAATCGGGCTCATACGTATAGATCCAAGATTCATCATCTGTCACGACTTTATAAATGTTCTTTGAAGCACCGCCATTGTATTTTTTTGTGCATTTCTTAGCACCAATCGACGCGAGTCCTTTTTTGAGCGATTGTCAAATTATGTGGTACCCAACGTGAACATAGCTTCTTAACGGCTAAATGTTCATGCAGTGTCTTATACACGCTGGTGTTACTAATACCAAGAGATGCCTCGATCTCACGGTATATCACATGACGGTCCTGCATTATCAATTCAGACGCTGAATTAATGTTTTCCGACACAACATTTGTGGGACGACCTTCACGAGATTCATCGTCCAAAGAACGCCGTCCAAGTTTTAATTCACTATATCAACGATATACTGTACTTTTCGATGGCGTTTCATCACCATATAAAGAATTCAGCTCGTCGATGCATTCTTGTTGAGATAATCCACGCCGAAAGTTATGAAAAATAATTGCACGAAAATGTTTGCGAGTTAATTCCATTTTTCCGCTGACATAAAATTTTCAAGTTACTTGATCAATTTTGGAATTATATAGTCAATTGATAAAAGAATTTTGTATAGTTCTGTTGAAGTTGATGAAAATTGAATATAATGAAAGGGAAACGGTATTACGTCTTTGTACTTATTACAATCCATGATTGTCTTGTCTTTCCCCTTATTATTTTTGCGGCATGTAAGTTAAATTTCGGTTTCTTTTATTTGTAAATAAAGTCAATGCTAAATTAAACTAATGATAAGACACATCTAGACTACAAAAGCATTGTATTTCTTGATCGTTATTAAACGCACAATTTGTTATGACATATTAAGTGTATTAAGCGGTAAATTTAAAAATAATGAAATATTCAGTTCGTCTTTAAAATATTTCAAACAAGAAAGATTCAAAATAAAAGAATAATTTTAAGTATTGGAAACTTAATTTTGTGCTTAGATATAGCACGTAGAAGTACATAGACACGTCTATGTAACAATTTAATGATATCGTCGATACATTATGCAAACAATTGTTCGGAACATACAATGCAATTACATAACGGCGCTATCTATTAGCAGCGAGTTTAACATGAAACTGAAAATGGTTGCTATTGGGCTTTAATGCGTTTGCTTAAAATAACTTAAATGTACAAATGGGTTTCTCAGCTATTAGAAACCATTAATACACGGTTATATAAAAAATAAATTTAATTGAATAATGGAAAACAGACTCAGTAGTTTTTACGAAGATTTCTGTAATATTGAGAAGAAAAAAATTAAATTAAACTCGAAATTACATACATATTTATTGAAATTAGAAAATATTTCCTAATTATTGTTCTTCTTATATACTCATATTTTATTTCATTAAAAAGTAGAATTTAGGAATAAATTTAGTGTGGCAAAAACCTCCAGTAAATGTGGTATTTGATTAGTAATTATCCATTTTTTAAAATCAACAACTATGATTATATACACTACATAGATAAACATTTATGTTCATGCTAAAATTTTAATTTTTAAAAACAGAAACGTCGAAATGAATGGTGTTCTTTTTATTACTGTTTCATACTTATATATGTAATTTAGATTGCAAAAAAGTAATAGTAGAAACACAGGAAGTAGATTGAAATCTCTCGACGTGAAAGTAAAAATTTTAAAGAAGTAATTCTGTTTTATATTTACATTTTTCGTATAGTGAATGAACAAGTTTTAATAAGAAAATACATTTATGTTTTGGAAAATTGTTGAAAATAAATATTTACTTAGAAATATATGCAACCTTGGATAATATTTTCTATTAAAACTTTTAGAATATAACAGAATAGAATATTATATTAATACAATGTTTAAAACATAAATGTTGCAATTAATACAATGTATTCAACACTGAAATAAAGATTTTTCAATTAATGATAATAGTGATAATATTTTATAAATCCTGTTAAATCAAGTAAAAGTACCTCATTGCTTCATCAAATAAGCTTCTTATTAAAGGTTTATCGGTAGAGGTTACAATCGTTGCTACAAAATTTATTGCTTCATTATTAAAAATGTTCCAGCAACATTATTGGGACTATCAAATAACTAATGACTATATTAGATTGTCGGAAAAGTCATGACGTATTTTTTCTATGTTTTTCATAAGTCGTTCATTCTTTAAAAAATCAATCAATTTCATATCTGTTTTCGACAATAATCAGCAAATTCAATACTTTTAACAGGCAATACCTCCTAACGAGTTCTGGATTCCTTGGCGCTTCTGGATGATGGATTCGCTTAAACCATCTAATAGGTGTATATACAGTACACATTTGAATTAATTATTTCGTCCCGTAGTAGGGGCTCTAAAAACACGGCATTCTGCAGTGAATGTATGCTTTCGATGACGTTTAATGCGAATTTTCACGTCTGGACCAAGATTGTTAAGATAATTTTCGTTTCATCAACTACGCTTCAAAAAAGGGTCATTTCTCTCATATTTCAGAAGCATATCGCAAATGTGTATATATGCCATCAAGTAAAATCTTTTAAATATATCGCTTAATGACGTATATTTCTGATTTATAATATTAAGTGATTGTAATCTTAACTTAACTTATGTCAACAATGCCAAGTATCTGAGTAGTACACTCGAAGCAAGCCACATCAAAATACGTTCAGCTACTTGCCGTAGAGTCGAGATTTTTTAGTCCGAATAGCATTTACAGATTGCTAGCATACATTATTGTCTCTTTTTAATTACTTTTTAAATAAGTTGAGTTCCGTGAAAAGTGGAATGATTTTCTACGATTTTAAAGATGATCTCACTCGACTTCGCAAAAATCAAGCGATTGCTGGTGATGTTACAACGAGTTCCAGCATAGGCATGTTTCGCTCATAGACGAGCATCGTAAATGACGACCAGCCACTGCAGTCACTCCAGAAAATATCAACACCGTGTACAATCTGATAAAGACAAATAACCACTGCACATACAGAGATATTCTGGCATCATTGGGTATAGGTATGACCCAAATAAGAACTATCCTGCATCTTGGTGTCAGAAAGCTTTGCATTAGATGGATACCACACAATTTAACGGAAGCTCAAAGAAAAAGCGCGCATGGATTGGTGCAAAGAAATGCTTAGAAAATTCAACCGCGGTCGATCAAAATCAGTGTACTACGTCACTACCGGTACTGAAAGTTGGATTTTTTGTTATGGACCAGAAAGCAAGCGACAATTGGCTTAATGGGTCTTCAAAGACGAGGAGAAACTCGCGAAAGTGAGACGTAGACGAAGCTCTGGCAAGAAAATGATGGCTTTTTTTTTCGAACACACCGGTCATCCTGCTACTATTACGCTAGAGGATCGTCACACAGTCAATACAACCATTCGTTTGCCAAATGTGTTCCAAAATGTACGCGAGAAACGACCAAGAGGACGAATCATATTTCATCAAAACCATCACATAACGCATCTTAAACATCAGAGCTTTTAACCGCTTCACGAACGGAATTGATGTCTCATTCACCTTATACTCCCAACCCATCACCTTGTGACATCTTTTTATTCCCGTATATAAAAGACGAAAGGCCTGGATTGAAATTTAATACCCCGGAAGCGACTGTCGACGAAAACTTCGTATCTGAGGTGACTGAAGAACAATGCAAGAACTAGTTCCAGTGAATGCAGAAGTGCATAGATCATAAAGGCGAATATTTTAAAAAACAATTAAAAAAATTGGTTAAAACAATTGAATTTTTCTGTATCATTCTGAAACCTATAAGAAATAATATAGAATTAATACAACGATGTCAGAACAAAGTACTTAAAAACATTGTACATATTTCACGGTACATCTGAAATAGTAAACTCTTTTGGAACTTGGCTACAGACTCTGTTGTTCAAATCATCTCCAAGATTGTTAAAAGTCGTGAACAAAAACTATCAGGAATCTGAATTAAGTCATTTATATTTTTGATAATACAGCTTTTATAAGAAACCTTAAAGACATTTAATTATAGTAAATCGCGTTAGATTAAAATTACTCATTAATCAATTTCTATGGTCAGATTGTAATAATACTGAAATTTAGATATCGTATTAACTATTATTTTAAATTAGAGGAGAAAAATGAAAACCAGAAGTAATTGACACCACGCACTTTTTTTTAGTACTAATCGTATCAAAACCGGATGACGATAGTTACACCTACACTATATCACTTTCGATGCATTGTAATTTTTAGAATAGTAGAAAGAACAAATTTAGAATGTCACATGATTTTTTATACGTACATTGTTAAAATATAAAACGTGATCATTTATTGAAATTTTTTTTCTATGAATCGTATGTGAAGAACTGTTATCGTTGAAAAGATATGAAAGTTAAACAGAAGAGATTAATTTTCGAAGATTTTATAATTAAAATGTGTACGCAGTCTAGGCGCATGTATAACAACAGGGTCAATGTCAATAACAGTGCCAATGTACGGAATCTAGTAGAATGGGATAGTGAAAGTAATAACTATATAAACCTCCACCCAAATCCTAACAAACCATCAGTTCATCGTTAACCATCGAATCAAACATCAGTACCATGAAAACATTCGTAAGTATTTTTATTAAATTAATGTGCAAAACAAAGTCCATCTATATATGCATCTGAAAACTAAAACGTTTGTGATCATTTTAATTAAACAAAAGTAATGCCTATCCTTAAAGTGTTTTAAACTTTCACAAAGTTTCTAATTATTATCAAATTAATTATTTTTGGATATGAACATCGTTTATCGATGTAATGTAACCATTATTAGTCGTAGAATTTACTTCCTGTTCTTAATTTGGTTACAGATTTCGAATAAAAATTTGATATAGACATTGTCTAGGCCAAGTATATGGTAAAAAGAACCTATTTACGTTTATTAAATATAAAATTATATTTTCCGTAGGTTCATTCTTTTCCCCAAAATAATTAATTGCAAATTGTTTAATGTAGCTGTAATATCTAAACAGTTTGCAAATTTATAAACAAAGCAAAAGTTTCTTGTTTATGTCAATAATGAAACTGATGTTGACTTGTTTCAAAACTGATACTTGTCTTTAAATAATCTTTTGGTATTGTTTCACTTGCATGTTTATGACGTATACTCTCCTTTTTTGCCTCAGTTCAAACTTTTATTTATTATTATACTATATTATAGGTGTGTGTAGCCCTTCTCTGCGCTTTCTCTTCCGTAAATGCCGGCTTTGCCGGTAGTTATGGTGACGAAGATCATGGACATTCGATACCCGAAACTGTTGTCATTCAAAAACCAGTCCACGTTCCTGTCTACAAGCACGTGCCGGTTCAAGTACCAACCAATGTACCTGTTGCGATTCCGAAACCGGTGCCTGTTGCTGTACCACAACCTTATCCAGTTAGGGTGCAAAATCCGCAACCGGTAGCTGTGCCAATGTTTCAAGTCATCGAAATACCAGTAGAGAAACCAGTTCCCTACAAAGTAGAAAAGGAAGTACCAGTACCAATTGAAAAATACGTACCAGTAACCGTGGAAAAACACATCAAAATCCCAATCCCAAAACCAGTACCAGTTCAAATTCCAGTTTACAAAGTTATTTATCATGGCGGCAAACATTAGATAGTATCAGGAGCGGCGGAAAGTAGTCATTTGTTTTTAGTTTTTGTTGATTGTTTTTATTATATATTTATTCATGTTTTGTTTTCTGTTTGTTGATTTTTTTTACATTTTAATAAAAAAATATATCGAAATTCATTTTTATATGTATATTGTTTCAAAGTCTCTTGTCAAAGTGAACGTTATACTTCCCAGTGTATATGTTGTTTTTGGTGATAGGCGGGAGATACCAACCGTAAAAATAAATGCAGTTTTAACTAGCTTGGTATTTCTTACAATAATTACTTATTGACAATCATTAAAATCGATTACCAATAAATGAATCTCAAACTAGCCAGTTACATTCAAAGAGATTATGAATTCTATTTTTTAAAATAATGTCGATTTAAATTTGTTAATGATGAGTAACATTCATAGTGAATGTAGAATAAATATAATATATTTTTACTAAAGAAATTATTTTATATGTTTGTCTATAAAACAGTTTATAAATTACAAAAGAATTTTCGAAGATATCTAACAAAGGTTGTCTATTACGTAATACCATCCAAACAAGGATTAAAGGAATTATGTTTTTAAATTTTAAAATAGTACTAGCTTATATTTACTACAAAAATGGCTGAAAGCTATAGGTGAATTAGATGCAAATTTAAACAAGAACTCTTAGAATAACCTTAGACCTACTTTCTCCACAGCGTCTTTAAATTATTCGTGTTTCTCAAAAACCCTCTAGAATTTTTTTATTTTCTATTGTCGCTAATGGAATGTTATAAAATATAGAATATTATAGAATAGTAAGTTATTTTGTTCTTTTGTATACCTTAATGGAACTTTTTTACTTTTATTCCCGATTTACTTTGTAATATTTACGTAAATAATAATATAAAAATACAGCCGTTGCAACTTCTTTCCTTACCCTCGTCAAAAATTAAATTATCTATACGCAGTCAATCCCGCAGGAAAGTGTAACACTTCAAAATAAAACAATATTTATAAATGAAATTTATAAAAACGACATTTACCCAAATACGTTAAAATACAATCTAATCGCTGTTATTAACAATATTTTATTATACAATTATCCATCAATTCTCTTACATAGTCTAGATAAAAATCCTTCCAAATTTCTTAGGCTTTCTAAAATAATTAGCACTGCTTAGCCTTTTCTTTCGAAATTTTTCCTTCATTAATCCTCATAGGCTTTTATTTGATTGGTATGCGGACTTTATCAGGGCAATTCTGTGGTGGTAATGTTATGTTCCTGTTGAGATAATTCACGCCGAATGTTATGAAAAATAATGGCACGAAAATGTTTGCGAGTTAATTCCATTTTTTCGCTGACATAAAATTTTCAAGTTACTGTCAACAACAGAAATAGCGACTGGATAATAAAACTGTCAAGGTAAGTATATTGCCAAAAATGACAAACTTCACTATGCAATCATTAGATCGGAGGCAACACTAACAGGGTTGCCAGTTCCCGAAATATAAACGACTACCCTCGCACCACCATTTGTTTTTGGTAACGCACCTATTCGCTTTATCGCTGAAACAGCTGAAAAATTAAAGAACAATCGGCGTTCAATAATACTGCAGCGATTACAATTTATGAAGTATGTTAGTGACGTTTGTACAGCCAAAAAAATGGCCCAATTTCGCGGTACAACTACCTTTAAAAAAATTGCACGACATTTAATTTTTTGTAAATATCTAGGAAACGATAACAGATATTAATATTTTTATAACATAATTTGATGTATACAGTCTCAACGAAGACGTAAATTATTTTCGGGAAAAATAAATAACAGGGAATCCCATTCCTCCATTTAATAATTTCTTTTCTTTATCTATTAGAACTAAAGGCGCTTTTTCATAAAAACCATGTTGTATAACAAATTTAGGCAGGCAAATAATAAAGATAAATAAAAATGAAGTTTGTTTTGTTTGTAATTAATTTTTGATATAGACAAATATAATTTATAAGTATTGTATTTTAACTACCACATAGATTGCTAGGCTTAGTTTATTGTCGTTTCGAAGAAATTTATCGGAGCATCCTTTTTTTTGGTACTTTAAATTACACATAACGCAGTTCCACTACTGCAACCGTTAGATTCGTAATGGTCTGATTCGTATACCGAGTACGTAGTTCTTAAATTTTATGTTCACGATTATATTTTCAAACAGTACTTGGAACATTAGAAATTGTTATATACTATTATTATTTTTATTTCAGTATATACATATATATATATATATATATATATATATATATATATATATACAGTAGGTTGTAAATTTACAGATAAAACGAATTATTTTAGAATCGTTAACTGCAACTATTTTAAACAATCTTAGTTACATTTGGAAATAAAAACGGTTAGAGGCGACTTAAAAAATAGGTAAAAGAGCGAAAAAAGGAAATTCGAACCTCAAGAGATGATGAAACGGAAAACAGAAGCCATCTAAAATAATTCATTTTTTTATCTGTAAATTTACAATCTACTCTCTCTCTCTCTCTCTCTCTCTCTATATATATATATATATATATATATATATATATATATAACAGTAATTAACACTATGGTTAGCTTCGTCTAAAGAATCGTTAACTGGAACTATTTTAAACAATCTTAGATACATTTGGAAATAAAAAAGGTCAGAGGCGACTTAATAAAATAGGTAAAAGAGCGAAAAAAAGAAATTCGAACCTCAAGAGATGATGAAACGGAAAACAGAAGCCATCTAAAATAATTCGTTTATTTATCTATAAATTTACAATCTACTCTCTAGAATAAGGAGCGATATGTAAATTAGTTATACGAAACAACATGAACAGAGAATCAATCAGCATTGATGCTCTTAAATACTAATGGATGTTTGAAATTGTAACTTATCCTAATTTTTGATGGCACCTGCTTCGTCAGTCTTCAAAATTGGGGGGGTTTTTATCCTTTTCTTCCTTCTTCTTTTTCTTCTGTTCTCATGTCTTTGCAGTCGTTGATTATAGAGTACAGATAATATTCTTCGTATCACGTCAATTACAAATGAAACTTGCAAGTTATTATCGAGTGTTAGATTGGAAACAAATCGATTACATTGGGGATTGTGCGCAGAACTTGATAGTTTGGAATTGGAAGTTGAACACCATATATCCAAATGGCTTTTATTGGTATTATAATGTATTTTTTATATAAGTTCATTATTTAAGGATTTGTTGTCATTTGGTTTTAATATGTTTTTGCCATGTTAGCTTTTTTGGTTTAAATATAATTTTATCTCGAACTGAACAAGAATTGGTGTATTTCGGGTAGAGATTTGTGGACATGTTATTTTCTAATAGCGAATGCTGTCTGGAAAGGTTTTGCTAGTTAATTGTGATTTTCCACGTAGTGGTTCTTTATTCAAAGTGATCTAAATGGTTTTGTTAATATTGCGACGCTAATAGAAGGTATATGCTTATTATTAGTATGTCAATATTATAAGAAAATTTTTCTACAATAATGTTTTCTGTAGTAGGAAGATCTGAACTACTGATTAGATAAAGTTATAGGTAGTTGTTTGAGTATATAGTTTTGTGTTTGATTTGGAAGTGTCATTCTGTAGATTTCAATAGTACGTAATACGAACGAAGAAATACGTTTTTGATTTTACATAGTAATTAGGAGCTCAACACAAGTTTTATCCAAAACTTGTGTTAAGTCAAGAAGTGCCTCTGTGCAGAATGATTTTTCCTCTGAGCTTGCCTTATTTTACGTATTTGCTGTACTGTTGACTGTTGTTTCCTAAATCCAAATTGGAAGTCGGAAACGATAATTGATATGTCAATACTAATACTAAGGAGTAGTAGTTTCTCGAATAGTTTTTATGATGTTGATAGCAGATTAATTACTTGATGGAAATTAACTTCATCGATAGGTTTACCAAGTTTTAGAACCATTATAATCTGGCCAAATTTCTAATTAAGATAACATACTAGTTTAAGCATGCTATTATAAATTGTTGTTTTTCCTCGGAAGCTGTTTCAGTGTAAAGTGTAATAAAACATATTCTGGAGTTTTACGTGGATTTAAATTTTTGATTTCTCGTTTTACTTCTTTAAAAGGAAATGCTTCAATTACTAATTGAATCATTTTCTCCCAAAGAAGTGATTGTTCGAAACGTATTTCGAGAAATTTTCCCAAGTTATTATCAGAACTTCTGGAGGAAAGCGACGGGAGTACTTGTTGATGTTGAGTAAATAGTTCAGTTTTTTCACCGTCAATTTATAAATAATATAACATCAAAAATATAAAATAAATATAAAGACAAATACGGTAGTTAATAATAAAAGTGATAAAATTAAAGATAAAATTAAGTTATGAATTAGAACGATCCAGTATTGAATGGTTAAGGATATCTAAAGAAGAATCTTTTAACACATAGGAAATTTAATATATACAAAATATAAAAGGGGTCAGAGCATTATGTTAGAAACTACTTTCACACTTATCAGTGACTGATCAGGCCCAAGTTGAAGATTTCAATATAAAAAGAACGTAGTTTCCAGCATACATATTTATAGAAGAACAAAAAAATAAAAAAAGATTGGAAATAAGACCAATGAGAATGCCAAACATTTCGAAAAACTCTCCTCCAAAAATCTTTTAGAAAAGGAGATTTTCGAGAACATCGAGATAGTGTTGCCATAGTAAGAATTACACTAACGTTGAGCTAAAATGTCTACGATATCTAATTCTTTAAAAAACGAGAAGAGATCAACAGTCAGATAGAAAAATCAAAAAAGAAGACAAATCAGACAGATAAAAAGTCAAAAAATCTCTTAAGAAGTTAGAACAGCATAAAATGGAAATTATTTATTTTATTTTCAAACACATTTTACAATATTTCTTCGAAATTAATTTAAAGATTATTTAAGAAATATGATACCGAAATATGAGAAATAATTAAATTTTTTGATTTTTTATATGATCTACATTTGCCATTTAAAAATGTGGTTCCTCTCAAATATTAGACTCCAACAGTTAAAACATTCAAATAAATTATTATATAAGTTATTAATTTAAAAAAAAATGTCTTCTTATTGAATGCATTAACAGAGGAAGCGATTACATTAATAACTATTATAAATTGAGTTATTTTTTATGAATGAATTTTACTTTAAATTTATCTAACTCTCTGTATTTTTACAATATTACGTATAAAATAAATTCTTGTTAAACGCAGTTTGAAGGAATATTAAAAAAAAACTTAAAATTACAAACGAAAATTTGATATTAAAATAATAATGAATGAAATAAATTCAAGTGTTTTCCAGTCTTCATCTTGAAAAACAGTTGAAATTTATGGAGCGTTAATTTTTTACATAAATTTATAGTTACAAGTACACCGTTATGTCCATTTTTGTTCCAGAAATTAAAATTATTTGCTTAGTTTATTCATTACAACCGATAATATATATATATATATATATATATATATATATATATATATATATATATATATACAACTGCATATTCAATGCCCAAAAAGCTAATATTATAAATACAAGTAACATGCACTTAATGTTGAGTTTAATTAGTAAGAAACAATTTATTGATACACATATCATTCTGATATTTTTAGTTCATCTGTTGCCTGTTAAAGAATGTTCCTTCTTTTAACAAGCTTTTAAAGTTGTAGTCATTTGAACTGAGCACCTCTATGATAAATTGAGAAATATAATTGCAATTAGACTTAGAGCGGACTGAAAAGTCTATACTGCCATAAAGGCTATATAAACGCATTAACTAGGAAACTATTTATAGACTTAATCTTAAGTCACTTTAATTACCATATTGTGAATCTATATATCGACCACGCTTAAATAAAATCATATCAAACAGGATCCAGGCTGCAGAATGCTTACATTTGTTTCCTGTGTAACATTAGAAGACGTCAACAGGTATGGGCTTCCTGAACCACGCTTGCAATATGCTTCATAATATAATTACTTCTAAGACACCGCCATATCTATATGCAAAAATAAAATTTCGGTCAGACGTACATACATAATATCAACTCCAGGATCTTCATTGCATTATACTGCCTTTCTAGGACGCCGGATTTTTTGAATATTCAAAATCTAAAGATACTTCCTTTGAAACTATTTAATAACATGCTATCTGTTTCTGGGTTTCCGGGCTGGAACCGCGTCACTAGTATATCTGCCGACGTTTCGTACCCATTTGTATGGGACATCTTCAGGGCCCTGAAAATGTCCCATACAAATGGGTACGAAACGTCGGCAGATATACTAGTGACGCGGTTCCAGCCCGGAAACCCAGAAGCAGATAGCATGGACCACGACCGCGGAAGTCTACGTACCATATTTAATAACAGCTTGAGGGTAACGGCAAATTAATGCACCATTTATGTTAGATTTGGTTATATTAGATTCAGAGATTATTTTAACCTGGTATCTGCATGCAACTCTTTGATATACAAATTTATAGATCCTTATATGTAATAATATGTATTTTCTTATTGCTAATATTAATACTGCCAGCGTGGGCTCTAGTATGTTAATTGTATTTAATCGATGTAGTAATAATGGAGATGGAAATGATTGCGTTCTGGACTAGCTCTAACGTTGTAATAACAATAAAAGAAGTGATAATAATACACTTAATTTATGACGAGAATCAAAATTGCAAGTTATGTGTAGAGCTAAAATAAAGACTGTTAGCAGAAATAAAACAACAAGATTGATTGTCCTTAAAATTTTTTACTAATTT
The DNA here is from genome assembly GCA_031893035.1 of Dermolepida albohirtum. NCBI lineage: Eukaryota > Metazoa > Arthropoda > Insecta > Coleoptera > Scarabaeidae > Dermolepida > Dermolepida albohirtum. Next base: position 376,100 of record JAVIWB010001490.1, on the reverse strand, counting down.
AAATAAATTGAATTCTAAAAGCTTGACTATGTTAATAAAAATAATTCATAAATTAGAACCATAGATGAACAGGAGAAATAATCAACTGCAAATGTAATAAAAAAAAATTAGGTAATAAGTAGAGGATTAAAATATACTAGGATGTTATATTTCGTGACCGTGAAAATGTATACGTTAAACACGTACGGGGTTGCGGTAAAAACTTTATCCACGAATGTGCACGTGTTTTACCGTTGAAAGATGTTCTAGTAGAGAGCGTTGTTAGTGAAGAAGAGTGTTTCTAAAGGGTCGGGTTTTTTTAAAGAGTAAGGCAAGGCACGATATAATTAAATATTGTGTTATGAGAACAATAAAAATAATGTCATTTAAAGCTTGTCTGTAAAAAGCGCTTTAAAATCATATACATAAATATTAATTATAGCTACCAGAGAGGTAGATAGTTGGGCAAAATACAAAGCACGTGTATTATAGTATATGTATTATATGCATGTAAAAAGGGATTAAATTTTGAATTTTTAATTTTAATTAAGAATCAGATAAAATAGAATAATATTAAGTGTTATATAAAAGGTTACTCTAAGAAACGGTCTTAGGTGCAGAAATGCGCCCTTTCTAGGTAACAAAGGGTCTCTTTTAACGCAACTCAATAAAAAGGTTTTTCGTTCCAATAGTCGTAATTGAGAAACTTTGCTTTGATAACACTTTTCATGTTGAAATTAAGTCGTATTTAAATTAAATAAAATAATTTAAAAACATAATAAAAAAATATTATTATACGTGAGAATTGTAATATTTGTTTATTAGTAAATAATTGTTCTTACTATCATTAGTTATTAACATTTTCATGAGGTAATTTTCTATAGCTTCAAAACTGTATTAAGCAGGCGAGTTTCGATGAACTGAAGAAGATTTTAATAACGAGTCGTGTTCATTAAGTACCATAAAACAATGGTATAACGAATTTTGTTGAAGTGAATTTTTGCGATTATATACACTTTTCACTCCATTCAAGTAATCTTAGGTGTCGGCACGAAAGTGATTAATATCATCATAACTTCCACAATAATTTGAAAGACAATTCGTATCAAAGTGTGCAAAACCATTTTCACAATGATTGCCCATGAATTCTGTCATCTGTTATTAACGTTGTAATAGGTGACGTCAGAAAAACCTTTTTTCACGGTCTTGGTTATTACATTTTTTGATATCACCGGGTATGTCGTAAATATAATGCTGAAGTAGTGTCAGTTCTAAATAATTTTCTGCGACGTGTTTGCCCATAGTCTAAATCAGGTATGGGCAACGTTCGCGGGCCGCGTTTAAAAGTAGTGCATTTTAAAGTAGTATCCATAATTTTTAGCGATAGATATCAGACATGAAATAATACGACAATGTTATTATAATACGATTTATTAAAATAACAAAATGAAATGAAAAAAATAGGTACAACGTTATAATTAAATCGTTAAATTTGGAATTGTTACAAACTACGAAAGTTAAATAGCGACACCGAAATCTATGAGACACTTGAGCTTGAATTTGGGAAACTAATCCATCGATGTTTGGATTAATTCCACAAAGAAGTAAAGAATTCTCCAAAATATCGTCACGCAGCCTTGTACGATATTTTGATTTATTAACTTTCATCATCGAAAAGAACTATTCACATTTATAAGTACTGCCAAGCGCACAAATCAATCTTCTTGCGAATTTTCTAAGCTGCGGAAAATGGTCTTCTTCGAGGTATTTTTTGTAGAAATCGCACAACTCCACGTCTTCAAATTTGGATTTTAGGAGTGAGTTTTCTTGAATCTCAATCAACTCCATTCGCAAGTGTATTGGAGCATTTTGTACATTAGTTTTTGTTGGAGTAAATAAATAGAAACAGTCTTCCATGTTTTTGAAATCACTAAATCAATTCGATAATTGCTCCAACAGTAACTTGAGTTCTTCAGCATATTGAGCATAAGCAATATTTCCATACGCAGAAAGCGTGGTGAAATGGTAACTGTTACCAGACAGCATCTCTGCCTGCCACAAGCGGATTTTGTTCTGAAACGCTTTCAAATGACTGTATAAATCATTTACTAACTGTCCTTGTTTTTGAACTTTCAAATTTAAATCATTCAAATAGCCTGTAAGGTCGGCCAGAAATGCTAAGTCACATATCCATTTTGGGTTACTCAATTCAGATAGTGGTTTATCTTTTATTTGCATAAAGTCTGCTATCTCATTTCTAAGCTCATAAAACCGTTTCAGCATTTTCCCTTTGCTTAGCGATCAGACTTCACAATAATATATTACGTCGTCATATTCGGCTGATATTTTATCCAAAAACGCCTTGAACTAACGATGGTTAAGCCCTCCGGATCGAATAAAATTGATGGTTTTTACTAACTCATTCATAACATTCTGGAGTCGAATGGACTTAGAACACAAGTTCTGTTGGTGGATAATGCAATGAAGGACTATCAAATCATCTTTTTGCACAATTAATTTAGTTGCTTTTTCATTCAAAATTCCGATGAAACCTTTACGTAAGCCGACCATAGAATATGCACCATCTGTGCATACTCCAACTAATTTTGACCATGGCAAGCCAAAACTTGTGAATACCTTTTGAACTTCATTAGAAATGTCCTCTCCTTTAGTGGTTCCTTTTAGCGGCTGTAAAGCAAGCAATTCCTCAGTAATGGTTAACTCTTTATCAACACTTCGAATAAATATAGCCATTTGAGCTGTATCAGCCAAATTGGTGCTCTCGTCTAATGCTATGGAAAATGATTCAAAACCAGCCATACGGTCAGTCAATGTTGTTTTTATGTCATTGGCCATCATTTTTATACGTCGGACAACAGTTAGTCTTGACAAACTAATTTTTTCAAATTCATTTTTCTTTTCAGGATACAAAACACTGCAAACTTCTAACATACACTCCTTAATCAATTCTCCTTCGGCAAATGGTTTTAATGACTGCCAATTTTGTACTAACTATAAAACTAGTTTTCACAACATTATCAAGTTGTGTTCTTTTTCTTTATGGAAAGCTTCTGAATTTTGTCTTTTCTTATTTGTCTTGTCAGTGAGTGCAGCGTAGGATGCTTAGTTGAGTAATGCCTCTCTATATTGAACTCTTTCATCACTGAAATTGATTCATTACACAGCAAACAAATAGGTTTACCATTGTGCAAGATAAAAAAGAATTCTTCAGTCCATTTTTTCTTTAAACTGGCGACCCTCTGCATCTACTTTTTGTTTCTTTCCACCAGACATCATCTAATATTAGTGCTGTGAATATTAAAGTTGACATCACATGATAGGTTTCAAGCGTTATTTATCATCATGTGTTGTGCCAAGACGTTATCAGGACACAAAACCAGTAAAATTAGCGCGCTTAAGCTAACACACTATTCTAAAAAACAAATTGCTTGAAAAAATGTTGGTGGTGTAAACGTTGTAGATCTTTATTGAGCAGACATTGCCAATTATGAACAGAAAAAGGAAAAGTGGATTTAAGTATACCAAAATAGAAAGAATAGGCAGAGTGCATCGTCTAATTTTATCTTAACAATATATATTGAATCTCAAGTAGGATCAGGTTGTAGTATTTGCGCTGTTTAGCGGGTAATTAAAAAGTCTTCCTCATGAAATTGGATTAACGACAAATCATAAGTTAAATCGTTAACGATTCGCACAACGACATAGTGAGTAGACGAAACAATGGGTGTAAGTGAAAGAAATACAGTCTATATAGTCTATATAGTATAGTCTGATTATTATCACAATTTTTATCTTGTCGGGACAGTACTTTAAGAAATGTAATTGGTTGGAGTCCTATATCTTATGATGGAATCGTACACCTAGTAACTTTATGAGGTCAACTAAATTCTGAAACATTATATTCACAGTTGCGAAATTATTGCACTAAATGAATGGATTTTGCAACAAAATAATGCAAATATTCATATTGAGCGGCGTTTAAAAAAGTGTCTCTGAAACCATAACATTAATCTATAGATAGAAAATGTTTGCGGACAGCTGCAATGTGCGTCTGCCAATAGGTAACAGTTTCATTTCAGAAAACTGAACAGATCCAAAAAAGGACAGATAATCAGATATAACTTTACATTATTTACACAAATTATGCGATTCACTTCCAAAACGAATGTTTGAAATTATAACGAGCAATGGTGAGCATGTGTACTACTAGAAATAAAATTTTTATTTCTTCTTTATCGTTTCATTAATTTTTCTATAAACTTAACCACTTATCGTTAAAAGTAACTTGAAAATTTTATGTCGACGAAAAAATGGAATTAATTCGCGAACAATTTCGTACAATTATTTTTCATAAGTTTCGGCATAGATTATCTCAACAAGAATGCATCGACGAGCTGAATTCTTCATATGGTGATGAAGCATCATCGAAAACATACAGTACATCGTCGGTATACTGAATTCAAACTTGGACGGCGTTCTTTGAACGATGAATTTCGTGAAAGTCGTCCCATAAATGTTGTTGTGTCGGAAAACATTAATGCAGTGTCTGAATTGATAATGCAAAACTATCATGTGACATATCGTGGGATCGAGGCATCTCTAGGTTTTAGTAATACCAGCGTGCATAAGATCCTGCATAAACATTTAGCCGTTAAGAAGCTATGTTCACGTTGGGTACCACATAATTTGGCAACCGCTCAAAAAAGGACTCGCGTCGATTGGTGCCGGGAAATGCACAGAAAATACAATGGCGGTGCTTCAAAGAACATTTGTAAAGTCGTCACAGGTGATGAATATTGAATCTACACGCATGAGCCCGATAGTAAACAGCAGTCGACTGCGTTGGTTTTCCAAGATGAACCAAAACCAACAAAAGTTGTTCGCGCTCGAAGCACATCAAAACAAATGGTCGCCTGTTTTTTCGGAAAAACCGATCACGTTGTAACCGTGGCTTTAGAGAGTTGTAGAACGGTCAATTCCGAATGGTACACAACTATTTGTTTGCCAAAAATTTTTGAAGAAATAAGGAAAACAAACCGATAACGACAGATCATTCTACACCATGACAATGCGAGCTCTCACAGGTCGGTTCAAACAATTGAATATTTGACCGGGCAAAACATTGAATTGGTGAATCATCCGCCATACAGCCCTGATCTAGCACCCTGTGATTTTTTTTTGTTCCCATACGTGAAGAATAAACTTTGTGGTCAACGAGGCATCAAAACACATATTTTGGAGATACCGCCTTCACTGTGCCACCGCTGCTTTTCGGATTGGTTTAAATGAATGCAAAAGTGCATTGATTTTCAAGGAGAATATTTTGAAAAGCAATAAAACTATTTTCGATAATAAAATTTTTTTTTTGTTTGGTATTCCCGAAATATAAAAGGCTACCCTTGTACATAGTTGGTAATATACACTAATGTAGAAGAATTCATAATGATGCTGAAAGATAAACTATAGAAAAAAATTGAAATATTTACTGTTAAGATGTGACAGTGAAATCGGTGAACTATATTCTAAAATTACTGTTATATATTTTAATATATAAAGAATTTAACGAAGTGCGTTGAAAAATCTACTTAACAGCTTTTTTTTCAAAAAGGTTAACTGGAGCGAATGATTTTTATTAAAAAAATATATTTAAATAATCGTCAATAAATATCTATACGAATCCATGTTAATTAATCAGAAGCACTTCGGTTGAAACGAATGTATGTATTAACAAAATAAGCAGTTTATTCATGACGTTCTCTTTACAATTATTGTTTAGAAAGTGAATGCATTCTTCAACCTTGGCGTGAACTTGTTTCTCTACAATTTGAATTGCGTTATTTTTTTTATAAAACAGTGAAGAAAAAATCACGAATGCTGCTAGAGGATTGGTTATTTCTTTTCGTTCGCGAAATGTTGTATATTTCGCTTTACCACTACCTATTTTTACGTATAATAGTTTTGATTTTTGTAATTATATAGCAATACGTTTATAACGATGTGAATAATTAAAGATGCATTGTGAAACTGTCTAAAATTTGTAAACCCCGTATTGGAACACAAATAAAGCGTGTTTAATGTAACTATCTAGCAAATGCCACATTCCACCGAAAATTCACGCATCGGAAAAAAAATTGAGCTCTATTCATGCTTGAAAGTTTTTCAAGCTTGATAATTCAATAAAAACTTTCAGTTTTTTTTAATTTTTATAGTTTACCTGATTCAGTTCATGATGACATGAATTTGAATTGATGCTTTTCATAGGAGAAAGCATATTTCATCAATCAACGCAGTCCTATCACTCTTTATAGTGCAGACTACTTTTTAAGTGCTTGCACTAAGTATTTTAATATAGACTCCTCTTTTCTTCACTTGTAAGCAGACAACCCCCACCCGTACATTTGCAACGTTGTCAAACTTCTTAATATGCTGTTAAGACAATTATGTATTATTACGATTTTTCAGAATTTTCTGCAAGCTTAAATTATCGTTCCAATTATAGGATCTGCAATTTATGTAGCATAACATAGCGAGAATTCAGAATATCTGTACTCATTTACAAACATTCCTTTTCAAAGGAAGAATAAATAAATTGTATCTGCTTCTGGGCTTCGGGGCTGGAACCGCGTCACTGGTATAACTGCCGACGTTTCGTAGCCACTCATATGGGACATCTTCAGGACTCAACTACTGCTACTGTCTGTCGCACTGAAACAGTTTCAGTGTGATAAGAATTGTTGCCTTTCTGTTTATTAAAGAAATTTAAAGAATGAAAATCGAAGTATAATATATCACTGGATGTAGCTTAGTTTGCTTAGTGTGTGGAAAGAGGTTATATTAACCTTAATTGATTTATTTAATCAACCACAGTCTTCATTAACATTTATCTTCCTCAAGGTACTAGAACGAAGCTTGCTTTAACATAATTGATTGTTGAGGTAGTTACTTTGTGAAATTCCATTACACTAAGGAATAAATAAAATACTTTCAGTTTCGGTAGTAAATATATAATGTAGTCTGAAATTTAGATAAAGTGTTTTATTTATTCCTCACTTACTTAAAGAATATGCGGCGCGTGTTAAATCGTTAGAATAAGAGAATTCGTCGATTCAAAGAAATAGTAATATAGGGATAATTTTTTTACTAGTAAATTGTTGTTTTTCATTACTAGGAAGCTATTTAGACATAAATTACTAATTCATGTAAAACGCTGAATGGTTTAATGAAGAAATACCAGAGCCTACAGGTTTATATAAATTTTTTATTTGCTTTTCACCCTCAAATCTATATTTAAATTTACCGAATACTTTTAGAACAGATTCAATACCAAATCACCAAGGGCTCTTACAAATTTCGTAATTTTCATTAATATATTTTTCATTTACGTCTTCTTGAAAAACATGTATGCGAAAGTATTTGACGTATTCCAAACAATATAAACAGCAAATGGTTTTATAGGTGGAATTAAATTTCTCCACCATTGATTATTTTTTCTTCCTTTCATAAATTCAATTTTAAAATGAAGTAGACCATAACAAATTGATAGCAGGAAAGAGAACCTTTCATTCCGAAAGCATCTAGTTTCTGCTTGTATTCGGGGGAAAGTGAAGTAAATACACATACTTTCGAATAAAATAAGTGTAGTGGCATTTAACATAGTTATGTCTTCATACTTACATCGATTATCATACCAAACTCTAGGTAGGATTAATTAATTACATTCTAATTTAAATGTTTTAATTTTATTAAAAAAAAAGTCAACAATAACAAAACAACAAATAACAACGGCAATATAATTAGTTAACAAGAAATTCGAACGAAAACGATTGAATGTGAGGCAGTCTTCTATTAAAAATTTCGACGGATCAAACGTTAATGATGTTTGCTGTGATGATAGATAGTTTTGTAGACTGGAACCTTTACGGCCACTGGTTTTGGTACAGGAATTGGAACATGTTTTTCCACCTTAATTGGTACGGGTTTTTCCACAGGGTATGGTACCGATTTAATTACAGGAAAGATGACTGGTTTTTCCACTGGCACCACGATCGTTTTCACGACAGGAATTGGGATAGGCTGAGGTACTTTAATGTTGATAGGAACAGGACTTCCAAATGGGACAGCAACGGGTTTAGCTACTGGAATTGGAATAGGTTGTGGAATTTGCACTGTGACGTGCCTATATACAGGTATTGGTACAGGTTTTTCGACTTCAACCGTTTCTTGAACGGAATGATGGTCCTCATCACCGTAACTACCGGAATAACCAGCATTTACGGCCAAAACGGCACATGATAAAACAATACATACCTAAAAGAAAAATTAATTAATTTATTTTACGTTTATCTAATTTGCAGAGTCGTTAAATATTTAAATAGGTAAATAAATTATTATTTAGCAGATTAAATAGATATTTAATAAATGAAGAGGTACATAAATATTTTTTTAGTCCTTTTGCGAATGTCGTATAATTCGACAAAACATGTGAAGGTACTTACAAAAGTCTTCATCGTACACTTGCTTGTTATTTTGGAAACTAGATGAACTGATGATATTTCTGATCTTGAGACGGGCTTTTATACCTTGGTAATTGTAACGTGCTTTCACTAATTCTGTGTTTATTTTGCCATGACGCGTGAGATTAGAGGTGCCAAACATTCTCTCTCTCTCCACTTAAAATTACATCGATTTTTTTTTGTACGCGTTTTCTAGGTTTTTTTCTTAACGAGAATATACATGTATGTGTCGAGTATTGTTTAAAATCTGCGAATAAGAAAAATAAAATTACGTATTTATTTACGTATTTTACTTTTTTAAGTCCGTACCTATTACTTAAAGCAGATATATTAGTAATAAAAAAAACAATGAAATGTTCAAAAGTATTGAAAATATAGGAAAATACTAAACAAACATTTTAATACAGTGTATAAGTAAAATACGTACTTTTTATTTTTTATAAAATAGTAGTTAAATTTTGTTCGTCATTTTTCATATATTTCTTATTGCTTCTGTTTTATAGCATATTACATATAATTATATATAACTATAAATATTATCTATTATAATAGATAATATTAGATAAATAATAAAAATAATTTTATTTTCATTTTTTAAAAATTTATAAAGCACTGCATTATTTATTTAAGAATAAAATGTGTATTTCATGCTTATGTATATTTGAAGGAGTATTTACTTCCATAGAATTTCAATTATCTTGAATTAAATTCCTCTTCTAATTGATGTTTCTACTATACGAAAAATATTAGGCAACACACAAAGCAGTACTTGTCTGTTCTGAAGGAAGTGAATTAAAGGTAGATTTTTCAAATTTTGTAATGGTGAATCTGTTATATTAACATTACAAATAATTTAATTTGATCAGAATAATTAACAATTTTTTTCATTTATTTTGTTGAAAAAGAAGTAACCGCAATATGTATTTTAAAGGAACTCTTAATTTGTTGCACTTATTTGTATTATTGATGGACATATTCCTACATACAATATATTGTTTTTGGAGGCTTTTTGTTATTTTCATGGCACGAAATATCTACGTAAAATAATTTTTTCTGTAACGGAATTTAAATTTTCGTGTTGCATGTTGGCCAACATGGCTTGAGAAATTTATCATATTTTAATTCGACAAAACTTCGTTGTATTGGGTGTGTGTGTGTGTGTACGGTTTACTATAGAATAAATATTTCAGCTAATTTAATTGATACTAATCTAGTAATGTACACCAAAAATTTATTATAGGCAAGTATTTAGACTACAATATTTGGAAATTATTATAATTCTTTTTTTTTCTTAATATGTCATTGTAGTTCGAGCAATGAATAGCGGAAGTATTTTTTATTGAAAGGTGAGGAACTAATGATTTACTTAGTATTCACTTAAGTTAGTAATTCTATTTTATTTTATTTTTTTTTGTATTGCCTAACATTAAAGTCACTGTTTTTTATATTTATTATAAAATTATAAACACATTATAATGGTGTGTTTTTATAAAAATGTAATAAAATTCTTTTTTCAGAAAATGGAAATGAGAGATTATTCAGAGTTTTGCGAACAACTAAATGAGATGAGAATTCGATTTCATAAATGGGACAGCTGTGAACGAACTGTAGCACTATATTATCTCATGGTTGGTCTGCCATTCGCTAATGCAAAATTTTTAAAACATGCATTAGAGCAATGCATATCTTTTGCAAATACAACAGAAGCTCAAACATTAGAGAGAAATGCCAATGATCCTACATTCATCTCAAATTTATTATCAGAAAGAAGACAGGTTGCTTTATCATCATTATTAACACATTTGCCATTATTAAAGCCAGGCAATAAAGAAGTAGCCGATTGTTATTTAAATATTATCAAAACAGTATTGACAGAATTTATAACACCTCCATTTAAAATATATAATGAATGTGTGGAAATTATGTCTTATGTATTTGTACATCCAGCATTCGACAAAGAAGACAAAAAATCTTTTAGGCAGCTATTAAGACATGTTTTGAACAGAGTTTCCCCAGAAAATTTTGTTCATTCACCTGTCAATGAATCGAGTGATGAATCAGTTAGTCCTAATCCAGAACAGTGTATGTTGAATACAAATATTTGTCGAATGAATAGGCGTTCAAATAGTTTAACACCAGCTCAAACTAGTTCTAATGAAAATTTAACTCCATCTGTTGATATATGGTCTTCACAAGAAAATTTACAGCAATCATCTAAACCAAGAAGTTATTCATTGTCTAATGACAAAACATTTCCTTTGAACACAATTGCACTGCAGTCAAGTAGTTCAGAAACTAGATTACAAGACTTACAAACATTAAACAATTCACCTGCAATGAAAAGCATCGTATCATGGTTGAAGTCATTACGACTGCACAAATATAGTTGGGTGTTTAATAATTTAACTTATGACCAGATGTTGGGTCTAACAGAGGAATCCTTGCAATCTATTGGCATAACCAAAGGAGCACGGCATAAACTCCTACTAAGTATTGGGAAACTCAAGGAGAGGAGTACAATGTTAATGGAATTGGAAACTGAAGTTATGAATGGGGGTGATTTATTGAATGCTCTGAAAAAACTGAAAGGTGTCTTGCAGACACCACTACAAGTAACTTCTGGTGAAGATCTTTCTTCTTTATTTGTAAAGGTTATGGGCAAAGGTAATATATATTTTCAAGCCTTTGGTTGTTAAAATAATAAAAACATATTTACAAAATTAACATAACAAAAAAGAAAAAAAGATGTGAAACAAGAAATGGGTCAATAAAAGGCAAAAAGCAATGCAAAAGCAATACAAAACTGATATCAGTTAATAATTTAAAATTTAAAAATGTAAAATGTAAAATATTTCATCAAATTTCCATAATATTCAATGTTCAATGTTCACTCATTGAGTAAATACAGGTATTTATCAGTTTTTTTGTCAATCAATTTTGATAGAATATTGAAAGTTTAGAAATAGGGTTTGACATATGTCCCATTGTGTTTTGTTAATTTTTTAAACTCTTTAAAAAATAAAAAAAAGGTGTTTTGCCCAATGTTTCACAATATATTTCAATACATTTTGAAATGTAAAAATTACTTATTTACAATAGGAACTCTTAAATAATTTATGTTATTTTACCTTAAATCTTGTTTTCTATTTTGTAGATTCTTAGAATGTAATTGCCAATTAAGGTGTAAGGTATAATCATTTTCAAGTAAATTATCTCCATTCGCGAAACTCTTGAATCAACATTGTACAGTTAATTCATGTACAGTAACTTTAGTCCTCTTTATTTATGGTACGATATGTGGACGTTGCAATATTTCCAAGTTTGCGAACCCTAATAATTATATGTTAGAACAGGTCAAATATTGTGATTTGACAAATGAGTATGATAAAATCATGTTGTCAATTTTACTATAATTTTATGGATTTGTTTTACTAATTGTAATACGTACAATTTTTAGCATTTTTATTTGTTTTGTTCATAAAGTTTATGAATCAAAAGAAGTATGATGCTTTAACTCCGTAATATCAGAGTCATTGCTTATTTGCAGGAATTCGTTTCTCTTATAGACAGCAATTATCGTGCAGCAACGAGATTTCTTGCAAATGAGGATCACTTTTTAAGTTTTGAATTGTATTTTTATAGACTTCTCCTTTTTCGATAGGTCACCTTAGCATATATTCAATAAATAAGACTCTTTCACATCCGAGGAGGCTGTTGATATTGGAGATGATCCTAACGGTGATTGTCTATTCATATTGAAAAAACAAATGGTGATTTTATATTCACAATGATTTTTAATGGTGGTAATGTATAAAAATATAAAATATTTTTACGCACTTACATATATACATAGCTACTTTTGGAACCAATAAAGTTTGCCGATGTATCAATAACGCTGCAAAATACGAGCATATACCGGTATTTGTCTAATTCATTGATAGTCACATGTGTTGAAGAAAGAAAGAGCGCAAACGTTTTTATAATAGAGTTACGCGCTATGTCTTTTCAAGAAATCGTGAAAAAATAGGAACAGACGTATGCGCAGATTATGTGTATTTTGCACACATGTGTCATGTCATACATATAATAGTGTTTTGACTTATGAAGTTTGTCTTTTCTACGGATCTGATATTGTTATATTCCTTGTATTTTCCGCTGTTATTTGTTATTGATCTAACAGCTAATTTATCATCCTTGTAAGTTTACACTTAGGCAACCTACGTAGGCAGCTTTTACATTTGATATTTACAGCTTTACAAGTTAGGTGTATAGTACATTACCGCATCTGACAGCAATATAAATATAGTATTTAATTTCACATCCTCACTTCCTGTCGACATCTTATTTCATACGACAGTAATCACGTGTTCGAAAAACATTCCTGAATTTACCTATACATGGGGAAATTAAAACTAGATATCGATTACATTTGTTTATTTTCTTAAACGGATTAAATCTTTATTTGTATTCATATAATTTAAAGTACAACCAAGTGCGCGATTTTAAACAGTAGATGGTGAAACGGGACTTCCGACTGGTGTGAATAATATAGAATATATAAAATTGTAACCACTGTGATTAGCCTTCTGTACGAAACGGTTAAAACGATGATTAAGAATTCACTGCGATCAATATATTCGCTCATTTCTAATTACTATCAATAATTTACAAAAAATTGTTTTCTTTGTGGTAGAGAGCTCTTATGAACTCATTACATGGATTTCTATTTAGTGAGGGGGGTCTCACTGATGTATACAAGTATGTATCCCCAGTGATAATTCGAGGAAAAAAGTTCTGCTTACCAAATTTTCTTGAGACATTTCTTTTACATCCTCTGATAGTCCATCGTGCAGACACCTTTATACTGTAATAAAAAACTTAAGACATTTATTTCGGATATACATAGATTATATACTGTATACCATAATAACAGAATCCTTTAAAGGTCAATTTCGTAGTGTCAGAAATTCGATTGGGTTATAAGTTTTAACTTGAAAATAAAATTACGCGTCTCCTCTGTTACACAGCAGCCATTCTTTTATTATTAATTATTTATCTTTCTACCGTAATTTCATTCATTTGATTAAAAAATAAACTTTCCCCAATCTCTATAAACAACACAAAGTAAAAACAACTTTGTAATATATTTCTAAATATCAGTTATCTTACAATAATTGATTTGACAAAAAAGTGATAATTTTGTTTAATGGCTAGATAGCTAATTTAAAAATATGTCTTCGTTTTCAGTTGACAGTTTGTTCCACTTCTGAATTTAAGTCTAAACCAGCTGACGACAGAAAAATTAAAATAGAGCTTAATATTTTAAACTAATAATAAAAGTGTCGTTTACCGAATCTATCTCTCTTTTCTTTAACTATTAAATTCATTTCATTTCCCATTCTGCTCTTTTAATCTGTAATACCAATTTATGTTTTATATTTTAATTCCAGTCTGTACCCAACTTTTAATGCGCCGACAGTCATCTGAAGAATGTTTTCTGCTGTTCATTTCCTTAAGCGAACGAGTTGAAAATTCCGATGTATTTAACGAAGAACAGAAAAGGAGATTATCTATGTGGCGAGAACAGTTAATACATGTAAACCACATGCCGTCGTATGGTCATCGTCAACAAAATAATAACAACTATAGGTGAGTATTGTAACACATGCTGCGTATTACTCTTTATTCTTTTTATGAATTGAACTACTTTTTTTTATACGGTTGATGACTATTGGTCAAAAAATTGAACCACTTATAAAAATTGTATTTGCAAATTACACCATCACATAACATCCTGATCACACTAAAATATGTTTGGGGAAAATAGAATTATTATATCAGTTACAATATGCTTGTTTTATTATAAAAGCGCGATGATGGTATTTTTCTGTATTTGGAAAACTAACCTATACACTGAACAGAAATATTAAAATATAGAAAAAAATATAATCTCTACTAGAAAACAAACGATTACTTTTTTGGGCATCAGCTTTCTAACTAGATATTGTCTAATTGGTTTTTAGATGATTTAGGGATTATGAAAAGTTTAAATCCTAGTAGGATAATAAAATTTATTACCAAAACATCATACTTCTTATATTTTATTAGTTTTGAATATATTTCATTACTACGAATGAGTTTAAAATTTTGTCTTTTTGCCAAGGAATCACGGTATACCATCGCCATATTTATCTTCGACTACAGATAGCTCTATACAACAAATATATAGTCAGAAGAGTTCCTCATATCCTAATATGCAAAAAAACTCAGGCGCCGGAGCTCACAGACACTCAGTAGGAAGCATAGCTTTGAATAATATTTTTCAAGCCGCCGCACCCATGCAAAATATTCATTTGGCCGGCTGTGATACGCAACAGAGTTCCAATGGACATCACGTTAGATTTCAGGACTCCGAACTAGAAACAAAAAATAAGAAGGTGTTACTGAAGAACATGGATATTGAAAGCAGTTTGGAATCTCTTTGCTTGCAGATGATGGAACACGCTTTAGGGCCTTAATGTATAACAAATTTTATTCTTTATTATTTCTCGTGATTAATTTGTTGCTCAAATTTAAAAATAGATGGAATACTAACCAAAGAGAAAATATCTTTTTGTAATTGTAGGTATATCAGTTTTTAGCCATACAGGTTTTTAAAACGTTAAACCAATTTATTAATTTATTTCAAGAGTAAATAAAAGTCAAATTTATAACAAAAATGTTAAGATATAATTTCAAATGAATTTTAGCATCAGTTTAATATTTAATATTACATACTGTTGTAAGATTCCTTCTGATTTTAAATTTAATAGAGCAGCATCTTAGTTTTCGTTGTATATATTATTTTTCCCAATAGCACATGCTACAATACAATAAATTAGTAAAATTTGGTATAATTTGGTTTGACAGATACCTAAATTATGTACAACACAATTTTATTATATGATTTTAAGTAGAATACGTATATTTATACAAGTTTTTGTTAATGAATTACAAAATTGGTTCACATGTTCTGGTTGTGTTGTATAATATTTTTTTTTCGATATGAAAAAACTATACATGCACGGCCTATATGTCATAAATATATTTATTTTAGTACATGATTAATTCTAACACGAATTCCTAAAATGAGAGAGAGAATATTGATATGATAAAAAAGTATTTGTGTTGTGCATGTGTGACATACATGTAGATGTATGTATTTAACAGGTTGCTAAAAATTCATTCAAAAGCAAAACGTAATTTTGTGTTATTGACCCCGGTGGCAATGTTTTTATGGAAAATATTGAAATAGGTGTATTTGAAGAAATGAGGAGTATTCATTTAACGAATTAACGATTCGTCGTAAAAGTTTTTTTAATTACTTTTATATGTCATTAATGCTGTGTTATTTTAGAATTATGCGCAAACTTTCAATAACAAAATTTGTCTTTACAAAAGAATATTCTAAGCAATATGAACTTCGTTTATATTGCTTTTTAATATTCAATGTTAAGAACCATTTACCATTAGTCGTTTACTTATTTTTTTGATTGTCGAAGAGTAACAACCTATCGATGTTATTTTTATTTGAATATCGTAAAGATTGATTTACCGTTCTTGCATATAATGTAAGGTTTATGAATTTTTAACGGCACTGTATATTCATATACATTTACAACTAGAATACATATTTAGCTTTATGTGTTAATAGACTTACTGCTGGCAGAGTTTTATTATATATTATATTTAAATAGATAAAATGTTTTGTGTTTACTTGATTTTATTTTATTATTATTAATATATGTATTTGTTAACTTCTGTTTTTATACCCATTTGCGCGCATTAAGATATATCAAGATTTATTGTACTATATTTTCATATGTATCATTGTCCTCTTGTTATTATTAATTGTTTAAGACTGTACACTCTTTGTTTACTTTTTTTAAAATAATTTCTTGTCCTTTCTTGTCTGAGTCACAATATTTGAGTTTTGTATGAATTCGAAGACACATTTAGTAATATAAACTTGAGATAACAGAAAAATTACAAAGAAATAAAAGTGTTGTAGAAAGTATATGCATTAAATTCAAAGTTTTCCAATCTTTTAATCAACTGTTGCTAATCATTGATTTTAAATAAGGTTCTTGAATTGTTAATTCGTTCTTTATAAAGCGACAATGTGTCGTACAGAAATAAATGAAAACCTTGTAGAAATTTTGTGACTTGTGCATGTTTTTGTGATTGTCTGTGTGATACGAGTTGCCATCACTTGTTGGCTAAAAAAACTGACGCAAAAGACTGATTTCTTAAATAAAGAATACTATTATCAATGTAATAACTAGTATTATTTATAAGACCTTAACTAATCTAACCAAGTGCTGCTTGAAAATATTTTACTATTGGTAAAGAACTATATACGATTCTAAAAAATAATTTCAATAAATAAGTGAAGATAGATGGAGTAAGAAATAAAAGATTTGCAGCTGTAGTGATGTATATTGGTTCTCTCTACTTTCATAACATTTTAAAGAGTATATTACAAGTAAAGAAAAGCTGCTTATGTAGCAATCTTGTTATCAACTTTTTACAAAATTTTAACACTGGATACAGTGAATTTTTATATCGTATGTGCTTCTCGATGTAGGCTGTATATCAGCTTGCGTATCTGTTTCGGAATAATTTGATTCTATTCTAATAATTAGTTTAAATATTGTTTTATAGTATTTTTGGGCTAGTTACCTTTTACTTTAAAGTATGCCATAAATGATCAATAAGTGACAAAGGCCATTGTGATAGCAATTCCAGTACTCGTTTGCTACTACAAAGTCATTACTTTGAGAAATATTTGTGATAATGCTTGTTAGAGTACCTTAATTTTCAAGTCTACGCTTCAGGAGCATGATAGTGGGCATAAACTTTCGGATCACTATACTGCCATTTTCAAATTTAAACTTATATAGGAATTTTTTAATATTTCCTGTACTTGCTTTGTATGTCTTGATTTGTGAAAAAATTGTAAAAGAAAAATTAATGTTATATATTTAATTAACACATTAATTAAATGTCATGCTTTTGTTAGAAGAAAATGGAATAGATATATGCATTTGAATATTGTCATTACATCTATGCACAATGTTTTTTTTAAATTATTCGATACCTACATCTAAACTAACGCACAAGTAAATACATTATATTACACGTACAAACATTTCTCAGATTCACCTAATATGAAATATATTAAACTATTTCCACTATATAGAGACGAGTTTATCAACAAATTAGGCTTCGGCTTCAATAGTACGTGCCTACACAAACGATTAAAAATGGAAGCTCATTTTAAACAGTGAATTGCAGCAATCAATTAATCTCATTTACAACTTTGCATAAAAATGTTATTTTTGTCTACGTTCAAGATGGGTTGAAGTTCATGATCTAATACGAGGGTAGCCGTTTATATTTCGGGAATATCAAACAAAAAAAGCTTTTTATTGAAAATAGTTTTATTGCTTTTCAAAATATTCTCCTTGAAAATTTATGCACTTTTGCATTTGTTTAAACCAATCCGAAAAGCATTGCTGCCACTGTGAAGACGGTATCTCCAAAATGTGAGTTTTGAATACCTGAACTGCCTCTTTCGGCGTGAAAACTGTTGACCACGAAGTTTATTTTCCACGTGTGAGAACAAAAAAAGTCACAGGGTGCTAGATCAGGGCTGTACGGCGGATGGCTCATCAATTCAATGTTTTGCCCGGTCAAATATTCAATTGTTTGAACCGACCTGTGAGAGTCATGGTGGAGAATGATCTATCGTTTTCGGTTTCTTTTCCTTATTTCTTCAAAAACTTTTGGCAAACAAATAGTTGTGTACCATTCGGAATTGACCGTTTTACAGCTCTCTAAAGGCATGGTTGCAACGTGACCGGTTTTTCCAAAAAAACAGGCGACCATTTGTTTTGATGTGCTTCGAACGCGAGCAACTTTTGTTGGTTTTGACTCATCTTCCAATATCTTGGAATACCCACACAGTCGACTGCTGTTTACTATCGGGCTCATACGTATACATCCAAGATTTATCCTCCACAGTTAAATCTCCCCTTTGGAATTCTTTTTGAATATCGTTGTGCGATGTGGACAAACATCACCTAGTGCAAGAGTCATTTCTTCGAAGTACTGCTAATGAATAACTGAGCCCATCGACATGGCGCGGCGCCTACTATGCACGTATGAACATATCTCAACAAGCGGCTTCCTACGATTCATTGTTGCCTCATATCGCAAAACTTTCCTAGTACCCTTTGTATATTTGCACTGCAATGACTTTAAGTACAAAGTTGAGGTTCATTTTATTCGCCCTCAGTGCGAACTTTACGAGTTTTGTTAACTTGGTGGAAAGAAAAAGACCGAAAGAATGCACATTAAAAATATCAGTGGGACATAAAAACAGTGCTCACAACAATGCATCTAAATACAAAATTTAAATTTATATTTATATTCGATTTGATAAACAATAAAATATCGTAATCTATGTATATATTGTAATATGTAAAATAATTTCTTATTAGTTTGAATGAAAAATTAAATTGAAACTTCTTTTTAGAAGAATTTTAAAGTGAATTCGGACTCACTTTGGAAAAATTTTCTGTATAAGTTTCACTTGGTTTAAAGAAAGTGACCTGTTTAAAAATGTATTAGCAGCATTCAATTACTATTAAAGTACATATGCATATGTAAGAATTAGTGGTTTGATATCAAGCATATTAAATGCAATGAATTTTGTTTGTATGGAGGCCCATAGTAAAAAATAAGCTATGATTATGTTCAACGCTAGCGTAGATTTGCCTAATATTAGTTATTACGCAAGCCAATAATTTTTCTTTTATGATGTGAAATAATTGATTACTAACGTTGCGTATTACATTTATACATTACATATAGTTAAAATAATTAAAGCATCACAAATTAAACATTTGTATAGCTGTCAAATTCTTTTTAATCTTATGTGGTTTACCTTGAGTCTGAACAAATGGATAATTTTCAACTAGTCGAGAATATTTTTCGATTTACAAAACGATTATTTTTGATGACAAAACATTTTACAATGAATGCAACAGTATTACTGAAATTATTCTTATGTAGTGTGTGCTCGTCCTCCACTCCAGGAGAAGATGTAAGTAACTTATATTAAAAAAAGGTGACATTCTTGCAAGTTTATAGATTAAATATTGTGAATATAGTTGACCTTAATTATTTTTTCGTTTTACTGTGAATACCCAGTTCGTTATATCACACAGTATATCTTATAAGGTTCAGTGAAATTTCCCTTACTCCAAATGCAGTTGTAATCCCCAGTAACTGCATTTTTGCACTAAAAGTTTCCATTTATCTAAAATTACACTTCCAGATATGTATATAAAAATAATACATTCTTTCAAATATTATGCTGTTAAATAAATATGGGAAATACCCATAATTTCCAGTATCCTTCATTATTAAGAAGTTCTTTTTTGTTTAAGAAATATATTTTAAAGAAATGGTCTATTGGAGATAAGTCTGATAGATATGCTGTAGAATTTTAGATTAAATTTTTAATTTCTAAAAGTGTTCGCAAACTGTGAGTTCTTTCATCATCAAGTAACATGTGCATAGATATATAATAGAGCAAGGATTATTTGCAAATACATATTTATTTACTCTTAAAGATAAAATACATGTTTCGCATATCTTAATAGTTAACTGCATATTTTGATTAGCTTATATTGTAGTGTATGTATAAATGCAAAACAGTCTTAATAGATTCTGAGAATTTTAAATAACGTGCGAAGATGAAAAGTATCTATTACATTTATTTCGGAAAATTTGTCGAGACGTTGCAATTTAGATTATTTCTAGGAACCTTCCTTTTTAATAATATTTAATCTATCTTATTTAATTCAATATAGTGTGTGTAGAAGTTAGTGTATAATCCACACGTGCGCATGTTTTCCTTTATTATTTGCAAATATGTTAAAAGAACTTTTAACAATTAATTTTTAATAACAAAAATAGCTTTTCGTTATTATTCTGCTATTACATTTACTGTTACACTTACCTTTTTGTTCTAATGATGACAATTTATTACCTCTTAATTAATTTAATAATAATGATAATAATTATATTTGGTAGTGGTCAGTAAATTTATTACGAACTCTACTGTATTACGAGGGTAGTTTGACAAATAGTGAGAATGAAAAAGAAAAACGAATTTTTTAAATACAAAATAATTTTTATTTTTCAATATACACTCCTAAAAGAGCAATACATTTATTCCAACGGTGCTACAATGCCCTTATGCCATCTCTAAAGTGCAATTCCGGAAGGCTTGCAAACTACTCATTTACGAAGATGATAAGCTCGTCGTTAGACGAAAATTTCTTTCCACCTAGTGCCATTTTCAGTTTTGGAAAAGGTGCAAGTCGGAAGGGGCTAGATCCGGCGAATAAGGCGCATGCGGTACTAATTGGAAATGCAACTCGTGGATTTTGGACATCGCAACTGTGTTGGTATGCGAGGGAGAGTTGTCTTGGTGAAACAGAATCTTTTTCTTTGCCATTCCTGGGCGTTTAGCACGTTTAGCACATTTAATTTTTGTAGAAGTTCTGCATAATATTATCCGTTTATTGTGGCACCTTTCTGAAGGTAATCAATGAGCAAAATGCCCTTTGAATCCGAAAAAAATGATGCCATCACCTTGTTTGCCGGTAAATTGGTTTTCGCTTTCTTTGGAGGTGCAGAACCACGTTCTAACCATTGTTTCGACTGTTGTTTAGTTTCGGGTGTATTGTAGTGTATCCAGGTTTCATTACAAGTAACAAGTCGCCTACAAAAATCAACCGAATTCCGTTTATAAAGGTCCAAACACTCATTGGAAATGCGCAAACGAGTGAACTTTTGATCAGTCGTAAGCAATCGCGGCACCCATCTTGCCGAAAGCTTGGAAAGGCCCAATTCTTTCGTTAAAATGTGGTGTACACGTTCTGTTGAAATGTTTACCATGTCTAAAACAATTACAGTGCGTTTGTTTTACCAATTAGAGCTTCACCTAAGTGTCATTCTCACTACTTGTCATACTATCCTCGTAAGCAGGATTGTCGCTAGCCCGAGCGTTACAATAAATGCAAATAAGAAAAGAAAATGCATAACAATGAATTAATAATTAGTAATAGTTCGTGATAAGCATAAAAAAAAGGCATCGACTGACTGAAAAGCAGATGACACGACGTGTGACTTGGGGCCGGGAGATGCAAAAAAAGTTTAATAAGGGACAATCTCGGTATGTGAACAACATCGTGACAAATGACGAGACTTGGCTGTACTATTACGATGTGCCGACCAAAGCTCAAAACAAAGTTTGGGTCTTTAATGTTGAGGACAGACCCGTTGTTGTCAGAAAATCCCGATCTGTAAAGAAGAAAATGATAGTTGTATTTTTCAAATTGAGTGGAATTGTCGAACGCGTTGTTTTGGACACATAGAAGACAGTCACAGCTATGTTGTATACTGAACAGTGCCTGCCCAAAGACACTGGATCTGTGAAGAACCTGCGGCCAAAGTCGAGAATGGATACCTGGTTCCTCCATCACGATAATTTTTTTAATATAATGTTCCTGCTTTTTATACATTTGTACTAACGGTCAGGCAATTTGGTTACATCCGCTGTCAAACGCACACTACCTTCATCACTATCTCGTGCCACTTGAATTTCTTGACTCCCATTACCAGAGGTATAAGTAAAAAGTCAGGACTGGTAACAGTTGTCCTCGAAATTTTTCAAACACTCCTTATATTAAACGGGTAACATGTGGATGGGTATTACTGTGGAGAAGAATGATGCATTTACTGAATAGCCCGGATATGATTTCTCTTTAAGTGTCTCTGATTATCAAAAGAAGCTGTCCGTAACATTCTGCTTTGACTATCTTCCGATGAGTTAGGAAATCTAGTCGAATTGTAATTCGCATATACCAAAATACATGTATCATGTATAGATTTCAGACGTATTATTCTAATAATAACATATTCTAACATAAATTATAATAAAAATAATACTAATAATAATTTTGGAAACTGATTTAACTTTACAAATGTGTGCGATTAAAGATGTTACAAAATGCCAAAAACTTGTGGACATTTTGGATATGCAAATATGGTGATAGTTTATAGTCTTTGTAAAAAGAGTGCTACATCAGCTGTTGAAGAATATCGTCAACGGTTGCCACATCAGAGAACTCCGGATAAAAACGTATTTATAAAAGTCTTCAACAAACTATGCAATATCAGAATATGTCTCAGTGCTAACATAAAATATAAACATGCAAATCAACATAGTTTAGATGAAGTTAAAAATATTAATTTACTGGACGAAACTCCAACAATCAACTCACGAAGAATTTGAGCTCAAATGGGCATTCCTCAAACAAGAATACCTACAACGTGTGCATTACTTACAAGTAGAAAATTATGTTAGCCGCGTGCAATGCACAGATTTTACCAATGAAATAATATTCACCACTGACGGCACCACAACTTCCATGTATGATTGGGCGTCATTTCTCACGTAACAGTTGAAATATATTTTCAGAAAATTTTCGGTAAAAGTGTGAAATGGTATGGTTGAGCTTCTGTAATTTCGCTTGTTAGGTTTTCAAGGCCTGTCAATCCCATACCATTGGACTATTTTTTATGGAGCTTAAATATGAAGTTTACAAAATAAAAGTCGACAGGTGCATTGCCCTAATTCGATGTATTAGAAATACTGCAGCCGATATTAAAGAAGAGCAACAGACGCCTTACGTAGACGAAACACAAAATATTTAGAAGTCGATGCCTGTATTTCTGAACGCAATGATTAGAACAATGTGTATGGGGAATTATGTTATGACTCTAACTGGAAAATAAAAAACGGATAACAACGTGTGAGTTGTTGTTTATTATCCACCAAACTCCAAGAATACATTCTTGGAGTTTGGTGCGATCCTTCCGGCTCGGCCTGTATTTAGGATAAATGAAATAATTCGTATTAAATGCTAATGTAGATAATTGTAAATAAGTATATATAATACACTCTATTATATAATGATATTTTTAAGATATTTTACTCTGTTATTACAATAAAAATTATTATACGAAAGATAATAGACTTAAATCAATATACGACAAATATCAAATACCACATACCTTTTTTTTAGTTCTTTTTAATAAAAAAGACATAAATTTGAACAACACGTCCCCGAAACTAATACTGAAATTGAATAAGTAATTTATGTGAGAGTAATTTAAAGTACTTCAATCTGTTGATGCCGAGAGCGTCTGTTTTTCTCCAAGTAGGGGACAAGTTCTAACGCTAACTGTACATCTAATAACAGGCTCAATACAACTGTCATTATTTTGATGATTAAAGCGGAGTCTTAATTATTCTGAAGTACATTTATATAAACAAAACTCATAAGTAAGAGTTGAAGAAATCCAGGTCAAATCTATACTTCCATCGTAGTTTGAAAAGGCAACTCGCATGTAGTGATGCAGCATTTTATTTTAAATTTTATAAAAACTCGTTTAACTTATGCATGTACGTCGGTCAATAAATGTATTTTATTTTTGCAGGTTATTGAATCCATCCATCACCAATTAAAATGCATGAATATTCGGCAAGAAATAGTTGAATTCAAAATGAATGAAACTAAAGTTTTAGTGAACACGACGTGGGACTCAATACTTTTTACAGTGAACAACACAATGCTGTGCAATTTTGCTGAAAAGGATTTTATAGAATTAACTTTCTATAATAATACAGAAGAATTGGAGTACAAGTATACAAACGTACTGCTTAAAAATCTTCCTGAGACTACATTCGTGTGTAATACTACTGAAGACAGCGTTAAAACTACTGTCTTGTTGAATTTAAATTTGAATTGTATCTTGAAGCCTAAACAATATAATTTGCAAATAGAATTAAACAAATTCACTGTTACCAAGAAAGATTCAGCAAAACTTGAAGGAAAATCCCAGATTTCATCTTGTATTAGTTTTATAGTTTTTGTTAACACAACTACTTATTTTAATAATAGCTATGATCGTATGATAAATATTCATACACCCGCTGATTGCTATATTAATGAATTTTTGAATTTTAGTCTTTATCTATGTAATCGTAAAGTGATTTTTATGCATGGTTTTATTTATACTGTTTCTAATACTCTGGCTAAGGATAACTGCGTTGACAATATTTTTCCTGTCGATGTAATTGTTTACATAGGTTCGACCTTATCTTTTGTAGGACTCTTTTGTATCTTTTCAAGCGCGTTCCTTTTTAAAAATTGGTATAAGAAAAGATTATTTACGTTACAATTATCTATCATTTTCACGTTGATCAACGTTGAAAAAGTTTTGCTTGAGATCATGGGGGATTCAGTAGTTCTATTAACTGCATTTTACGGAAGCGTTTTAGTACAATTTTTTTGGATGCTTTTAATTGGAATCATACATTATCTACGACTTGTAAAAGTATTCTATAATAGGGAAGTGGATTTTAAAAAATGTTTGATAATTAGCTGGTTGTTGCCGCCGATTCCACCGTTTATTATTGTCTTTATTTGCGGACATCCTCACTGTACTAATATGACACTTGTGCTTGTTTCTCTACCAGTATTACTAATAATTTTTGTAAACACATGCATATATGTTCTGATTTTGTACAATTTAAGGCAGAGGAAAAACAAGACTGTAATCGAAAGCAAGATAGCAGTTTTTTTCCCATTCCTTTTGGGTATCACCTGGATCTTTGGATTTGCGAAACTTATACATCGTTGTACATGGATTCGAATATTGCTTGTAAGTGTAACCCGTACATGCGTTGCATTTCAAGCTTTTGTTTTATTCGTATTCAGTGTTTTATTAGACAAAAGTACAAGAGATGCGCTCATTAATTACTTACAGAAACGAAAATGTAATTGTACACAGGATGTAACGTTGAACACTTTTGTCTAAATGAGAAGTATGACTATAATACAATACGCTTACCTTGTTTGAAACTTTTAAGTGACGTACATCACCGCTCATGGAAATATGGACAATTGTATTATTTCCAAAAAAAATTTAAAACATTACAAACATAAAAAGCACATAAAAACTGTAATACAACATAACTTTTATTCTTTATACAGAACACAAAAATACAAAAATATGCGGAATATGTGGAAATATTAGGTGTACCGGAAAGTTCTGTCCGTTCCGGTTACAAGTTTCAACATGTATGCGCATATTTGGCTCTCTCTTTTTATCACTTAAATGTATGCATGCTGACCTAGCAAATGCCTTAAAACCAAGATGATTCATATTAGTATTAAATTAGACTCGAAAACGCAGAAGACGAATCAAAAAATTTAAAATATATGATTTCGATCTTTCTGATAAGCTACGGTTTGAGCGACAATCTTTGATCAACGACGATACTGCCAAGATCATGTTAGAACAAACTCCTTTTTTGACAATATCAGAGATTACGAAAGGGTTTACTGAGCTCAAGAAACCACCTCGGACCATATTGGGAAACTAAGATTGGTGTGCGATTCCAGATGAGTGTCACATGAGCTAAGTGAGAAGAATTTGAATGATCGAGTCATCATATGCACATCTCTGCTTGTACGAAACAAGGCCGAACTCTTCTTGGACCGGATGATAACTGGGGATGATAAGTGGATTACCTATGAAAACGTCGTAAGGAAAGGGACATATTGTGAATCCAGAAAACCTTCCCCTTCACCTCTGAACCAAAGTTGAGACTGAGTAAGAGACTGTTGTGTATACGGTGAAACAATCGAGGACCAATATATTTTGAGCTGTTGAAACCGAACGAAAAATAACTAGCTATAGTGTTATGGTATAACTTAATCCAAACTTATCTATTAATCAGAACATAATGTCTTTTTAAGTGGTATTTTGTTATACTGTTATCTAAGACGTTAATAGCCAAATAGGTAGGATGTGTTTACAACCTTTACAAGTATTTTGCACTAGCTCACTGCACCTCTTCTCGTATAGGAGGAATTTTAAGTTACGGTATATGCTATGTATCAGAGGTATAATATTCTACGGAACATTTGCGATGGTCTATGGTGTTTTGTTTTGAAATCTTTGAATGATTTCGAGAGTTGACGTACTTACAGCCCCATAGTTGAACATTTTTGATCAAATAAACCAGCCTTGACTGTTAAAACTTGGTGTATTATATATTATAATACTTAACGTTCTTATAATTAATTTCAAAATAGTTTCGTTATTTTTTCTCAATTGCCTGTGAAAACTGTCCCAAACTCTTGCTTGGGAGGTGGGAGCTTCTATTCTTACTCGTTTGTCAAGTTCGTTTTACAAAAGTGCTATTGGATTTAAATCCGTGTTTGCCGAAGTCGCGGCTACATAATCTTGCAGGTGTTTAGAATCATTATCTTGCATAAAAGTAAAATTTGGACCTATTACATTTACTCCTGCTAGAATTGTGCCTTCAAAGATGTTTCGATATTGTTCTTGTCTTACTATATCCGTAATTTTTCAAAATTCTCGCTAGCTGTCCTGCACCGACCTACAAAAGCCCTAGACTTGAAATACTGTCGCTACCATGTTTCATAGTAGATATGAGGCAATTGTGCAACATTTATTTCACCTTTCAAGATTCGGACGAAAATTCAACGCTTCTGCCTAAATACGTGAAATTTTGAATTGTCGGTATTCACAGCACGTTTTTTCATTCTTTCAGTGTCCATTCGTTTCAATTCGAGACTTTTAATCTGTTATCACACCGTAAAGGTGTTTATTAACTATAAGACTAACGTGTAATCCTTTGTCCCGTATTTTTAAGTATACACAGAAATCAGTTTATTTCGATCGCTATTGCATTCATTACCCATTTCTGTAGCTGTTGCTTGAATTTTTGATGGTTCGGGTCGATTATAGTCTTTTAAATTTCTCATTTGTTGGAGTCAGCTAATTGTATTATTATCTACAGACTTCCAATTTCATTTTTTTACTAATTTAACGAATGGAATAATTTTCTCCCTGAAGAGTATTAATCACACATCAAACATTTTTACTTACGGGTTTAAATTTACCGAATTATCTGTTAATAGTTTTACAAAAAGACTGGTTAATACCACTTTATTTGGGAGTAGTTGGTCATGTAAATTCTAAGAAAATAAGGAAATCCCATTTAATCCGAAAAATAGGCTAGAATTTCTGTATTTAGTTATTTATATTCCAATAAATATATTTGCCTATAATTTTGCATATAAAATGGAAAGTAGTCTACAAATAAATACAAATTTATTTGTTCGTTTGATTAGTATACAAATGTCTCAAGGTGCCTTAGATAGTAATAAAATTATTGTACTGCAGTATATCTTTATAAATGGCCATTTTATAGAATTTTGTCAATGTCCATACTTCCATGAGTCGGTGTATATTCATAGACACTATCTTCAAGAAAACTGCATTATTGAATGATGATGTAGATATCTTTAGAGATTTGTGAATTAACCATTAATTTGGTGTCTTGCCCTTTGCAATCGAAACTGGAGCTACATATAAAGTTATTAGGTTTTAATTTATTAAACTTTCATCGCAATGTCATCACATCTCACAAAAGTTCAAATTTGCAATTTACAGATATTAAAAAGTTAAATATTTCTAGTTCGTTTGTAAATATTCTTGGCTCCAATCGCAAGACTTACTAATAAGCAGTACCGGTTCTAGAAATTATTTTATATGGGGTAAAAATTTTTTTGATAAATATTTGAAGCTAATCTTTTACAAAACGCAGTGACGTAAGGCATTGTATGGTTTTGTAAATTATGCATTGCATCCATTCCGAAGACGAAATTTTTAGCATTTTCCGTTTTCGATTTATTTCGCTAATAATTCTATCGAAAATAATCTCGACTGATTAAATAAAGGGTTATTGCGATGATAATATATTAGCTTCATCTTAAAATATTTCATCGTAATTTTTATTTTCTTCTCGAAGCACATTTTCAAGTTCGGTTTTCGCTTTCAAAGAATCGGCTATATTTTCGGTTTTTTCAAATCAATCTTTGAGAATTTTTTTGTCGTATTCCTTAATGCGTTTGAATGCTTTCATCTGTTGTACATAACAGAATAGAATATCTTTTCGGCATCTACACTATATCGTCTAGAATATTGTCCAAATAATTAGATTGGGAGATTTAGAGAACAAGAATGAAACATGGTGTAAATTTTCGCTTTTGAAATTTAAGCCTGAACTGTCTTGTAAATTACTGATGTCGGAAGGTTGTCCACGACAAAGTCAGTATTAATCTGTTAGCTTTAATCGCTTTGCATACCATAATTTATTTTTATATAAAGGATAATTTACTAAAAGCAATTGTATCTTCATATTCTACTACAGTACAGTAGAATATGAAGATACAATTGTTTTTAGTTGCAAAATTTGATCTTGAATTGTTTTCAAGTGAGTAATGGCAATATCTATTATTAATTACAGTTAATCAATGGAAGCTGCCGCTAATATATTCAAGAATTTTGTAATAATTTTTGTGCGACCGTACTATAATAAATTGTAGCAAATGCCCTAAAATATTTTATTCAACAAATCTAAATTTCTTTATAATGTATGAGTGCTGAAATGAACTGACTTAAAATGCTGTTATGCATGCTCTCAAATATGTGGCGCACCCTATTTGTCTTCCTCTCCTAGATCCGGCTCTACTTGTAATATTACATGCCTAAGTACATATGTTTTCTGTGACATGTACAAGAAAAAATTGTTTTCGTATAAAATAGCTGGTATGTCTAAATGTCGACTGAATATTCAATCAGTGCTAATAATGCTCTCTTTAACAGGAACACGTTATTTTGTGAACAGAGAAGGCTTTTTTTGATTTTATAGAACTTACTGCTTTTTTAACCAATGCCACATTGAGTAGCGCTTTATCATAGACGAAACTATATATTTACGTATATGAAATAAAAGAAAAACGATACTGCAAATACATTATGTACGTTTAATATTTTAATAATAATATAATTTTGAGTACGTATAACACGCTATTAATAGCTACTTTTGCTTTGAAATATTTGGCGTTTTATATGGTATGGTTTTATATGGAAACTATTCAAAAAGAGAGGAAATGAATAAAGCCATACATTATATTATTCGATAATATAAAAAAAGCTCGTCTCTGAAGCAACGATGTCAAAATCCGGAGAGAACTCCCCATTTTTCTGTTATTTGCAGTAGTTAGCAGGATTATACATGTTGAAAGCAGAACAAGTATTTATGAAAATATTTATATATTTATAACGTATGAGCAAAATATTATATTTATATACATTTTTTTCAAGAATTGCAGAAAAATCATGACTTTCCATTAGCTGTGCCCTTTTTCTAACCTTCGCCATTAAGATTCGCCATCATATTGAAACATCTCGTATCACCGCCATGATGTAGTGCTAAGGAACACCGCTGCGATAACAAAAGCGAATTAAGGTTTCACTTTGAATATTGTTAAAAGTTATACTTAAGGAAAGTGGAATACATTTCAAATATACTTGAAAAATAAAAGACCCTTGAAAGAGAAATGATGTATGTATTGGTGGAGTTATTAGCATGCGAAGTGACATCAAGAAAGGTAGAAATACTATTATTCAATTGCCAGTATTGCCTGGTTTTGATTTAAGAGATAATTATATAATAAAATAATTGCAACATCACTCACACTACTATGTTTTAACACTGACATGAGAACACCATGACTAATTGAGTCGAAAATCTTAGTCTAGTCTAATAATGCCAAACACGACATGAATCTCTTGTCGACAGAGCAATAAAGTCATCTGTTATAGATAGCAAAGTTGTTTTACAACTACAACCAATCCTGAAACCTGACTGAGTAGCATGTAAAATGTTATTACTTGAAATAACCCCTGAAAGATGTTTAATAATAACTCGCTCATAAATCTTAGATAACGTAGGCAACAGACTAACAGACCTCAAGTCTTTGGGCTGAGTGGATTGTCATTTTTGGTATAGGACGAATTTCAGCAATTTCCAGCAGGCAAAAAAGGAAGTGGATATGCAGCAGTTGAAAATATAAATTACGTACCGTAATATAGGAAGACAGCACGTCTTAAGTATGGTCACGTTTATATTGTCACATCCCACAGCTACAGGTTTAATATATCTAATAATATTAAAAATTGTGAGCATGGCTACAATTATTTTTCTAGACTAGTTTAGACCATAATGCTACAAACAAAATAATTATTAATTTTATTGACATCTTTTAGATGACTTTAGAGAGTATGGGAGTTTTTTGAATGTTGTCATTCACATTTCAAAAAACTTCTTTGTTTTCAAGGAAAGCTTTTTTACCAGTCTGAGTATATTAGGGCACAAATTTCTTAAGAGTTTATAATACGCCCAATCTTCCCGGTACTTCAGCCGTACGATACTTTGTTTTAGCTTGATATTTTATTAAATTATGCCTTAAGAATATATAACTGAAAATAATTGCTTCAATTTATATTCATTACTTATTATTTATTATTAAATTATTGGGATAAACTTTCTAAATATTAACTAAATAATTTTCATTTAATCTCTGGCGCCACCTAAACATTTTTGTAAGTGCCAATTTGAGTTTCAAACTTAGAACACGATAACGCAGAAAAACGCTGACAGAAGTTCGGACAGTCTATCAGAGATGGCGCAATTTAAAAAATTATATTTTTATTTTACATCATGTATTAGCAATATACACCATAAAGTAATTGTCTTAATTTTAATCATTATTTATAATTTATTATTATTGTATTAGAAGATACATTTTTTTTATTTAGAAAATAATCATTTCGACTGTGGCATCATCTAATAACTATTGTACAAAGTTTCTTTGGACCTAAGATTTAAATTTAAATCCAAAGATTGAGTATCGAGAGATACTAGTAAAAATTTATACACTACATTAGAAAAAAACGCACATATTTGTCATTTATTTAAAATAATTATTATAAATTATTGTCTTTTCTGCTGCTGTATTTTTTTTATATCCTTTGTTAAGAATATATTGTAGAAGATAATTATTTTAATTTATAATTGTTACCTACAATTTTTTGCTGGGTTATAAGAATAAATTATAATTTATTAATACTTGAGAGATGCTAAGATAATTTTTATTTTACCTGTGACACCATTTGATAATTACTGTATCAACACTTAGAAACACTCGTTTAAATGAATTAAGATAAAACAATGATCGTTTAAAATAATAAGTTTGACATAAGTTGTAATAACATGTGTAGCATAAAAAAGCAAATAAACTGTGTAAACAACACTAGTTTTATTAGATTTCCTGGTTGGCTGTCATAGAAACTCGACAATATGTTTATGCGATTGCGATAACAACACTAGATACAGATCGAATAAAACTAGTTTGTTAGTGGTTGTCAATCAATTTAGAAAAAAGTTTCAAGTGCCAGCGTCAATTAGAAAGAATTTGTTATCGTTGATAAATTGAGACGCACAGAAAGCATTCTAAAACAATGTCAAAGATGAACTGGTCGTCCATATAGCGTAACCACTAATGTAAATCAGGATAGGTTTTTCGAACAGATTTCACAATTTCCGTCAATATTTGACATTTTTATATTTCATAGATTTTTAGGTTACGCTGACTTTTGTTCGTACTAATCGTGAGTGTTCTTTTACATGTATATGAGTATTAAGCGCATTTACGTCTTGAAAATATTTTTAGTAAATTGACGGTTATATTATTTTTATAATTATTAATTAGTGTTTCCTGGAGCGCACACTTTATAAATTTTCGTAACTTGAAATATCTATTGAGTTGTTCGCACGCAGTAATTTCGTTTTTTCTTCATGATGAATAACAATTCTTTTAAAGTATATAAGTACTTTATTAAATTATGTATTGACCATTTTGGTTAAACATGTAAAACTGTGAGTGATTTTTGACTTCATTGGAATTGAATGTTTCCTCATATAAAGAATTCTATAAAGATCAACGCGAGTGATAATCAGAAGGTGACAAATCTGGAGAAAATGGTACAGTAGTACATTCTATCCAAGTTTTAATAGCTACTGACAAGACATCAAATTTGTGTGGGACCTGGCGTTGGCATGCTGAAAAACTACACCTTTTTAGTTAACCAATTCTGGCTAATTTCGCTTCATGGAATCACTTAATTTGTCCAATTGGTAACAGCGCACTTTAGAATTAGTTGTGGAATTGTCTAATAGAAGATAAAAAAGCAATTCGCTTGACATTCCACCAAACAGAGAGCATTACTTTTTAAATGAATATCGGCTGTCGAGCCAGCTTGTCTTTTCTGTTCCATAATCGTTTGCATTCACCGTTATTGTAAACAATCTATTTTCATTCCTAGTTGTGATTCGTTTTTCTAAGAACTCTCTTCTAGTTTAAATACATTCCTATTATAATATAAAATTTAATAATATAACAAATATATACATATATATGTATATATATATAAATCAACAACAATCCAATAACAAAATTTCAAAATTACAGCAAAAATTTTTAAAATACAGAGAATTTCGTCAATGCGATTTTACGGAGCGAATCTCATTCTTTGAGAACCAATTCCTTTTCGATTGCAATTCACAGTTATCTTTGTTGTCCAATTGTATTTCTTTTTTATACGATCTGAAACCAAGTCGTTTTACTATACTTAGCAATTTAAAAAGTTCTGGCATTATTTTGAACAGTTTGTGTCATGTCACTATAAATAACAGATAATTCATTTTTTAATTGAATTTGATCAAAAAATTTATATTGTTCAAACAAATTATTTAAGAGCCTCTGAGCCTTCGAATGACTAATAAGCGTATCTAGAATCTATAATTTTGTTTATATAATGCCTTTTATGTGCAACAGATTGATCGAATTTTCGTATACAGTACTGAAATATGTATCACACTCCCGAAATTCTCTAAACTTATCAAGCAAAAAACGTAATTATTATTATTATTATTGAAATTTCTGTTAGACTTACCGTGTATTGTAAGAGATTTTGATAAACCAGGGTTTGGTCTCGGAAGGTTTTTGACATATAATTGATCTTCTACCGATAGAACAACGAACGTTTATTAAAAAATCTACAATATTTCTTACATTTTCTAAATCCATATTCACAATTTTTAAATCACTGAAAATATCACTAAACAAATATTAAAATACTTAACCTAACTTTGTTATTCCCCCAAGTTGTAATTTGCGATTCGGGCCGAAGCCTCGAGTATATTCGGTAGTTCGGCGATTGTGATTCGACTCAGTTCAAATTGGCTTCAGATAAATAATACATACATACATACATACATACATTAATATCTAAAGAATATCTACTTGAAACAATAAAAATACTCCTGTTAAAACATAAAACATATTATTTGCGTGGAGGAAATATTGAGAAACTGTACAAGAAGAATGTAAACCTTTAGACATCTTTATATCATTAAATAAATACTTAATTTATCCTATTAATAATGCTTTCTATATTATTAAAAAATTCAAAAATCTCACAATAAAGTTAGAAAAATCTATTAACTTTTTGAATATTTTTTCTTCTTTGTTATCTTAAATATGTAGCTAATACTTTACTGTAATTTCCATAGAAATTGAGAATTTTTTTGACTGCTGTAGTGCGTTATAAATTTTCAATGAGAGGCAATGAGTGGCCGGGCCTCAAATATTCGTGTTTAGTAGGGATATACATAGATCAAGCATGAAGTTGGTCGGGGCAAGTATACGCGCTCGTACATTCGCACGGAATTAAAATGAAATGATAAATTTGTACTTTGCTTGTAATGCCGGTTTATTTAAAACTATTTTCTTATTGTTTATAAGATAAATTCTGAATAAAAGATGATAATTAATTTATAAAGAATTTTAAAAGTATACATATTATTCTTGTTATAATTCCAAGATTTAGATGGTGAGGCACTGCCTCACCTGCCTCACCTGACCAGCCGCCACTGATAGATAATAATAACGAAATCCCGTATTTCCTAAGTGTGAAGTATCCTCAGCTACTTCTAGGATTGGAATTAGCCAGCATATCGGAGAGTAGGTGGGTCTTGGATAAATAAGTGCTATTCACATGTTTAGGGAAACAAAGTTACTAGTAACAATAAAAGAAATTCCACATTGATAATAACAACTTTGATTTATGTTAAACAAAATAATCGGTCAACAATGGTAGTTGCAAAATAAAGGTAACATGTCGAATTTTGTAATGGAAATAAAAAACAATATGTATATCTTAAGCAAAATTAACTAACGATTCCCCTGAATACGTATTTAGTTCACATGTCATATATGGTAGTTTCCTAAATGAGTTTTATACACAAAAGAAACTATATAATAGTAAGGCGTAAATAGAAAAATAATTGACTATATATACATATATATAGTTAATATATATATATATATATATATATATATATATATATATTGAATGGAAAAAACTGTTTGATTAGCAAGTGATTACGTTAAGATTATTGTACAGCTTCTATATGGCAGCTCCCTAAATCCGCATGATTTGCAGGAATAAACAAGAAAGAGAAGAAAGCAAGCAACAAATTACGGTCTCGTTATTAAAAGTCAACGTAAAATAATTTGTAATGAATATACTAAAGAGATGAAAGCTGAAAATTAATCAGAACAATTGGAACAGGATAATGGGGAAGAAACCGATATTCCCATAATACCATTTATAACAAAATTAAATTATAACATCCTAGAGGGCGTTAGTACGATCATAAGAAGAAAATTATAATAAAATGATTTTAAAAAAGGAATCCAAAATGATTAAAATTAAAATAATTGTAAAACAAAATCGTAACTTAGTTCAACGCAACTCTGAATTGAGTAAAGTTATATAATAAAATATTGTATTTTCACACCGAACAACTGTTCACGAAACACTAATTGTACACTAACTTCAAAATGATGGATAAAAATTAAACTAGTAGATTACATAAGAATAATCTTTTAGAATAAGAAAAGGTATTCATACAGGGCTGTAATGTAATCAACAAATAAAGGGCAAATTATAAAATAAAAAATAAAAGTGGAAAACTGTTTAGAATATGAAAGTTATCTATTTTTAATATTAAGAAAAAAAGATATTAGCATGGGCATACGTGGTACAATCAAAACTATGGCAGTTTAGGGAATGTGTTACGAGCACGTAACACATCGAAATTAGGAGATCAAAATTTTGCAAACCAGTTTTCACTTTTGGCACTGCCGTTCTGCTAAGATGCCTTCTCCATAGATTTTTTATATTTTTTGTTCTCGCTGCAACTGCGTTCTTCACATTTCGATAATAGAAAAGTAGAATATGCCGAAAATGTTTCCTTTTCTTTTCCATAACAACTGAATAGTTTAATTATTTTTCCTTTTTTTTAAAAATTGATATTTCGTCGTACTTGTTAGAAACGCATTGGGCAAACTTGCTCGGTAAAGGCACCGAGTAAAAAAAAAACTTTGGGAATTACTGCTATTATTAATTTATTTGTAAGTATTACAAATTGTTGAATCAGACGATTAGGAATTTATAAATATATATATTAAATACTTGTCTATTATACAGACTATATACTTTTTTTAATCGTTTGAACTTTGATATGTGTAATCATTATCATCATAAATACTGATAAATTAGGATTAATGAAAGTTACAAAATAAGATAATTAGTTTTCTTGGATATTAGACAATGTATTTTTAAAAATCTCTATTTTAGAAAATATATTTTTTCACAGAGAAAAGCGAAATTCTAAAATATTTTTGTTCAAACTCAGGAGAATATTATAGATACGATAAGAATAATTTTAGAATAATAATTTAGAAAAGCAATTTGTTTGGAATATTTTACCAAAACATAATTTAAAAGAACCAGCTCATCCGAATGTCATTTAAAAAATCATACTAAAATATGTAATAAGTAATAATCTTTTCTGTGGATACTTTCGCAATAGAAATAGTGATTCAGTTAAATACTATTAATAGTTTTTTCATAAGTTTCAGAACATAAATGCTTTTTTTAAAACAAAATATTTGGGTTTATAGGATCTCGTCTTTCGCGAAAATTTGTACTAATTTGCATGGTACAAATATACCAGGTATACTGGTACGATATTCAAGAATGTACACTATCGCTCATAATTATTTGGTCACGCTTGTTTCATTACAGTTTCTATAGAAAAGTTGTAATTATAAAATTTATTTCTGTAGTAAGAAATAGTTTCATAGTAAACATTAAAATTTATAAAAACCTATTCAAAAATAATTATGCGACTACCCTATTATTCACAATGAATGATAATACCCTAATAAAACTCCAGGAAGAATAATTGTCCTAAGGGATTAGTGAATAATATCTCGATTCTTGGCAATTTTCGATTATTATAGTTGAATTTGATGGAGCCTGTGGTTTATTGACTTGATCAATAAGGTTAATATATAACCCCTTTCCACAATTAACTATTTGTAAATTCTGTATACGTATTTCGACAACCAAGTTGTCATCATCAGCAGATAAAATCAAAGTGTCGCACCTGGTAAAACACGGCGAAAAAATTTGTACGAAAAATATACTCTGTACGCGATCCGCATCGTTGAAAACCAAGATGTGCACTGTGATTTTATCTGCTGATGATGACAACTT
The DNA here is from genome assembly GCA_031893035.1 of Dermolepida albohirtum. NCBI lineage: Eukaryota > Metazoa > Arthropoda > Insecta > Coleoptera > Scarabaeidae > Dermolepida > Dermolepida albohirtum. The sequence continues at coordinate 338,829 of JAVIWB010001490.1, read as the reverse complement.
GGTTGTCGAAATACGTATACAGAATTTACAAATAGTTAATTGTGGAAAGGGGTTATATATCAACCTTATTGATCAATTCGATTATTATGATTTTATTTTAAGGTAGGGTGTTATTGTAAACTATTAAGTATTTATACTTGGATATTTAGGCAAAATTGCAGTTAGTTTTTGTGAGTTACTGATAACATCGTGTGTTTTGAAGAAGTTCATTCAGATAGAAATGCCTAAACGGAACGAATTGTGTATAGAAACACGATCGTTTATAATCGCATACCATAAAACTGGCAAAAGCAACCGCTAAATTGCCACAGAACTTAAATTAAATCAGTCCACTGTGGATTACATCATCAAAAAACACCACGAATGTGGAAGTGTGTTGAGCAGAACTCGAAAAGGTAGATCAAGGGCAACAACATCAGCAGAAGATCTTGCAATGATGGTAACAAGCAAGAGAAATAGACGAAAAATAGCCCCAGAAATCAAAGCAGAAATTAATGCTGTTCATCGAAAACCCATAAGTGTTTCCACATTTAAACGGTGATTAAAAGAAGCCGGTCTTCATGGACGAATTACAATGGGGAAGCCGATTTTACACAAGGAAAAACGTTTAAAGTGGGCACGCGATCACCAAAATTGGACCATAGACTGGAATAATGTATTGTGGACCGAATAATCCAAATTCGAGATTTTCGGTTCACGAGGACGTGTTTTCGTGAGGAGGTCTGTGGGTGAGCGTGCCCGGCAAGCATGTATAGCCTCTACTGTTAAGCACGGTGGAGGTTCAGTCATGATATGGGGTTGCTTTTCTGGATCAAATGTGGGCGATCTCATAAAAATCGAACGTATACTAAAAAAGAACAGTATCAGCGCATATTAGAAGAAAACAATTCCCTCTGAAATTAAAATTTCAGGTCAGAATTTTATCTTCCAACAAGATAACGACCCGAAACACACTTCCAAACTATGCCGGGAATATTTGCAGAAATCGGAGAACGAGGGAACCATAAAAGTTATGGCGTGGCTTCCCCAGATCCCGATTTAAATCCCATCGAGTTGCTGTGGGAAGAACTTGACCGAGGTGTGAGAAAATCAGCCCCCACATCTGCTGTTAATATGTGGAAGAATCTGCAAGAAGCATGGGGTAAAATAAAACCTGAGACATTACGAAAATTAATCGAAAGAATGCCTCGATTGTGTGCTGCAGTGATTAAAAATAAAGGAGGGCATACAGACGAGTTTAAAATTTAGATAAATATATTATACAACAATTTATTTTGGATGTAAAAATATATATTTTTCATATATGTAAATAATAAAAAGATATTAGTATTTCAATTTTGATTTTTGTTACAATTTGCGAGTTAAATGCGAGTGACCAAGTACTTATGAGCGATAGTGTATATATAATGCGCATACCACGTGATGCACACCGTTGCGTCATTAAAGGACGTAACGTTTGGCACCATTTTGAACTTTTATTGATGTTCATAATTTTTATTTTTTTCAGTGTTAAGTTTTAGTTTGATTTTATTAATCCTCGCACGTAACACTGGTATATTAATTGGAATAATTGTGAAATGATTGAGTTCCCGGCTAGCTCTACCGTTGAAATTATAATAAAAAAGGAGCTAATAGAAACTTAATTTGATTTATGATGATGCGTCAAAAGCTCAGGACATGTATTGTATTAAGGTAACAGAAATATTATCAGCAGCAATAAAACCACAAGGGGTCTGTAAAGTTCAATTTTCTTATTAAAAAAAGCTTAAGGCTTTTAATGTGTCAATAAGAGTAATTAATAAACGACAGCAATAGAAAAGGGGAAATATGAGCAATTGCAAATACTGAAATAAAAAAAATTATGTAGTAAGTTGTGGATTAAAATATACAAGGATTAGAAAAAAAATTGTGGGTATCGAACAATACGTGGTGTATTTGCATGTGTGTATCTATCCCATTCGATCGAGAGTTGTGTTTCGCGATTGCGAAAAAATGTTTTGTCTTTGAAAGATGTACTACTAGGGAGTGTGATTTCTAAAAGATCGGTTCTTTTGAAAGAATCCGTGGGACAAAGGGCAATTTGAATCATAATGCAGAAAAACTGCGCCAAAAAAAAGCATGATATAATGACAAAATTATAAATAATATTATTAGAGGCTTGACTGAAAAAAACGTTTTAAAACTACATATTATAGGAATGTTTAAAATAACCTATATACAATAGAAGAATAAATTAATAACGTGAACAGTGATTATGAATACCAGGTATGTAATTAGAACAGAAAAATAAATACGTATTCTGTGGAAAGGAATTACAGTTTGAATTTTTAATCGTAATTAGAAGAGATAAAGTATAACTAAATTAAATACAAGTAAAATATTTCAGGAATTGCCATAGATGTAGAAATACGTTCGTCCTAGGAATGAGGGCCCATTGGTTTTATGATAGGTCACAAGTACGTGATTAAATAAAAGGGGATTTCTCGTACGAATATTCGTAATTCTCAACCGTTGGCTGTTGTTAATGATTTTCATGTTTAGATCGAATCGTATGTAAGTTAAATGTAACGGGTCTTCCAATAGGGACTTCCGAACTTAGACAGTTGATAGCGGTCACATTGTTAAAGCTACATCTGTCGAATTGGCTGTCATTTATTCAGTCTGTTTTGCCAAATCACTATGGACGGATATAACGTTCAACAACACGATAAATGATAAATGATAAAATTGTTTTATCAAAATGGGTGTTCTGTTCGGGCAACGTTCCGCAATCTTAATTTTACGGTCGCAATACTCGTCCTACCGAGAGGACTATTCGCAGTATGGTGGATAAATTTGAGTCCACTGGTTCAGTAAACAATGAACGACGAAACGCAAGATCTGACGAAAACATCGCCTCTGTCCGTGAGAGTGTGAAGGAGAATCTGCGCGTCAATATATGTATATATCGAATTTTGATACGTAATATTCAATTTTATTCTGCATTCATTTTTTTAATTATTAATTCTTTAAACGCCTCTTAATTATTTTGGAACTATTTATTATTAATTTAAATAAAATCTTAATAATATCTTATGTAATTTAATTTGAAGTATTTCAAATATTATTTAAAATAGTTGGAAAAACATTAAGAAAAAGTAACCTTTAGTAACCTTTCGTTACATGTACGTTCTCATAGACTTTTTTTAATTAAATTGATCATGTGGACTCATTAAACACGTTTGGAATGAACACCTATAGTTCTTTTAGAGCAGTTGGCGAGCAAGTGTAAGCATTTCAAGCTTTACAAGCAAGTATACCAATATCCGACAGTTCTAATAAAATGATAACGGATACGATGAGCCGACTCTATATACTTGTTTATTATCTTGTAATATGTCAAATTATGTTTCGCGAATATTAACGTTATCATTAAATAAATGACATCAATAAATATAGAAAATGATTATCTATCACCAAACGAATTAATATGATCTTTATTTATAAGGAAACACATACTTTTCGATTAGAAAATTGAAAAATGATCTTTTATAGAATAAATCGTGTTATTATGGTTGCCGTATATTTGAAGTAATTTTTTTTTACTTTGAATTCGCGACTACATGTGTCCTTTATGTATGATAAATTCATAACCTCAGATTTCAAAAATTGTTCAACACCAAAATTCCACTCCACACAGGAAAAGTAATTTATTTTAGTGATCGATATGTACGAGGCTAGCCGTTTATATTTCGGGAATAGCAAACAAAAAAAAATTTTTTATTATCGAATATAGTTTAATGCTTTTCAAAATATTCTCCTTGAAAATCAATGCATTTTTGCATTTGTTTAAAGCAATCCGAAAAGCATTGCTGCCACTGCGAAGGCGATATATCTAAAATATGAGTTTTGAATGCCTCAACTGCCTCTTCCGGCGTAGAAAACCGTTGACCACGTGTGGGAACAAAAAGATATCACAGGGTGGTAGATCAGGGCTGTATGGTGGATGGCTCATCAATTCAATGTTTTGCCCGGTCAAATATTCAATTGTTTGAACCGATCTGTGAGAGCTTGCATTGTCATGGTGGAGGATGATCCGTCGTTTTCGATTTGTTTTCCTTCTTTCTTCAAAAACTTTTGGCAAACGAATAGTTGTGTACCATTCGGAATTGACCGTTTTACAACTCTCTAAAGACACGGTTGCAACATGACCGGTTTTTCCGAAGAAACAGGCAACCATTTGTTTTAATGTGCTTCAAGCGCGAACAACATTTGTTGGTTTTGGCTCATCTTGGAATACTCACACAGTCGACTGCAGTTTACTGTCAGGCTCATACGTATAAATCCAAGATTCATCACCTGTGACGACTTTGTAAATGTTTACACCGCCATTATATTTTTTGTGCATTTCTTAGCACTAATCGACGCGAGTCCTTTTTTGAGCGGTTATCAAATTATGTGGTATTCAACGTGAACATAGCTTCTTAGTGGCTAAATGTTCATGCAGCATTTTATGTACGCTGGTGTTACTAATACCTAGAGGTACGTCGATCTCGCTGTATGTCACGTGACGACATTGTCAATTCAGACACTGCATTAATGTTTCCCGACACAACGACATTTGTGGGACGACCTTCACAAAATTCATCGTAAAAACGCCGTCGAAGGTTGAATTCTCTATACCAACGATATACTGTAGTTTTCGATGGTGCTTTATCACCATATAAAGAATTCAGCTCGTCGATACATTCTTATTGAGATAATCCACGCCGAAAGTTATGAAAAATTATTCCACGCAAATGTTCGCGAGTTAATTCCATTTTCCCGCTGACGTAAAATTTTCAAGTTGCTGTCAACAATAGAAATAGCGACCAGATAATAAAACTGTCAAGGTAAATATATTGTCAAAAATTTTATTTGTAAGCAAAAATGAGAGCATTTGAAAAAATGGTTTCTAAATTGTGTTCTATTATCTATATTATCTTTTCTTAAATATAACATCATTTAGAAACAATTTTTTTTAAATGATCTCATTTTGCTTATAATTAAAAATACATATCGTTTTAAATGAAAATAGAAGTGATTCATAAATTCTGAATCATAATTCATAAACATAGAGAACAATAACAACCACAATTACAACGACCGCTTCAAAGCGGTATAGGAATTTTTGTAAATACAATATATGATAGATATACATACGTCTTACATAATACGGTTTCAGGGACATGATAGATAGTTTGCCGAGTGTCGTGTGTATCTAATACGCATATTACTTCGTATCATTCAAATTGTTTAATCACTAAAGTTAAAATAGTACACCAATAACCATCACATTACTCACTGAATCTGGAGTGTTATTGTGTGATTAGTAATCACACAATAGCACTCCAACTAGAACATATTTTAGGTGTGATACAGAATCATTTACTTTAACGTGCATATATGTATGTATACGTGCTTCACATTACATTACGTAGATTACTTAGAATTATTGAAAGTATTCAATGATCAAAATCAAAATAGTAAAACGCCGATAATATAATTTGGTGACTTTTTATTTCAGTCCTGAATTAAGCGAAGTTAAGACATGATTCGGAAACCTTTGGCGATGAATAATAACAATTTCTGCCATTTAAATACCTCATTATACACCCGAAATGAAGCAACTGTTGAAACAATGCATCGAGGCTGCCACAAATGCTCCAGAGAAGGTTAAGGCTGTACACTGGGCTTGCAAGGTTAAGGCAACTGGGACTGCTGTGGGATTCTTCTTATCTTTTTAATAAGATAAAATAATAATAGACAAATACTATGAATCCTTTGTAAAAGGTGTCCCAAAATTAACGCAAGATTTGAATTAAATAGAAAACACCTCCTTTAATGCACTTCAAACAACCCCATAAAAAGAAATCTAATGGTGTTAAATCACACGATCTAGGGGGCCAATTCTGACCACCGAAACGAGAGAGTACACGACCTGCAAATGTTTCATGCAGAAATTGAATTGTTTCACGGGCTGTATGGCATGTGGCACCGTCTTGTTGAAACCGCATATTGGCCACATACATATCATCCAATTTCGGCAGGAAGAACTGTGTTATCATGTCGCGATATCGAGCACCGGTAATAATCACTGCTTGACCAGCTTCATTTTCAAAAAAGTATGGTGCAATTATGCCTCCAGCCCGAAATACACACCAAACAGTGATACGTTGTGGATGCATTTGTTTTTCGACAATCACATGTGGGTTCTCAGAACCCCAAAAGGGGCAATTTTGGCGATTAACAAAGCCATCAAGGTGAAAATGTGCTTCATCGCTTCAGCGCTTCATTCGTTGATGTTCAATAATCCATTTAACGAACTCTCTTCGCTGTGCATGGTCATTAGGCATCAGTTGTTGTGTTAATTGAATTTTGTGAGCATGGAGACACAGATCTTTAGTGAGCATACGCTGTAGAGAGCTTCTTGAAATTTGCAATTCTTGTCCACGACGCCGAATTAAGGTTCCTGGATTGTCACCGACACTCTCACGCACAGCTTCGATATTGACATTTGAACGGCCTTTTTTTGGACGACCAGTGTGTTTGGTGTCTCCAACGGATCCAGTCTCCCTGCATTTTTTAATTAATTTCTTCACAGTTGACGAGATTAGAACACTATTCCGATCATATTTTGTATGAAATTTTCGTACTGCGGCCGCCAAGCTTTTATTATTTTTAAAACATTCTTCAATAATAAAGACACGTTGTTCTATCGTGTAACGCTCCATTTTTACTAACCCTAAACTGTCAGCTGTCGAATTGTTTTTTTTAGGGTTGCCAATACTTTACTGCACAAATGGCGACAAATTCAAGTCTTAATTTTGAGACACTCATTACAACTACATCATGCAATACAGCACAAAATGACGTATTTAAAGAAGAGAAACTTTGTTTTAGGATAATGTACGTGCTCACATTTCGATTGTTTCAATGGAAAATATTCATGAATTATATTTCAAACTGCCTCTGCAACCTTATTTGCCAGATTTGACCCTTGAGAGGGAGGAGGCAATGGCTGACATTAATGCATATTTCGAAGACTTTGATAAAGCTTAAGAACAAAAAGATTTAATATCGGTGAACTAAATATAACGAGTTACATAGATAGTACGTTGAGAAATAATTTTATGCTAAAAAGTTTGAGTATTCTTCTCTAGGCTTATTGATTCCTGATCCTCAATCAGGAATCAATAAGCCTAGAGAAGAATATATATATATATATATATATATATATATATATATATATATATATATATATACACTATTATTTTAATATCAGGAACTCTTTTTCATAAAGCTTACGTTTCTGAAAGAACGAGAGGACTTGAATATTTGTCTAAATGCAATAAATTATGAAGAGGGTTTAGGGTTACTAGTTCGAAATTTAATTCCATAGTTAAATATGACATGTGTACTGCTACGTTATTATTATTGCCATTATTATTATAAGAAATGCTCAGTATTGATAGATATAATTCGTTTGAAATATGAAGCATATGAGAAACACTCATAGAGTAGACATTATCTAATTAGTATCTACGATAAGTTCTATTTGAATTGTTCGCTAAAATGATTCAGATACACCTGTATCATAGATTTTATCATTTCAATTAGTTACGTCAGAAGATAATACGTCCATCTTTTTCCTAATTTATCAATAAATTTTTAATTTTTAGGTTATACTTATAGTAACATAACAAGTGCTCATTGAAAAACAAAGTCAAGTAGATTCTAAACAAAAATCAAATATATTAATTTAACACATAATTAATTTTAAATGTGATTAATTGAGATTAAATGAGATTTCTGTCAACTGTTAAACGAAGTGGCAAGTTAATTTAATATTAAATCGAATTGTAAATACACCAAAATTAATCTTTAACGAACTTACTAAAAATAAGCTTCTCTGATATATTGGGTTGGCAGCTAAGTACTTTCGGTTTTTACTGATAGAGAGCGTTTCTTTTTTTTTGTATAACGTATGTTAGTGCTGTACTTTACCGTTTGTCGCGTGATACTAGTCACATTGACGTAACTTCAGAAGCAAGTAGTGCGTGATTTTTATTAAAGCTATTAGTTGTGGGTTAATTTTAAATGGAATGCAGAAACGAACATTTTCAACATATTTTACTATTTTATTTCCGTATAGGAAAGAAAGCTGTTGCGGCTCACAAAAAGATATGTGAAGTTTATGGTGCTAATTGCTTAACAGAGCGCACGTGCCAGAATTGGTATAAAAAATTCCGTTCTGAATATTTTTCCGTCAAAGGTGAGCAACGTTCTGGTCGGCCTACTGAAATTGACGATGACCAAATCAAAGTCTTAATTGAAGAGGATCGTCATATAACTGTTCGAAAGGTTGCGGAGAGGCTACATGTATCGCACACAACAATTGAAAAACATTTAAAATGTCTTGGGCTAGTTAAGAAGCTTGATATTTGGGTACCTCACGAATTGAAAGAAATTTATTTAACACAAAGAATCAACTTTTGCGATATGCACCTTAGACGAAATGAAACCGACCCTTTCTTAAAAAGAATCATCACTGGTGATGAAAAATGGGTCCTGTACAGTAACATAGTTCGAAAACGATCATGAAGCAAACACGATAAACCAGCTCAAACCACATCGGAAGCTGAATTGCATCCAAAAAAGATCATGCTGTCAGTTTGGTGGGATTACAAAGGCGTTGTGTTTTTTGAGCTGCTTCCAAGGAACCAAACGATCAATTCTGATATTTACTGTCAACAATTAATAAAACTGGATGAAGCAATCAAAGAAACACGGCCAGAATTGTCAAATCGGGAAGGTGTAGTTTTCCACCAAGATAATGCAAGGTCTCACACATCTTTGGCAACTCGTGGGAAACTATTGGAGCTTGGCTGGGAAGTGATGCCACATCCCCCATACAGCCCTGATCTAGCGCCATCTGATTACCATTTATATCGAAGTTTGCAGAATTCTTTGAATGGTAAAACTTCCACAAATGACGATGACCTTCACTCGCACCTGGTTTAGTTTTTTGCTGATAAGGACCAGAAATTTTATGAGCGCGGAATCACGCAGCTGAAAGAAAGATGGCAAAAGGTCATTGAGCAAAATGGAAAATATATAATTGATTAAAAACTATTCTTTGTTTAAAAAAAAAGTGTTTTATTTTATACTACAAAACCCAAAGTACTTAGTTGCCGATAAATTGAAGCTTAATTCGTCGGAGCTCGTGAAGCAAAAATCTCGTGTTGTAAATTAGAGACGATCGACAACAATCGAATAGCATACGAGTTCTCAGGTTGCAGAAGCAGTTTATTTCGGCGCTTCTCAGTAAACTCACAGAACTTTAATGGAATTAGTGGTTATTGATTAGCTATTTGATGTTCTTTTACTGCTGGATTATGTATGAAATGCGCCGCGATGAATCCTTACTAGTTGTACTTGCATTATAATGGGTGATTCATTATAATGTATTTTTTCAATAGCGATTTTTTGACAGATATCATAAAGCGTGGGTTCTGTCAGACTTTTACGCTATTTTAGTTAGTATTGTGTGACATTTTATTATGGGAAGACTCAGCCCGGCACAGCGTCTACAAATTATTTAGCTGTATTACGAAAATCGACGTTCTACGAAAAATGTGTTTCGTGAGCCTAGAGAAACTTATGATTTACGTAATCGGCCCGCCGAACGCACAACGTCTGAAGCGGTAACGATTTGAAAGATGGGCCTTTTCGAATCGTCACCGTTTCAGTTTTTGGCCTCTTGAAAAGCTTGAAGAAGGTCCACTGTTTGCGACCAAAATTTTGTTCAGAGATGAGGCCCATTTATGGTTTAATGGCTACGTCAATAAGCACAATTGCCGTATTTGGACTGAAGAGCAAGCCGAAGAGGTTCAAGAGCTGTCATTACATTCAGACAAAACCACGGTTTGTTGTGGTTTATGGCCAAGTGGAATCATTAGTCCATATTTCTTCAAAAATGAAGACGATCGCGACGTAATCGTGTAATCTGTTATCGCGCCATGATAACAGAATATTTGTTGATTGAAATTGAAACCCTTGGTCTCCACGATATTTGGTTCCAACAATACGGGGCTACTTGCTCACAGCCCGCGAAAGCATAGCTTCATTGCGAGAACAATTTGGTGAACATTTAATTTCACGTAATAGATCTGTGTAGTGGCTGCCTAAATCATGTGATATCACACCTTTAGACTTTTTCCTTTGGGGCTACGTAAAGTCAAAAATCTATATAGATAAGCCAGCTACAATGGAAATTCAACATTACTCCCATTATTCGCCTAAAGCTCAAAAGCGTCATCGAAAAGTTTCAGAAAGGACCATGTTAGGCGTAGTTACGTCCAATATTTGAAATAAATAGTCCTTAAGCAATAAATGCCAAGAATGGTTCTTTTGTATGATAATATAACATACCCGATAAAGTCGAAGTTATCTTTAATTTTTGAAAAAACTACCTCCAAATTAATCATCCGTTATTATCAAAAGCGAAAGTAAATAATTTAAATGTATTGCAAAAATAGAAATAAAATGAATAAACGGATTGTCTGGTCTTGCGAAAGTAAGAAAAGCGGTGCTTTTATACTTTGTGTGCATCGCACGCATCTGTTTATTTGAATATGTTATTAAACGATGGGCGATAAGCATAAAAAAAAATTTGAAATAGCACATGCATAAAAAATGAGGTGATAATAGTAGATAATTTAATAGTTATCTATATTGAATTCTAGCAAACAACACTTCATATTATGATATAATTAATATTTCGTAAGATAAGTGCATTATATACTGTAAGAGCCTTTATTTTTTCTTAAAGTTAAGAAGCACTATGGTGACCACAAAATGCGTTTCTATTGTAAGTATTTATTCCATGTGGACAACAGAATAAGGTATATCTTAGGAACTTTTTTTATTTCCAAGAGAAATGTATTCTCAGATATAACTTGGTAGTTCAAGTAAAAAATAAGATACTATTACAAATATTAAAGCTACAAAATAATACGTACATATATTACATAGTTATCAAGATGTTGAAATAATAGTTTTAGTAAATTACCAAAAATAAATTTTATCTGTCCGTAAACAATGTTTGCTTAAACTTTATTAATATTACTACTACCATTATTAACAGGTTCGAGCGAACGTCATTTTAGCAATAGTGTGGAAAAACGAAACAAATTGCTCTAGACGGCTCTTGGTGAAACATTGTTTACCTTAATTTAATGTAAATACTACCAACACTTGATCTGATTCGTAATATTTTACGTAAATACGCCAAATTATAAATATATCAATAATATGTTTTAAAATATAATAAATTTCAAATACTGAAACTGAAAAGAGCAACCCAAAATTAATTTCATTAGACGCAAAAAGTTTATTTATGTCTATACCCATTGATAAATGCAAGAGCATTTTAAAAGAACAAATTAATAATAGTGATACAAAGGATAGAGGAAAAACCCAAAATACTGAAATGATAAATGCGTGCATTAACCAAAATTATTTTACATTTATGTACAAGTAAACTAATAGTTTGCCCATGGGAAATCTTTTAAGCCCCTAATTAGGCGAAATTTGTACGACACCACTTGCAAATTACGTTGGAGGGTATGCTATGTTAACAATCAAAAAAGCAATAAAACTCTCTTACTATAATAATGTCTGTATCTTAAATACGTATTTCGATCGCTAAGCTGTCATCTCCAGTAGTAAAGAAATATAAAAACAATGCTAATATATGGGTCGTAGTAAAACTACACGGATAAACCAGCAAACACTCTACTTGATGTTCACACAAATACTGAATTTCACAAACACCGAATCATCAAGATATCACTTTCTTCTCAAAAACTAATCTCATATTCGTAAACTTTCGCACTCACGTCTGCGTTCAATGTTGGACCACTTTGCTTAACGTTCCTTGTTATAAGAAATCGTACTAGCAGAAGTATGACATTGGTCCTCTCTATCCCTTGAACACATTATTTTTGTCTTATTAAGATACTCTTCTATCTACCTAATTCTTTTAAATTATTAACATTTTTAATTAGTCTTGAGTAATCGGCAGTTATAATTTGATTTTTTTCTAAAACATGTTGGCTACGCTTGATTTCACACAATAAATCTAAGAAATAATAATAATTATCCATGCCTTTACACTATCTAACAGTTTAACCCCAATTATAGGAGGCATTGGCAGATCATTAGTTATTATTACATCCGTGTTCGTGGTATGTGGCTGTCAGTGTTCGCTTAAACGGGAAAGCGCAACCACAAAAAAAACTTTCACTAGCAAGTCGTCAGATTCCTGAAACTTCCGGCGTGAAAAGCCTGAGCGGAAAACACTGAGCTATGGCATAGCCCACCTTGTTTTAGAAAGGAATCAAAATATAATTGTCAATCGCTTAAGGCTAATTAAAAGTGTCAGTAATTGGAGGGAATTAGATAATTACTTTTATAATGAAAGACAAAAATAATGTATTCTACGGAGACAGAGGACCGACTCCATTTTTGCGTTCGTACGAATTCCTGGAATGAGGAAGTACTAGAAAAAGGTTCAACAGTGAACATGAGGGTGAGTGTGGAAGTTTAGGAATGTGAGTGTTACTTTTTAAGAAGAATGTGGCCTATTTATGTTTTGTGTTTGTGAAATTCAGTGTTTATATGGACATCTAGTAGAGTAAATCTGGTACGTAGACTTCCGCGGTCGACGTCCATCCTATATGCTTCTGGACTTCTGGACTGGAACTGCGTCACTGGTATAACTGCCGACGTTTCGTATCCACTCGTATGGGACATCTTCAGGGCTTAACAATTCTACTGTCTATCGCACTGAAACTGACAGTTTTAGGGTGACATAGGACATATTTTTAAAAAAACTTTATCGACAAGCAATAATCAAAGTATTAAAAGGATATTACGTAGTGTCAGATATGTAGATTATATTTTCTGTGTAAATCAAGGTATCGAAAGACAAGGAAGTGAACTACATAGTTAATTATATTAACACAATCTGCGACAAAATCTAAATTACTGTAGAATTTGAAAATGACAATAAATCAATCAAATTTTTTAGATATTACTATCGAAAAGGGAAACAATAAATTAACTTATATATAGAAAACCTATGAGGTACGGTAATTAAATAACGAGGCTACGTTCCTTCCACCGCGCGACCGCATCGGGCGAAGACGTAATTGGAATGTTATTGACTTTGATACTTCCCAAGTAATAACCCGTAGTTTTCTCTCTCTGTCTGCTTTAGCTTACCATGGAGCTTTAATTGTAGAGGACACTGTTACTTAGTAGTGCCGTGATAATAGTTGACATCAAAATTGAGCCGGGAATTAACTTGAAATTCCTTGTCAAATTAAAAAATCGCCAACAGAATGTTTATAAATGTTAAAGGAGGTATTTGATTATATCACGCGCGCGAGTTTTTTGAAGGTCGGGAAGAGATCGAAGATGATGAACGCCCTGGCGGACCTGTGACTGTAAGAATTGAAGGAAACGTTCAGAAAATTAATGAAATTGTGCAGATAGATCTGAGTATTCGGATATTTGCCGATATGGTAAATACTAACAAAGAAATAGTAAGGCATATTTTGCATAATGAATTAAACATGACAAAAGTTTGTGGGAAAATGGTGTCGAAAAACCTCACTCAGAAACAGAAAGACAATCGGATGCACATTTACTCTGATATCATGGAACGACTCACAGAATAACCAGACTTGTTCACAAAAATTATCACATGTGATGAAGCCTGGATTTTCCATTATGACCCGGAAACAAAGCGTCAATCGATGCACTAGAAGACCGTCGGATCGCCGAAACAGAAAAAAGCACGAATGAGCAAGTCGAAATTGAAGGCAATGCTGCTGTTGTTTTTCGATATCAAGGGTGTTATCATGACTGACTGGTACTTGAGGATCAAACCGTTAATCAAAATACTAAGTCTTAACCAAAGAGATTGAAAGAATAAGGAAGAAAAGACCGGCTTTGTGGAAGAACGACTAGTGAATTTTGCACCAGGACAACGCACCAGCTCACAATGTCCTATCTGTGAAGCAGTTTTTAGTGGACAAGTGCATTGCTGTGTTTGATCATCTTCCGTATACACCAGATTCGCACCATGTGACTTCTATCAGTTCCCAGAAGTGAAAAGTGCATTAAGGGGAACACATTTTCAATCTGTTGAACATGTAAAAGCAAAAACGAGTTGCTGAAGGGGCTGACAACTGATAAGCTACAGCATTGTTTTGAACAATGGAAGACATGTATATAGCGGTGTATAGATAGGAGAGGAGAGTGTGTTGTAGGGGATAAAAGTTAAATAATATTGTCACACCAATCTCGTTATTTAATTGCCACACCTCGTATATATAATAATAATAATGATATTAAAAATAACAATATATATAATAATCATAATGATAATAATAATAATACACGTGGACTTAAAACACTCTTGGAGAATCAAAACATAATCTTTTCATAGTTTAATATATAGTTAAATAAGATAGATAAATACACCATTAAATAATTCAAATGGTGTTATACTTGCATAGTAGTTCCATTTAAAATATTTGAAAGATCAGTTATACTAGGGAAGGAGACGAAGTGCCGAACGTAAATCTTATGTAAAAAAAGATATCCACCTTTAAACAATATTTGATTTGTTCCAGAATGTTTCTATAAAATTATTATTTCAAGAATTATTCGAACTTACGTGCTGTAACATTTGACTTAGATGATGTGAATCAACATCTTGCATAGTTTTTCGCTCGTTCATAGAAGGTCCTATCCTTCTATGAACACTCTTTTTCTTAGAAAGAATATGTCATGACTTTTCCGACAACACAGTATTTCCTCTAAAATACAACGAGAAAAATGCTCTTGGGTTAAGGAAAGCTTTGAAAAATAGTCCATGTTATTTTCTTCTGGGTTTCTGGGTTGGAACCGCGTCAGTAGTATAACTGCCGACGTTTCAGTGTAACAAACAGTAGCAGTAGTTGAGCCCTGAAGATATCCCATACGAGTGGGTACGAAACGTCGGTAGTTATACCAGTGACGCGGTTCTCGCCCGGAAGCCCAGAAAAAGATAGTATGCACCACGACCGCGGAAGTCTGCGTACCAGATTGATAGTCCATGTTATCTTCACAGCCGAATATATTTTTTTATATTTATATAAATTTGCATTTTTTATTAGATGTAAAGGGGATAATTTCACAAACAGTCTTTTGAAAGCCTAAATAATAATTATTATTTTAAATAGCATAGAAATTCTAGATAATCTTTCGAATTTTACGCGTTTCTTTTATAAAGAAATATGTAAACAAATGGAATCGAACCTAATTGAGTGTTTCTGGTATATAAACAAATTGGACTAAACTGCATGAAAATACCTTGATAAAAGTGAAGTGCGTTTATTCAGATTTAAACTCGAAGTTACTTTTAAATAACTGTTATCGCCTTTCTACAACTAAAAGTCACTTCAAATAAAATAAACGTGTTTAATCGGCTTACGTGGAAAAAGTTTACTTTTAGTAATATTAGCCGTGTTTAGTTATGCAAGGGCGTCAGTATTCGCAAAACTATTTTTGCAAGATATAAATAATCAATCACAGAATATTTTATCTCCCATTTATGATAACATAATCTCATAGTAAAGTTATA
Source organism: Dermolepida albohirtum (assembly GCA_031893035.1). Taxonomy (NCBI): domain Eukaryota; kingdom Metazoa; phylum Arthropoda; class Insecta; order Coleoptera; family Scarabaeidae; genus Dermolepida; species Dermolepida albohirtum. The sequence goes on along the minus strand of JAVIWB010001490.1, from coordinate 323,111 downwards.
ATTACTTTAGTAATTTATGAGCCTTTTATTACACACCGTTTTGATCTAGTGATTAAAGTGTACGCCAGTATATGTGCCGAAATGATATGTTTATTTAACGTTCTCACGATCTTATTGCTTTTCCGATCTACTGCTTCCCAATTACCTCTAATTGAAGAATATGTGAAACGCTTATCCACTATTGATACACGTGCTGTTAATGAACAGTGTGCTACACAAATGAGCGCTTATGGCGATGGGCTGTTAAATAACCAGTCTTGGGCATGGAACTGTAAGTATAATCTGCTAATATGCAAACTACATCGTTTCTGAAGTTTTTTACAAATGGAAACTTTCTTTTTTCGATTTTGTCTTATGTATTTCTTTCTTACAAAATCTATTCGTTTCGCAACGTATTTTTATGTATTTTCCAAAACTGAGCCGCGGGAATACTAAAAATTACTATTTTGATTTATTGTTTTTCTGTATCTCATAAATGCACACAGCAATAATGTTTAAATGCCATTTGGTATATAAAAAGTTGTATAAAGTTCCATAAAAATTCTATTTACGAGGCAAGGCTAAAGGCATATACAAGTTGAAACTTTTGTTTATTAAACATCTAACTCAAGAAAGCGGAATAAAATAATATTGTCATGAATAAAGATGTTTAAAAAATGCAAAATACTCTGGTGTTACCATAATCTAGTTAAGCTTGATGCGGCAATTAAAATTCTTGATTTTTTTTACCAATTTTTGATAGACATTATTTGAATTGAATTACAGACAGGTGCGAAATATTTTGTAAACTCCATGAATATTGAGAAACAACGAGTATAAACATCCAGTTATGATAAAGCATATTGTTTTCATTTAATAACTTTAGAAAACTAAAAAAAATTCTCCTAAAATTGCAAGAAAATTTGGTATTATATTATCGAATGCCACACGTTTTTTTGTACACGAAACAAAAATAATTTTTAAAATTAAATAAAAGATTCTTGATATTTTATTGGGCCTCTATTACATTCTTTTATAGCTGCTAGTTGCCTGGGAATGGCTTTTACTAGATTTTCTCTAAAACCGCTGAAGATATTTTGTCATTCTTCCAATAATGCTTTTTTCAGTGAATCCTTATTGGTTAAGTTGTATTAAGTATTCGAGATATTCTTACACGTGTTCAACCGGATTTAAATCCGGCGATTGAGGCGGTGGGCGTACATTGTACAGTAACCATTCTTGTACAATTTTGTTGATCCTGTTAGAAAATCTATTCCTCTTCTAATAATATTTTTTACGACTATATGCAAATATTGTTCCAGGATATTTAAGTGGTCTGTGGTTTGTCTAATTAATGCGAAACTACGACTGGGGTATCCCTTCTCACCATAATTAATCCACTTCTATATTTTACATTAGGTACCTATTGTAAATGAGGGGTTTTGTACGTGTTATTCACAGTTTGAATAGTTCCGGATATTTTAAATTTTTTAATATACTCTGTACTGTAGACGCATTTTACCAATATCTTTGTCGTCTAAGGATTTCTGTGTGTAGTTTTATTATTAACCCACACATATAATAAGACGAGTGTTTACTTTTGCATCACATGACACATCGAAGCTTAGTTTTCATAAGTACGTGATATTATAATGAGGATTTACAGAATTAGTTGCAAATTTACGTCTTACAATGGAAAAATGCTTTATAGAATGAAATGCAGAAAAGCTTCTACGGATTCGAATATTTCTCAACACTATTTTCGTAATTTTAAATAATAACGGGGTTTCATGTTGTTATTGTTTTTTAACGTTGTTAAATGAAAATAAATATATTTTGTCATAATAAGATGCTTACATTTGATGATTTTCAACATTCATGGATGACTGTACATCAGAGCTGTGCTAAGATGTATAAATATTTAGAAGGTTTAAGAACGTATGAATTACTACATATCATAAATTTTACTTAAGAGTTGAACAATACTTGTTTACATTTAGTTTACAATGATATGCACAAATACGGTACATTTTCATATAACAGGGTTTTTACTCGTATACACGATCATTAAGACATAATCTCAGTAAAACTTTAAATTGATATTTTACGTATAAAAGGTACAAATGAATGATATTTATTTAAGACCAACAGTAATCTAATATGGTCTAACAAATATACAAAAAACATCAACACACAAATATGTTAATAATATATTAATAATAATACTCAGAATGTATAATAATAAAAACAAAAATTATACTACAAGAATGTATACCTATACAAATCCATATAAACAAAATATTATTAAATACACCCAGAAACCACAAACAAGACATAAATTGAATATATGTCAATGTCATTTGGTAGAGAGTTTGTCTAGATGTTCGATTGACTAGGACATTATACCCGCAAACTGTGCAATGCAAAGGAAATGTTAATATGAAGGTTGCTCTAAAATTTTTGCAGATTGTACCGAAAAAATCAACCATTTTTTTCATTGTTCTTCAAAATATTCACCTTTATGATCTATGCACTTCTGCATTTAGTGGAACCAGTTCTCGAAACATTGGGATCGTTGCTCTTCAGTCACCTCAGATACGAAGTTTTCATAGGCTTCCGCAGTCGCTTCCGGGGTATCAAATTTTAATCCACGCATTTTGTCTTTTATGTATGGGAACAAAAAGAAGTTACAAGATGCCAGGTCGAGACTACAAGGCGGATAAGTAATCGATTCCGTTCGTGAAGCGGCTGAAAGCTCCGATGGTTGAGATGCGTCGTGTGATGGTGCATTGTCTTGATGCAGATTCTCGCACACTTTTTGGAACACAATTGGTAAACAAATAGTGCGACGATCCTCTAGCGGAAGGGCAGCGTCCGAAAAAAGAAGCCACAATTTTCTTGTATTATGGCTAGTAATAACAAATCCAACTTTCGGCACATGTAACGATGTCGCACACTAATTTTGCTCGACCTCATTTGGATTTTTTATGCATTTTTTTTGCACCAAACCGTACGCGTTTTGAGCTTCCGTTCAATTATGTAGTATCCATAGAGCCCAAGGCTTTCTGACGGCAAGATGATCATGCAAGGCAGTTCTGATTTAGGTTATACCAATGTTCAATGACGCCGGAATATCTCTGTATGTGCAGTGGTTGTCTGTCTTTATTATGTTGTACACGGCGTTATGTTTTCTGTAGTGATTACAGTGGCAGGCCGTCCCTCACTATACTCGTCTTTGAGCGAAACACGTTCACGCTGGAAGTCGTTATACCACCGTTCAAAAGTCGTCAAAGATGGTGCTTTAACGCCAAACAATTACTTGATTTTTTGCGAGTGAGAACGTCTTTAAAATCGTAGAAAATCATGACCCGGAAATTTTCCCGCGTTAATTCCAATTTCCATAAAACACTTTGTTTAAGAAATTGCTAAAAGGAGGCAACAGCATATGCTAGCAATCTGTATATGCTATTTGGATTAAAAAGTCTCATAGATTACGACAAAAATATTTCCAATAGCACCACCTTACGGGAAGTAGCCGAACCGTAAAACTTTTGAAGCGACCTACGTATATATTCATTAAGTGATTGTAGTCTAGGTACAGTAGGTATCATAAAAAGGTTTACGATGTACACGAAAATATACCTGAATTCTAGTAGAATGGTCTTTATATCATGTAAATAAAACATTGACAGTGCGAGCATGTCTATGGTTCATAACATAAAAGAGATTTGTATTTGAGTACACAGCGCGTAAAATACGAATAATTCTTTTCTTTGATTTTATTTATTCCTTTCTATCAATGTATATATATATATATATATATATATATATATATATATATATATATACATATATATATATAATGTTCTGTAACAAAATAAAACACAAACAATATACAAGGTTTTGCACTAAATTATCATATTACTTTTTTATTAAGTAGTAGAATAATTTTGACTATAACTAATATAACTTTTATTAACAACATCGTCATCTTCATCAAGCATTCCAAACTGGCATTAGCTTAAAAAAAAATCAAGAGGTATGTTGCCGAAATTTTTACTTAAAATATTAATTCTTGGAATTAAAATTAGGTTAACAAAATAAGATGTTCTACTAAAGAAATAAGCACGCAAAATGCAGTGCGAAAGTTCGTACTTCACGTTCCACAATTCTTCTCTACATTTTTAAAAATATTGCCCAAACGGCAAGAGAGAGATAAACAGAGAGAGATAATGCAGTTGTTTGAAGCTTTTTGTTATCAGGTCGAAAATGTAAACAAACTCGTGAGTTACTCTAATTGCATACTATGCACGCCATTGTTCATTTTTTTTTAATAAAACATACAAGAGCTCTCTTTGTAGTTTCATATGGTAACTTGGGACACCGTCATTTCATTACAATTACGTATTGGAATTTCTAAGGTTTTTAAGACCTATATAAAACTTAAGTAGACCAACATTCGAAAAATTTGATGTTGCGCAAATTCAAATTATCTTTAATTATTTAAAATTACTCTGAATTAAATGACAGCTAATAAAATATTTGCTGCTGTATTCAATAATGTGAATGTTGAAAAATGAATGAAATCGAAATAAACCTCTTTTCGACACAGTTTTGCACTTTATAAAAACTTTGTTACCGATACAATAGAAAAAATAAATTAACTGAAGCATTAAGGTAGGATAGATATTGTTGATACGAAATAACATGAAGAGTGTTCTATATCCCTAGATTCATAGTGTATAATATCGTAGAAATTTGTCTATATAATGATTAATCAAATAAGATTGGTGGAGGGTATAGCACTAATTTTCGTATTCTGTATACGTATTTCGACAACTAAATTGTCATCATCAGCAGATAATTAATCACAGCGTCGAGAGCCAAACTCTCACACAGTGTTTGCTTCTTGACGGTGTACGAGGGTAGTTTGACAAGTAGTGAGAATGGAAAAGAAAAACGAACTTTTTAAATACAAAACAATCTTTATTTTTCAATATATTCTACAAGAGCAATACATTTATTCCAACGGTGCTCCAATGCCCTTATGCCATCTCTAAAATGCGATTCCGGAAGGTTTGCAAAATACTCATTTCTTTCCACCTAGTGCCGTTTTCAATTTTGGAAAAAGGTGAAAGTCGGAAGCGGCTAGATCCGGCGAATAAGGCGCATGCGGTACTAATTGGAAATGCAACTCGTGGATTTTGGACATCGCAACTGTGCTGGTATGCGAGGCAGCGTTGTCTTGGTGAAACAGAATCTTTTTCTTTGCCATTCCTGGCCGTTTAGCACGAATCTCAACATTTAATTTTTGTAGAAGTTTTGCATAATGTTGTCCGTTTATTGTGGCACCTTTCTGAAGGTAATCAATGAGCAAAATGCCCTTTGAATCCCAAAAATTGATGCCATCACCTTATTTGCCGATAAAGTGGTTTTCGCTTTCTTTGGAGGTGCAGAACCACGTTCTAACCATTGATCCGACTGTTGTTTAGTTTCGGATGTACTGTAGTGTATCCAGGTTTCATCGAAAGTAACAAATCGCCTACAAAAATCAACCGGATTTCGCTTATAAAGGTCCAAACACTCATTGGAAATGCGCAAACGACTGAACTTTTGATCAGTCGTAAGCAATCACGGCACCCATCTTGCCGAAAGCTTGGAAAGGCCCAATTCTTTCATTAAAATTTGGTGTACGCGTTCTGTTGAAATGTTTACCATGTCTGGTATCTCTCTCACTTTGAGTCGTCGATCTTGCGTAATAATATTATGGATTTTTATAATCATTTCTTTAGAAGTCACGATTTTGGGTGCTCCAGAGCGCGCTTCATCAACACAGCTTGTTCTACCACGTTTAAATTCATTTACCCATCTACTTATTGTGGCGGATGATGGAGCAGATTCACCTAATGTTTCCCGTAACTCATCTTTTATTTCGGTAGCTTTCATGCCCTTAACTACGAAGTATTTAATCACCGCACGATACTCTGCTTTTTCCATTTTAACAAAACGACGTGTCCCTTCTTTTTCAATCAGCTGTCAAAAATAAACTAATCAACCGATTTATCTACATATCGGAATGTAAACATATAAATAGCCAACCTAAATTACAGTGCATTTGTTTTACCAATTAGAGCGCCACCTATGCGTCATTCTCACTTTCTCACACAATTTGTGTTTCCGTACGGATTTTGCCGTGATTTCAAGTGTGACACCGTGTTTATTATCTCCTGATGATGACAACTTAGTTGTCGAAATACGTATACAGAATATACGTATATATCAACCATATTTGATTTATTTAATCAACCACAGTCTCCATCAAAATCTACCTATTTCATGATTAATGAAGCGTGACAAATGCATGTGTAATTTGATAATTAATACAATTAAAAAATAGAGTGTTAATTGTTCTAACACCTGCGTACAATTGCTGTTCTATTTATTTGTTACTTATTCAAAAGATAGCGTTTGATGGTCTCGTATTTTTGCAATTTTGAGATAAACTAAGATATATTCAATGATTTAGATAATCATCTCAGAGATTAAGTATCAGTAGCGAATAAAGTTTATGAAGACAAGAAATTCCGATCAATGTTAATATTTATTTCAGTTTAAAATCTCTCATATTCGCTAAGAAAACATGGAAAAGCACCTACTTCTGACTTACAAATTTAAAAATGTAATTTGCTTCCAGAGTATCTTTGAATATGTATTATATGAATTTGTACTAATAATTTCATACCTTTCTACAAACGGCAATTCGATTTAAAAAATTAATGAATTCTTAACTAAAAAAATATCCGATGTTCATTGAGACTTTATGACATCATGATAGAGCAAAATTAGAATATGCTTCCCTAATTTTAATTATCAGATATACGTTGAAAGTATCGAGCATTTTCAGCGATATTTCAAGTATATGGTGTATTTGTGTAACGGTGTATATCCGGAGCGAAGTTCCGGTTATATTTTTATGTTATCATGGTTTGGGATAACATTACACAGAAGGAGAATTATTTTAGGTTAAAATTAAAATATTTATTTTGTTTGGTTTGACTTTCATGTCCTGAAGTTGGATATATGTATATAATCGATAATGTTTTATTGTGAAACACCTAAAATAATTGTTTTACTTAAATTGCCAGTTAATGTGATATTTATTTCAACTCTTTTGACGAGATAGGTGCCAAGGTTTTTTCCGGTATAAAGCAAAGTGTACTTGTTTATTTCTTTTTTGTGCTTTTATTTAGAGTATTGTATGCATTTCTTTATTTTGTTAAATTTCTTGTAATTGGGTTTTATATCCATTAGAAACAAATATTTATTTATTTATACGATTTCTTATAATAATAGTAATAATAATAACCTATTCCTTCACATCCCCCAACAGCTCAACGACAATTATAGGGGCATCGGCAGGCCATGTGTTATTATTACACATACAAAGCATACACCAGAAGATACACTTTTAGACCTTCAGCGAACTGGAAGTTAACTGACATAGTTTGATTTGTGAGATCATTAATAAACATAATAAATACGTGAGTCTCAAGTTAGATCCCTGAGGGTCACCAGATGAATGAAAGTAAGGAAGAGACGAGAAGACAGAAAAAACGCATCGAGATCTATTACTTAAATACAAACTAAAGAAAGAAATCATTGAATCACTGAATCCAAAAGCTTTAAGTTTGAATAGATACTCGGTCTATGTTATCGATTCTGTGTAAACTGTATCCATATGACCTCGAGAATCCAATATCTCAGATATTCATTAATTACTATTCTGCGTGAAAACGTTCTCGATAAAGCATATTAATTATTACTATTACGTTTACATCCTCTAATAAACTGCATTACTGGATTTCAACAGAAATGCAAAATCATTGTTTATGAACTTTTTGCTATGAATGTACATAAATACTATTTCTTTTTATAAAATTGATATACATACGTGTTAATTTGTTACTGTAATATTATTTATTAAACAAATGTGTGTTTAACTTATCGCAATCTTGACGTTGATAATAATATCTTCATTGTTTTTCACAGATACTTGCGTTTTTGAGCAAAGTTCAGTAGAAAGAATTCATTGCCACTCATTTATAATTACACTTATATCTTTTTTATATTATCTGAGGAATTGATAATTAGCACACAAAGATTAGCAAATAAAAATTGGGTTAAGGTATTTCTTTAGTTTACTAAAACAAATTTACTATCGAAGATATATCGTAAATCTACTTAAATTAGTTATTCTTCACCTCAAGGCAATTAGATACTTGAAGGTATTATCTATTTTTCGTCTCCTTATTATTAACTATCGAATTACAAAGAATTTTGGTTGTGCATAATATGCGTTAATTGTCAGTTTTTAATGGAATTATGATAGACTCATTACTGACCCAAATTTTGTTAAAATCCACGTTAGAAATTCAATATTTTTGTACCAGATCTAAAGGATGGTGCTCTGGATTAATGGTTCTAATATTAAAGGAATGAACCGCCCGTAAATGTGAAAATAGCCAAATCATACTCTTAAAGGTTAATAAAATTTTGTCATCATTAATATTCACGCGACTGAAGTCATATAGGAAAAATAAAAAATGGTTTCTCACAAGGAAAATCGGCCATAAATGCAATACACATAGTGATTCAAATAGTGGAAAATGTGTTATGAAATATGATTAAGAAAATTTATGGACCAAAGAAAATTAATGATGAAGACTATAGGTTAATGAATAGATATATATGATGATTATTGAAGACACTGAAAATAAAATCAAAAAACTGAAAAGAAGAAGCTATTATAAAGAAGATAATTGGCTGAAAACTAAATGAGAAGGTACTAAAAGGAAGAGTATGAAAATAGATGGATAAAGACAAAAAATTCAAGATAAGAGGATTCTTAGGAGAATAATAGAAAATTCTAATCTTCACAACAATATACAGAAAAAGAGGAAAATGGAAGGAGTTGACCTACCATGTCCAAAGTCGCTAAAGTTTTCTTTAGATTATTTAGGATGGTTAAAAACCTCACAATATAGCGACTATTAAAATTTGAAACTGAAAAAGAGACATTTATTGTGTATAGATATAAAAATCATAGCAATGACTAATCTAAACAACAGTATATCTGTTGCAGCTATTCATGAAATCTTCAATAAAATTACACTGCATACTCCAAGGAAGTAAGTTAAAGTCTTATCAGTTCTCCTAGTCCTCAGAAATATAAAAAAACCGAAATTTTGCTGTGGTTAATTGAACGAAATTTTGCAAATAAGATATCACCATTCATTTGTTCGTTTATTAGATAATCTTCAGTGAAAACATTTTAAGAATTATAAAGAGCGTCTTGGAGCAGCTAAGAAAACCAAATTTGTGTGTTGTTCACTTAATTTAACACACTTTAACAGTATGCTAAAAATTAAAATAAAAAGCTCATTTTACGAATTAATTGAGCATGCTAAATTTTGGTAATTGGTTCGAACAATTTCTAGATTCCATATATAAATATTAATATTTTCAAATGTTGCACGTTTTTCATTTTATATATTTCAAAAAATAAGCAATAATTTTCACATTTAAGCAGGTTGGTTCTATGTCTAAAATTTTCTGGACCATCACGATACATATTTCCTTCCTTGGTAATGAAAGCTGTCAGATTTGAATTCGATAGATAAACGACTCAATAGCTTCAAGGACTTGTGAAAGTCTAAAACAGAATCAAGTAAATATTGTTATTAAATTGTAATATTGCACAGTATAATGGAAGCAGAATAAAGTATTATGTATTCAACTAATAATTTCTAAAATTTCCCCAAAGACAACTCTTTCATTTCGTCGTAATATCCCATTCATCTTAGATTTTGCCTCGTGTTCTTTCTAATAATGGATTATCTGCTTCTATATAAAAAATATCTCTTCCTATAAAGAAATGAATAATTTTTATTCGAATGGAATAATTCTTACTTAGCTGGGTAGAGTTTTAGAAAAATAATGTACAATAAAGATAGAAAATGTATCCGCAATAATATACATAATTATATACATATAGTCAGCTTTTATAAGAGATACTAGCTGTGCTGTGTATGTTAAAGACAACTAATGAGATACCATACTGTTGAGATAAAATGTAAGTCATCAATAAAGTTGTCGGTATTTTACTCTTTTGGTTTTGAAGATTAAATAATTTGAATGATTTCAAGTGATCTACGTATTGTATGTACGTATGAGTGTTGGTAAGTGCTTATTAAGACGTATTACTTTTCAGTAAGTAAAGCGTTTGTTGATGTACTATTTTGGTGTTCGAAGTGATGTGCGTAATAGATACGTACGTACATGTTAAAATAAATTATTCCGTATCTGACACCTTTTCGTTTGAGTATTATTGTGTGTTATTAAGACCTTTACTATTAAGTAAACAAAGTGAGTTCTTAAATAAAAATGTATGGAGGTGATAACTTGGCAGATAGTTTGTAGGTGTGTGAGTGAAATCATTTAATTCACGTGCAACAAGTTGATATATGTATGTATGTACAGAATAATGAGCATTTAAATCGCATTACTAATTATGGCAAATCCAAGTATACTAACACAATTGTGTTTCGTAGTAAAAGGATACATTTGTTTTAAAAATCGAAGAATTTTAATTTGAAGTAGCAGTCTAATTTCGTAAATAAAAGTTCCTGGAATTAAAATAATAGTAAGTAGTGGATCAGAAATTGGTGAATGTATACAAGAAAATACATATTTTTTGGCAAATATAATTTTTCAACGTATGCTTTTTACAATTCATTATATCAGGTTGTTACAAATGTAATGTCCGTTTTTTCCTTCAGTCTGAACTGAATCGCACCTGTGTGAAGACGTGTATGTTTTTGGTGAAAATTATTATTGTATTTGTAGGAAAGGGCATTTATTTTGAAGTGTGTACCTGTTCCATTTTTTGGAAAGATTAATACACCTGTCCTTGTCTCGCCTATGGAAATGCTGTCGGCAAGAGATATTCGGGCAATTTACCTCTTTCAATTTAAAAAGGGATTAAATGCAGCTGCAGCAACGCGAGAAATTAATCAGGCGTTCGGTGAAACCACGTGTAATGAACGCACATTATGGCGATGGTTTAAAAAATTCAGCGAGGGAAATTTTGATTTGGAAAATGAGCCTCGCGGATATGCGCGTAGTAACGTTAATGACGACGAGCAGCGTGTAGAAGTTGAAAGTAATCCGTCGACAACAGTGCGTAGCCTTGCAGAAACATTTCAAGTGTCCATTGCCACCATTAGTCGTCACCTTTCTTCGATTGGCAAAGTGAAGAAACTCGATCGATGGGTGTCGCACCAATTAACGGAAGCCAATAAGCTCCGTCGATTAGAGGTGGCTACCTCTTTGGCTAATCGACAGAAAGTTGAACCGTTTTTTCATCGAGTGGTAACGTGTGACGAAAAGTGGATACTTTATGATAATCGGAGACGGTCAGGACAATGGTTAGATAGACGAGAAGCACCAAGACAGCATCACTTCACCCGCGAAAAATTATGGTGACTGTATGGTGGACCAGTAAGGGTATTATTCACTATTCATTTTTGCAACCTGGTGAAACCATCACGGCAGCGTCCTATTGTGCCGAACTGGAAACTATGCATGGAAAATTGAGCCGCTTGCAGCTCTCACTAGTCAATAGACATTGATCCATACTTCTTCATGATAATGCAAGACCTCATGTTGCACGACAGACAATCCAAAAACTTTCGGAATTTGGTTACGAAATTCTCCCTCACCCACCTTATTCACCTGACCTTTCGCCAACTGATTTTCATTTTTTCCGAAGTTTAGACAATCACTTAAAAAATAGGGACTTCCCTGACCGGGAGTCTGTAATAGCAGTGTTTGAGCAATACGTGAGCCGTCAAAACCTAGATTTCTTTTCAACGGGAATTTTTCAGCTTCCAGGCCGTTGGCAACAAACTATTGATGTAAATGGAGACTATTTTGCAGAATAAATATTTATATTTTTTTAAGTTTAGACTTTTTTTTATTCCCTACAAAATCGGACATTTCATATGTAACAACCTGATATTTAGTCCGCCGACAATTATATCTTTTCATTTCTTCAAAAAAGTAAACTATATTAAACTGCTCGATATATTTTTTTTAGTCACTTAAGATTGATACATAACCCCTTTCCATATTAATTTTCGTATTCTGTGTACGTAATTCGACAACTAAGTTGTCATCATCAGCAGATAATTAAACGGTGCCATACCTGGAAAACTACGCCAAAAAAAACCCGCACGAAGCAAATTCCGTACACGATCGCTTTCGACGGTGCGTGAATGTGGAAACAGTTCGAAATATAGTTTATGGATATGTGCATGTGTGAACACGTGTATAATCTTGATGAAAAAGCACTCGTTTCTTCTTCAAATGGGGGCGTTTGCGTTATGCTGTATCGTGCAGTTAATCTACAAGGCATGCACAGTATTTTTCTGTTGTCGTCTCACCTTTCCGAAGATAACCGATAAAAAGTATCCATAACTTTTCCGATCAAGTGTAGGTCATTACCTTAACAATATTAAAACCATCTTTAAACTTGAGTCGAGATTTTTAGAGCCTTTTTCAGTAAAAGGCAGAAGCATCTGGTGTTTACAGTATTCCTTACTCATGCGGCGGTGTATATATTGGCGAAACAAAACGGTTTGTCGGCATTTGTGTTTTGGAGAATGACCGTTGTATCAAACTGCTGCGCATCACTGATTCTGCACTTGCTGAGCATAGGCTTGAAACCGGACACTAATCAAATTCTACCAAAATCCTGTCCCGAACTAAGCATTGCTATGGCTGAAAAATTGATATCGAATCATCCTAATAACATAAATCGTAATGACGGTTACCCCCTACATATTGCCTGGTAATCCTTTATCTCCTAACAACTCCACCGTAACCGTAACATTTCATTGATCCGTGACAAACAAAACTCCTATATAAACTAACACATCTGCCACTGATTTACACCAGTTTTATTGCAATAATGACAGCACTAGGATCAGTTAAGCACCGAAGATGTCCTATGTAAGTGAAGATGCAACATCGGTTGTAGAAGTACCGAGAACGTGGTTCTTGCTCGGAAGCCGAGATGAAGTGATCATGGGCAAAGACCGCAGAAGTCTACAAACCAGCTTAAATTCATTTTTTTAGTAGAGTCGGTTGGCTGAGATTCAATGTCGTTGTTGAAAATACACTTAAGTCTTTACAAATATTCGGATATGGAAGCATATATTAATAGTTTCCGAATAGTAGACTGGATTTGCCAAATATCATTCTGTATTTATTGCATTAATCCTTCTTCGCAAACAAGTATCTTTTTGAAAAAAAACTTAATGTTTGTGTGTTGCTTTCTTAATTTAAACAATTACTTAAACAATTATTACTTAAAATAATGTATAAACCATATTCGCCGCCTAATTAACTTATTTTTTACAGTATTCGATGCATCTCCGAAGATTCCCTACGGACTACTTACCGGAAATCTACTTGAAGCCGGAAATTATGACCAATGCTTAACTGTTAAATATAATGGCGCAGATGAACAAATTTTAGGAAAATTTTGTTTATATGCTTATGTTGTAGCACTTCCTGTATACATTGTCATAGATGACGAAACAGAAACAAGAAATCAGGTAAGATATGTTTTAAAAAATCGGTAAGCGAAAATCGAAGAAGTGTAAAGAATTAATTAGAATTTAGTATTATTTGAAATACTAAAACCGTTCAGTAAAAAAATTTCGTTTTTCGAATATGAACAATTTCATTAAATACAATATTAAAATTGGCTATAATGTAAGGCTAAAAAGTTACTAAAATATTAAGGTGATATTTATTTAGTTTGTGAGCATTTTAGCTCTCTAATAATATCAAGGAATGGATCAGAATTAATTAATTCATTATTTAATTCAAATACGTTTGTTATAATATATGTATATGCATTTTGTACTTTTATGGTAATCAAATATTGGCTTTTGTAAATTTGACAATTTTTATATGAAACAAGATATTTTTATTATTCCGTAATTTATTACCCATTTCAAAACTTCTTTTTCCATTAACGGTGTTGAAAACACAAATCATTTTTGGTCGTCTGTTATCAAACATTTTAAAATTTAATTATTTTCGTTATGTTTCATAAATAAATCTTCTTCTTCGCTGTTGTTTCTTGTGCCCTTTAGGGCATTAGATTTTGTCCTATTGATTCAGATTATTAAACGAATGCATGAATTTTGAACACATTGAACTCTATGCAATATATACTGAGTTAAGGAAAGACTGTAGATTAATGAACAATAATTCGTTGCTTTATTTTTTTTTTCTGGACGTCTGGGGTGGTAGCGCGTCTTTGACACTGTTGCCAAGTGAAGCAACAGTGTCAGATAAACGACTCCTGTTCAGAAGTCCAGAAAAATTATTTATTTACATTTATTATGTTTCGATTCAGATATGAATTGGTATTGGCATTATTTCATTGTTATATACTTTTAATATTTTGTAGTTCCGCAATACTGATCTGGTCAACATCAATTTCACGTCAAGGTCTGGATTGCCTCTAAGACCAGAAGAAGATATTCGGCTATTATATCTATCAATATGCATTCCGAACGCATGTAATCCAGCTGAAGTTTTAGAGAGCCTTTATCTTAGTGGTTTTGATTTGCCTATATTTGCAAACGAAGATTCTGACTGTCACACAGCAGATGACTTAGGCAATCTTACTGGTGGTGATATAGCCTTTCTGTAAGTATTTGTTACCATTTGTTTTATTATATAATGAAATATTTATAGTAAGTTATAAATAGTTCAATACTACTTAGTTGTTTGTCGCCATATTGGGATGTAAGATTCGAGAAATTACGTAGAATATTACACAGACAATATTTATCAATCTGAACATGGTAAGAAAATTTTAAATTTTTAGATTTTTTAAAATTTCTTAGGATCTTACGTTTTTTACTTAACTTAATAGATTTATTAGTACATTACCAATTGAACTACATATACATACATATGTATATATACAGAGATGTTGGTTAAATATTAGTTTTAGTTTGTTTCCATCTCAAGTAACGGTCACAAATTGCCAATAGTAAGGGTCAAGGTTCCACTTGCTTTGATATTTTCTACCGTCAGTTGTGTTATGCTCTGTTCAATAGTAACAAAATTTTAAATTATTTTTAATAGATTTTTTTAATATATCGCGTATTCCGGTTGCTATCACTTTATTGGCTCAAGCAAATCATCGATGTCTATTTATACAGTTTGTAATTGATGTAAAATTAAAAACTGTTACTGCAATTTTTCTTTTCATGTTCAGATTTGCAATTTATTTTGTACTTAAACTTGTTACTTAAATTTAACAATTGTCTTCTCTATTTTGACTCTGATGAAGCACACAATTTAGATGCAATTTCCTGTTATTCTTGTTGTATTCTTGTGTTATCATCGAGGAGAACATTTTTGATATTAATGAGTGCAGGGCTTCTCTTCATCAGATTTTCCTTAACACATTGCTTTTAATGGACATATAAATCTGCATTAAATATTTCATTGAGGTTTAACCGCTCGAAATAAATTGTACTACGATGATCCTATAAAGCATATAATATCTTGTTTTTGTAAAATTTAGAATTTGGTGACGATTGCGAATACTTATTCTTGTTAATCTACTGCATTTTGAGTTGAACATTGTCGTGCGTAACCGCTGTTGTCATTAACTGTTAAGTTTAAAAAGAAGTTAATTTCTTTGTCAAAAAAGAGTACTTGTGCAATGGACAAACGATGCGCCATCTTTTTTTCATTAAGAGCATATGAAACTGCAATACCTAGCCTATTGATATTGTATAATATTGTATAATACGAACCGTGAAATGTTTAGCTTCTATGATAATTTGTACTTTGATGTAGGTTGTATTACCTCCTCCTTTGAATTAAACGATGAAAAATTGAACGAAAATGTGTTTATGAATATATAAAGGTTTATTCAATGTTAATGTAAGGAGTTAATAATTAATAGTTGTGTACAATGAGCGTCAAAAGTCCAGGACGCGTGCCAAGCTGAAAGAAAGATTATTAGTGGAATAAAACGACCTTTAAATTTTATTCACAAGTTAACAAGTTCAATAGTTAACAAGAACCAGAGCAACAAATAAAATAGGATGAACGTAATAGCAAAGCTGCAATAAAATATAAGTCTGGATGTACGAGGGCTGCTAATAAAGTATAAAATAACAGGTTAGATTAAAACGGGCACCGGGCGGTGCATATATGTATGTACTTGCTTGTTTGTGTATGTGTATATATCCTGGATCAGGAAAGGTGTATTTATATTCCGCGGTCGCGGAAATTAAACACGAGGTCACAAGAAGCGCGAATAAAGGTTCGCGGCACAAACACGTGTAGTCTCACTGACGACAGAAAAGCGAAGAAGGTGGTTCTCCTACGGTTATGGCTTTATAAGGAACCCTTAGGTTGAGGGGCTATGTGTGCGTGTCATGTTTGAATTAACCAATAGCAAACAGGGACAGGCACGCTACCACTTGGGCGGGAAACGAATTAGCTACATTAAAATTGATTTTAATTTCAATATAAGCATTAAGCAAATTATCTACACAGAATAGTAGACGTGTATTCTGTGTAAAAGAAATACCAAATTGGGATTGGTATTTGAATCGCGAATTGCATTTAGAAATCAATATAACTAAATTGATATCGAATTCAGTGTTCATTTACCAACAACCTTGACCATTGTACGTGACTAACACAAAAGGGACTATCTGAATATATATACGAGGACCGAAATTATAATAATTTAGGAATTCAAGATCGATATAAAAAATTATTATATATAGAGAGTAAATTAATTTTGACTTTATAAGGTTAATATATGTACATATAGAACGAAATTCGGTAAATTAATTTTGACTTTATAAGGTTAATTATGACTAGAGTGCGGAAATTCAGATGACATTCCATTAGGCGTACGCAGGGAACGTAGAATGAGATGTATGTATGTAATGTAGTGTGCGTCTGTATTTGGATGTGTTCGCTTGTATTACGAGGTTTTATACGTTCTATAGAATTATGCTGTGGTTACGTAGGTCGAAAAACGACCATTACCTGACACAGTAAATTAATTTATTTGTGAATACCCGGATTTAATGTAGGATGGCGCAAAAGTCAAATGTTTAGATTGCGTTAACCACTCATATGCTGGATGAAATGTAAATCTAAAAAACACGTGGATAGTAGACATAAAAAAATCTGAATGAACAATTTCTATTCGATTTATGTTGCAACCTATTATTTCGTTTATTAGATAACGAGTTACTTTAATCGTTTTGGAATAAATACGGGAACTGTAAATTACTTATATCATTATTTTTTCATTTTGGCATCAGGATTGGAACCGCGTCTTCGCTACTGGTGTTGTCGCCATTTCGTCTTCATTTGCATGAATGTAAGTGTGTTATGGATAGGTCTATATAAGGGTATTGGTCACGAATCAATGAAAATTTTGTACTATCTGCTCACAAATGTGTTAAAAATAGTATTAAATCGGAATCGGAAAACTTCTGGTTATGTGTGGATGAATCGACAGATTCTAAAAAAAAAGCATTTGTTAATGTCATAATTCGTATAACGGAAACGTTTAAATTGTCATCTTCGATCTTACTAGCTTCCAAAAGAGTAGAAGAATGTACTGCTGAAGTCACTTCAAAAGTTTTGTTAAACGCACTGGAAAAATTTGAACTTTTGAGAGACCAACAATGTTTATGCCTGATGGTACCGCAACTACGCGTTCTATATGTCGGTCTCTTAAAAAAGACTGTAGTAACTTCTTATGTGTGTACATGGAAATTCCGTGTTGCATCAGCGCTGCTATATAGAGGGAAATAGTTTGATAGCGCACACACAGGCAGTGTTTTTCAAATTCCCTAAACTTATCTGAGAATTCCACAGGTAATGTTCCGAACATTATTAAACCTTCATAACCGATTTTTACACGTTGGGGAACATGGTTAAAGGCAGTATTATTTTCTTCATTTCCAAAAAATTAAGTCTGTAGTTTTACAATTTGATCCTAAAGAAGCAACGACGACCCTGTATAAATAAATAGAAAAGAGTAAAAAGAGAAGCAGAGTAAAACTACTAGCAAGCTGTTTCTCTTTTTACTCTTTTCTATTTATTGCCTACCCAGATAATCTTTTCCGGTGTCTAAACCATCTTTATTATCATTTTTTATTTGTTCAAATACTGCTTGCGCTCATATATGATTTTTTATACGTTCATTTCTGATCTTATCTGATCAGGTGCTATATCGGTGTTATAGTTTGGGTGCACTTCCAATTCTCTATTAATTGCTTAATAATTAACGGCAATCTTTTAATATTATATTGCAAAATTTTTTTTATGTTTCAGAGTATTTCTTGGCGTAGTTATTTTTCTGGTGGTAATTAGTTCGGTTTATGATGCACTTAATAGCGGAAAAGGTATGTGGAAAAAATTAATTATTTTGTTTCGATTATGTTATTAATTAAAACAGACGATATTAACTGAGAATCTTATTGGCGGTAAACAAATGAAATGTGCTGGAGAAAGAAAACAAATGAATTCTTTCACACAAATGAATTCTTTCACTTAAAACTAATAGTGACAAAATATTTAAGGCAATAATACTTAAGGGTAATATGGGGTGAATAAGAACAAATTTCTTAAATTTGGTTTTTCAATTACAAAAGTTTCATGTTATAGACCCATTAAGACATCTAGCGAAACGTTCGAAAGTTTAATTTAATTATTAAAATTATGAATTCTATGATTTAGTATTTGATTAGTATAACTGTGATTAAATGATATTCGTAATGCAAGAATTCTTGATGTTAAGGACATTTAATAAAGTATTAAGTAAGTATTAAAGCAGTAATTTTTATTAATAGAATATTATTTGCTACGCTTTAAAAGTTCAAAACAGGGGAGGGAAAAAAAGTATAAATTTATAAGCTGTCAAAGAAAAAGGAACCAACAAAGAGATGGTCGTGTCGGTTACACAGTAAATGGACATTAATATAAAGCACGCCACGTCCTTTTAAAGAAAAGCAATTCCCTGTATGTAAATAGATGGAGGTAGGTAACAAGAAAGTTCATACTCCTCCTAGTAATCTAACACTTTGTGTATGGTAAAACTCGTTGACAGAACAACATAAAAAAGACTAGATATATGTAAGTTTGTTTTTAATTAATTAAGAAAAAAAATTAAACACATAAGAACGGTTAAATTCTAAGAATTCCAGCATTTACGAAAATATAAGTTAATTCGGTAAATAGGTAACTAAGCTAGACTCTAGGTCAAGTTAAGATTTGAAGTTTACTGAAATATTTGACTTCAAGAAAAACAAAGAATTAACAATATTTACGTAGTCTTTCCGGAACTGGGCCTAGTTTCGTTTACATCAACTGTATTTACATATAATAAGACAACCTTCTAAGAATTATGTGAAACGCTAGGTTATTAATTTTAATTACGTTTCGTACCAAAAAAAGAAAAGAAATAAAAGCGCAAAAGTATAATTTTAATTAACTTCAAATATTCTAAGCATATTAGAAAATCTTAACTAAATGCTAAAATTAATTAGCGAGTTTAAGACCGAAAATTTGTGTGAATTTAATTCTATGCAATTTCCTGACTATCAAATAAATTAACAAGTACAGGAATCGTAATTTCATGAAAATTGAATTCTAAATGTATATAACTGTGGTGGAGATTTTACTGTTCTTTTTTCCTTCCTAACTTGGGAATGAACTCCGCTATCGTACTAACACCTTGTGCAAATTACGGGTTACGTAAGTACCTCCAAGGAAGTCAAATTAAGGAAAACACTACGACGAATTGGTATTATAAACCAAAATTGTGACCAAATTTAACAACAAAAGATGGAATTAGCAAGCGAGGAACACGTGACCATAATGGTGAAAACAAAAGAAACTCACCTTTGAGTGGTACAAATATCAAGTCTTCCGAATTGCCAATAATTCGCTTTTGCGGTAGTTTATGCAGATACCACCAAAGGCGAAATTTTCCATTATACTCAAAGTACTAAATATTCAAGATAACAGAATGGTTACTGATCCAAGTCAATCTGATACACGTAGAAGAAGATTAATATCAAAAGACCTTCTAACACTTAACAGTCGTGTCATTCATAAGTCATAACTGTGCGGCAAGAGGTACAAAAACAAACACGAAGAAATGATACATTTAATATCGAATACACCAACGCTCAAACTAATGGAACAAACAAATGAAAAGAAATTTTGGAAAAATTAATAAGAAAAGAATCGAATTAATGATCCAGATAATCTTAATCCATACAGAAAAATAGTGTCATGCAGACTTTCATTAAAGTTCAGAAGAATATAACAAAATGTAAATGAAGAGTAAGCAAAAGATAATATACTACAAATTTTGATAGAAGCGTCTCAAACTCTTTAAAATTTCATGTATTGTATGGTATATATTCCATGGTATGTTATAATGTGGAGTCTCACAAATAGTGAGTAATTTGTAAATTATGTATACATACATGTGTAACTAGATTTAACGATTACAATAATTTAATTAATTAGATTGAAAGTCCGTATGCTTCTAGAGGAACGTCTGTAATAATTTCTGCCCAAATATTAAAAAAGCATGTTGACAATAACTTTACAATATATTGTTTTATATGAACCAAGTAATTACTATTGAATGTTTTAATAATTAGTATCCAATTCATGAACGAGATAAGAGATTAACAACAAACACTTTATTAAACAATATGAAAAGAAATTTAAAAAATTTTGTTATTTTAATGACGTACAAAACTTTTCACTAAAAATATGTAATATAAACAACATATCTAATCGTCTTTTCTTTTAGGGCGAATAAATCCTCTGTATGTGGCGTTTTCGATAGTACGGAATTTTAAAAAATTATCAGCACATTCCAGTGATCCAAATAGAATTGCTTGTTTGGACGGATTAAGAGTGTTTAGTATATTATGGGTCATTCTCGGCCACAGATTTTCCATTTCCACTATTTTGCCATTTGTCAATGGAGATTATCCTGATACGGTATTTATTAAAACCTAATTCGCAACTATAACTAATTAGAATTACGTTTGTGGTTGCGTACACTTTTTGAAATATTAATGAATATTTTTATTTTTGTTTTAGTGGAAATTGAATACTTACACTCAATATGCTCAAGGTGCTGCATCTGCTGTCGACACTTTTATGTTTTTAACGGGTCTCTTAATGGCAATGTCATTTATAAAGTCACAGAGCAAGCCCAACGCGAGATTTAATATTATACTTTATTATGTTCATCGATACATAAGGTTAGATATTAGCAAAATAGTTTCTTTAGTAAGGCTCGAGTGAGAAAGTAAACTAAATTAGAAAACGAGAATGTAAGTTATACTCTTTTGGTATTTGGTTTACTTTTCAATCACTTTGCTGATATTGATAGTGCTGTGACTATTCATAATGTAATGTTCTATTCAAAGGTTAACCCCCGCTCTTGCGGTAGTGTATTTTTTGCACGTAACCGTGTTTGTGCATCTAGGAAGTGGTCCTTACTGGAACTATCTCGCCGAAAGAACAAAACAGAATTGTCTTGATAGATGGGCATCATTTTTCTTTTATTACCAAAATTATTTAGATCATAACGACATGGTAAGTAATTTTGTTAAAAAAAATTAATGCGAATTATCAATCCTACTTAGTTCTGTATAGATTATCGACTAAATTCTTCATAAGAACTTAGATAGAAATATTGATTATATACGAAGACCTGCATTTCTACATCGTTGGAAAAACTTCCCACATTCAAGTATTTTTAGAAAGTCATGGTGTAAAATCTAGACTAAAGAAGTCACGATCAAACTATTTAGTGCAGTTTACAATAGTAGTGTGGAATCGAAAAGCTTTTTCAGACTTGGTAAAAACGCGATAGTATAAACAAATGTAAATACCAAAAGAAACGTATGCAGTACTTAATATTTGTGGCCAAACTAGAAAATCGGGAAACATAACACCCAAAAGAGGGTTGTTGAAATCTTTCCTGTGAACGAGTGGATTTATCTAGTTTGATGTGCGCCCCTGAGCTTGGTATATTTTTCCAATCTTCACGTGTATCACGTGCATTCTTGAACCTTAGAAAGTATATCGTCAAATTGTTTATATAATACGTGTATACTAAGTAAGCTGCAATTTAACAATGAAATAAATATACTGTCCAATGGATATATACATTTTCTCTTCAGTCCTCGTAGTAACAAAAAAATTATTGTATTATATCATTTTATTCGTGAAAGTCGGGTTTTTTTTTGCCTGGACCTTGTACATAATGTAATTAAATTATTTATGTAAAACACGAAATATTGAATTGTTTGAAGAAGAATTAGTTCTTTCATGCTTGCAGCTACTTTTAATATTTTAGTACGTTTACTTTTCTTATAATTTTGTAAAACATTATTGTATCAATTCATGTAAAAGTTTCCTAAATTCAATAATAATTTACGTTATATTTTTCATTATAAAGCTAGTATTAAACGTGAGGTAGAATGAGCGAAAAATATTCGAAGCTAACAGATTGATTAACGAGCCGCACTAGGTTGAGCCTAAATAATTGTTCAAAGAAATTTGCGGAAATTTTGAGCATAAAACAATCGGAAGCTTTTAGATCTCACTGCCATAGAAAGCACGATTATTACCAAATGATTATGTTCGTGGTTTATTAACATGCTGAATGAGCGTTGTATATAATTCTTGAAATATTCAAGGTGTATAAGTTCATTACTACTGTTAAATAGCCAGTTACTCAAATATCGAATGCTTTGTAGATATACAGTATGTGAGCGGCTTCCGTGGTTACTCAGCTATTAAAGTAAAAGTGCAATCGTCTTGAGTTTGATTGAAAATGTATTTGTATAACAAAATATATTATACATTAGAGCGCAACAACCGATAATATTTTTCATTCAACCTACTGAACGAAATCAAAAAAAATTGTTCAAAAAAACTTATTAATATGCTAATATATTATAGATTCTGGTAAGACATAAATCATTTAGACTTCACAGGTAGCATGAAGTTGTTAAGAACTTTTCTATCTACTTATGTAGCAAATGCATCCCCCCTCACTATTCACGAATATACACTTATATGTATGTATATTTTAAAACATTAGTATCGAAAATGCACCTGAAATTTAGTTTTTTAGCGTGTAGAATATAACATTTAATTGAACTGAAATAAACTAATTTTTAGTGTCTATTACATACTTGGTACCTATCAATGGATATGCAAATTTTTATAATATCACCATTCATTCTGATGCCTTTAGCTAAAGCTAAAACTGTTATGACGAGGTACGGAATGCCGTTCCTAATCTTTCTTTCTATAGCGTGTCCGTTTATCATCACTTACATTTACAAAACGGAAATGTACGTATGATAAGAGGTTTTAAGATATGTCCCATATAATTAGACTGCTTATTTCACAGATTTTCAGATGATTATTATTGGTACTATTATTATCCTACACACACGAGATTGTCGTCTTGGTTGATTGGAGTTTACGCTGGGGCTATAATATATAAATACAAAGACGCCAAATTGATCATTCATCCTGTAAGTATTTTTATAGTGATCTAGTTTATACATTTACTTTGAAGTACTCATACAAATTGTGGGATTATTTAAAGCAAACAAAACTATTTTTTCTCTTTAAGTATTATATTAAAAACTCTTGTCCTCGTTTTTTGGGAACGATGTACCATCACCAATGATTGTTTGCGAGTAATGTGTTCAACTTAACCCTTACAAGATTCTGTTTGATTCTGATGCTTGTCGAATAATGCTAGCGAAAGTTCAAAGAATCAATGGCGATTAGTTAAATGCATTATTCCATATCGTAATAGGCGATAAAAGCTGAATTTATTCTTACTAGTCAAAAAGTAAGACATTTGATGAAATGGGTGTGCCTGAAAAAGACGATTCGAGATGTGTGAGATCTTACATAACCCTACTGTATTTTCAATGTATCCCGCATTTGTTGATTATATTAGTAGTTGCTAGAATTTTTAGTGGGTGAAGTGGAAACTTTGGAGCAAGTTTTGGAGCGTGTATGAGGTTGTATCCAAATGTTCCCGAAACTTGAATTGCGCGCAAGAATACACCCAGTTATAGTCAAAGGTCGCTGCGTTCACTCTTTGCGAGTCGGTATGCTAAGCGGCGTCATTATAAGTAAAAATATTCAATGTCGGTGAACAGTTTTTCATTGTTGTGTTTGCTTGTCCTTGCGGAAAAGAGGATATATGTATCAAGTTCTGTTTCAAACTCAGTAAGACTGATGCAGAAACACGTAAACAGTTAAAGGAAGCATTTGGTGACGACGCTTTGGGTTATTAAACACAAACTAAGAATTAGTTTAAATATTTCAAAAATTACTGAACAGATGAACGTTCTGGACGACTATCAACGAGTTTCAAAATACAGCTGTAGAGTTCTCATAGGTGCGAAAAGTTGGGTTTGCGGATATAACACCAAAACCAGCAATCCTCCGAAATCGTCCATGTTCACTTCGACGACAAAAGCTCGTCAAGTAAAAAAGCAACATCAAACCCTTACTGATCTGGTTTTCAATATTGATGGGATTATCTGCAGGATTCGTCTTTAAAGATCAGATGTTCATTGCAGGATTCTATCTTTATGATTTAAGACGGCTAAGGTAGGATATGAGAAGGAAACGTCCAGCGAAAGTGCGCAGGAACGACAGAGTTCACCATGATGATAACGCGAGCCTACATATCACTTTTATCATATAGTAGTTTTCAACAAAACACAATTTACTCTATCGATTTGACTCCAGTGTCTTTTTCCTCTTTCCAAAGGTGAAAGTCGAGTTAAAGGCTCGAAGATCGACCATAGAGGAGATTGCAGTTGAATCGCAGACGGTGTTGAATACATTAACAATTCAAGACTTATAAAATGCATTCCTTTCGTAGCAGAGGGGACTAATGTGCAGGTGACGGTGGTGAACGAAATTCTGCTGTTTCGTTGCTACATTTTGGATATTTTGTGTACCAAATTGTAGATATTCTGCAACGACTTTTTTATAATATCAGTTTCTCATTATATGATGTGTGACTATTGACAAAATTGGATTGATCGTTCTGCAGACGAACTGTGTGCATGTCAAAGTCAAACGGTATACGACGGTATCATGTGACATTCTCCCTCTCTATATCTATCATCGTCAAGGATGTGTATTGCTCAGTTAGGCCATGGCTTTTATTCGAAATGGACCTTGTAACTGTACTCTAGGAAAAATGTTAATTATGTATTGAGTACCTGAAGGCCCTTCGTGAACGTGTAAGAAGACAACAACCTGAATAATGGAAAAATAAGTCATGGTTTTTTCATTGGTCCTGTCCATACCACACTGTCTCTCAAGAAAATTTTGGCTAAGTGTTAGAGTATCCACCTTATTCGCCGGATCTCGACCTATGTGAGTTTCCTTCTGGAAGGCAATGTTAGCATTATAAAATAAAACCAATAAAAGATTTTATAGTACAAATCCATTTAGAAAATTTCACGACAGCGATAAATACATAATCTATAATATTTATTCAGCGTTTCTCTAAAGTTCTTCAAATGTCGCTGTTTACTAAGGTTTGGAGTCTATCTAGAGACCTACTTTTAACTTTCTGAACCATTTTCTTACATTTGCTCCTTTGACACTTGCTTCCTACATAGTCTTTTTGATTTTTTTAACAGGGAGAATAAGCTTATGCCGCACACTTTGAAGGTATATCGTTCTAAAAACTAAACGCGCAACGAAAATAAATTTAACGTTGATTGAAAATTAAAAGATTTCACAAAGATTAATAGATATATCTATTTTTTTTGTTATAAAAAATGCAAAATTAATGTTTTTCTAAAAGAATAAGTAACACAATCTAGTTCACTTTTCGTTGTATTATATTTACGATTATAAAGTTCTCAAAAACAATTTTATGGAAATAAAATATGTATTAACGATAAATGAAGAAATGAGAAAACCGTGCTTTCATTTCTCGACTAGAAAACAAATCTATTCAATAAATGAAAGTACAGTGAAGAGCACACTATATATCTGTAAATCACAATGAGTAGAACGTCTCTTGCTATGCGAGTAACAACAGTGCATGTATGTACCTACATATTTGTATATGGCTCTTGCCAGTAATATTGTAAGTAGTGAAAAATTACAGTCAACAAAGCATTGAATAGTCGGCGTTGAAGCGATGTAGTGCTCGTCACTGTACTTTCATTTACTGGACAGTTTTCTTTTCGGTTTGTAAAAATGGAGGACAATTTTCTTATTTCTTCGTTTATTGATCTTTGATTCAATAGCGACTAGATAATTTATTTACAATCGACAAAACGAGACTACTTTATGAATTCTGAATGATTGAAGCGTGTAGTACTTAATGTTTTGTTTTCATTAAGTATGCATTACATACGAAATTTTATTTGAAAACAATTGTAATAAATTGAAATGTAAGTGTTACTAATCGAATATATTTTAATATAGTTATTAACTCGATTAGGTGACATGTAATAAAACTATAATATTATTTTTAACATTTTCAGCTTTTAAATGTGTTTATTTGGATTGTCGTGGTTATTGGAATGGTTGCATGCGTCTTCTGTGGAAACTATGTTACCTATAATTATGATAGGCTATCGACTTCTTTGTACTTGGCATTACACAGACCCGGTTGGTGTCTTGGTTTAGCATGGGTTGTTTTCGCTTGTATGAAAGGACGTGGGGGTAAGTAATAAGACTTTTTTGTGAACCTTTTTTTCGAACTAGTTATAAGATCTCACTACGCGTTTGCTAGAACAGTGTTGTTTTAAATATATTTGTAAACGTTCAATCTGATCTATTACTAATATTTTAAAAAGCGAAAATTAGGGTTAAATGGGTAGCTGGAAAAAATAATAATGCACAACGAGTTTAGCCCATCGACATATCTAAGCTATAATTTTGTGTAATCTGGACAAGAAGCTCTAAATTTTCCTGAACCTGAACAGCATACAGTTCGCGATGCAGATAGAAGAACAGAAATAACTCATGTTCCTCGATGTTCTTGTTAAAAAAACAAAGAAATGTTATTTTAAGTCATACAAAGGGTACTAGAAAAGTTTTGCAATATGACGCAATAATGAATTGTAGGAAGCTGCTTGTTGCTGCATGTTGAGACATGTTCATGCTCAGTTATTCATTAGCGGTGAGAGTGCAAAGTGCTTGCGATGGCATCGTGGTCACGAAATAAGATAAGGGCAGTTTTGCTTTATAATTTCGTGCGTGGTTGAAACATAGACCAGTGCTTCGAAGAAATGACTCTTGCACTAGGTGATGTTTGTCCACAACGCACAACGATATTCAGGTGGTACAGAGAATTCCAAAGGGGAATTTAACTGTGGAGGATGCTGAGAGGCCGGTAAGGCCACGAACGTCAGTTACGCAGGAAAACGTTACTACTGTGAGGAAAATGCTTGGCGAGGACAGGAAAGTGACCTACCATCAGATAGAGGGTACTTCAGGCCTAAATACACCAGCAATTCGTTTGATTCTGCATGATCATCTGCACGTGAAGAAACTTTGTTCTCTCTGGGTGCCGCATCGACTGACTGAAGAGTAGATGACACGACGTGTGACTTGGTGCCGAGAGATGCTAAAAAAGTTTAATAAGGGACAATCTCGATATGTGAACAACATCGTGACAGGTGACAAAGATTTGGTTGTACTATTACGATGTGCTGACCCAAGCTCAAAACATCTTTGATGATGACGACATGACCCGTAGATGTCAGAAAATCTCGATCTGTAAAGAAGAAAATGCCAAAGCTTGCACGGAATATTTGACCACGACAGGATTGAAACTTCTTGATCACCCTCTCTACAGTCCAGATCTTGCTCCCTACGACTTTTGCACTGTTCCCGCATGTGAACATCAAGCTAAAAGGGAGGCGATTTTCCAGTGATGAGGACCTTCTGCGGGCTTGGGACAACGAGTGTTCTTTACTCCCTAGTGAAACTTGGCAGAACTGGTTTAAAGATTGGTTTCGAAGGATTGAGAGGTGTATTGAGTGTGGAGGAAATTACTTTGAAAAAATTAAGAAAGCAAAGCTGTATTGCAAAACTTTCCTAGTACCCTTTGTATATTGACCATGTCTTGATCAATTTACAGATCATAACAATGGACCTTACATATTATACTATATTCTTTATAATATATACAATAATTCTGTATATAAAACACCTATTGTACGTATAACTATGTATTAAAGCTAATTAGGGTGAATAAAATACAAATAAAATTCTAATTTCTGTCAGTTACTAGTTACATTTTGTGAAAAGGCTAAAGCGTAACACCTTCGTCCTTGGTGATCGTGTCTAGACAAACAACAATGAGAATGGAATATCGAATTTCTGCCATCAAGATTTCCGCAAATCTGTTTCTAGTTCAATATACATTACTTATAAGATATGCAGTAGGTATGAGAGAAAAGAATTTCCACACCCGAAAAAAACAGAAGGCATAGAAATAAAAAGGATCTAAGAACTTAAATAAAATCCGTTACAACTATACTTCTGTGTAGGATGTGTTTACTCTAGGTGTCTGCAGAGTATTTGTTATGAGTCGCTCAGTTGTAACGGATTTTATTTAAGTTTTTAGATCTTTTTTGATTTCTACGGCTTCTGTTTCTACTCGGGTGTGTAAATTCTTTTGTTTCACTGGAGGACCAATCTCATGGAGACAATGCCAGAAACATATAAACTACATTTATTCTACGGTGTAGGCACATATATTACTGGCAGCGCTGATTGAAGTCATTTCTATTCAAACACACTCTAGAAAAGGATGAGGCTAAGTTCATCGAAACGTCAAGAAGTTAAAGTTCTATTGGAAACCAGTTCCGAACGCGAATCAACATCCGTAAGAAGCTTATAATATACTTCATCCGCGAAAACATTCGAAACAACTTGTAAATATATTGCCGCTTTCAATATCAGTATAATCCTGACATAATCCGAAAGATATAATAAAATAACGGTCGGCACTAATTACGTTTTTATTGTCGCTTGTCGAGTACTTAGGTTATACATCATTGCTTTTTATCTTACTGATCGTCTACTACACCCAACCATCACGGTATATACGTACTATGTGACAAATGAGACAAATCACCTAGTAAAAGTACATATTTTTAAACCCAATTTTTGTATAAAAATGTGCATCGAGAATAATAAATGAATAAATTTTCTTTGAAATCTTCGTAGCCTTTATGTATATAGAAAATTTAATGAGTTGATACTCCACGTGAACGAATGCATTCTATAGGTGTGAATTAGTGTATTAAATTGACAAGAGTTTAAATACAACCAAATATCGCCAACTAAACGATTTTTAAAGGGGTTGTATCGTTGGAGAACATGAAGTAGTTATATTGCATTTTGTGAAATTGCTAGGCGGATGCAAAAAAATATTGCTAGAGTTATTCGTTATTGAAGGGATTGATCTCAAGAAGGTAGGTAATATCGTAGAAGAACCTTTGGATGACCTAGAAAAACCATCGAACCGAAAGATAGCAGACTAGGATTGCTTGCCCTTAGGGATCGGCATAGTATCTTCGAGTCTGTGATAAACGCTTTTTTGAAGGCGCGTTCCATATATCGCCCTTTTCATTTAGAATGATTTCCTATCGTCCAAGGCTAATACTGTCTATCGCCAGCGTTTTCTTAGATTGGAATGGTGTAATGTATGAGCAAATTGGGATAAAGAGTGCAACAATATCGTGCTTTCAGACAATTCTCGTTTTTGCTTGTGAGCTCATGATGATCGTAGATGAGTCCGACGTCAAAGAAAACAGAGGCAGTTTTTTAATTTTTCCATAGAATATAAGTCTGCACTTTCTAAAGATTGATGGTTTCCGGTGAATTAACATAGGAAGTAGCACTTCGTTATTGTTCCTTAAAAGTAATTTAAATGCTCACAGGTACATTTACGAAGTTCTGAAACCATTCGTTTTTCCATATATTTAAGGGCTATTCCAGCAAGATAATGCCCATTCTCACGTTGCAGCTATTATATTATTATTCCTGCAAGAGGTCAACATCAATAATTTCAATTGACCTGCGTGTCGCCAGACCACTAGTCTATAGAACATGGCTAGAATATTGTCAAAGGGTTAGTTAGTTGCTTCCTAACAGTCCAATGAACTTAGAACTACTACAATATGCTCTACAAGTGAGGAAATGAACTTCTACAGGAGTCCATAAAAGATCTTATTAGAAACCTGCTTGGGCGAATAGGAGAATTTATCCGGTTTCGTGGAGCGGCAATTTATTATTACATTTCCTCTATAAATGGTATGAATTGTTAGTTGACAATTGAATCATTTAATATTCTCAACATTGTAAATATTTGTACAAAATTTGGATTAAAAATGTATACTTTTACTACGTGATTCGTTTTTTTGTCACGTAGTGTAGTATAGTCGTGATATTGAAAACGATCTTTCTTTAAGTAATAGTTTCCTAGTATTTTATATTTAAGATACGATGAGCGTTTAACACAATACATTAGTTAATTGATTAAAGGAGAATTTTTCGTCCTCAGATCACTAACTAATTTCTATAAGAAATGGGAAAAGCACGTTTTAGACTTGCAGAGTGTGCAATATTAGAAATTATTTTTGGGCGTATCGACAACTACATTTTTCGAAAGTAAGAATTTAACACTAAGAGGAGTTCTGCAAAATTTTACATTAATTGTTTAATGGTTGTAAAGGTACCAAACAATCTATTGGCGAAAACGTACAAAATAAATTCTAGTGAACCGTCATTCGGATTATGTGTTTTTAAAACAATTTGTGAGGAATGAATGTTCTCAATATTTAAAATGAAAATTTATATTAAAATATAAAACATTTCACACGGCCGTTTTTCATTCGTCATAATTAATAATTTAATTAAGTACTTCTCAAGATTTAATTTCTCAAAAATTCCCATTTTATAATCATTTTAATACGTAAAACGAGCAGTAAATAGTTTCTGTTTATAACTATAACAAAAACTGTTTAGTGCTTGTTTTACTAAGTTGCTTGTAAATTGGGCTTCTGTATATACATTAATTTGACAACTCGTATTAATAAAGAACGTAAAGTCTAGACCCTCTGTGATTGTATAATACGTGTAGTTGTGAAATTGATGTATTAAAAATATACTCTTTTCTTCAGTTTTTGAGTGTTTTGATAAAGTGTGTAATGTAGCTTTTGTTTACCTGTGCGTATAATTATCAAATACATTGAACTTGATGTAATTTGCTACGGCTTGCTCGCTCAATAAATCAGATATTGGTAATAATAAATCATCCATTTTATCCACAGTTAAGTATTCTATGATACTATAATCCGTAATTATGTTTGATGATTGTCTGACAATTTTTGCAAAAAATATTATTTTTATATTATGATTCATAACTTTCAAATTAACCAGTTTCAAAGTTATCAATCCATCTCGTGATAAAAAAATGACTAGTTCGACTATTATAATCGTATTTAGTTTACATGATTGTGCCTTATTCGATATTTTTACTTATTCGTTCCTAACGAAGCTTTAAATTAAGTTTTAAAATATTCTCATGCTTATGAGGACATTATAGTTGTGGAGTAGGATTTTTCTATATTTTCGACATTTTGTGAATTAAGCCATCATAACCAGAGCGGTCAATTTTTGTCAGCGGGACAGGATAGGATCCAACATATAGCATATAATCGACTGAGCAGAGCGAATATTATCGAATGGCTTTAGATGAGTAATATTTTTCGGTATGTACTTATTATGAACCTGGCATGCTGAAAAATGTGACCGGTCTAATTGTAACAATTTAAAAAGACCCTTATTTTTTTAATAAGATATTACTGGAAAGTAACATGTAGAGTATCAAAAACGTAAAGGCAAGGAATTCTTGTAGCTTTTTAAGCTATTTAACTGTTTGTTGAAAAGGTAATGTCTTCCCTGGCACGGTTAAATATCAATCATCTTATACAATGCTTTGAATATATGGAAGCTGTGATTACAGATTTCGCATAACCTAATATCGGCTTGAAAGACAAATCATTAATAGAGAAAGATAGTTGTGTTACTGCTAATTAGATTGCAGTGATCCTAAGTATTGATGCGAAAGTGATTAATATCATCCTGCACAATGATTCGAGTATATCGAGTAGAACATATCTTTAAAAGGCAGATCATGTTAATTGGTGTAAGATGAACTGGGTAATTTTCCTGAAAAAATCTTTGGTATTACTGGTCATAATGTAACTATGGTTCTCGATTATTATAATAAATTCTGAATAGTGCACTATGTTAAAGTTCTTCGAAAGCTCCAAAATAAACGATCAGAAATATGAACCATATACGTATAATGGATAACTTAGCAAGCGTAGAAACAAACTGAACATGCCGAATGCCAAGATGTACGACTAGTATTTACACTATGGGTATTTTGGCGTGACGTAATACTGAGTTTAGTGTCTCAGATTTATAAAAGTAATCTGTCGGTGTATCTGCAAAACAAAAAGCCATTGATGATACTGGACTACAACCAAAGAAAATTATTTAAACGGTTTTATCAAACAGGGATAGTTTCGAGTTAATCTATCAATGCTATTACATGTATGAATGATGAATCAAGTAAATTTAGCCAAATAATTATAAACTGACGAAGTTCACTAATTACTTGGTCGAAAGATACATCGCAGAAGATTTTACATTTCCTCCTCACATTTGGGCAGCTAAGTTAGCTGATAGTAATAGAACAATATTCTTTTTGCTAGTATTTAATCTTTTTTCATCGTCGCTATATTTTTATATTTATATAAATATTGCGTTATTAACAAGTTAAATTTATATTGAAATTCAAAGTGTCATAAAAAACGAATTTACATTATATTAGTTACAAAATTGACAGCAGAACAGAAATGAAATAAGTAGACTTAATGTGTAAAATACATGTTTGTTTAAGTATATGTTTGTAAATTTGTGTATATATGAACCTAACCCAAACAAATATTTCTTCAAAAATTGTCTTTATTATTTAAATTGATGTTGACATTGATAAAAAGCATTCTCTGTCGAAACGATTGCTTTTCAGGCAAGATTAGAAAAGAAAAAATGCATTAAATTCAGATTATCTACAGAAACGATGCCTGTCCGTAAAAGGTACTGCGTCAACAATTAAATTTGAAACAACGATGTATTTTATTTCAAGTGTATATTATGCATAATTTATCGTCTTCTAATCGAGTCTAAGACATTTCAACATAGTAATTTATTTTTATTTTTTAAATATTTAATTTTTATAGCTGGGACCATTTCAATACGTTAAAATATTTTTTTTGTTCGTTTCAGGAGTATTCAACTACGTTTTATCAGCCGATTTGTTTCAAACAATGGCCAAAATTACATATTCTATGTATTTAGTTCACATAACTTGTCTCATATTAAATGTGTACGCAACTAGATATCCGAATAATTTCACTGATATGGAAACGGTATGTATGAAAGATTTATAAAGAATATTCACCATTAACCCATAAAATATACATATGTAAATGCAGTCGAAAATTATAAATATCCATTTTCCTGAAAAATTTTAAAATGTGATCCAATTAACATAATATAAATATGGTAGTTTATGCCATCACCTTGTTTGCCGATAAAGTGGTTTTCATTTTCTTTGGAGGTGCAGAACCACGTTCTAACCATTGTTTCGACTGTTGCTTAGTTTCGGGTGTACTGTAGTGCATTCAAGTTTCATTGTAAGTAACAAATCGACTACAAAAATTAACCGGATTCCGCTTATAAAGGTCCAAACACTCATTGGAATTGCGCAAACGAGTTAACTTTTGATCAGTCGTAAGCAATCGCGGCACCCATCTTGCCGAAAGCTTGGAAAGGCCCAATTCTTTCGTTAAAATGTGGTGTACGCGTTCTGTTGAAATGTTTACCATGTCTGCTATCTCTCTCACTTTGAGTCGTCGATCTTGCGTAATAATATTATGGATTTTTATAATCATTTCCTTAGAAGTCACAATTTTGGGTGCTCCAGTGCTTCATCAACACAGCTTGTTCTACCACGTTTAAATTCATTTACCCATCTACTTATTGTGGCGGATGATAGAGCAGATTCACCTAACGTTTCCCGTAAGTCATCTTTTATTTCGGTAGCTTTCGTATCCTTAATTACGAAGTATTTAATCACCGCACGATACTCTGCTTTTTCCATTTTAACAAAACGACGTGTTGCTTCTTTTTCAATCAGCTGTCAAAAATAAACTAATCAACCGATTTCTCTAAATATCGGACTGTAGACATGTAAATAAACAACCTAAATTATAGTGCATTTGTTTTACCAATTAGAGCGCCACCTATGTGTCATTCTCACTACTTATCAAACTATCCTCGTATATTTATATTTAATTCTATTTGAATATTCTGAAAACGTTTCTGATTCATGGTCTAAAATATTATATATTTCTTCTAAAAATATTTTTTATATATATGTACGTATGTACATATAAGAAAATCTTTATTTATGTCTTATTATTATTAAATTTGACCACTGAAACTGTCGCGTTATTAGTAATTGCTATAAATGTGTTATATACTTTTTTATAGATCCATTTATTCCTTGGAGACATGCTTACAACTATGACGTTGGCATATATATGGTGCATTTTATTTGAGTCACCCATTGTTGCGGTAGAAAAAGTTATTTTTGGTGGAGGTGGACGAAAGCCAAGTGGTAAACGAGGTGCGTACTATTTTGTATTGAATTTGAATGTTGATAATCGTTTTAAAACTATGTAAATTTTAGAAGAAAAAAAGATATCAGGCGATAACAAATTAGAAATTAAAGTTGAAAACAACATACCTGAAACGAAAACTGGAGTTATACCGGAAATTAAATCTGAAAATAACATTATCACTTCAGTAAATGAAGTAAACGGTATATCTGAAATTAAAGAAGAAAACGTAAAGCTGTGATAAATTATTATAATAAATTATTAATATTTAAGTCTGTATTACCATAAACAATTTTGTACCTCAAATAAAAGTTTCTCTTAAAATAATTTAGTGGGTTTATTTGGAATATGTGTGTATTGTTCTGTTGTTAGTAAAAATGTAAACTCGTCCAAAATATTCTTCTTCAAAATCATCGTATTAAAGAAAACGACAATTAAAATATAAAACTATAGTCTCTAGAAAATGGACTATAATCAAAATAATTTCTATTTGTTTCCATACACTTTTGTTCACGTGAGACATTGATTTATAGTGTCAACCTTTCTAAATAATTTTAAAAAAATTTCATGACATATCGTTTAGAAGAAGTCAAGATATGATGCATTCAGGCAACAGTAACTGTATATCTGGGTCACAAATAATAATAATAATTGCGCTTATTGTGCGAGATAAATAATATTTCAATAACAGGACAAATAAAAAAAATTATAATGTGCCGCAGCTTTCCATAGAAACGAAAATAATACTACAATAACAAAGAAAATAAAAATTAAATTATAACCTTAAACTGTAAAAAAATCATTTCATCATTACCACTCGATTAAAGTAGTGTAGCATTTACTAGCATGTGCACCAACACTGCTTTATTTAAAACATTTGGTATTTGGGAATTACAATGGTAGTGAGCGATCTTGTGAGTTTAAAAGGAAGTGCAAAACGTAGCATTTATTTTATTTTTCAAAAGTTTACATATAAATTTAACACTTTGCATTGCTCTGAGTTCCGTTAAACATTAAAAACTGCGTCGCTCTAATTATGTTGTGCAATCAATATATCTTAGTGGATATAAATTATCTTCTTTAAAATAAGGATATTTTAAAAAACTTTTGTGTAAAGCTTTTTAAAACGGATAGTATACAATGGAAGTGTACTCAGGTTTTCTCTTAGAGAAAACACTTCACAGCTAAAGTGTTGACCAAGCGCTTGCAGATCTTATAAGAAGTCCTAGGGCAACATTTCAGTGTACATTATGTGATTTGAGAATGGAAGGCGTGAATCATAAAATCTCTAATCTACGTTGTTAGCTCTATTATTCACAGCAGTCATAAGTGGATTGAGCTGTTACGAAGACATGATGATTGAACATTTTTCAATATTTAAGGTTATTTTATTGTTAATAAGCCATTTGTTTATAGTGACTAGATTTTTTGCAAGTACGGACATTATACAAGTTGGATATCTCACTTCATACGCTAATATATTACAATTCGGCTTAAAGAATAAATCGTATATGTAAATGTTGATCAATACCGGACCTAAGTTGAGTCCTTAAGAAACATCAGGTGTCCTAATTAATTGTTTCGAACGATAGCTAGAACCCGCCGCAAATACGACGACACAGAAATTTATGTAGATTACGTCTACTTGTGAACGACGATCAAGTACTTTGGAAATACATATATTGAGTTACCTTTCCCAAGTAATGGTTGATCTATCAACAATAAATTCATGTTACTGGATCGTCAATTTATATTTATTTTTGTAGATTTATTGACAAAAAAGACGAACATTTTTGCAAAGTTACTGAGAATGCCAATTGCTGATTATAAATGTTACAAAGATGTCTCGTCATAAAAGCAGATGTAATTCTACTTGCTACTAGATACACTGAAGAGGATAATACCTAGTCTATTTAGGATATTTTACGCCTAAAGGATATTCAGTAGCTTTCAGATCGTCAAAATTAAGTACGGCCTTTAGAAAGTCTATAGACTTTCTAAAGGCCGAAGAGACTCATGGTACGATATCCGAAAAGCCAACGATTTATGACTGAAAATATCAGAAAGGGTTATACATTTTTCATCTTTGAAAAACGTGTCAATATATTGTAGGGTATGCAACCAAGCTTACTACTTTACTGCAGATTTGTATTAACATACACTTAGTTTAAAACTAATAACGGGTTATAGACGTGAAAGTATTTATTTAGTAAAAAAGAAACTGTAATAACCATGGCCTCCTCACATTCTAAAAAATACTGCTCGCTCTCTCTCTCGCCCTCTCTCCCCCTCTCTCTCTCAATTGGACAGTCGGGTAAAAACAAAATACTTTAGCGTGATTGAAGAAATTATTGCGAAACAGGTTAACAGAGCAGTTGCGGCAGCAACTAGAAATTTCATTACTTCATTTCGAAACGGAATTAAAAATCTTAAAATACAAAGCAATCTTTTAACTGATGAAGTCATTAAATTAAAAACATTTTAGCAGGAACTGAAAACTAGCGAGAGCAAACATTCTCACGAGAAAGTTGTAATAAACCGAGGCTCCCAGTCTCCGATTGTTTGAGTACTGAATTTGTAGAGGTAACTAGGAATAAATATAGCTAACTAGGAATAAACATAGCAAACTAGCAATAGGCATCGCAAATTTAGAAATAAAACACTTGCAGGGTCGTCAATTTCTAATATTAAAGCTGTGGTACTTCAATATTTGAGAGATAAAATTAATTAAATAATCTGCGATAAAACGACACCCAAACGTCCTAAAATATATTCCTTTTTCCGAAAAGGTATTCCTTTGCATTGTTTTAATGATTTAAGAAAATCCGAAAATTGACCAGTAGGTTACATATACAAGTAATTAATAATTTGGAATGCCAGAGCACTAAAAAGATGATAATAATATTTTAATTTTAATCGTCGGAATTTACCATTAAAATGTACAATGTCTAAATATAGCATTTCCAGGACTGACTGTAGAACTTAATACCCTTATCAATACCAAAATCATCTTCATTACCGAACATTGGTTGGCGTACATATCAGTCTGTATTTCTGATTTCAAATTAGTGTCATATTGCCATGATAACAGTGTTCATGGTCGTTCGGCATTATATACATCTAAAGATGTGGTGGGTATTTCTAATAGCCTGGTGAATAATTTGGCGACAGAGCTAGTATTTAATGTTATGGGAGTCATATTTATCACAATAACATTAAGTGCATACTAGTGTGTATACAGAATTTCTA
Source organism: Dermolepida albohirtum (assembly GCA_031893035.1). Taxonomy (NCBI): domain Eukaryota; kingdom Metazoa; phylum Arthropoda; class Insecta; order Coleoptera; family Scarabaeidae; genus Dermolepida; species Dermolepida albohirtum. The sequence continues at coordinate 284,928 of JAVIWB010001490.1, read as the reverse complement.
CCAGTGATTTTAAGGACTTTTGTGTTATATTCAATTTGAATGTTTTAAAAAAGGTTCCAGGAATAAAGATTTGCTAAATATCCTGATGTGTTACAACGCCAAGTATATCTTTCGGGAACCAACCAGATAATCTAAAATCATAAACACCTGCTTAGACAATATCGTCTTGTTGGATGCTTTTACCGAGTTCTCATTTACACTTATGAGTGCGGTTGCTGTTTCTACAAGGATATAAGACAATTCAGATAGAAAAGAATTAATGACTTCAAGGCCGATATTAGCGGTGAGAATTGCTCAAACAACTGTCCCCATGGTTAAGAAATATAAAGTAAAATAATGAGAAATATTATAGAATAATGTATAATAATAATTCTACAAAATATTAAGTTCTTCCGGTATTGTTTTTTGTTGCCGGATACTATTGTGAGCTTATTATAATGTTATATCTACGCTACCTATTTTATTCTTGATATATTCATTAGTATTTGTTTAACTTTAAATGGTACTGATAAATGAATATAATGCATACTAGTTGTTTCCTATTTGTCAATAATTACGAAATATTATACAAGCTCTAGGAAACTGCAAGACGGTCGAATACCTATGTGAGCAACTGTATATATGGTTTACTTTTCGTGACATAAAACTTGAATAGACACATCTCTATTGTGAACTAAATTTTCATTCTAATGATTGAAAATTTCCTCTTCTACATAATTTACTTTCTTCATGACTTCTCATATACAAGGTGCACTTAAGTTCTAAGATTGTTTTTCTTTTAAAGATGAGAGTGCTCGTACTCAAAACCTGAATCAGCAGTCATCGATCTACTTTTTAGAACACTGACACTACTACAACTAGGTTATATGGCTATTGTGAACACATTCTCTAATACAAGAGCGGATATGAAAGTATATAACTATTTTTATAAGGACAGAAGTCGAGTGAGTGCAAAGTATGATGACCTCACAATTATTCTTATCAAAGACTTCCAAACATTAGTATGAATAAAGAAGCAAACCACAGTACTGTTTCTTCCAGTCGCTTTCCTGGAGATACTGGAAGATACAACGTTCCCAAAATACCTCAGGTCTCAGACATCATTATGGTGTGCTGTACCAAAGCATACTAACTATTACTTTCTCGGCACTGGGGATAACATAGTGGTTATCATCATTTATATTTTGATTTTATTATTTTGGCTTTAGTACTGAAGAGAAGAAAGGAAATGCTCATCCAATAAGACAACTTGTATAATTGATAGTATTGGTCATTATTATATAAATAATTGATCTTAAATTTTTGTTGTATTTAGGATAAATTCTATTTTGATCAATTTTAGCATTTCAAAATACTTGACGGCGTCTACTAAGGAAACTATTAGGCACAAAACTCACTTAAAATGCTTTATTTTAATCCTTTCTGTATTACTTTACCAGTAATAGACATAACTTGTATAAAAAAGAAATGGGAATAAGCAAAAATAGAATATATATAGTAGAGTTCTATAGAGCTTTATCTCTGATAACATAATGAACACGAGGATTTTAGTTATTATGAGTGATAGTTTTACTTGAATTATATGTATTTGTGGATAATTAAGACATCAATTAAAGTAATCTATAAAGTCTAAAAAGGAGTTATAATAAAAAGAACCATGTCGTTAATATAATTAATTATACCCTTTTTGTCTAAAATGCAATGGTGTTTTCAATATTTTTTGTCTTTTCCTTTTTGGGTTATAACTTTCAAATGTATTATTTATTGTTTTTATTTTGATATAGTATTATATTAGTTGAATTTGATGGAGCCTGTGGTTTATTGACTTGATCAATAAGGTTAATATATAACCCCTTTCCACAATTAACTATTTGTAAATTCTGTATACGTATTTCGACAACCAAGTTGTCATCATCAGCAGATAAAATCAAAGTGGCGAAAAAATTGTACGAAAAATATACTCCGTACGCGATCCGCATCGTTGAAAACCAAGATGTGCACTGTGTCTGTTTCACAAGGTTTTTAAAAATACTTTTACTTAAACTAACATGCACTACGCCGAAAAAGGTTATTATGGTCAAAAATGTGTGTGATTTATGTGTGTTTTATGATATTGTTCCTCTTGTCTTTCAGTAGAAAAAAAGAGGCGTTTGCAGGGGGCCGGCGTCATAAACATTTACCAGATGGCCTGAATTCTTTACTATGTGCATGCTTTCATACGCGTCCAGTTCGCGATAATTGTACACGTTCTTTATCAAATGTAAACAATCCATATTAACACTGTGGTTATTTTCTAATACATGTCTCGCTATACCCGATTTTTCCGGTCGGTTGAATTTTATGTGCGAAAGGTGTTCTTTATACCTGGTTTCGATCGATCTTTTGGTTTGGCCGATGTATTGTTTATTGCACTCTAAACATTCAATCCGGTAGATTCCCGATTTTTTATTCTCTTCAATTTTGTCTTTTGCATTTCCTAACAGCAATTTAAGGGTATTATTAGGGCGGGAACACACCTTAAACCCGTGATCTTTAAAAATACTATTCAGATTTTTTGTCACACGATGGAAAGGTAAACAAACAAAATACTTTTCCCGATTGCTCTGTGGTGAAAGACATGTGGTGTCACGGACTGTTTTTCTTAAGAAAAACAGTCCGTGACACCACATTACTACACTATTCAGATTTTTTGTCACACGATGGAAAGGTAAACAAACAAAATACTTTTCCCGATTGCTCTGTGGTGAAAGACTCCGTGACACCACATGTCTTTCACCACAGAGCAATCGGGAAAAGTATTTTGTTTGTTTACCTTTCCATCGTGTGACAAAAAATCTGAATAGTATTTTTAAAGATCACGGGTTTAAGGTGTGTTCCCGCCCTAATAATACCCTTAAATTGCTGTTAGGAAATGCAAAAGACAAAATTGAAGAGAATAAAAAATCGGGAATCTACCGGATTGAATGTTTAGAGTGCAATAAACAATACATCGGCCAAACCAAAAGATCGATCGAAACCAGGTATAAAGAACACCTTTCGCACATAAAATTCAACCGACCGGAAAAATCGGGTATAGCGAGACATGTATTAGAAAATAACCACAGTGTTAATATGGATTGTTTACATTTGATAAAGAACGTGTACAATTATCGCGAACTGGACGCGTATGAAAGCATGCACATAGTAAAGAATTCAGGCCATCTGGTAAATGTTTATGACGCCGGCCCCCTGCAAACGCCTCTTTTTTCTCTACTGAAAGACAAGAGGAACAATATCATAAAACACACATAAATCACACACATTTTTGACCATAATAACCTTTTTCGGCGTAGTGCATGTTAGTTTAAGTAAAAGTATTTTTAAAAACCTTGTGAAACAGACACAGTGCACATCTTGGTTTTCAACGATGCGGATCGCGTACGGAGTATATTTTTCGTACAATTTTTTCGCCGTGTTTTACCAGGTGCGACACTTTGATTTTATCTGCTGATGATGACAACTTGGTTGTCGAAATACGTATACAGAATTTACAAATAGTTAATTGTGGAAAGGGGTTATATATTAACCTTATTGATCAAATAGTATTATATATTTAGAAAGTTTTACATAGGAAATGCGAAAACACAATTTTTTTATAAATTATGCTAGACTATTATAAACACTAAAACATTATTCTTCAAATAAAAACCCCTTTACCCTATCTGCTTCTGGGTTTCCGGGCTGGAACCGCGTCACTAGTATATCTGCCGACGTTTCGTACCCATTTGTATGGGACATCTTCAGGGGTACGAAACGTCGGCAGATATATACTAGTGACGCGGTTCCAGCCCGGAAACCCAGAAGCAGATAGCATGGACCACGACCGCGGAAGTCTACGTACCAAATTACCCCTTTACCCTCTTTACTACTCATTAGTCCATTTTTATTTGCTCCGATCTTTTTATCTCATTCTTTTTCTTTATTTTTATCCAATCTCTTTCCCCTCTTATTTGCTAGTTCGCCTATTTTTCATTCTTTTTCTCAGTCTTTATTTCCTCCTCTTATTAACATTTTTGACTTTTGATTATTCTACTTGACTGTTATATATTGCAATTTATTCTTTGTGTGTCCAGACAAATTTAACTGGCTTCTCTTGATCTTTATGGTAATTGCTTTTTGATTTGTCACATTTCGTATTTCCTCATTCTTTTCTCTGTCACATTGTTTCCCCAATGCCCCTCTAAAAAATTTCGTTTCTGCAGCGATGACCTTCCCTTTGTGCTTTTTTTGTTTCCTGGTAACATCCAGGATTTGCTTGTGTGTGTCATAATAGGTTATGCTATCGTGTATTACAAACCCTGAATTTTGGTCGTGTTATCTTTCTTCTTTTTTCCAAACATCATATTTTAGTTAAGGCATAGTGTAAATATTGATCGCTTTTCTCGTGCGGTTTGTTAGCTTCAATTCTATTTTTCCATCCTTTGATATGTTTCCTCGATATTCGTAAGCTCTGTTGTAGCTTTACTCTATTCATGCAAATTAGTTAACTCATATTCTCAAGCTCTTCTGCCCATATTTTTACTAAATAGTTTTTATGTATATTGGCTATCAAAATTATGCCATCAGTATATAATCAATTGTCAAATCTTACCATATCCTTAGTCTAAAATATTGTAATATGCACGGAATATAGGAAACAAAATTATAATGAGACCCATTACATGATGATATAAAAAATAATTGCCGCATCGTTGGACAGGATGATGTGATTCAATAGCTTGGCCACCTCAATAATACGACTTATCTTTAAAAGATTTACTTCTTTGGGGTTATTTTAAATCTAAATTTTATAACAAAATTCAAATAAACAAAATATAGAAAAACTAAGAAACCGTAAGCCCTCACCTGTAATTTATTAAATCTGACTTAATTATGAAATACCGTTCGAGCGTCTGATAATAGTTCTCCGCACTGTTTCGAATACAAAGTAGGATATTTCCTATACGTATTTTTTTATTAAATAAATAATTTTTTTTGCATGATGTCATTACAATTTAATAATTGGTAGATAGTACTTAATCACTAAGGTTGATATATAACCCCTTTCCACATTCACTTTCGTAATTTTGTATACGCATTTCGACAACTAAGTTGTCATCATCAGCAGATAATTGCAAAGTGTCGCACCTGGTAAACCAAAATATACACTGACAGTGTATAATTTTGGTTCTCAACGGTACAAATCGCGTACGGAGTTTGTTTTCGTACAGGTATTTTTCGTCGTGGTTTACCAGGTGCGACAGTTTGCAATTATCTGTTGATGATGACAACTTAATTGTCGAAATGCGTATACAGAATTACGAAAGTTAATGTGGAAAGGGGTTATATATCAACCTTAGTGATTAAGTTAATCAACCACAGGCTCCATCAAATTCAAAATAGTACTTAACCTAACCAAAATTAACGTATGGTATATTCACATTTATATCATAAATTAAATTTAGGAACGTTCACAATTCACATTTTATAGCAAACAGTTTTTTTATACATTTCGTAACTTCTGAACAACTTTTTTAAAGTGAACTATTTCATTAGACGTGAAAACACAATTCTTAGATTTGCCTTTTTTCTAAATTAAAGCAAGTTTATTAATCGAAGATTGTTTATATTGCCTACGATGTTCTTTTTTTTCATTGTTCATAGCAATTATGTTTAGAAATAAAAAGAAACGTGATGGCCTACTTTGGTTTCACTAAGAAAAACAGCATAAAAGGATGGTTGTAACTCAAAAACCAAATGATAGACAAAACTGAGGGTATTATAAACAAAAAACTGTTAAAATAAAATAAACTACAGACAACAACTAAAATGACAATTTAATTTTTTAATATTATTTCGGGACCGCGAGGAATTCTTTTCAAATATTAGTTTAATTAATTGGTTTTTTGATTGTATACTGATCATAAAACTTATTCCAAATGAAACTATCTTTCATGATAACTAAATTTTCCATGTTTACAATATTATTTGGGATATACCTTATAATCCTAAATGTATAGTACTTAAAGCTAATTCTTCGTTATTCGACGGGTACTCCAATTATGTATCGAAACTACCCTTAAACATTTGAGAACGAAATGAAAGCGGAAAGAATGTCTTCCGTTTTTAATACTTTATCTTAAAATGATATAAATCGGTTACTTTGAAGTAATTTTATGTATAATTTAAATTTGCGCTACTGTATGCTGGTGTGTAATTAGGATACACATATAATTGGAGATGTGTTATACAATATAACACAAAAAAATGCGTAAATATAGTTCATACATACATACAAAGTAAGCTATACAATAATAAAATTATACAAACAATAACGTAAATAAAAGAGATCAAACATTCTCTTTGAGAAAAGAGAACGAACGTTCTTTTACTTATTTTATTAAATTCCCGGTGGAGAATTGAAATTGAAATTTAATTATTAAATTTACAATTCCCTCAGAGGATAATAACATTACATACATTATGGTTTGTACGAATTTATAAACTAGTTTCGTCTTGGAATTTACGAGATTTATTCACTTTCATTTCTATAAAAAGTGTATCTTCTTTGACATGACAGGGCTTTAGAAGTTGAGAATGCGGCACGAAAATATATTGTGATGATGATTCTTGCGGCTCTTCGGTTTCTTCGTTTGCATTTTGTCGCTTGGCTGTTATAAATTTTGTTATATGCTTCGGCTGTAACAAATTAATGAATGCATTATTGTTGTAAGATTGACTAAATAAGTGCTTTATAATAAAAATAATCACAATTTTGTTTCACATTTTCTATTACGAGGGTAGTTTGACAAGTAGTGAGAATGGAAAACAAAAACGAATTTTTTAAATACAAAACAATTTTTATTTTTCAATATATTCTCCTAAAAGGGCAATACATTTATTCCAACGGTGCTCCAATGCCCTTATGCCATCTCTAAAATGCGATTCCTGAAGGCTTGCAAAATACTCATTTACGAAGATGATAAGCTCGTCGTTAGACGAAAATTTTTTTCCACCTAGTGCCGTTTTCAATTTTGGAAAAAGGTGGAAGTCGGAAGGGGCTAGATCCGACGAATAAGGCGCATGCGGTACTAATTGAAAATGCAATTCGAGGATTTTGGACATCGCAACTGTGCTGGTATGCGCAGGACCGATGTCTTGGTGAAACAGAATCTTTTTCTTTGCCATTCCTGGCTGTTTAGCACGAATCTCAACATTTAATTTTCGTAGAAGTTCTGCATAATATTGTCCGTTTATTGTGGACCTTTCTGAAGGTAATCAATGAGCAAAATGCCCTTTGAATCCCAAAAAATTGACGCCATCACCTTGTTTGCCGATAAAGTGGTTTTCGCTTTCTTTTCAGGTGCAGAACCACGTTCTAACCATTGTTTCGACTGTTGTTTAGTTTCGGGTGTACTGTAGTGTATCCAAGTTTCATCGCAAGTAACAAATCGCCTACAAAAATCAATCGGATTCCACTTATAAAGGTCCAAACACTCATTGGAAATGCGCAAACGAGTGCACTTTTGACCAGTCGTAAGCAATCGCGGCACCCATCTTGCCGAAAGCTTGGAAAGGCCCAATTCTTTCGTTAAAATGTGGTGGACGCGTTCTGTTGAAATGTTTACCATGTTTGCTATCTCTCTCACTTTGAGTCGTCGATCTTGCGTAATAATATTATGGATTTTTATAATTATTTCCTTAGAAATCACGATTTTGGGTGCTCCAGAGCACGCTTCACCAACACAACTTGTTCTACCAAGTTTAAATTCCTTTACCCATCTACTTATTGTGGCGGATGATGGAGCAGATTCACCTAATGTTTCCCGTAACTCATCTTTTATTTCAGTAGCTTTCATACCCTTAATTACGAAGTATTTAATCACCGCATGATACTCTGTTTTTGCCATTTTAACAAAACGACCTGTTGCTTCTTTTTCAATCAGCTGTCAAAAATAAACTAATCAACCGATTTATCTAAATATCGGAATGTAAACATATAAATAGGCAATCTAAACTACAGTGCATTTGTTTTATCAATTAGAGGGCCACCTATGTGTCATTCTCACTACTTGTCAAACTATCCTCGTATGTATTTTGTAAGGATTACTGTTTATATTGAGAATAATAATGTATTAAATTTGTATTGAAAAATTCGTAACTTTTATAGAGGAAATTTAAAAATAGTTATCATTCCACGAAAACGAATACATTCTGCTATTCGTCTGAGCATGCTTCTGATAAGATGTTCCATGGATTCCCCTGGAAGTTCATTTCAAGCAATTTATAGATGTTTTAAGTTTATTGAGGGGTTAGAAAGTATATTGCAGACATTTCGGGATAGGTCTGGTCACGGCACAGGACAATTGAGAATATTGATGTTGGTATTTTGCACGGATCGTAATATAACAGCTGCGTTGGAGGACGTGCATTATTTTATTGGAACGTGGCATTATTTAGTCCTTGAATGTATAATAAAGCGAATGGTTTAGAACTTAAATGTATCCTCTACGACCATTATCTTCTCACAAACAAAAACGAGATTCATCCAAAAAAATGATATTATATTACTGTAAATCCAAATTTGTCCGTACATTACACCATTCTAATCTACGATGTCTAATACGGTGACATATGGAACGTATTGTTATTATCTGATCTATTTATGCCCAAAAAACGTTTCCCATAGACTTTGAGATACCATGCCGATTCGTAAGGGCAAACAATCTTAGTCTACTATTTTCCCGTTCGGCGGTCATTCCAAAACCGCTTCTAATCTCTTCAACAACGAATAACTATAGAAATATTTCTTGGCATCCGCCTAATGCACGAAATGCAATACCCAACTTTTGTAGTTCAACCATACGACCCCTTTCAAAATGGTTTAACAGGTGAAGATTTGGTTGTCTTCGAACTCTTGCATTATTTTAGTACACTAATTCGTAACTGTAGACTGTTACTATCGAATGATCATACTAAACGGATGCAAAGTAAGGAACAAAAAAGAGTTTTTCGCTAGAGTTCGGCAAAACGCAACACAAATGTTTATTGCTTCTTTGTTACTCAATATAGTAAATATTCATATAAAATTTAGTTTAAAAATGTGTACCTCTATTGGGTGATTCATTTTTTACATAGTGTTACATAGTAAATAAATCAAAACTAAAATTTAGAGTATTTACTTTTCTAAGTTTTGGGAATCCACAAATAGTATAATTAAAGCAAAATTTCTGTATATTTATATATTTTACTGAAAATTTATTTTAAAGGAATTCTTTATCAAAAAGAAATTAATAAAAGAAACATTTTATAATTAATTTTATGAATTGATATTCCTAACAGGATGATGCATTTTGTAGTCTATATTATTACTTTTATCTAGATCTACATATAATAAACTTCAATAAATACGAAAAAATAATCCTCACATTAGCATGATCCTGTAGATCCCTTATGATAACACTCCCTTCAATTTGACATGGCCAAGGTAACATCAGATCGTATTCTCCTTTTAAAACATGTAAACAAGCAATCATATGCCTTCCCTTCCATTTCTTAATGCCGTTCAAATAAACGATAAGCTGAAACATTTATTACACTATACAAATAACTTTATTCGCTTATGGAATAGATATGAAATACTTACTCGAATTTTGTACCCGAAATTGTGGCTGTAAAATGTTGGACTTTTTAAAATAAAATTGTTCGATTTAGATGTTTCCATTTTGAGAGAAAATTCGGATATTTTCCAGGCAATATATCCTATAATTGGAAAATTTTTGTCAGTAATTTTTTTATTATTTTCGATTTTATGATGGCAAAGAATATTACTTGATTTTATTTCTAGTAGATAACTCGAGTAATTTTTTGCCAGTAAAATTATTGTTACTTAAAAATTAATTACATTGTGTTTAAAAATACTGTATCGTAGTTATCGTATTAATACATTCTATGGTAAAAAAAGGTTCATCCAAGCAAATATTTTTAAATCAAATTTTGTCCAAATGTTTACTGTGTTGAGAATAATAAATGATAAAAAAGTAATAAGAATGCATTAAACATTTGTGTTGTTTTTTCCCAAAATTTAATGAAAACATTTTCGTTTTACTTTTCTTCATTTTGGATCAGTCTAGTTTAGTTATTCGACTGTAACAGACTATATTTGTGAATTAGTATCTTCGAAGATAATCAAATTATCGCCAGTTTAGAAATTTTGGAACCGATCATATCTTTGGACCACATGAAGAGTGTACTAGATTTTGTGAAATCCCTAGGCGGATGTAAAGAAGTATTGTTACAGTTATTCGTTGTTGAAAAGATAAAATTGTTGAAGAGGTTCTAAATGACCTGGAAGAACTATAGAATATGAAGATGGGAGACTGAGATTGCTTAAGGATCAGCATGGTACCTTAAGGTCATAGTAAATGTTTTTTTAGAGATAGGTCACAGAATAACAATGCGCTCCATATATTGAGGTATTCGTTTATTTGGGTTAATTTCTCATCGTCTAAGATTAATATTCTTTACACTAGTCTGCATCGTGTCCTTAGATTAGAATGGTATAATGTAAGAGCAAATTGGGATGAAAAATAGAACAATATAGTTTTTCCACAGGAATCTCGGGTTTGTTTGTAGAGCTATAATGGTCGTAGGCGAGTCCGATTTCGAAGAGGAGAAAGGCCGCTTTGGATAGAGACTGCACTACTAGAGGATTGATGGTTTGAGGTGGAATTAGAATAAGATATACGACTTCTTTAGCATTAACTTGATGACATTTAAATTCTCAAAGATGTATTTACGAAGTTATGAAATCATTTGTTTTACTATATATCCAAAGGCAAAATAGTGATACATTCCAGCAATACAATACAATGTCTATATTTATGTTGCAGCTGTTACATTACGAATCCTGCAAGAGGCCAATATCGATATTTTCAATTGGCTTGCGTTGTTGCCAGATCTATTGACTATGGAATATGTCTGGGATAAGATAGGTCGAAAGGTTAGTGTGCTTTCTAATATTTCAATGAACTTAGAAAGATCACATGATACTCTACTGCTTGGAATATATTTCTGCAGGAATCCATAGAACATCTTATTAGAAGCATATCCGGGCGAATACCAAAATGTATCCCTTTATATGGAGTGGAAATTCACTATTAAATTTTCTCTAAAAAGGGTATGCATTTTTCAATGAAAATTGAATCATTCGTTATTTAAAAAAAGGTATTTGTAAAAAAATTGGTTATAAAATATATACTTTTACTGGTTGATTGTAACGCAGTATGTTATTGGAATCGTATACCTGGTAGATTATGCTCCCTGCTATTGTTGGCTTCATCTAACATTTCCACGTCTATTTTCAATTGGAGTAAACTCTTTTTCATTTCTTTTATTTCTCTTTCCTGAATTTCCAATTTTTCAGCATTCTCAGAGGAAACTTGACTTACGGCTCTTAAATCGAAAACCACCGTACTGTGTTTTAACTTTTGGTCTTCTAAATTATTTGTTAAAGTTGTTATATTTTCCTTCAAACTCTCGATGTGTTTGCCTTGATCACTCCATAATGCACAAACGGTAGCGTTTTCTTGGCTGTAAAACGCTTCGAATTTTCTTATTTGAGACTGCAGTTCATTTTGAGTTTCGCGGTTGTAAAGTTGTTCTTGCAAGAAATTATCTTTTTGAACATTTAAATTAGAACTAAGTTCTTGTAGAAGTTTCGTTTTGTCGTCAACTATCGCCAACAGTTTCCTTTCAAATTCGATTTTGCTTTGGAAGGTCTTAGATACTTCATATTCTAAATTGTTTAATTGCGCTTCTACATTCTTTTGCCATTCCAAAAGTATTTGATTTTGTTGAAGTAGTTTGTCGTTTCGGAATTTTAGAGTTTCCAAAGTTTTTGTTTTTGCTATTACTTGCTCTTGGCTGTTTCTAATGACGTCGACTAGTTTTTGTAATTGCGCTAGTGTATGCTCTACGGCGAAACATCTATTTGTTAATGTATTTATACTATCTCGATACAGGTTTGGGTTTTGTGTTGTCGGCAGGCCGTTGTATACATTACTACCTAAAGAAATAATAATATTTAGTTATAACTTCAATAATTAATCTTACATTAATATCATAACAAAAAATAAGAATTCATTAGAACAATGTAACCAGTAGTTGCTATTGTCTTCGAAGATTTTAACGAACAATTATAAAGTATACTATTTTAATATTTATACTGACTAGTGTAGTCAACTTTAATAAGAACTATAGAACAGTTATACCAGATTGGGACGAATCTGTCTGTACAGGCAGAATGAATCTCATACACGAGAGAGCATGATGTAAAAGCCGAAATTTGTCGAGCCAGGCTATATCATGGTGTTAAAGAAATTAATAGTGTTGGACAAATTGTACAGCGGCCACTCTCTAACAACCAGGCAATGCTAAATGCACTAGATTCGGTGCAAGTGAATTCAGGGCTGGCATGGGATTGTGCGCTTTGCCTAAATGAACTGGGTGAACAAACTTTGTCAGTGGCTTTCGTAGGATCGGATATTGAAATACTCATGAAAACGAAGGCTGGAGATATGGCTCGGGAAAGGTGGAAGAACTCTTCAGGTCAAAGACAGGTAAAATAGTTGCTTAAGAACAGTGGTCCAAATTTAGAACGGATATACTGAGTAGAGAGGCGAAGTCTGTTAGACATAATAGTAGGTCTACTAGCAGGGTATTATGCTTAATAAGTATCATGTGTCTATTGATGATTGAAGCTTATGTTATGCCAAATCTAGAAAATTTCTTTACTTAGTATCTGCTTTACAGAATTAATTTGTCACAATATTATCAAATAAAGTAATTTTTAACCTCTTTTGCCATGGTCGCACGTCTCTGTCTTTCGTTGCCTTTTTTTATAATTTTTTAGTTCGCTTTTCGTTCCTGTATTAATTTTTTGTTATATTCGCAATCAATTATTCTCATTACTCGTAAAATAGGTTTTTAAAATTCTCGCAAGTAACATTTAATATTAAGTTCCAGGCTACGTTTAAAAATACTATACATTTCAAGTTTTACAATGGCGTTTAAGCCATCTTAAAGGCCCATTTTTGGAGTGCTACGCATACTCCTTATGGAAGTTGGACGTATTGCCTAGGATCGTGTATTGGGCAATTTAATGAAGTATTTTCCAATGTAAATGTTGCCCAATGTTGCTTTCATTCAACATAAATGAAGAGTGTTAGATCACTTTGAAACAAAACACTGTATCTGTAAGGGAAAATTACCAGGAAGACCTTTGCTTCTTAGTTAATCGTTTGAGCAACATATCAAAGATAGTCCAAAGAAATCATTACGAAAGTTATTAGCACAAACAGACATGCTAGTAAAGAATATAAAAATTGAGTACTTCGAAAATGTTTTTGTTTTCTGTGGGATTTTGTAAAACGACTTGTTCAAAAGCATTAAAGAAAAGCCTTCACTTGCAGCCATATAAAATATCTCTAATCCATAGATTATATTCGATTAATTTTGAATCAAGAATAACCTATTGTATTTGTCTTAACGATAATATAAGTAATAATCGTAATGCATTAGATCTAACCCCTTTTATCGATGAGGCTTTGTTTCATTTATCGAATTAATTTCCAGAATTATAGAAAATGGGCGATAGAAAGTTCTCACACTTTTGTTGAAACAGACCTACGCTCTATAAACACACTTAAAAAACAAGACAACGCCTGAGCTCATACTGTGCGAGGAACATTATCATTTTAAGTGAGTTTTATGAGAATTCCACTATTGGTCGAGGTAGATAGCCATTTAGTTCACTCGACTTGACTCTTTCAGATGACTTTTTATTTGGAAAGATTAAAGATAGTATTTATAGGAATAGATTGCATAATTTAGGTGAATTAATTGAAACAACTCAACACAATATTCAGACTATTACAGGAGAACTTCAGTATATTTTTGAAAACATAAAGCGGAAAATTCATTCATGTATACAGTCTCAGGGTCACCATTTTTAACATTTTTCGTTATTGTGTTATTAATTTAATGAAGAATGATTGTTTGCTTGAGTGCAAAACTAGTAGTAACGCATATTCACTTTTTAGGTTTATAGTGTAGCAACAAACTACGAAAATTGGATGTTTACATGGGAGTAGTCGGATGTTCAAGTCTTTCAAAATAGTCTGTTGCAATAAAAAAGTGTTCATGAATAAACTCGTAACAAGCTCAGTTGATTAAAGGAAAGAATTATGCTGTATCACATTCACTCATATACAGCAGCTCAAAGAGTAGAAGCATTAAATTGAGAGTGAACCACCATATAGTCTAGGTCCAGCACCCAACAATTACATTTTATTCTCAAAAACAGATTGCAGAGAATGGGCAACGAATCATCGGATATACGAAAGATGTTTCGAAAATAGGTTTCTTCGGTTGCAGAACTGTATTAACTGTAATGGAGAATATTGCTGATGACTTGGTGAGAGATATCTTTCTTGAAACTATTAGCAAAGTGTTAATAAAGGTAGAAGTTTATGTTACAAAAGGCAATAAACTTAAAAGTATTTTGACTTCTAATTGCGTTTCTGAAGTTTAAAGATTGCAACTTGCTTAAACATGAAATGGATTTTTTTGCGGGAAGTAGTAGCGTTTTTAAAAAATTAGTGGGAACTTAATGGGGGATGCTAGTTTGTACTATGTGAATGCCAACAATGATGATTTAAAAGTATTTAGATTCGTTTGAACTTAATTAAAAAAAACTCAAGTTGATAAAATATAATCTAATACTATTTAGTGAGTATAGTCGTCTCATCGAAATGTTATTGAGAGGTTAGTTTTTAAAGAATAAGTAACGAAATTTAGCTTTTACATGGCCTTTGAAGTTTGTTGTCACTGTTTAAAAAGCTTACTAAGAACAATGCCCCACCTATGTAAAAAGATGCATCTATAAACCTTTGGAATAAATTAAAAATCTGGTTGAATATGTATGTACATAGTTTGATGAGACGCGTCTGCCTTAATAACGTGACTTCATCACACCTGGTGTCCTTCCTTATCTTACTTTATTTGTATTTTCGGATAAAATTGTTGGGATTCTTCATTATTTCCACAGATTTCCGTGTCACTAGATAATGAGTAGCTTTTGCCAATATTTTGATGTTCTTATAGTCGATACGGTATTTTCCATTCTGAAACAAGACTTTTCCGTAAATTTATATTACGTGCATTCTCTCACTCTGCGCGGGATGATATTTCCTGTCTGTCTGATAAGCAATTTTCCACTTTGACAATGAAGTTGATGTGATCCTTTGATGTCTAGTTTAGACTATTTATCTTGTGAATCTCTATTTAATTTTGTGTAGTGATTTGGATTTAGTAGTGCGATTATCACGCTTTCGTAATTTGCTGAATCTATCGCCGTCATTGTCATTCCACTTGAGTGATAATATTCTTCTTCGATATCTTGGTTAGTGCAATGGTGAAGCTCACTATTTTGCCTAGTATTTTAGTGTAGGCTTCTGAAAATTGTTATTCTGAAAGGGTGATAACAGTTTTCTTTGTGTCAAGTTCTGGTTTCTGGAGTTGAAATTTTTAATGGTTCGTGATCTCAATAAATTTATATTTTGTTTCAAACTGGTTCTGTTGATGGTTATTCATAAACATTCATCCAATGTATTCAGTTTTAAGTATAATAGATACAGTTCCGTATGTATCACGTTTACTTAGTAATATGTGTAGCCTACTTTTGGTGCTTCTTCACTGGGACTAATTTTTTTAGCGACTGTGATAAACAATTTTAATCGAGAAGATGAATACAAAATAAGATAGACGTGATAATTGTCACTACTGGAAAAAACTCACTAAGAGTGACTAAATCACACTAGTATAACAGGCGTAGTTAATTCGAGAGGCAATATATAACAAGGCGAAAAGACAATAACAGCAATAGTCTTTAATAATTTTCTGAAGAAACTGCAGTACTCAAAAGGTTTATTTACACTTAACGAACTCTTATTAATTTCGCATTTAAATGTAGCAAATCCAAATTAATATGGGAAATCATTTGTAATAACTTTAAATGATCGAGGGCAAGAGTATCACGCTTAAGACATGTAAGGATTTTCTTGGGCTTCCACGACGTGCGGAGAAGAGAACCTTTATATTTTGACAAATTCAAGGTACTACTACGAGAATGAATCAAATGTAAATCAAAATTTTTATTTTTATATTAAAGCATACCGAAAATATAAACTAGCAAAAACTATTTTTCTACGTAATCTACTGATTTGAAAATTCATTTTTAACAACGGTTAAGAAATTTCTTGATGTCACTGTCGTTAAAACAAGGTGGTTGTTACAGAAAAAAATTGCACACGAACGCTTCGAGAGTAGATCGTCGTCGAACCTCTGTCCACAAACGCTTCCAGCGTAGTCCAGCACCAACTCTCAAGTTTTCCTCGAGTGCTGATAGCTGTGTAGGACTGAGCGTTATGAAGAAGGATGACGTCATGCGTTTCTTCGACTGTGTATGAGTTTTGTTTCCTGTAAAAGATTACAGTAATAGCGGAATTTACAGTACAACGTTCGTGAAGGAAATCAACGTCATAGGCTTTTAAAATCGAAAAACTGTTGCGAAAACTTTTATGGCTGGGAGTCAAGTTTTCGCTTTAAGAGGCGCAGACCTGCCCTCTTTCGCCACACTATATTGGCTTGTTTAGATTCATTAGAATGATGGTTCACCCAAGTTTCATCGCAAGTAACGATGCGATTTCAAAAAGCAAAGCTTTAAGCCTGGTAGTCTTGTCCGCCTAAAATTTTTATGCCATTCCTACACTTGCGTCTTTTTAAGAGTGTTGTGATTGAAATCTTCTCAGAATATCGGACGCCTGTTATAATGCGTTAAGTAACGGACGACAGCAGACCTTTTTCTCATTGTGATACAGATTAAAAGCGCACCGGTGCGTGGCTAGCACTGAGATTATGGTCACCACACATATTTACTTACTTCACTTAAAAGCCGTTCTATAAAGGTGCGTACAATAAAAATTCCGGTGTATATTTGATTCACCCTGGTATATAATTTTACTTTTTGTGTACACTTATATACGAATTGCTATTGCTATTTCATTAAATATGACACCACTTTTATACACAAGAAGAAACTGTAAGGAATCGCACTTTAAATAGAATCTAAAAATATAATAGTAAATAATATAAGTATTTACCAGAGGAACTCGTCGGTGAAATAGATATACTTGTTTGTTCAATTTGTTTCTGCTTCGTTAATCTTGGCAACGTGGTAATTCTTTTGTTAGCGCACTCTTGCATGTGTTTTACTTTCATGCTTCTTTGTACATACGAACCGCATTTATTCGGACAAGGTTCCAGCACAGAGCCACAAGTGGAAACATGATTCTAAAATGAATAGAACAGTTTATCAGTTCCGACGTAAAATATTTCGATAAAATCTAAAACGACAATTGTAAAATAGAAGAGCATTTACTTACACCCTCAGTTTCTTTTTCTATTAGTTTATTGCAAAAGTAACACGTAAATGGTCTAATTGAATTCATGTTTCTTTTTTATTTATCTTTTTCTCTAAACCATAGTACACATCAATACATGTATATATTGTGTAAATTGCTGAATGCAAGGTGCGTCTTATCTCTGAATAAGATAAGAGTTATCTACTACGAAATCAGATAATTAGATTAGAGCTATGAAATTGTACATTGTATATACAAGTACAGATGCTAATGCAAATAAAAGTTGTCATTCAAAATACATAGTCACATTAATAAAGTCAAACAAAATGGACAATAATGAGATATAATGACTTCATTTTGCAAATAAACATGTGCTACGTTGATATGAGATAATGATTCATTTTGAAATCCAATTTAAACAGCAACTACAAATACAGAAAGTACTGGGTAGTTGAATCGATTTATATAAATTTGTAAGATCAATTCATAATATTACATTTTGGAAGAATTATGATAGATTATTATTATATGATTATACATATTTGCTCGGCTACAAAATAGTACTTTGTTCAGAATTTTGCTTTGGTAGTTCTGTTAACTACCGCTACTTGCATAAATATGTCAGTCTATTGTTTATTAGTGCATACAAGTCAAGATAAAAAAGAACATGCCGGTCTAATTCAGACAATTCGACGCTTATAAAATAAAGTCAAGTAGAATCGTCGTAATGGTATTTTACGGTGTACTGACGTCATCGTGTATACTTTCGCTTTCATAAAGGTATATCTATATACAGTTAGTCACGAAAGTTTTCGTACATCCCATGAATAACGAAAAGTATCACATCCGATTATTATTGAGCATACGAGTATTTATTAATGATGTAATAGGGGCAGCAGAAAAGGATGTTAATGAAAAAACTAGATGTCGCTTGGCTCTTAGTGAAGAATTTTTGCATAGACATCCAACCCTCTCAGACATGCTTCGGGCAAAGATGGCGCAGTGTTCGATCCTACGATCCAGCGCTCTTATGACTATTTCAGCTTCCGTCGAGAACTGTATGATTGGGAATGATAACAGTCGTCATACAAATGTTTATCTACGGTTATTTCTTGAAGAAAAATCGCGACGAAAAAGAAGTAGCCCCTATAAAAGAGGGGAAGTCGCCTACAAAGATCATAGATTCAGATTTATATAAGTAATTTAGTGTATGTGTCGTTCTTATTAGGTAATTGTTATTGAAAAATGTTCAGTATTGGCAGTAAATTATTTAAACAAAATAAAAAACTAACAACAATATGAAAGTTGTAATTATTTAAAATTACAAGAAAATTTGTCACAAAAGTTTTTTTACACTTCATTTTATGGAGAATTTCTCTATTATAAGACAATTTTAACAATAATAATTAGATCTTTATTTGTCGAAAAGAAAATTGCTTTTGCAGGACAACAAATAGGATACATAATAAGCATATTTATACCTAGGACAAGTCATACACATATTAAACTTATTACAAAGAAATAATGATACTTAGGGCGTAACAAAATACAACTTAGTTGGATTGTAAATGTATGATCCTGTATGCTGTGCTTCTTCCTAAATCCGCTTTGTTCGTCCTGTAGTTTATGTTCTGTTTCTATTCGTAACCTTTTTTCCAACATTGTTTCATACACTTTCGCTATTATACATAGTAATGTGATACCTCTGTAATTCTTGCAGTTTCTTGTGTTTCCTTTTTTACGTATGGGCAGTATTATTGCATTAGCCCACTTTTGGGGCACTATCTTTTTGCTCCATGCCATATTACAAATTCCGTGCTTTTGGTTCTAGATGTTTTATCATTTCCGGTGTTATTTCGTCACACCCTGGTGCCTTTCCTAATCTTATTTTTTGTATAACTTCATCTAATTCTTCTTCGGTTATCAAACCTTCCTTCTCTTCCTTCCCTATGTCTTCTCTGTCTTCTACTTCTTCTTGTAGTGCTCTGTCAACGGTATTATCATTGAGCAAGATATTTCTTCTATCTCCAAAATCTAATCAAATATTTAAGTTTAATAATAAGTACAGACGAACTATTACCTCCTACTTTAGTGCTGTATGTTATGTGTTAGTGTTAAGGGGTTAAATGTCCTCTTAATTAATACAACTAAATAATAATAGAGATATTATTTAAAAGAAAATGTTTATTCGCACGTGATGGTTAGCAAACTTATTATGAGCGCGTGTCCGGCTAGCTGAAGCGCTGTAATAAATGCAAATAAAAAAGAAAGTAATTTAAGGAGTTAATAATTAGTAATTGTGTACAATGAGCATCAAAAGTCCAGGAGGCGTGCTGAAAGAAAGATATTAGTGGAAATAAAATAATAGAATTGCCCTTAAATTTTATTCACTAATCCACTTCAATTCTTTAAACGTGAGTATATTAAACAAAGATAATTAATAGGATCGAGAACAACAAATAAAACAAGATAAACGTAATGGCCAAGCTGTAATAAAAGTAAATCTGGAGATATAAATCTGTTTAATAAAATATAAAAAAGGGTTAGATTAAAATAAGTATCGGACGATACATAAAGTACTTGCGGTTTGTGTGTGTATATCCTGGGCCAGGATGTTATGTATATTTCACGGTCGCAAAATAAATACGTGGACACTAGTTGCGCGGGAAAACTTAATTTTCACAAACACGTCGAAGGGATGTATGTGGACTTTGCGATAGCCGTAGAAGAAGTCTATGTGTCTTACACGTGGGGGCTTTTAAGAAATAAACCAGTAGGCTAAAGGGTAGGATGCTGGTCATGTTTGAATTAACCAATAGGGAAAGAGAATAGGCACGCTAGAAATGGCGCGCTAAAAATACTGGCGTAAATTAAAATTGCGATAATAGTTTCAATATATGTACATAAGTGCCTAGCAGATAGATATCTAGACAGAATAATCGATATGTATTCTGTATGAAAAATAGAAGGATTAATATTTGAATCTCTATTGCATTTAGATATCAATATGCGGAATTAATATTAAATGTGATTTAATGGAAAATTACAAGTGAGGAAAAGGTTCGTTGTAAAAGTTCTAGGTATTCGGCTTCTTAGAAAATGACAACAGTTTGTTTTATTACAGCCTGACCGTACGCGACGAATACAAAAGATCTCGCATCCGAATGTCTGTATAAAGAACAAATAATGTCAAGATAATAAGTAATAAATAATAGTTTAATAATTCAAAATCGAATTCTTTTTAAATTAAAATAAATTAATTTAAAAAACATGATATAAAAAATTATTATATATGCGGAGCGTAACAGAATTGTTCTTGGAAAAGTGGTACTGGAATGGGCAAATAATTTATTCATATCATGTGTTTACAGCGCCAGGTTTAATTTGATCAAATTTGGTTCAGCTCTCAAGTACATGTGAACCTACAAATTTCTAAAGTATAAACATATAGAAGCGGGTACCTATTGAAAACACTAATATCGTATTCATGCACTAGTACTTTTTTCTGTGCAATCAGGATTTCTATTTTTAGTTCTCAACTAATATTTAATACTTTGTATATTATTATTCAATCAATATCAAGAAAAATGTCCAATGATAAGCCGCGATAAGGTAAAGATATCATTCAGTAAAGTTAAATCGTTGTAAAAAGTAGCATCTCCCAGATTTCCATGACATTCAAGGTAGGGTTTTAAAACATTCTACCCTCGAATAGCGTGTATATCATCTAAGTACTAGAGAACTTAAATTTAAAAGGAGTGTATGAATGTTAAAGTTTATACAAAGGATGAGTACTTATACAAATTAATTTAAAGTAAGTCGAATTAAATATAATTCGTTTAATTCGAGATATTAGATCTGAAATATACGCTTCAATTTTTTATGTAAATACGTCTTTGTTAATAGATTATGAAAGTATTCAATAAATAATTTGTTTCAGGTACAGATGGAAATAAACTCGTTAATTTTTGCACTTTATTTAAGTTTACTTGTCACCGCTTCAGCAACCAAATCATGCGACAAAACAGAAACAGAAATAACATGTTCTTCAAAAAGTCTCAATAGGATACCAAAAGTTAATCTTCACAATGCAATAGAAATCTTGGATATGTCTCAGAATGATTTGGAAGAACTTTTTGGTGTGGACTTTAGTGAATATGTAAATTTGATCACGCTATACTTGAACGAAAATTCCATTTCGTATATAGAAGACGATACATTCGAGAAATTGTTAAATTTGGAGTTCATAGATCTGTCAAGAAATCTACTAGAGGAAATACCTGACAACATCATTATTAATAATAAAAAATTAAGCATCCTAGATCTTTCTGAAAATTTGTTTCAATCACAGGCACCAACATTAATATCAGAAAGTTTGGAAGTTCTGGATCTATCTCAATGCAAATTAAGTCGTTTTTCAAATGAGAGCATAGAAAATCTGCCGAATTTAAGACTACTTTATTTGAATTCTAACAATCTAATTTCGCTAGATGATCGTATGTTTTCTATACCTACACTTTTTTACTATGTTCAAGTGGATTTTAATCCATGGGAATGTACTTGTGACACAGTGAAAATGTTACAAAAATTAACCGATAAGAAACTATTTGAAATAACACAACCAGTTACTTGTGTTGACCGTAATAAATCTCATGTCCACGTTTACGACAAAGATGGACCTAAAATGTGCAAAATCAAGAGAAAATTCTCAGAAGAAGCAACGACGACATCAAATGTAATTGAAATTGAGGACAGTTCTGACAATATTAATCTGAAGAATATATACATGAATGATGATGGACAAATTGCTAGTGGTATCAAATACTTAGAGGAAATTTTGAAGAACGAAAAAATATATTTTCAAGAACTTAAAAATGAAAAAAACGTATTGGATTCCATAACCGTTTGGACTGTGAAGATATTTATTCTGATAATTTTCTTCAGCGGCATCGGACTAGGTATTTTGATATCGGCGCTAATGAACAGAAGAATGCGACGAATTAAATCAAAGACACTTCTTAAAACGCCGTCTATGACGATATAGTGTACAAATTTTTGTATTGAGAGTGTATTTAGTGCTTATTTATATCACATACCGTTTTCTAGATGGTAATAGCGCCGAATTTTTATCATTTAATATTTAAGTGATACTCGTGTAATTTGTAGTTATTCGAAAGAAGTTATGCAAAATAATGTACAACCCTAAATTTTTTGTATAAGCTCGTTTCGATATAAATTCACTCAAAAAATTGTTTGTATGACTATTTTTTTTTCAATTAATGTGTAAATTCTTCATACGCTGATACATTATCAATAGCCACTAAGATTAGAGTAACCGCATTTTAATGTTTGGTATTTGATAGGAAAAGTAAACGCAGCGCAAATATACAATAATCAAAAATTGATATAAGATATTTAACATATAATATGTTACCAAAATAAAAATTATTCTAATAGACAATATTAAATAATGGAGGACACAATTGGAAGTAAGATAAGTATCTGGGTTTTATGTATACAGCAGATCACTTGCGATAATTAAGATAACTGATATCTAAGTGGAAAATTTACATTGAATAGTAGACAATAACAATTATTCATCTTACCTACTACTATTATATATAATATATTTACAATTCTAAGAACTGTTGAACTGCTTTTAATAATTGAATATTTGCAAAATTTAGTTGGTATCTATAATAAAGCAAAACAACTATGTTAATAACATGTTTCAATCTTAGGATGTTATGGATAATATCGAGAATTTAAGTCGTCATATCTCTTGACAATTTAATTCTCGAAGTAATGCGCAAAATTACCCGTGACGTAATTGACGCAAGATCACAAACTTATTCGTGTTTTGTCGTGTTTAACCTAAGATGATGGAAGTATAGATTTGGCATGAACTTCCATGTATAGTAGTAAAACAACGAAACGAAACAAACTTTATTTTTCGATATAATGTTCCTATTTTATTATACATTTGTCTCTATACTTGGGCATTCCGCGAATACCACTAGGAACAAAGTATTCATAATTTCTTCGTTTAACTTGCTTTTTTTTGCCTCTAACAATTTTCTTAAGAAGGCTAAAAAAATAATCATAGGGTGATAAGACTAGACTACATAGCGGGGGAGGTAATACTTCTCATCGCAACTGCTTAAGTGTTCTTTGTGTTAAATGGGCGACATGTAAGCGGATGTTATTGTAAAGAAGAATGATTATTTTGTTCTTATGCTTTGCTCAAAAAAGAAGTTAACTGCAATATTTTACATTGATAATCTTCAGAGTATTTAGAAAATCTACTAGAATTGGATATTGACTATTCCAGAATATTGTAGTCAACTACTAGCTGATTGAGTGGTACTATTCTATAATGACCTGCTTACTTTCTACTTAATGGTGCATACGAGATTCATCCATGTAGATTACAAGATCATCTTCTCCGTTTTGAGAACGTACAAGAACTTCTGCTTGTTTTGCTGAAAAGCTCAACTTGTTGAATAATCAAGTCATCGGCTACAGGAGCAGGCCTTGCAGTATGGGCCAAATATAACACATGTATGCGACTCCTGATAAACGAGCAACATCCATTAAATATATTGAGAGATTTGCTTCATCAAATAGTGTTTGCAGCCAAACGACAAATTTTCAACACGTAAAAATTTAATAAAGGTTTGGGCAACAGTACCAGGTATCTGACGAAACGTTCGATACGGCTATCATTATTTTTTATCAACGACACACAGTCCTTGTTATTCATGTTACATAAGTGTCTTCACTATTCTGAAGTAAATTTATATATAAGTAATTCATAAGTGAAAATCAAAAATTTAAGATGTTCAAGTCAAATTTATACTCTTGATAAAGTGATTAGTGATCTAGTTAGTTAATCGTTAGGAAAAGATTGGAAAAAGTTTTAATTATTTTAAAACTTTTAAGTGATGCTCTCTGTCCATATGATTAAAGTTTTAAGCTGATAATTCTGATGTTATATCAAACAATATTTGTGCAAGTCATGCCGCCGCAAATGTAGATAGCAAATATTAACGAACATAGTAATGGAAATTTAAATTAATAAGCGTACTGGTGCTGCTTTTATTTAACAATTTTACGTCTATACATATAAATATTCAAATATAAGTGTCTTTTTAAATTATATAAGATTTATAAATCAGAACAATGGCACGAAATTATAAAAGATATTTTCCAGCGTCACAATGAATATACATATATCCGATATCATTAATAAAACTATTGACGATATCAAAGAAAAAACGCTATCACATACGTATCTTAAAAAAAAATTAAATCACATTATCTGTTATTTCGTCATAAGACGACACTCGACATTAAAAACGTATTAGTTAATAAATTAAATGTCTGTTCAAAGTAGAATTTCCCATTGAACAAACATAGTTTAGAACTCATTATAAAAAGACTATTAAATAAAAATTTGTTTTATTCAGATGAAAAAGTTTCCGAAGATCAGAATAAATTTGAGTTCTTTTGAATTTGAAGCGGATGTAATTGTAGAACTTTCTCCAAACTCACATTAGTTATTCGCGAAACCATTGGACACCATTGGACCATTGGCTAGTATTATTATTTCCCAAATATTAGGCGAATTTACCTTTTAATATGGGGATAATGTAGGAATATAAATAGAACGTGGAAACTTGAATTGGTTTTAAATTCAATGACATTCAAAATTATTATTTTCATACATATATTTTTATACTCTTCTACGTCATTTTAAAGTTTATTGAATTGTGGTGTAAAAAAATCAGCGAAGATGAAGTTTAGTTTTGTATAAAATGGGCCTTCTTAAATTAATTTTGGACTAAATGTGAGCTAATTACAAACGTTTTATTGTTTTGTTTTACCCCATCACTGAGGAAATAAGAATTAGATATTCTTCTTCTTTAATCAGAATTTTATAAAAAGAAGCATAATATTTGTACACTAATCTTCAACCTGTGAACAGCAGGTCCAACAGTTATTTTTTTGTATCATAATAAAATGATATGAGTAGAGAAAATTTAGAATTGTTTTGATTTATTCCGTTTTGCGGTTACACTTCTTTATATACAATTGAATGACCGACATTTATAGCAGTTTCTTAATATTAAATTAATAGTAAAAATCGAAAAATGCACCACCAAACTGCTGTAAGTAGTATATGACGAAAATGCGTGAATGTTTTTGAAGGGCTTAAGAAATTCAAAGGCGAGAAGATGTGATGATTAAGCCTAGAAGTGGGTAATCAAAGCAACAACGGCCAGTGGACAAAACGTGGTGAGTAATATAATCCGACAGACGATTGTATAAAATTGGTAGTTGAAAAATTGCAAATTAATCTAGAAATAAATAGGTTAGTTTGAAATGAGGAATTAGGTATGGATAAGATTTTTATCTTGATTGAGAAACACAAGTAGTATCAACCTGATGCGAATAATTTTTGTTTAAGTGCACATCTGATTCTTAGAATAACATGGTTGATAAACCTGATCCTTACACTACGATCAAGAAAGCACATTCTGAGTTGTATTAGGTGTGGTAAATCTCTGAATTCACTACTGGACCACCACAGTTAAGTTATATTTCTTTGTAAAGAGACCGGCGTGCTCTCAAATTGTGAGTAGTTTTTTTTAAGGCACTCACAATTTAAGGGCATGCTGATCCCTTTATAATGAAAAATAACTTATGATCCAATAAGTACATAACGTATCTTGACAATGCCCCTAACTACAATGCGCTCAATATAAGAGACTTTCTAGCCAAAAAAGTGATCTCACATTTGAATCAATCTGCATATTCATTTGATTTAACCTCGCATTATTTTTTGCTATTTTTAAAATTAAGAAATGCAAATTTTCTAATAGATTTAGTATCTAATAAGATATACTTATCCGATAATTTGCGAAGAATTAATTTTAGACTCACTTTTCAGAAATGAGAACGCCATTTAAGTCAATGCGTACAAGGAAATCTCTATCTTAAAGCCGACACTAGACCAGAGCCTGTAGTTCACGTGTATATTTTTAAAGTATTACTGGAACTTAATTGTTGCACCTTGTATTACATTTTACAACGAAATTGACAAAAAAATGTTAAATTTTAAATTATGTTTGTGAAATGACCACTTATAATATATTTAATCACTATACGTAGTTTTATTTATTGGAAAATTATGTACAAGAGTTTGTTTTTCAAAGTTCCCTTTTTATTTATTACGTTTTATCTAAGTTGTAGATATACTTATTAAGACGTATGAAGTATCAACTCAAGTTCTGATATCCTTCTAAATAAAATGTTTTCCACGGTATCATTATCAATTAATTAAACCTCTTTTTTATTTTTAAATTTTACATGAGATATTAATTGTTAATTGTCTTTCTTTTTGTTAGTAATTTTTTGTTTTGTTATCAAATTGATAATCTAGCGCCATCTCTGATTGCATAGTAAATATCTTTTGAAAAATATTTCATGGAATGATCGTCTTCATGCCCTGTGTGTATGCAACATTAAATACACCTAGAAACGAAAGAAGTGTCATGATAAAATAAACATTTTTATTATTTTATTTGAATCTTTCTTCTGTTCACGAAAAGGTAATTATATACTTGTTGTAATACTATGAGACGCAGGGCAGGTGTGGGTGCAATACAGAAACAAAAATTAGAACAAGAAAAATACAAAGATAAAGGTAATGAAATTCAAGAAAATCAATTTGAACAAATGACTAAGCAATTAGAAGTATTTCGTGTAAATTTGGAAGAATTCGCAGCTAAACATAAAAATGAAATTAAGAAAAATCCTGAATTCCGACGACAATTTCAAGAAATGTGTGCTTCTATTGGTGTAGATCCATTAGCAAGTGGTAAAGGTTTTTGGTCTGTCTTAGGGATTGGAGATTTTTATTACGAATTAGCAGTACAAATAGTTGAAGTCTGTTTATCAACAAATCATAAGAATGGTGGTCTTATTTGTTTAGATGAACTACGTACTCGATTGATAAAAGCACGAGGCCAAAGAAAACAGCATCAGGAAATATCCAAGGATGATCTTTTAGCTGCTGCACGAAAACTTAAAATTTTAGGTAATGGCTTTTGTGTACTCTCTGTTGGTAAAGGCCAGTACATGGTTCAATCAATACCTGGTGAATTAAGCTTAGATCACACAACAGTTCTACAATGTGCAGATCAGAATCAAGGTTATATTTCTGTTAGTTTATTAAAGGATAAACTTAGTTGGAGTGAAGAAAGATCAGTTAAGGCCCTGGAACATATGCTTAAGGAAGGTTTAGCTTGGATTGATTTACAAAATCCTACAGAAAAACTATATTACTTTCCGAGCTTATTTTATGCTTGTATAAATTCAAAAAATTAAATTTTACTAAAATTATTGTACAGTGTCTATAGAGATAAGTGAATTTATGAAATTGTGTACCATATTGATATAATAAAATTAAAAATTTTGTATTTTTCTTGTTACAGTTTTTATATTGCTTTTAATTCGCAATTATTTATGAATAGTTTTAAATACTGCTGCACCGTATTTTCGTTTTTAAAATTTTTTATTACTAATTGGTTTGAGGCAATAGTTTTATAATTTGTGTATACAATTTTGCTTTGTTTAGTTTTGTTTAATATAAAAAAACATTTTAGTATTATTCAGTAGCAAATACTATTTTATTATAATAATTTGTTTAAGAAAGTTTTACATGTCTTAGTGTATTTAATGACAAAAAATGTATTTATTTTAATTTGTAGTTCGTTTCTATGGTTTTTAAATTTTTCGAAAACATTTCGTGAATAGAATTTTACTGAGAAACTATAAATAAATGCAGTTGTGTGTATCAGACTAAGAAAAGAAATTGTTTATAAGCATTACATTATGAAATTAAAAAAAAATTTTAACTTAAGTTATAAAATCATTTTGTTCCCACTTGAACTGGGCATTAGATCAATTATCAGCGGCGTGCATTTAGTAATAATTATTAGATTTCGTATGTAACATACATGAAATGTTATTAAATACTATTAATATGACTCTTTTTTAGATATTCAAATCAAAAATAGGCAAAAAAAATGTAAATTGGTTTGCTATACAAAGAACCATAAGAAATTCATTTGTTCAAGGGTAGAGTGTTATACTGTCACTGCTCAATCCAATTTTTAATTTCAAAATCAAATCTTTGCTGCGGAACCTGCTCCCTAAATCATTATACATTAAATTAAAAGAAAAGGTAATTTTCTAAATTATGTGAAGGAATTAATTTTAGTATTCTAATATTTTTAATTTCATACTATATTTTTGTATGCACTTTAGAGTGTTTATAATGAGATATCCACCTTTCAGCTTCTGCAATTAAACGACCAGAAAATAAGATACTTTCCGTCAGTAGTCATGGACAAATTTCTATTTGCTCTGTAAATTAATGTGGTACTATTGGACTTATGTAAAAACGAATCCTAAATAGTTAGCAGGTTCCAGATTTGTCGTATGCTAGACATTAAATATTTCTTACCGCTATTGATGTAGAACACGGATCTTACTGACATTTTCTTTGTAAAATATCATTATCAATCCTCGACAGTCGATTGGAATGACATTCATCATTTAATCTAAATTCATCGTGAACTGTCTTTGAACGATGTATGCTTATAATGTCCGCTTAATAAACATTTTCTGTTGCAAGAGACCAATTGTTTCTCCTTTTTAGTTAACGCAACAGTGTCTCAAATGAATTTCGTCTACAGGCGAACATCATATACTAACGATCGCAATATTAGTTTTGAGTGCGTTTTTTTTTATGTTGCACTAATATTTTTAGTGTGCATTTTCTCGGTGGTTTGCTTTCCACCGGGTTGACAGTACCGGCAAAGTTCGCACAGAGTGTGACTATATGGACTTCTGCTTTATAGTTAGGGAAACATGGTTGACGTTATTATATGGTACTGTAATAGTGACCATGTAAACTTACCGAAAATCCAGTGCCCATCGCGTGCGTCCTATGAGCAATTAGACGAAAATGCTATTATATTACTTACTAGGAGAACTGGTTAGCAATAAAATTACGACAATAATTTCCAGTGTTAGATAGATTACGAAATGATTATATGCAATTCATTCGCAAATGAATGTAAAAATAAATTACTCTATACAATCATTCTGTAATACAGCATTATCCTATAAATTGAAAAAAAAACTTAAAAAACTACATTTATGTAACGTTAAGAATACAATTATCTTTCGTACTAAATATTAACAATTTTATAAGAATTTCTATGCATAGTTTGGTGCTATAAAATTCAACAATTCCAAGATAGAAACTATAACAATACTGTAATCGCTTTATTAATTATAAAATACAATAACATTAACAAAATTGTTATGTAACTACTCTTTCTGTGTTACTATCTGTAAATCTAACGCGAGAATCCTTTTCGGTCAGATGTTCTTTAGAAAAGGTAGCTACCTTTGTTACATCTAAGCATAGAGACTTTAACCTTTCTTTATAAATATTTAATTCCTCTTCTGCTTCTCGTAGCTTTTGTGTTAATTCTTTTTTTGTTTGTCTCAAATTATGTGTTTCTTGCTTTAAGTCATAAACCCGTTTTTCCAGTTTGTCTACCACTTCGTTTACAGTCGCCTTCCATTTCTTATTGAATTTAATTTGGTCCTCTAAACGTTTTTTAACGTTATGATTTAGTTTAGAATTGATCGTTTCAATTTCCTTAATTTTATTCGACAGAATTTTTTCGTTTTTCCTGCAATGCACAAAGTATTAGTGTTTTTATGGAGTAAAAATGAAATATTTTATCAAAATGAAATTATCATATAAAACATACAAACTTACACATCTTTTAAGTGAAGTTGCTTTTTTAATTCGGTTTCGATTAAAAGTAGTTTACCGTTGACATCTTCTACTTTAGATGCTACTTGAATCAAACCAGAACTGCTAATTTCCAAATCATTTTGTAAGGCAGTTATTTTATTTTCTAATGCACGTTTTTCAATTTCTCGGGTTTTCACATCTCTTTCGTACATGTTCGTCATTTGTTCCAGATCATCTTTCACACTTTTATTCTCCGCTTCAAGTTGCACGTTCTTCTTTTCTGACATTAGCTGCAAAGGAAAGTAAAAGATAGTGCTGAAAGGTATATGTGTTGGCGTAACTGAACTCTCACCAATTTTTGAAATGTTGTTTCCAGATTTTTTTCTAAAAGTAATAGCTTTGACGTGTTGCTATCTTCGATATTCAAATTACCTTTGCGGACTATATCTAATTTTTCTTCTAATACTTTTGTTGCACTCTTTTGTCTCTCTAGGTCAAGGTCCTTCTGGTTTAGAAAATCTGTTAAATTTTTCATATCCATTTTCAGTTTTTGCGCTTTCTCCACGTATTGTTTCTTTGCTAATTCGAGCTCGCTGTGCAAAATTTTGTTGGCTTTTTCGACATTCTCGGAAAGGGTTTTCGTAAGATTAATTACTTCATCTAAATGTAAAAATATCAGAATGTACTATAAGAATTATTTTTAATTTTATTACCTCTTGCCTGTTTTTCTCTCATCAATGCAGCATCTTTTTCTAAGAAAGCGGCTTCTACAATTTGAATCGCTTCGGCGACTTTGTTTTGTGAATCTTTTTCTTTCGTGCGAAGACTTGAGATAGTTTTATCTCTTTCTTTTAAAATACCTTTTAATTTGTCAGTCCCTTTTTTTAGATGTTGATTTTGTTCTTGAAGCTGTTGAATACTACTTTGTAAATTTTGGACTGCTTTAGATGTATCCTGATACGCTTCATTCAGCTGCTTCAGTTCACTGCTTTTCAAATCACAAATACTCTTAGAGGACTTTTGACTTTCCAGCAATGATATCTTGGTTTCCATCAGGTCTAATTCTAGTTGTTTGATTCGTTTTTGATGTTCATCTTTTATCTGCAATGTGAAGGTTTACAGTAATCTTGGGAGATGTATTATAGATATTTAAATTATTAAATATGATAGAAAATAAAATAAAAACAAGATTGTAAAAGAAGCTAAATCAATAATTAATTGCTATTAATATTAATTTTTATTCTTATGAAATTCAATAATAGCTATGGGCAAAGTTAGGGCAACTAATGCAATAAAATGCTGAAATATTTAATGTACTTGAGTTAAAATTACATTTATTTTCTAACTATATTTTTATACGATGGATTACCGTTCTAGAATTTCTTTGTTCCGAAACTTAAGTGAGTGAGGGTTATTGTACTATAAACTAATGTTTAGTAACTAATATGGTAATCTTGAAAGATAGTAAAGCAAAGATTATCACAAAAAATAATTCTTATTGCATTACTATTATATTTATATTATACAGGGTTTTTGAAATGTTGGTATTAAATTTAATAAATCATAATTTGTATTAAATAAAGATGACTTGCTTTGATATAATTTTATAAATGCCAACGAATTTATTAATTGAATTGGAAAACCTACGCAATACAAAACGCACTAAAAAAGTGTTAGGATTGCTGTCTAATGGAATTTTACATCATGTGACAAGTTCAGTGTAGGTTGAGACCTCTTCAAGCCTATCGCTCTAGCTGGGGGTCTAGGTTACAGTTTTGTCTGTGGATTGAATATTAATCAGTATCACTTCGTATGACGATTGAGGTGCTCGCCCGTTCCCGAGGAAAGTATTGATGCTGTCAGGAAGATGCTCGCTTTCGATAGGCATCTCTTAGATGCCTATCGCGACATGAAAAGTTATCTGGATATTTATGCACAGGCAATTTGTACCATTTTATACAAACATCTTCGAGTGAAAAAAGCTGGTTTTCTTTAGCTAACTCATACCTGACCTGACAGCCAAATAGCACGTTTCATGGTGTTGCGAGATGTTCGAAAAGCTTAAAAATGGAACGTATCGTTATGTTAACAGCATTTTGGAAAGAGATGAAAGCTAGCGTTACCACTACAGCGTCCATATTAAAGGCTGGCTCTTTAAAGATGGTGCGGTCGTGCCTCTACGGAAATCTCGACCTGTTAAGAAGTAAATGGGGGCCGTCTTTTTTATCATGAGGATAATTGTGGAATACATGGTGCTGGAAATATAGGAAATATAAAAGATAATCACCGTAGAGTGGTACACCGAGGAATGTCTGTCCAGAGTCGTTGAAGCTCTCAAAAACATCCGGGCTGAAGGTATTAGAATATTCTCCCTAAAACCCACTGCTCTTTTGAAGAGCAACTGAAAGGGAGGAAGATTTCCAAGGATGGAGACATTCTTAAGGTATGGGATGATAAGTGTGCCTAGTTTCCACAAGAGATGTGGAAGACTTGTTTTGATGAGTGGTTTTGAAAAATAGACAAGTGTATAAAATGTTATTGGAAATTATTTTGAAAGATTCTGAAAATTAAAGCTCTCTTGCGAACTTTTGTAGTTCTCCCTATAATATTTATTTGAATAAATTATATAATCTTCTAAAATATATGACAGTTATTGCATTGATATTTGAGTTGTTTGTGCATTACATTTAAATTTAGTACCTTTTTAACATCATTTTTTGACACGTACCCATGAGTTCTACCCTCATGCAATCTCAATTCGTCTTCTAAGTGATCTATGGTTTGCAGCGAATTTTTCCATAATTCGGTAGTTGTCTCCTTCTCCTACTAAATAACAACATCCTCTGTAAATAGAGTCAGCAATTAGTATAATAATTTACCTTT
Source organism: Dermolepida albohirtum (assembly GCA_031893035.1). Lineage (NCBI taxonomy): Eukaryota > Metazoa > Arthropoda > Insecta > Coleoptera > Scarabaeidae > Dermolepida > Dermolepida albohirtum. The sequence continues at coordinate 251,700 of JAVIWB010001490.1, read as the reverse complement.
AATAAATATTGAATTTGCTGTCGTAGATTTTGCACTAAATCGTTCTCGTCGTATCGGTTTTTGAAATCGGAATCTTCAAACTTCTGAAAGCGCATTTTGATATATGAAGATAGGGCTCTATTTTCTTCTAACAAAGTAGTGGATTCATTTCGTAAGTAATTTTGTTCCAACTGAAAAGGTTAAGATTATTTTGAAATAAAGAAAAAGTTAATATGTAATTTTTTTCAATATAAGTTAGTTGCACATGGTTCTTCAGTTATATTGCTTATTAAATACATAATTTTTATTGAAATAAAATTCATACTCATCATATAATAATATAAAGTTTAATTGGGGTATAACTTGAATTTTCTTAATTTTTATTTTGTTATATTGATCTAGAACCAGAAAACTACTAACTTGATGTTCTAGTAAAACATTAATACAAATTATTTATTATTTTTTTAAATAAACGTCAAAAGAGACTTTAAAAGAGTAATATTGTTTTTCGGACACTAGCCTAATCAAATTTAATATTTATTTCTTTAGTTAAAGTTTTGAATGTTATGAATAAAATAAAAATTTGATTCGTAAAGTGGAGATTCAAAGAAAATGAAACAAGGTCTACGTATATAACGTTTATTATGAAAAAAGATCAAGCTAGGTCAGTTAATTTAAGTAAAATACCCGAGTATCTACTTAGATAGACGTTTAATTTAGGAAAAATAAATCTTCTCTAAAAGGACGCAATTGGAAACTAAATTTAAATAACTATAATGGCTAATTGGAAGGAATTTTAGAAAATAAATTGCTGCAGCGTTCAGATGTTTTGAGTGTGGCTAGCAGTTTCAACCTCAAAATATTTGAACTTTACTGCTGCGGCCCTTATGTTATCGTATAATCATATGTTAAATCATCGTAAATAAAAAAAACTTAATAGTGCTTTTAGTGGAAGAAGACATTTACAACAGTAGTGTGAAATAGTGAATGAATAAGTGCTTGTACCAATTACTCGTATACTTGCTAACCAATTGTTTAATAGCAAAGCTGTAATGTGTCAGCTAAAGCGCATTAAACCCGACAATTTAGCAGATACATCCACATTTTAATCTTTTGTCAATCGTGATTTTTTGTTATCAATTATATTTTCATTGAAACTATAATAGAAAATAATGAGAGAGAACTATACGTTCAACTCGGATATTAGCGAAAGCACTTATATGACTTCGATTGCATTTGAATAGAACATGTGTTGACTATGGAAATAGCGACGACTGTATATAAACGGCAATTGCCAAATACAACGCTATTAATGCGAAGTAACTATTGCCGAACAATTATATTTTTAATTTTTGTTACAAATAGATAATATATTAATTGTTAAATAATGTAAAAAAAGAAATAATGTTTTTAAGGAGAACTTTATAAAGAGGGTGATACACAATATGAAAGTATTTAATTTGTGAATATGATTTTTATGTATAAAATATGAAAATCATACGAAATAACTGCAGCCTAAGTTTGATGAAGAAATTGCATACGCGATGTAGCCGATAAACCAAGCATTATTATTGGCATTGGTCTGCTTCCTAGTGGCAAACAAGTGAGAGTAAGAAGGAAGAATTGACTAACTATTTGCAGCTTTACATAAATTTCATACTATCGCGAAAAAAATAGAAAAGGCGTTACTCCATTTCTGGAATGCACTATTGCCCACTTCGTGTTATTAAATATTAACTGCAAACGATTTCACTTTGGAAAAACAACGTATAGGCTAGAAAAATGTATTTAGTAAAATAATCAGCGAAGAAAAAGCTATAAACTAATGCGTCATTGTGCAGACGATAATCAGTTGATATATGAGATTAATACTACTACTTTGAAGACCAAGAGAAATAATTTTTTCTGATGGAATAAAGTTGTAGAATTGGTGCTACAAGTGTATCAAACTTAAGAGAGATCGTTAAAAAACAAAATTATCAGAAAAATTGTAATTTCGGTTTTATTTTTAAGTAAAAAACTTTTCTAGTTCCCTTCATATTACATCGATTAGCTAAATTAAAGTAAGTGTACCTAATATCGACAATGCTTTTGATGTCGATAGTTTTGTCTGCAATAGTTCTATTACTCATATAAAATAAGAATGTTCATAATGCGTGGATTTTAAGAAAAACTAATTTTGCTTATTGGTTGGAAAGTATCTACACATCATGTTTCATCGTATTTTATTATGTTAGATACCTTAATTTGTGATAATATTTCTATATTAACAGTTATGCCGTTATGAGGGACAATACAGATTATTTTTTCTTTATATATGAAACGGCAAACGCTCCTTCTTTTGACATTAATCTTATTATAGTAAAAGTATTAAAAAATTGATAGACAAAATCCCTTTCCATAATAATGTTCGTATTCTGTATACGCATTTCGGCAACTAAGTTGTCATCATCTGCAGATAAATAATTACAGTGTCATATCTGGATTCGCGGTAAAAATCGCAATGCGTATACAGAATATGACCATGATTGTGGAAAGGGTTTTGTTTACTTTTTCTGATTAATTAATACCGTCATATTTGCTTAAATTATTAGTTGGGAAACACATTGTTTAAGTGTCGATATAAGTTACATTGATCTGTCAATAGAATTTCCTGCTCTCAAATGGAGATAGAAAGGAAGAATAAAAAACTACAGTACACTGTGTATGCCACAGGCAACATAAGCATTGAAAAAAGGAAAATTTACAGAAATATCTACAGAGGCCGCATTCTTTGGAGGGACGTAGAAAATTTCGTAAATACGAAATCGGAAAAACAAGAAAATTACTGTAATAGGAAAGATTCCTGAAAAACTTATATTGGACAAAATTCGGATATATTTTCATGTTTTAAAAAACCCTTGTTTTAGTCAGAACCAGAAGCCGAAAAAAGAAAGATTAAAAACTGTCATCTGTGTTTCCTTCAAAGAAATGGCAGAGAAAGAGAAAAATGAAACAATAAAAAAGAAGATGAAGTAAAAATATACAAAAAAATTAGTCTATAAAAATGATAATGAAAATAGCTACCCACTTGATAACAATTCTGAAGTATTAAGAAAAGGCGAAAAAATCATTATCACATTAATATTTGTGTCTCGGGTACCTATTTTGACAATTAAATTGTGATCATCAGCAGGAAATTAGACATAGTGTTGTACATTGGCCGGAAGAAAAGCTACACATAATAAATTGTATATAACATAATACTATACGAATAGAATATCCCGCTTAATTTTCTGTAAATGATGAGGGGCGTATAGGCCTCTATTTACTCTACGGCGCACACTTTGGGAACCTCTGGATTAGAATAATTAAAAATATAAAAAATTAAAGGAATGGTATAAAATATGAAGTGAAGAACATTGAAAAAGATATTCCAGCTGTATATGGCCTCAAAGGAAAGATATATTTTTATATGATGAAGATGAAATATTGAAGAAAAAAGAACCTCTATTAAAAAATAAAAAGTGCCGGTATTCAATTAGAGAACTATCGGAATGTGAATAAAATTACTTTTCATATTATTTTTTGTGTTTTTTTTCTAAAATATGTTTATATGAAGTGTTAGGTATTATTTTTTACAACCGTTTTGAATTAATTGTATTTTCTGTAAAGAAAAAGAATATTAATATTGTTACACATAATTTTTTTGAATTTCTAGTGTTGGTAGTAGCCACACATACATACTTACTTCAGATATCTTTTGCGTAGTGTTAATAATAAAAATAGAGCTGTCGATGACAGACATCTTTAATTTTGAACTGCTTGGATATTAAGAGTATTCGGTATTTTCCTATTTTAGTATTTTAATTTCAGATTTATTTTTATAAATGAATGATGCCCCACTTGATGTAAAAATAATTACAAGTATTTCAATTTAATTGGTATGCAGTTATTGTAATTATTTGAAAATAAAATTAGATAATATAATTTCCCATTCTTGACTTTATTAGCCATTGCATTGATCAGTTAAATTGTACCCAAGTAAGAAGTAAAAACTCTTGTACAGAAACAATATCTGAGAATATAATATACTATCGTTAGTTACGAGTTTCCAAACTATAATATTAATCTGTTAATTTGTATACTATTTTAATCCAAATAAGAAATACAAGCTTTTATCTATCGAACTAAATGCAAAATTGATGTATTTTAATGCCTGTTCTTTTTACAAGATTGGAACAGGTTGTAGTTGCGCTATTATTATTTCAGTATTATACAACCATGCTCAAATGTATTAGATACCTTACGAATTTATGTACATACATACATATATAGTTTATATAGTTTAGTCAAAAGAGAGGTGAGGAAAATAAAACTGTTGTGAAAATTATGTACAAAGTGTTATTTATGTTAGTAATATAGTACAATTTATCTATATTTTGTCGCTCCGCCCTTGGCCTTAATGACAGCTCGCACTCGTCGAGGCATCCTTGCTACTAAATTGCAACACTCTGCCGGTGGTATTGCAGCCCATATTTCGCGAGTTTTTGTTGATAATTCTGCTTTTGACAGGCATTTATGTTCCGTGATCTTAGTTTTTAAGATACGCCACAAATTTTCAATGGGCGACAAATCGGGACTTTGTGGCGGCCAATTCAATACCTCCACTGTGTTTTCCTTGAACCAACGCATTACAGCTTCCTATTTGTGGCAGGGCACATTATCTTGCTGAAAAATGTATTGTGGAATATCCTGGTCGAATAGTTTTAGCACAGACGGTTCTAATACTTCCTCCAACATAGCTAAATAGCGTTGGCTATTCATCCGTCCATTGCACAGGTACACTTCTCCAACACCGTATGAAGACATACAACCCCAAACCATGATACTACCACCTCCAAATTTTACTGTGGGAATGATACATTGTGGTTCATAAGCTTACCCTTGCCTACGCCGAACGTATAGCGTCCCAGGTAGTCCCCAAAGCTGCCAGGCAAAAGAAGAAAGTTAGCACTTAGACAGGATTAATTTTGTTTAATGTTACATGTAGACTGAATTGCATACAACGATAAGAATATTAGCCATGAAGATGTACTTACATACCTCGATATTCGATTCATCAGACCAAAGAATCTTCGACCACTTCTCGATTGTCCAATTTTCATGTTGTTTGGCCCATAAATACCGCTTCTCTTTATGAGCGTCAGTTAAAAGCGGTTTACGTCGCGCTTTACACCCTCGTAAACCAGCACGCTGGAAACGCCTTCTCACTGTTTGCGCAGAAACTGTTACGCGATAACGCTGTTTCAGCTCACTGGCGAGCTGTTTCGACGATTTTTTCCTATCACTGTGAGCTAGTCTTTGTAAAATTCTGTCTTCTCTAATCGAGGTACAGGGTTTTCTGTCACTTTTTGGTCTGTTAACAAACGACCCACTCTCCTGATAGCGACTAATGGTAGTACGGACTGCACATCGCGAACATTTTTTTTTTTTGCAATTGCAGCTATTGATAACTTCTGGGAATGCAGTAGCACTATTTGGGCGCGTTCCCCTACCGACAACTCGCGTGTTTTAGGCATTTTTCTTCAACAAATAACTGACACAACGTGAAAAAATAGGATAATCTAATTGATCTCTACCACAAACTCACAAACGCACGTTGCTCACACACTGCTAGAATGACATTAAATTTCTAAAATCCACAATTTCCCCTTTCCAGCTATTCTTTTCTATAGGGGATTAACTAGGGTATTCAAAAACGCATTTCTGTAAATACCATTAACTATTTTTACGGTTAATTTCCGTCAGAATTGAATAATACCGAGAATAAGGGTTTTTACCTGGGGTGTCTAATACATCTGAGCATGGTTGTATGTACCTCACAATGTATACCATCACTGCCATGAAGATTCTCAAACTATTTTTGCTGAACATACCTTATAGTGTTCCAGCTGTTCTGTAAGTGTTGAAACTAAACTTTCATATTCTTTTATCAGGGGATTTAGATGCCTAAAAAGTAACATGATTAACACGTTTTGTTAATAATATTATATAAATAAGCGGATATTACTCTAAAGCAGTATCTTGATTGCCATTCATATTTCTTATAAATATATTGCAGGTTACAATCTGGAAAAATCGAATGAGTGTCACTTTTTTAATTTGACAAGTTAACTGATGGAGTGTGCTCCCTTGTTTCTAGTTAAATTATTTTAAAATAGTCTCCGTAAGATACAGATGGTCTCTTTAGAATTCGTAATCATGTTATAACCAACCTATTTCAATGCAGAAATGATTATAACATGTTTTATTTTATAGAATGCGAAAGTGTTCGATACAAACATTCTAACCTCGGTGGCGAGAACAACTCAAGAAAATCAATAGTTTCTAGCGCGAAAGCACTGCGTTTTAAATAATATTTCGCTCTGAATATGGAGTAAGTTTGATAATAAAAATTAGGACAGCACATCTATGAAACCTTTAATTTTAGTTCGAAGTTATATTTTGACATAAGGGAGACACAATGGCCCATTATTTACAGACATGAGTACAATGTGCATTTTTTGGGATTGGAAAAGTTGCATCCGTTCGATGCAAGGAAATGGGGACGAATTTTTCAAGTACGTATTGTTATTTTTTGAATTAACAGGACATAACCTCATTAGTGACATCTTACTACATCTAAAACACTAAGATATTTTTTACATTTTTTTTTCTTAATATTCTCAGTCCGTCCGTAAAGTATTAGTAGTCGTCTTGATTTTACTACCTTTCAAACATTATTTTCTGAATATAATTCTTATCTTAAGAAACATTTTTAATTTGTGTGTTAGTTGTTGATTTAGACATATCACCGTATCACTATAAATTTGTCTAATAATAACACACGTAATGTATTATTTTCCTTTACTTTTACTCATTAGTAATAATCAAATTAATGCATACACAAACCAAATCATTTTAATGGATACATTAGCTGTAAACAAAATACGATTTAATGGAAATATTGGACGTGAACTGCGATAATTACATAGCAGGAATGAAAATGGGACAAATAAAATATATTCCAAAAATAATTATTTAAATCATTTATTTAAATTAATATAATCACCCTCAGTTTTTATATTTGCCACAATAAATTGGCTAAATACATTTTTAATAATTTTACATTATTTATGTGAAGTGAATGTAGAGTGTGTTTGGCTTTCGATGGTGTAAGTCTACTATGGACTTTGCATTCGTGCGAATTTTGCTGTGTTTCTAGGTGTGGCACTGCGATTAATCATCTACTGATGACAACTTAGTTATCGAAATAAGCATACAGAAAACGCAAATTATTATGGTACGGGGTTATATTAACCTTAATTGATTAATCCACGTAGAAATATCGGAAGATTCTTTCAGCGCGTACCAGATGCATATTTTGTTCTTCTATTGCTGGTTGTTGTAATGTCTTGATTGCCAAGTAGGACGCTGAAGCTGCAGGCGTTAATATTCGAAGTTTGGAGATCACTTGTTTCAGACTTCCTTTACCAAATATGTTTAAAAGGCTTACAATTCTCATTCATGGAAACTTGTATATATATTTTCGCAGTGAAAACATGTTTGTGTAAACGAAATCTGCAAACTATGTTGAGAAGGTCTTGTTGCAACTTTGGACCAACTACGAGTATATCATTTAGTGAAACTTCTGTCGACGATTTAGTGGAAGCATCGAAAACAACTCTCACTTTGGTGGTTAAACTGTTTTCTTTAATAACAGCATGATGTGGGAGATAAAAGTTCTTTTGAATCATTCAATGTATTTATTTGTTTCATATGACCTAAATCTGAATATTCTTGCATGAATGATGTTGTGTTGAACTGGCATTTCCAGTTAATTTCCTCTCTAGTGAAAGAAATTATTTTAGAGCTTGTTCTTGAGTGCTACTCAAAGAGGATACTTTATTATTAAACGGCAAAGATACTATAAAGCGCCCATCAACATCTCTCTTTACAGTGTTAGTTAAATATTTGCATAAGTTTTCCTATCGGGAATGCAGTTCAATTCTTGTCAGGTTTTTTACTTTCCAGAATTTGCTCTTTAACAGGTACTTCAAAAATTTGTATAATTTTTCGTATAAGTAAACTTGATTGTGATCCAGAATCTAAAAGAAATCGACACCTATGGGTACGTCGACAATGAACACGACAACTTGTGTGGTGAGTGCTATGTTTTGATACACTGGGCTTAGACTATTTTCGACGTTTTAGGAACTGGCATGAGATCTTTCTCTCTGGGTAAGTGGAATAAATCGTTTCGACTGTTATGATAAAATTTACATGCTCTAACTGTCCATTTAAAGCCTGGTGATTCGTTTTTAGTCAATTAAGGAAGAATATTTTTGCTTTGGCTTCCTCTACTCTTTTGCTAACTATTAAATCGAGAATTATTTTACATCTATAAATGGTTTGGTTACCAATACAACAGAAAGCAGGAAAGCTTGTTTATAGATATTTTCATGGTTGCTTTTTGCTGGCCATTACTGGACTTCGAAATCGTTTCTAACGTTTGAGAATTTTGTGTGAAGAACTTAATGCATTCTTTTAATGTAGGTAGTTCTGTCGATTGTATCTGAGATTGCCATTCTTTTAACGTGCATGTATCAAATTTTTTCGAAACAGAAAATATTTATAAATGGTCCCAGTACTCTGTTGGACGTTTTGATGCTGTGAGAGCTCTAAAATGTTTTGGTAACCCATCTAATATTTGTCTAAGAATATATATATATATATATGTGTGTATACATATATGGAATTAAACGTATCCTAGCATGAGAGCCACTCTTCATAATTTCCGGAGATCTTAGAGAAGTCGATTGTAGGTAGTTTAACTTTATTTCATAATTGAATATTATTTGTAGAATCTTAGATTTCGTTATTATTTTTGAAAATCGTGACTCATAATTGTAATATTATTTTTCAAATTCTTTATGTCCCGTAAATTCAATTTCTTCTTCGTCAAGTTTCTGAATATCGTCCTGAATTGTATCGAATTCATCTACTAGTAGGATGAATTTTTCGTAACGTTTCCTTATTTCATCACTACTTGTAGTTTGATCATGTTTGTTTAAGTAAGTGCCAAATCTCGTCAACTTTGCTTCTAACGTCCATGTCGTAGCTTCAAATCCTCCATTTTATATTATCTGAGCTCCGACGCAGTATCGTTCCTCTGACGTAGTTTCAGGAAAACTAAATAAAAGGCTTTGTCGTTTGCATGTCTTTACTTCTCTATAGTATGTTAGAGGTTACTGATATTTCGGCTGAGTAAACAAAATATAAAGAGGAATGTAAGTTCGCCGCTTTCGCACAGTATCAGATGTTTGTAATGGCATGCAATGACTACATTTGTTTGCGGTGTTATCTGTGTAATTAAAATAAAATACATAAATGTCTTAAACAATTTTATTTTGACCCGCGAACTGTTCAGTATGTGTAGGTACCTGTGTGTATAATTCTATAAAAATAAATAACATTTCAAATACTAATTAGAAAAGAAACAGTTCAAATAGTTTTATACGTATAAAATCAGTTCAAAAATCTACGAAATGAAAACAGTTCTAATACCTCGCTTCACGTTCAACTCATCGAGGTACCAATGCACCCCCAATAGGGTGAAAATGTTCGACACTGCCAATATTGCACCTATCGGGGAAGCGTCATGTAACTACCCGGCGGCAACGACGACGCAGCCCGTCAAGTGGGCAGATCTCGGTACTCTTACGTATACTATGTGCACGATGACAAAAGCTGCTGCCGACCATTACGCGTGCTTAAATTAACGTATAATAAGAGAAATAAATAAAATTACTACTTGCATTCTTTGAACCTGGCTGTTTTCGCTGTCATCTATTATAGTGTCTTCTATACTTTCTTTATATCAAAGTATTTGTACTACGTACATGAATTTATCTCTTTGGTTTTATTATGAAGTTTTTAGTCGGTTTAGTTCCTTTATATTCCAATATTTTTTTCCGTTTCTTTCCTATGTCTTAGCCAAGTATTTAAATTAGTTTACTGGTTTCAACCTTTCATCTATATCAATAAATTAGTTTGTTGTAACAGAAAAATTGTTTTGACATAAACTAATAAAGAAATAACTTATTTTCAGTATCTGAAAAATGCCGGAATTGTATCCGATCTAACTGTCACCATTCCCAACCTAGCGACAAAGGACGATTTGTTAGTGGTACACACTAAGAAATACTTAAAAAGTTTGAAGGTATGGATTCTGAGGGAAAGTTTGCATGCAATCTTTGTTTAATGTATTTTTGTAGTGCAGTTTAAAAGTTGCATATATCGCTGAATTACCTCCCATATGTATCGTGCCAAATTATTTTGTCCAACTCGGATACTTAAAACCTATGAGGTAAGTATTATTTCAATATTACACAAATAAAAGTTCCTTAAGACGAATTTTATGTGTAAGAAATTTTTTTCATAAATTATCTCACAATTAAGACACAGTAACGATAACTGGCAAAGTTTTGTAAAAAGTGATTTTTTGAAAACCTGGTCGAGTTGGTGTTTTTTAAACTCTTCGTGTAATTTGTTCAGTGGAGTAAATGTGTTATCGAGTGATTCAGTAAGTTGTGCCCCGGTAACGTCCGTTTATCTATGACTCAATCTAACCACTACATTTTAACATTACTTTCAATATTTGTTATAGTGTATGTTGGGTCAGTCGATTTGAAAGGCTCAAATATACGAATACCGTTATTTTCGTCAAGAAGTTTATTTGTTAAGTGATTTGCGTGTACTGCGCAAAGTTGTCACTATGTTTACGAGCTTCGCTTTTCATGGTAGGTATTTTAAAATCTCTTTAAAAATGTTATTTCTTAGTAACCGAAGGTGTTCATAATATTGCGCAAACTTTTGTATGTAACATCTTTCATATTTTGATGTTACAGCTCTAAATAAGCTACTAAATTGTTTTGTAGAGGAACAACTTTTGTCTAATGTAATTTTAGATTTTCCTAGCCTGTTGTACGACTTAGGTGTTTAGCAGAATTTGTGGACAAATTTTTCTTTTCATTCTGGAAGTAACATGAGTCGGCTTCGTTCATTTTCATTCTGCAGAATCGCAGCCAATTCTGAATTTTATTAATATTGGCTTTAAATATTGTCAACATTTGCAAAGCTTTTGTTTCTGACGGTAGCTATCTCATTTTCGGCAGACTTAATAGCTTTTGGATTTGGCTCACCACGTTTTATCCACTGCTTTAACTTCTTTTTTTGTCTTTGGAGTATAGTGATGTATCCAAATTTTATCGGCAGTCGCAAAAAATCATTTTCATACCGTGTGAACATGTCTAGACATTGCTAAAGTGGTTAATCTCACTCGCTTTTGCTGGATTGTCGGCACTTATCTAACACTAAGTTTTCTCATGTTAAAGTATTGATATAAGGTGTAATTTATGCTTTCGTATGAAATTCATATATACATACTCGGCCAATATTCATCACGATTTAAAAAATTTTTTAAATTGTTTCTTCTTCGGCAGCCGTTTTTGATCTGCCAAAATGTGGTGTATCATCTATGCTTGTTGTACCGTGTTTAAATTCAGTAACCTAGTTCACCACTATCGTATACAAAGGAAAAGATTCGCCATGAACTTACCTAACTTTGTTTTTATTGGTTAAACCTTCAAACCTTTTAAAAAGGAATACTTTATCATTCGTTCTTGAATCGATTGTAACGGTCTGTATCATCTCTTCTAAAATTTGACAGCAGTTGTATAAACAATGGCGCTTTTATGGCAATGTGCATATCACCACCTTCTATTTATAAGAGTTTTAGATACAATAGATACCTATCTATTGTCGTACATAACCAACTCTAAGATACTCTCTCGTGGTACTTATGCTCTACTTAATTTCGTTTACACATCCTCCTAATGGATGTAAGACGATTTATCGCTTAAGCAAAATTTTAAGAAATTGCCTAGGTTGATGGCAATTCTCGTTTCGTTTTATTTTTAGTACCTACCTCTATAATACATGCATCGAATGACTAGGACACATAAGGGAAGGTAAAGAACATGGAAGGAAATAAATGTTCTGAAATTTTAAAGAATAACACATGGATCAATAAGTCCCGAGACTAACCCATAGATGACGCTCGTAGTAAACCAGTAACCACGTCTTTCTAGAGTACTAACCTTTGCTTGAAACGTGTCAAAATTTTAAGTCGATCGGACCAGAAACAGCTGAGTTATCGAGGTTGGAGTAAAGTCGTTTTGTAGTTTGTTTAAACAATGGAAAAAACCGAGTTTCGTGTTCTGATAAAACATTGTTTTTTAATGGGTAAAAACACCACGCAAGCAAAACAATGGATTGAAAAATGTTACCCGGACTCTTGTCCATCAAAAGCAACGATTTGTCGGTGGTTTGCCGAGTTTAAACGTGGTCGTACCGACACAAATGACGCGGAACGCTCGGGTAGACCTGTGGAAGCCGTTACACCGGAAAATGTGAGTGAAGTGACAAAAATTATAATGAAAGATCGTAAAGTGAAGCTCCGTGAGATTGCTGAGATGACACAGATATCATATGGAAGTGTATTTACTATCCTTCATGAAAAATTGAGCATGAAAAAGGTTTTTTCCAAGTGGGTGCCGCGATTGCTCTCGATGGAACAAAAACAGCAACGAGTCGATGATTCAGAAAGCTGTTTATCGCTCTTTACTCGCAACAAAAAAGATTTCTTGCGTCGTTACGTGACCATGGACGAAACATGGATACATCACTACACTCCAGAGTAGAAGCGGCAGTCATCTGAGTGGCGCACAGCTGGCGAAAGCCGTCCGAAACGTCCGAAAACGCAGCAGTCAGCCGGCAAAGTCCTGGCGTCAGTTTTTTGGAATACACATGGCGTGATTTTCATTGACTACCTCGCAAAAGGTAAATCGATCAACAGTGATTATTATATTGACTTACTGGTGCTTTTGAAGGAGGAAATCGCAAAAAAACGACCGCACATGCAGAGAAAAAAATCCTTTTTCACCAAGACAATGCACCCTGCCACAAGTCGATGAAAACAATGGCAAAATTGAACGAATTGGGTTTTGATCTGCTTCCCCACCCCCCATATTCGCCAGATTTAGCCCCCAGTGACTACTGGCTCTTTGCTGATCTTAAAAAAATGCTCCAGGGAAAAAGATTTGGCTCAAATGAGGAGGTCATCGCTGAAACCGAAGCTTATTTTGAAGCGAAAGATAAATTTTTTTATAAACATGGTATTGAAAAATTGGAAAAGCGTTGGAACCATTGTATCACCCTAAAAGGTAATTATGTTGATGAATAAAAAAAAATTTTGCAAAAAAAATGTTGTTTTCATTGTTAGTCTCGGGACTTATTGATCCATGTGTTATAAGTAGGTATATTTAATATTGAATTTACAATTTACAAATTTCAGTAATTAATATAGAACAGAAACATTTTTACTTTTCGTAATTCCTCAAGAATGTCTTTAAACTGATTATAATAACAAACGAAAATGTAAATATCAAATATTTATGTATTAAATGTAAATATTTGTCATTTAAAAAACAATTTTTATTTTTGTACAGGTAAATTTTATCATTTTGTAACCAAGAAATATTGCGACAGCCGGCATTATTGCCAATATGAGGAACTAGGTAAACGTATAACAAAATCTAGATATAAATATACATAACTAGCATTTAAAACTTATGCTTTTAATGTCAACTTATTAATAATTTGATATTACAATAAGCCAAAGTAACTTCTTGAATTATAAAATCAATTAACTATTAACAAATATAGAGCGTTCCTTGTGGGTGATGAAATACAGGGTCTTATGGGCAATATCTTCCTCACTTAGAAATCTGCTTCAATTTTTTATTATGTTCCAAATAATAACCGTTCTTATTTATGTTACTGAGATATGTTACTAAGATACGATTCGTTTGCACTCTAACAAACGTTGCTAATTGTCATATGCTAGATGACAAAGTAGACACTTTCTAAATAAAATTTTGGACAAATGTTTATTGTGTTGAGAGTAATGATTAAATTTTCATTGAAAAATTCATACTCTTTACAGAGAAATAATAATAATAAAAGATGCTATTCAACGTAAACGAATACATACTGCTGTTCCCCTGACCTTCTAATAAGAGTCTATAGTTGTGAAGTGGTAAATTAAAATATCAAGAGTTCGTAGTCAACAAAATTATCGTCAGCTAAGGGATTTTGAAAGGAGTTGTATCGTTGGGCTGCTTGGGATGGGTATTGTATTTTGTGAAATCGTTAGACAGATGCAAAAAACATTGCTAGTTATTCGTCGTGAGAAAAATTGGTCCTAAGCGGGCAAGGAACATTGTAGAAGAGACTTTAAATGATATAGAACAACTACTAAACGGGAAGATTGCTTATCTTTGAAGATCGGCATAATCCTTCAAGATCTGCGGTTAATGCTTCTTTAGAAGAGATATGCCAAAGAACAACAATGCGTTCTATATATCGACGTCTTCATTTGGGTTGATGTCCTATCGTTCAAGACTCACTTGTCGGCACTGCATTAGAATGGTGTAACATGCGGTTAGATTGGGATGAGGAGGGAGCATTCTTTCATTTTCAAGAGTCTTACAAATGGGAAATAATATTGTCGAGTGTAATAAATTAAACGAATTTGGTTGTTTCACTGAATGCGAAATAAAACCAACTTTATTTAGTTTTAATGTTAATTTTAACGCTAAAGAAAAATGTTAAGAGATATTAAAATTATTTTTATTTACCTGTTTTTATATGTACAAGTAATGTAAATGAGTTTAATAAGGCGCTTTTACAGTCCTTTAATTATACAATTGTACATAAAAGTTGAGATGCGAATGAGTTCTCTATTTACAAAACTTTCAAGAAATATTTGCATATAGTCACTCACAAAAGTGTTCGAACACCCCGTGAATGTTGAATATCATCAAATGTCGATCATCTTGTTATTATAAAGCATATTTGTTACCATTTAACAACGTTAAGTAACTCTAAAATCTTCTAATAATAATATTATTATATAACTGTTCAAACACTTCATTTTTATAAGATACTACTGTATTGTAAGCCATAAACAATAAATTTAGAACGAATTACGTAAATCCCCATTATAGTATCACGCATTTGTGAGAAATAAGCATTTGATGCTTTTGTAAAGATGTCTGGTAATATATGCGAGTTAATAACAGTACACACGGAAAAAACTCTTAGGACAAATAGCTAAATTGATCGAAAAAGTGTGTTCTGTAGTAGAGATTGAAAAAGATATTCTAAATATCCCGGACTGATGAAATTTTACCCAGAAATAGGCGTTCAAAGGTTCAAAATGAGTGCGATCAAAGAACTGTTACAATTGCAATGAGTTAAAATTCATGGATAAGTGAATTCAGGATAACCGCACATATGGAATTTAATACTGGAAAAAATACATTAAAATAACATAATGAGAATTTCAAGAAAAACTGCTTATAGCGGAAGAGTAAAAGACATTTCATTAAGCATCGATAATAGTTACCTATTGTAAAGCATAGAGCATATAGGTAAGTATTAAAATCACTCACTATTCATTATAATATAACCTAGTACAGATACTTGCCAAAAATAAAATGCCTTTGGACTTAGATGCTGTGTATATATGTTAAGGATCAAAATCTCCTAGAGATGAAGATTTGGCAAGGGTATAAATACTTATTGTCCATAAGCCGTGTATTTCATTCTCAACGTGAAATGCCCTGTAGAAGATTTTAAGTAAGTCAAGACGCCATCAAATAATATTGTAAAAAATGTATTACATACAGGTGATTTTGATTAAATGTAATTCGAATGGTTTTTGGTTGATGTTCAACAAATTTTTTGTGATGATGCTTCTTAGAAAGTCGAAAATTGTCTCTGGATTGGATAATTTAAACGTTGCGATATGATCAATGAAGATGATGCGAGATCAGGCTCTCAAAATCCATAACAGCCCCGGCAATAATCAATAAAATTATTGATGTTTTAAGCGATTGAGGAATTAATATCAATCACATTTCATACGTAGAGTTGATCATGTCGAAGTTATTAATAAGATGAGAACGTAAAGTGATAATTTGAAGCTGTTTAATAAAAACTGGCTTTACAAGTATGTTCCTGAATCTAGTCGGCATTCTCAATAGTGGACATATCATGATAGTTCTCCCCTCCAAAAAGCCAAAGCATATCCAACGTTTGCAAGATGATGGTGACGATTTTTTGGAATTCGAACGAGATAATTTTCATCGAGTACCTTGCGAAGCGGTAAATTGTTAATAGATCATATATTGCACTATTAGACAGAATCTCCAAGAAACGACTTGGAATGGCCCGTAAAAAAATTCTGCTTAATTACGACAATCTGGCCAAGTTCGCAAAAAATTAGATTATTTGAGATTATAGACTGTACCTTATCCACCATATTCGTCAGATCTAGTGTTCAAAGTGACTTCCATTTATTCTTTAATCTTAAACTTTTCATTTCTGAAAGAAGTTTCAATGGTATGGTGAACTTATTGTAGTAGCACAACAGTATTTTGATGATTTTGAGAAAGATTGTTACAAAAATGGCATAATGGCACTTCAACATTGTTGGTTCGAATGTGTTTAAGTCGAAGGGCAATGCTTTGAAAAGTATTTAAAGATATAATAATCACTTGCTCCTCGTATATTACTTATTATAGATATGATCTATTATATATCATGTAATAATATGTTTGTCTATATGTTTTTACATTTTCAACAAATATTAATGGCGGTTCTTGGCCAATTTTAATACAAGGATATGGAATTAAACTATAACGAATGTATGTGCATTCAATGTAAAAGTACCCTGTAAGAAATTTCTATTGTTGCCAAAATTACGAATGTCAAAGAGGTTATTAATAAATTATATATTAACAAGTTATATTATTATGTTATGCTATTCGTGTTGCATGGCTAGGAAAGTGCAGACATGAGCTCGTAAGCCCGTTAAGACTCGTCACTGATCTATGTGTTGCTTGCTTGGAAAATAAGTATATTATTTTTTCTAGGTATCAGACTGGAGGCACGATACTGGCTGGAAAATTGGCCCTAGAAAGAGGCTGGGCAATAAACATCGGTGGTGGTTTTCACCATTGCAGTTCAAGTAAAGGAGGAGGATTTTGTCCGTACGCTGATATAACCTTATTGGTACAATTTGTTTTCAATAATTTTCCTCAAAAAGTAAAAAATGTGTTAATTGTAGACCTAGATGCCCATCAGGTAACTCTAGTATAAAATTTCAATGGTACATTACTCATTTGAATCGTTCGTATGCTATCTTTTTTAGGGTAATGGATATGAACACGACTTCAAAGATAATGATAATGTTTACATTATGGATGTCTATAATAGACAGATTTATCCATCCGACGATGAAGCTAAAGCTGTTATCAATCGCAGAGTTGAATTGCTTAGTTACACCAAAGATGATGAATATTTGCGCAAAGTTGAACAGTAAAGTATCTTTCTCCGTTCTTTTATGGGGGTTGTTCCAATTTAAACCTGATTTGCACAATCACTTCTAGAGAAAGTAATGGTTGGTGTACATTCAACATACAGTTGATAAAAATATATATCAGTTTAGATGCAAGTGAAATAAGTAAGGAATAAATGTGAGCAGTTAGTGTGTGTCAATATTATGTTCAATTTTTTTAAGAAAAGCTTAGAAGTCATTTAAAATTTTGTGCCATTTTCAAAACCAGTTTTGGAATATGTTGAGCAAAGCCAAAACATATCATTAGCATAAAATATTCTGCGAATGCACTGAAATTTTTAGAAATCTACATAAAACCAAATTTTAGAAACCATTAAAAACAATTTTTCTCTTATTTTGAATGATAGACGAATAGTTATAATAATAATAATGTTGGCTAGTGTCTTATTGTCTCTCTTATAGTAGAGATTGACCAAGTTTGGCGTGCGATGAAACATGGGTTCATTATTATATCAATACACACGTCTATCCCTTCGATATTCGAATGACAATTGCGAAATGAAAGAGAACTAAGGCAAGTACGTAGTAAATTCTTTGCCCGTATTATCTTTGGATTGAAAACAGAATTGTGTGTGCGGTTTTTTATAGGAAACATATCACAGGTTCATGTTAACTCGGCTACATCCAAAGGAAATTACAAAAGTTTTGCAATAGAGCTTTAGTCTTTCAAAATAATTTTAACCACGTTCTACGCATTTCTTTATTTTTCGAAACCGCTTTTGAAACCCAATTCTTTACGTTTTTTTTCAAAAGCTGGGCACATAATTGTCATCCAACGCCCAAAAAAGATTCTCATCGTTGAAACACTTCCTCTTGTTTAGCCTGTTTTTCATAAGGGCAAAGAGTGAAATATGGTCTTTAGGTAGATAGCCTACTACTTTCAGCTCTGTTCTTGATAAGTGGATAAAAACATCATCGTAGTTAAAAATCTAAATGTATTTCAACAACTTTGAATAGTAATTCCTGGTTGTACCACTTTGCGGTTCCTGTTTTTAGTCTTTCCAGCATCAAGCACTCTAGAGTCTCGTAAAGAAGGTGCCTACCGTTTTTTTTCTTAACGGGCCAATATTTTCGTAGACACAGGCGCCTTCGTCTGCAAAAAATCCAGGTTTTGTTCTCTACCTTTGTGGGTATATTATACTAACACTTGTCTTCGATATCTATCGAGATGTTTTTAACATAATGAGATGTTTCATTTTTAAACTACTTCGGTACTTCGCGATACGATATAACACATCGTATTATTTGTTTGTCGGTTAAGGTATGGGGTACCAAAAGGGAACAAACTATCCTTTGTTCGTGTGCAAAGATATGAAGTGATGGTGCATGAATGTCCAGGCATTCTTATATCTTACGGTACTTTAAGAACCTATTGGATATGAAGATGTTCCTGACGGCATCAATGTTTACCTTAGTAACGGACGGGTGGGCCATCCCGACCTCTAAGGATCTTTCAAGCAGAAACTTTCTTTCTGGACCTCCTTATACGATCTGAATATGGTCGAACGATGTGGACAATCATCTTCTATCATAAAACTCATTTTCTTTATACACTGATCAATATTTTACTCCATTTTAATCAAGATATTAATGAGTTGTTTTTATTGCTACAATTGTGTGTTAGAGTATAGGTTTGAATAAATCTAAACTTCCCCTGAACATGTCATAGCGTGCAATAATGGGTTGCATCATATTGTAAAACTTTTATAGTGCCAATTATATCGTTATAGTTACAGAAGCAATTTACACAACTGGATTAAAACACACTGTTCATTCTAGTTCAGAGCCATTGAAATGCGAATATCATTTTCTTACGCCCTTTGAAGAGATACTAAGAGAAAAACAATATTGGACAAACATGAAGGTCAAATATATTGTGGAAAACTACTTCATGACAATGCCATAATTTTCTTTCGTAATTAATAAGCTACCATGGCGCTAGCAATTATTAGTGAAGAATAAGAGTGTTTTGAAAAATAGACTTTTGGAAATTGTTAATTATCTGATTTGATAAATTTTTGTAGTAGCTGTTTGGTTTGCATTGGAACATTCTCTACGCACACTTTAATATTCTTATTATAATAAGAGTTACATCTTTACTTAAAAAGAAATAACATTTTTTTTCTTGTTGGTTAGACAAGAATCTATAATTTTCTATTGTTTCTAGAAACCTGGATAGATCTCTTAGAGAATTTCTTCCTGATTTGATCGTTTATAATGCTGGAACGGATATATTAGAAGGAGATCCCTTAGGCCTATTAGCAATTACTGCCCAAGGAATTATCCGACGCGACGAGTTGGTATTTTTCAAGTCCCGTTTAATTCGCGTACCAATAGTAATGTTAACAAGTGGAGGATACACTAAGAAAACTGCCAAAATAATCGCAAATTCGATTATAAATTTACGCGAGAAAGAATTAATTAAAGGGCCCTTAAGGCGATATTAATTATTTCATCGAAGTTTGATAAACGGTTATTTTTAATTTAATATATAATTAAAGTATAAAGAAAAGCGTTTATAAATTGTGCCATAAGTAATATTTTCTGTTATCTTGTCGAAGTGTTGAACTGGTCGAAATAAGCTGCGGTTGGTTTATTAGTGTAAACTACTTTCTCCAAGTATTCATTTTTATTCTTCTGTTGTATACCCATTCGTCTGTTTTCTTCGGCCAGTTGCTTCTCCATTTCCCTGAAAATAATGTACATTAAAATTCGAATAGAGAATTAGTAAATTAGTAGTAAGGTATGTAAATGATAGGCGACTCAAATCGTATTATAGTTATTGTAAAAATTCTATTTAAATAAACTCTTAAAAATGGTATCTGATGTTATATTCCTATCTCAAGAAAATTGTAGCATAAGATATTTTAGAAAGAGTTTCTAGTCAAAGCTTAGTTTACATTTTTTCCTGTATGTACAGATGCAATTTACCTTTTCTTACGTTCCAATTCTTTATCCATCAATAAAATAGATTTTTGTATTCCGTTGTTGTAGTCTTGCCATTCCCTTTCAAAACGCTTTTCTAGGTTTCTCTTCGCCTATAATTAATAAATTACTTGTAATGAGTAATTAAAAAAGAAACAGCTATAATTGATGTAAATGGAACGTAGGCTTTGAAAAAAGTGAAATGTAACTTCAGTTACGCCAGTACTCTTGAAAATTGCTGAAGGTAGGTGCTTCTAGTAAAATATACCTAGGATAAAACGACATTGCATTTAGAATGTTCCTTGGAAATTATTCAAATTCATTAAATAATTCCTATTTTTAGTTTTAAAATTCAGATTTTTATGTGAATAACACATAATCAGGGTACGGTCAAGCAAAATATTTTTTATCTATACTCTTTTATAATATCTTAGAAACTATATAATTTCTATTTATAACATAATTTGAAGTGTGTCATATAGTTTCAATGATGCAAATAACTTTTGAAAAAACAAACGAATGTTCTCCATACCTTCAACTTTTAAAAAATTTCTTTCCTCTTATATATCAAAACTAAAATCGTTTTCACGTAGAAAATATTGTTGTATAGCAAATTTAGGCAGTCAAACATAAAAGATATTTAAGAAAATAATAGCGAAACTTTTCTTGTTTGTGATTGAAGGATACAGATAGATGTTAATTGTAATAACTTGAAATTCCCTATTGATAAAATTACATATATAATCTGATGGATGTGGAGATTAATTGTAAGTACTCACTGTAAATACGAACTAACAAAAAATAGCTACATGTGGTTCTGTCACGTGTTATAGTATTTATATGCACATTATCGTAATTAAACAACATGTATCTTCGATTTGTCATGTATTCTGGAATTGTAAAGTATATGTAAGACGTTCATTTCAAATGATATAACAGAAGCGTTATTTCGCGCAGTGTAAATTTCTAGTTTGGTAATTAGTTAATATGTTGCTTGCGACGTTTCAAGCAGTCATTGCTTTGACATCTCAAGAAAGTGAGTTGCAAGACGCCTTTGAAAGATATTATTTAAGAAGAAGAAAACATGTACTTGTTTGAATATGTAACGGGATTGGAGTTTGAAAAATTCTAAGAACCATATCATGCGTAATTTGTTGAAGATGTAGTAGAAAATGAAGAAGAGAATTTTTAAGATATTGCATGTGCTTCTAAAGAAGGAAACAGTGTTATAAACCTGGACTACGCAATTGAGCGATATTGTATCTGCAAAAAATAATTGTGAAATTGCCACAACAGTTATATAGACTTGAAAGAAAGTATTAACAGAAGAGGGACCCATACGGATAAATAATGGTTTATTAAAGAATATTGGGTTCCGGGCTGGAACCGCGTCTTCGACAATTTTGATACCGACATTTAGTCACTACTTGTATGAGATATCTTTAGGGCTTAATAGTCGTGCTGAGACTGTTAAGCCTTGCCAGCTATTTCCGCAAATGGCCGTTTGCTTTTGTCCATTATTTTGAGTACTAAAGGGATCCTAAATAGAAATCATTAAAGAACGATAAATTCCATGAATTTATTCCATTTCTTAGGCAAATTCAGACCAGTAGAACATGAGAATGTAAGCTTGTAAAAGCTTAGTGTATATGGTCTTAATTCGTATTTATAGTATTTTATCTAAAGCTTAGGGAAGGTGATTGCTAAGAATTTCAGTATATTGCCGTTGAACATTGGTTAGAGATAATCCAACAGTCAATCAGAATGTTTTCATGTTCTGATAACATAAATAGTTCTTCTGTTATTATCTAATTTTATTGACGAGATCAACTAAAACTGTAATGCTATTATTAATGAAAAGTTTATCCAGATATAAGCTGCAAATTGAATTATGGTATATTTAAAGAAAGTTATCGAAAAAGTGTAAAAAATACTAGTATGTAGTCTTGAAGATTTTACACTCAATAACTTTTATTTTTTACCTGATTTTTATATAAGATTTAATTCAATTTAGAAATGTCCTACAATTAGAACTTCAATCACTCCTATTTTTCTTTAAATCCTGTATACGCGAGTAGGTTTACGTTGTGTTAATTACAAGTTTGGACAGAATTTTAGATTTATAAATCAAGATGTAATATGAATATTTTACCTGTACTTCGGCTATTTGAGCTTGTTGCATTTTTCTGACAGCTAGTTTTTCCTCAGCATTCATACCTTTGTATAAATATCCAATTTTTCGGTGTATGCCTAAATTACTTTGAGCTACATCTGGATTTTCAGTCATCATATCGCTTGTTAAAATATTGTAGATTTCAGCCATACTGTCTTCCTTTTCTTTCCTAGTTTGGCATTTTCGTTGTAGATCTCGTTCGTCCGCCTAAATTGTAGTATCTAGTATTAGTTATTTTGTAAACATATATTACAGCATTAAAATTTTTGTATAGTTTATGACATTTTGCTATTCGTATGAACAAGAAAGACTGTGATGAAATAACATTATATTGTTGGTCATAGTTTAGCTGCATAGGCTTAATCTTATGAATGCGCTGCTGAAATGTAATGAAGTTTTGTGTATAAGTATAATGTTAATAAAGAGAAACTTAATTAACGGGGCCTATTAATTTTCAACTTCGAACATTTTTAATGATAATACAAGAAATAATGGTTTTGATTTATGAAAACCGAAGGAAATTTAGGTTGGTAAAATTTCGTCGATATACGGTACTATCCTTTCGCATAATCTTTATTTTGCAGGTGATGTTAGGATACTGCTTTGTTGATGAAAGGAATATCAGTCAGTATCTGTCTTGTTGGTATGGATAATAGAAGAAGATAGCGATCGCAAACCAAGAATATTGGGTAAACTGTCGTTTGTTATGAATAGACGCATAAAACTTTCTATATGAAAATGTATAGCCAGCTGTAGAAGTGCATGGATCTCATAATATAAAAGTAAAATGTTGCGATGATGATGCCAGCAATTTTTGGGTAGTGTATGAAGTTACGATGAATGTTTCAACAATTGCACGAGGATTCACTGCAACAACAGAGTACACATACATACAGCGATGTCATAATGGTCAGCAATGCAAAATCAACCAATCAACCAATTTCTTTTTAGACGATAAATTACTATTAGAACAAGATATTTTGTTAATATATTACATTTTCGAGATCTTGGAAAACGCATTAAGAATGATCAGCGACAATCTGATGTCTTGTCAATACAATTTCTATATATAACGACTGAAATAAATCCTCCGTAGGAATTTTTTTGGTCGATACTATGCGCCCAGGTCGATTGAAGTAATATAGCATTATTTCTTAGTGAGTATTAAAGTGAAACACTGTAAGCTAGTGTAATTTTGTATAACTTCGAATCATAAGTTATGTTATTTTGTTGTCGTTGATTATTTTTCATAATCTCTTACCAAAGCTTTATTGTATTTACAACAGGCTAATTCCAATCTCTTCCGACATTCTTTTTCCATATCATCCAATTCGATTGCTCTTTCATCTCTGGCAATTACGGCAGCTTTATATGCGTCTTCTGCCGTCTTCCTTTCTTTCTCGGCGGCTTCCCTTTCAAGCATTTGTTGATCTAACCATGCCTTTAGCTGCTCCCTTTGCACTTTAAGTCTATCGTCGCTCGATAAGTCCTCCCCTTCGAATCTAATACCAAAGATCAAATTGTTATCAAATACAGGTATATAAAAATGTTTTTTGATAAATATTTGATCAGCTACTTTTATGTTATAATTTTAAAATTGTCACTTTTAACTAGTCACTAAATTACATTTCTCAATATGTATAATTATATAGTTCTGATGTAGCAGTAGTAGATGTTTTAGCTCAAAAAAAGTTACAGGAAATCGGGAGTTACTCCTTTACTCAGTGAAGCCATTGATGCCTTTAAAAGGGAAACAAAAATCAGATGTTTTTAGAAATATGGAAAATGATTTAAAGCTGAGAATGGGATGTGTTACTGCAACCACTCCATTTGAAAGATCTAGCATCCTCTGATTACTACTCGTATGATGACGACTCTAAGAATCATTTGATTGAATTTTTTTTGCTAGTAAATATCAGAAGTTATACGCGCGGGATTCCACGAAAAAAAAACAAATTGTTTTCTGAACAGCCTAATAGATGTATGATTCCTGAAGACCTGGAAAAATATTTACAAAATCTATCACAGTCTACAATTTATCACACATACATAATTTGCGAATATTAATAATTATAAGAACATACAAGACAATTCTTAGCAAAAGTACACACAAACAGCCTGAGCGTTTTATCAATTGGGAGGTTCATATATTGACCTACAGATCATAGGAAAATTTTTAATCTAATATATTTTGCGGTACAGGAAACATTAACACCAAACTATCCGACATAAAATCAAGTTTGAACTTGCAGCTGATCACTCGTCCATTATGATAACGATAAACACAGAAATAAAAGTAAACAATTAATTTTTGCAATAAAAGTAGAAATTGGGAAGGTTTTGAAAATCATAGAATCAGTCAAGTTAAATACGCATTTAAAAGCTGGTAAGAATATTGTTAATGCAATGTCAATGCTCACAAAGGTCATGTAAAAGACTACATCCTCTAACTCCAAGTAAGAATAAATAAAATGTACTATAAAATGTCCAATAGTATTCCGATATAAGATTAATGAAAACGAAATCTTTGATAGCAAGAATATATGAATATAAAACAGCACTAAATAAAGTAATCGATGAGTTAAACATCGTTACCTAATGAAACACAAAAAAGTAAAGAATTATACCAACTTTTAGACAAAGTAATAGCAGCTTGGCTAGAAATGATAACAAGAAGGTTGCTATATTTATGGAATATTTAAGGCATAGTTTTAAACCTATTGAAAACAATCATTAGAAATTTATTAAGAAACTAACAAGGAATTAGGTACATACCTGGCATCAACTGTGCTTCCCCGGCTAAACTAAAATGACGTCAATTCAAGAATCAAACATTTAATCAAATATTAAATAAATTTTAATTAATCAATTAATGGCTTCGATTTAATCATGAGAAGAGTATTCAAGGGTATAGTATGACAGACCCTTATGTCATAAAAAAACAAAAAAGGCTCTAACGAAAATTTTTAACATAATTACTGGATTTCAAAACTTTGGGAATATCTAAAATTATAACTCAAATTGTTTGTGTTTAGAGGCAAACACGGAATAATAGAATAAGTTTATGGAGTAAATAAAACAATAATAAAATGTGGAAAGTAAATGTTAATGGAAGTAACTATTATCTTCACTAGTAAAAGACAGAATTGCTTTTCTGTAATATTCAATGGGACATATGTTCTTAAGGAGAAAATAACAAGTAAAACTACACAAATTATATTGGTTTATTGGTGGTCTATTAAATGAACTATTAGTGTATAAAGCAATTCTGAAATCTGGCTATTAAATATAGGATAGTGCAAGTAAGTCAAACATTGAAGTTGTACGATACCAAAATAAAGATTTTCGAATAATAGTAAATGCACAATTGTATTGAATACAACGTGTATTGAAATGAAATAATGTCAATAGTAAAGGAAGAAACTAAATTGCATCTTAAGCAGCTCGCTAGCCAATTAACAAGTGGATATACGAGGTGTGGTAATTAAATAACGAAACTGGCGTGAGAAATGTTATTTATTGCAAATAAACTTATATTTAACTTTTATCCCCTTCAACATACTCTCCTACCCTATCTATACACCGCTGTATATGTGTCTTCCATTGTTCAAAACAATGCTCATCAGTTGTCAACCTCTTCAACAACTCTGCCGTTTACATGTTCAACAGATCGAAAATGTGTTCCCTTTGAAGCACTTTTCACTTTTGGGAACAAGTAGAAGTCATATGGTGCGAGATCTGGCGAAACGGAGGATGATCAAGCACAGCAATGCGCTTGTGCGTTATCCTGGTGCAAAATCCACGAGTCGTTCTTCTACGAATCCGGTCTTTTCTTCATTACTCTTTCTTTCAGCTTGATTAGGAATTCTTGTAGTATTTCTGATTAATGGTTTGACCCTCAGGCACCCAGATAGTTATGATAATGCCCTGGATATCGAAGGAAACGATCAGCATTCCTTTCAATTTCGACTTGCTCATCCGTGCTTTTTTCTGTTTTGTCTTTCGCGCACGTGATAACATTATCACCAAACACCTCCTTTAACATTTGTAAACATTCTGTTGGCGATTTTTTTAAATTGGCAAGGAATTTCAAGTTAATTCGCTGCTCGCTGCTTTATGTTAATTTATGTTGATCATTATCACGGCACTACTAAATAACAGTGTCCTCTACAATTAAAGCTCGAAAATAAGCTAAAGCAGACAGAGAGACGAAACTACAGGTTGTTGCTTGGAAAGCATCAAGGTCAATGACATTCTAAATACAGCCTTACCAGATGCGGCTGTGCGATGGAAGGAACGCAGTTATATTTAATTGACATACCTCGAGCATAATTAAAGCTATTTAAACCATCTCAATTTTAATGTATCTAGAATTAAGAACACTTCGTCATAGTTAAGATATCTATATTAAGTTAAATTTTTAAAGAGTTATAGCCATCAGGGTAAATCTCTCAATTTTACATATTCCGATTCAAGTACTTATTGTCCTACAATGTATGAACAGGTATTAAAAAAAAATTAAGTATCGTGAATCTAGAGTAAGGGTAGCCTTGTTTTTGTGTAGCTACACTAAAAGCACTTTGGTTCATTGAATATATTGCGTTTAAAATACAAACTAACTTTAGCTCAAGTAAAATTCCTAGTTTTAATTTAAATTGCAAGCGTGAGTTTTTAAAAAATATATATTTACTTTTGGGCAGAAGATGGACCGCATCTAGGGTCATCGTCTCTCAACCTGGCTGGAACTGCTTTTTTAAATAAATTGGGATCGTTTAAATCATATTCACGGCGGTCTTCGGGTTTTTGATAAACTTTGCGAAATTCATTGATTTCTTGTTGTACCTTCCTACGCTCCTTAAAACAAATTATTTGAAATTAATCTAAATAAATATTTTATAAATTAAGAAAATACCTCTTTTTCTTTAGCCTCCAAAGCTACAGATATTTCGTCGTATTTTTGTAATTGCGTTGCATAGTAATCTTCAAGTTGCCTTTCTTCTTGTTCGCGCTTCTTCTTTTCCGCAATTTGACGATCTAAAGCTTGGTAGTCAATCTAGGAAATTATTTATTTACTGGTTATTTTTCTTTGCGCGATATTATTGATAACTGTGTGATGTAAGTTCTCGTAACTTTCGAAAGTCATTTATATAATATTTTGTGAAAGCTTTGTATACAGTTTTCAAATATGTCTTTCGATTAATGATGTTTCAATAAATCTGGGGATCAAAAACCAGTGTTCATTCTACTAGGAGAGATTTTGTACTATTATACCGTGAATATATTTTATAATGCAACATGCACATACATACACTAGTTGCTAGTAGTAACGTAATAATGAAATGACAGCAATGTATTTTAGCGTGTATTTTATTTTGCAACATAGGATGTGAAATACAGTAGTTGAACAAAATTTAAAAACTAATTTAGCAAATTTTCAAAAATGTCACCATTGACGGCCAGACAGTATCCTAAGCGATTGTAGAATTCATTTATTGTATTTTGTATCTGCTCTGGAGTTATTTCTCTTGCAGCAACTCGTATTCTATTTTTTAATTGGTCAATATTGTTTAGAGGTTCTCCATGAAAAACTTTATTTCTGATACACGACCAAAGAAAGAACTCTTTTGGAGATAGGTCTGGTAACCTTGCGGACCATTCTACTTCTCATCCACGGCCTATCCAACGGTTTGGATATTTTTGGTTGAAAAATGTTCTAACCATATGAGAATTATGTGCCGGCGCGCCATCATGCTGGTACCAAATCTCACCATCAATATTTAAAACGTGGAGGGCTGGCATAACTCTGTACTCAAGCAATTCTAAATATTTTTCTCCTGTAAGAGCACCCTCAATAAAAAACGGTCCTACAATATGGTGTCCAATCAACCCAGTCCAAACATTGACTTTCTGTGGCTGCTGAGTCCTTGTGATATGATATCTATGCAAATTTTGTCTACTCCAGTAGCGGCAGTTCTGTGAATTTACTTCACCATTTACATAAAATGTTGCTTCATCTGTAAAGCAAATTCTGCGTAGTAAAGTATCATCATTATGAAGCTTATCCAACATGATTTCACAAAAGTTACTTCGTCTTTCTGCATCATTCGCAATTAGTTCCTGATGGTTTTGAAAATGATACGACTTAAAATGTTCTCGTTTTAGTAGTTTATGCACGGAAGATTTGCTTACATTTGTAGTTTGTGCTAAAGCTCTTGTGGAGAGCATATTATTATCTTCGATTGTTTGTAGAATTTCATCTCTTTTGCCGTCAGTAATAACATATCTTGGGCTATTCTTTTTTTTATGATTAGGAACGATGCATCCATTATTTTTATACTTCTGTACTAACCTACTTATTGTAGCTGGACTCGGTCTTGGACGGTCAGTATATGTAATTTGAAACAAATCTGCTACTCTCCTCAAACTCATATTCGAGTTATACCAGTTCACTAATAACAGTTTTTCTTCTACACTATACATACCTCCAAAATAGAGTAACTTATTTTGACATCCTATGTTGCAAAATAAAATACACGCTAAAATACATTGCTGTCATTTCATTATTACGTTACTACTAGCAACTAGTTGTATGTATGTATGTGCATGTTGCATAAAAAAATTGTTCACGGTATTATATTTACATTGTGATACCTTTTTGCTTAGTCATAATGGAATAATAGTAATCGTTTCCTAGTTTGTTGGTAAATCTTCTAGGTAACTTTCATAATTTCTAGTTAATAGTAAAAGCTATTTTATTTATAACTGATACCTAGAAAGTTCTTCAATCCTTTAAAAAGTCAAACGAAATATAATTTAAGGGGTCGTACATGATTTTAAAGGGAAATTTAGTTTTGGATTTTTATAATTGCTTCTTAAGTAACTTTCCAGTAAAAAAACAACAAATTAAAAACAAGAAACAATAATTTGTTAGCTTATTCCAGGGGAAGTTTAAAATTTTCGCTATACAAAATTGAACCCCAGTTCAATATTTTTAATATTTATACAAGTTCTGTGTAGATTTCTTTGGAAACCGTTTCTGAATTGAATGATCAAAAAAGGTAAAAAGCCCTTACCACATTAATATTTGTGTATCGGATACATATGTTGACAACTAAGTTATCAACATCAGCAGAAATTAAATAGTGTGATAAATTGGGCCGCAGTAAAGCTACATAGAATTAACTACGAAACAATTTACTTGAAAACCATACAAACCCTGAATGTCACCAAAAATTATATTTAGGTAATAAGTAATAAATATATTTTAAAAACTAATGCTAATTAGTACTAGTTTTTAAAATACATAAGAAATGAGCTAAAATAAAACCAAGGAAAGATAATAAAGTGAAAACATGGAATGAGAACAGCATTACAGAAAAAGCGAATAGATAGAGAAAACTGAGACAAGTTGAGAGTTTTATTTAAAGCTAACCTAAATAGGCTCCATAGTATCATGGAATTACTGAGCATTGTATCTTGTGCGTGCAGGTCGTCATACATACTGTCGGCCAACATTTCTGAACAAATTTACTTTAATCTCTTCAAAAATTAACACTTTTGTCAATGTTTCAAAAGTAGTCCACTACTGAATTACAATCTTGCCTCTTCCTTTTTGGGGTGATAAGAGTCTTTAACATACACGCGCCCGAATAGTTCTACTTGATTAAGCAGATGAGATATTGTGCTTTGACAGACGTCTGCCAGATTTTCTTCTTGTCATTTGCGTGCTGGAGCTGTGGCATTCTATGCATAGATCTATGATTGCTCTTGTTTCTATTTATTTATCTACTCACTACTAGTTGCTCTTCGTCTTTCAGGATTACACTCACTTTCTAGGAAGAGTCCAGTCTTCTATTTCTTTAATAAGGCCATTCACAGTAGATTTCTTGTTCATGAAGAATGATTTATGTGTTTCTAATGGTGCGTGTTTCGGTATATTGACACGATTATAGTGGTAGTGGATTACATGTAAACCGAACCATTAATATTTACTTTCACATTTTACTTTAAATGTAAACAAACGATATTAAATTATAGCTCCAAGTTATTTTTGAAATGTTAGCTGGATGTTTTTGATTCTGACTTGATATTATTATTGTTTTATATTATTGTTATTAGTTGTCGTGAATCCGAAAACTGCATATTTTGGAAGTACAGCTAAAAGAGTTTATACCACCATATTTGGTTTATCTTTTAATTCTTGTTTTTGACCGAATATTTTAGAAACGAACTGTTTGGCCTGATAGTTTTACATGCAGTTATATAGGTGTGTAACTTAAGTTTTTTCATTCTCTTTTTCGTTTGTTTTCATCGCCACTAAACATTTAGCTATTTAGCAGATGAAGTTGGAATATAGATTTAGTAACCTATGACTTGTTAACATCTCAACAATTTGATATATTCCATTTGTATACATTAAATTATATTACTACTATTACTACATACTTTCATAAATAAACATTAAGTGGTTTGAATTAAAAAGTGTTTATAAAAATCTTATTTTTAATATTCATGTGTTCATACATATCTAACATAGTTGTACCAGAATAGTAATGGGTTAGTCAGGATTTTTTTCTAATACAATTCCTGTCCAAGTAACGATAATGTGTGTTTACATAGATTGCAAGTACGAAAGTATATATATATATATATATATATATATACATATACATACATATATGTATATATGTATGTGAATTTGATAATTTTATGCATATTCGAAGGGAATCTAATCAATATCGCTCGTGTACTTACCCCAAATAATCGAGCTCTGGGATTGAAAATTCTTTTCTTTCTGTCCTCTTCGATCGCTCGTTTCCTTTCAATTAACGCCGCTTCTTTTCGATCTTTATCTGTCATCAATTGAAAATTTAACATTTTGACTTGAAAAATGTAAAACTTAAGTATAATTCCGGTGATATGAATAAAATTTCTGACAGAAAACTGATACGAGTGACAATGGTTTATATGGCAACGTTATAATTATTTGTTCGATATTCTGCGGTATGCGAATCAACATTAAACCTAAAGTTTGTAGTAAGGTTATGCATGGATATACTAATTATTCTTTAAAATTATATACTGTTTTTGTTTTTAAAGAAAATATATTTTAAAATATCATTTCAAAACGTAGCTGTGATGTGATTTCCAACTTTTTTTTAATAATAATAAACACTGGAATTTCGAAACTTTCTGCGATTAATAAATTTTTGCTTTTGGCGTTCTAAGACTAGTTAACATGTATTAGGAAATAGACTATTCTAAAGAAAGCTGAAATATGTGACAGAAGTTATTTTCCACAGCTTAAATGATGCGTTTGAGTATTTACAGTACCGTGTAACTAACTTAGAGCCATCATATAAATTTCAGTTTTTATAGTGAATTAAACAAAATAACCTCTTTGGTGAACAATACCAGATGCGGCTGTGCGATGGAAGGAACGCAGTTATATTTAATTGACATACCTCGAGCATAATTAAAGCTATTTAAACCATCTCAATTTTAATGTATCTAGAATTAAGAACACTTCGTCATAGTTAAGATATCTATATTAAGTTAAATTTTTAAAGAGTTATAGCCATCAGGGTAAATCTCTCAATTTTACATATTCCGATTCAAGTACTTATTGTCCTACAATGTATGAACAGGTATTAAAAAAAAATTAAGTATCGTGAATCTAGAGTAAGGGTAGCCTTGTTTTTGTGTAGCTACACTAAAAGCACTTTGGTTCATTGAATATATTGCGTTTAAAATACAAACTAACTTTAGCTCAAGTAAAATTCCTAGTTTTAATTTAAATTGCAAGCGTGAGTTTTTAAAAAATATATATTTACTTTTGGGCAGAAGATGGACCGCATCTAGGGTCATCGTCTCTCAACCTGGCTGGAACTGCTTTTTTAAATAAATTGGGATCGTTTAAATCATATTCACGGCGGTCTTCGGGTTTTTGATAAACTTTGCGAAATTCATTGATTTCTTGTTGTACCTTCCTACGCTCCTTAAAACAAATTATTTGAAATTAATCTAAATAAATATTTTATAAATTAAGAAAATACCTCTTTTTCTTTAGCCTCCAAAGCTACAGATATTTCGTCGTATTTTTGTAATTGCGTTGCATAGTAATCTTCAAGTTGCCTTTCTTCTTGTTCGCGCTTCTTCTTTTCCGCAATTTGACGATCTAAAGCTTGGTAGTCAATCTAGGAAATTATTTATTTACTGGTTATTTTTCTTTGCGCGATATTATTGATAACTGTGTGATGTAAGTTCTCGTAACTTTCGAAAGTCATTTATATAATATTTTGTGAAAGCTTTGTATACAGTTTTCAAATATGTCTTTCGATTAATGATGTTTCAATAAATCTGGGGATCAAAAACCAGTGTTCATTCTACTAGGAGAGATTTTGTACTATTATACCGTGAATATATTTTATAATGCAACATGCACATACATACACTAGTTGCTAGTAGTAACGTAATAATGAAATGACAGCAATGTATTTTAGCGTGTATTTTATTTTGCAACATAGGATGTGAAATACAGTAGTTGAACAAAATTTAAAAACTAATTTAGCAAATTTTCAAAAATGTCACCATTGACGGCCAGACAGTATCCTAAGCGATTGTAGAATTCATTTATTGTATTTTGTATCTGCTCTGGAGTTATTTCTCTTGCAGCAACTCGTATTCTATTTTTTAATTGGTCAATATTGTTTAGAGGTTCTCCATGAAAAACTTTATTTCTGATACACGACCAAAGAAAGAACTCTTTTGGAGATAGGTCTGGTAACCTTGCGGACCATTCTACTTCTCATCCACGGCCTATCCAACGGTTTGGATATTTTTGGTTGAAAAATGTTCTAACCATATGAGAATTATGTGCCGGCGCGCCATCATGCTGGTACCAAATCTCACCATCAATATTTAAAACGTGGAGGGCTGGCATAACTCTGTACTCAAGCAATTCTAAATATTTTTCTCCTGTAAGAGCACCCTCAATAAAAAACGGTCCTACAATATGGTGTCCAATCAACCCAGTCCAAACATTGACTTTCTGTGGCTGCTGAGTCCTTGTGATATGATATCTATGCAAATTTTGTCTACTCCAGTAGCGGCAGTTCTGTGAATTTACTTCACCATTTACATAAAATGTTGCTTCATCTGTAAAGCAAATTCTGCGTAGTAAAGTATCATCATTATGAAGCTTATCCAACATGATTTCACAAAAGTTACTTCGTCTTTCTGCATCATTCGCAATTAGTTCCTGATGGTTTTGAAAATGATACGACTTAAAATGTTCTCGTTTTAGTAGTTTATGCACGGAAGATTTGCTTACATTTGTAGTTTGTGCTAAAGCTCTTGTGGAGAGCATATTATTATCTTCGATTGTTTGTAGAATTTCATCTCTTTTGCCGTCAGTAATAACATATCTTGGGCTATTCTTTTTTTTATGATTAGGAACGATGCATCCATTATTTTTATACTTCTGTACTAACCTACTTATTGTAGCTGGACTCGGTCTTGGACGGTCAGTATATGTAATTTGAAACAAATCTGCTACTCTCCTCAAACTCATATTCGAGTTATACCAGTTCACTAATAACAGTTTTTCTTCTACACTATACATACCTCCAAAATAGAGTAACTTATTTTGACATCCTATGTTGCAAAATAAAATACACGCTAAAATACATTGCTGTCATTTCATTATTACGTTACTACTAGCAACTAGTTGTATGTATGTATGTGCATGTTGCATAAAAAAATTGTTCACGGTATTATATTTACATTGTGATACCTTTTTGCTTAGTCATAATGGAATAATAGTAATCGTTTCCTAGTTTGTTGGTAAATCTTCTAGGTAACTTTCATAATTTCTAGTTAATAGTAAAAGCTATTTTATTTATAACTGATACCTAGAAAGTTCTTCAATCCTTTAAAAAGTCAAACGAAATATAATTTAAGGGGTCGTACATGATTTTAAAGGGAAATTTAGTTTTGGATTTTTATAATTGCTTCTTAAGTAACTTTCCAGTAAAAAAACAACAAATTAAAAACAAGAAACAATAATTTGTTAGCTTATTCCAGGGGAAGTTTAAAATTTTCGCTATACAAAATTGAACCCCAGTTCAATATTTTTAATATTTATACAAGTTCTGTGTAGATTTCTTTGGAAACCGTTTCTGAATTGAATGATCAAAAAAGGTAAAAAGCCCTTACCACATTAATATTTGTGTATCGGATACATATGTTGACAACTAAGTTATCAACATCAGCAGAAATTAAATAGTGTGATAAATTGGGCCGCAGTAAAGCTACATAGAATTAACTACGAAACAATTTACTTGAAAACCATACAAACCCTGAATGTCACCAAAAATTATATTTAGGTAATAAGTAATAAATATATTTTAAAAACTAATGCTAATTAGTACTAGTTTTTAAAATACATAAGAAATGAGCTAAAATAAAACCAAGGAAAGATAATAAAGTGAAAACATGGAATGAGAACAGCATTACAGAAAAAGCGAATAGATAGAGAAAACTGAGACAAGTTGAGAGTTTTATTTAAAGCTAACCTAAATAGGCTCCATAGTATCATGGAATTACTGAGCATTGTATCTTGTGCGTGCAGGTCGTCATACATACTGTCGGCCAACATTTCTGAACAAATTTACTTTAATCTCTTCAAAAATTAACACTTTTGTCAATGTTTCAAAAGTAGTCCACTACTGAATTACAATCTTGCCTCTTCCTTTTTGGGGTGATAAGAGTCTTTAACATACACGCGCCCGAATAGTTCTACTTGATTAAGCAGATGAGATATTGTGCTTTGACAGACGTCTGCCAGATTTTCTTCTTGTCATTTGCGTGCTGGAGCTGTGGCATTCTATGCATAGATCTATGATTGCTCTTGTTTCTATTTATTTATCTACTCACTACTAGTTGCTCTTCGTCTTTCAGGATTACACTCACTTTCTAGGAAGAGTCCAGTCTTCTATTTCTTTAATAAGGCCATTCACAGTAGATTTCTTGTTCATGAAGAATGATTTATGTGTTTCTAATGGTGCGTGTTTCGGTATATTGACACGATTATAGTGGTAGTGGATTACATGTAAACCGAACCATTAATATTTACTTTCACATTTTACTTTAAATGTAAACAAACGATATTAAATTATAGCTCCAAGTTATTTTTGAAATGTTAGCTGGATGTTTTTGATTCTGACTTGATATTATTATTGTTTTATATTATTGTTATTAGTTGTCGTGAATCCGAAAACTGCATATTTTGGAAGAACAGCTAAAAGAGTTTATACCACCATATTTGGTTTATCTTTTAATTCTTGTTTTTGACCGAATATTTTAGAAACGAACTGTTTGGCCTGATAGTTTTACATGCAGTTATATAGGTGTGTAACTTAAGTTTTTTCATTCTCTTTTTCGTTTGTTTTCATCGCCACTAAACATTTAGCTATTTAGCAGATGAAGTTGGAATATAGATTTAGTAACCTATGACTTGTTAACATCTCAACAATTTGATATATTCCATTTGTATACATTAAATTATATTACTACTATTACTACATACTTTCATAAATAAACATTAAGTGGTTTGAATTAAAAAGTGTTTATAAAAATCTTATTTTTAATATTCATGTGTTCATACATATCTAACATAGTTGTACCAGAATAGTAATGGGTTAGTCAGGATTTTTTTCTAATACAATTCCTGTCCAAGTAACGATAATGTGTGTTTACATAGATTGCAAGTACGAAAGTATATATATATATATATATATATATATATATATATACATATACATACATATATGTATATATGTATGTGAATTTGATAATTTTATGCATATTCGAAGGGAATCTAATCAATATCGCTCGTGTACTTACCCCAAATAATCGAGCTCTGGGATTGAAAATTCTTTTCTTTCTGTCCTCTTCGATCGCTCGTTTCCTTTCAATTAACGCCGCTTCTTTTCGATCTTTATCTGTCATCAATTGAAAATTTAACATTTTGACTTGAAAAATGTAAAACTTAAGTATAATTCCGGTGATATGAATAAAATTTCTGACAGAAAACTGATACGAGTGACAATGGTTTATATGGCAACGTTATAATTATTTGTTCGATATTCTGCGGTATGCGAATCAACATTAAACCTAAAGTTTGTAGTAAGGTTATGCATGGATATACTAATTATTCTTTAAAATTATATACTGTTTTTGTTTTTAAAGAAAATATATTTTAAAATATCATTTCAAAACGTAGCTGTGATGTGATTTCCAACTTTTTTTTAATAATAATAAACACTGGAATTTCGAAACTTTCTGCGATTAATAAATTTTTGCTTTTGGCGTTCTAAGACTAGTTAACATGTATTAGGAAATAGACTATTCTAAAGAAAGCTGAAATATGTGACAGAAGTTATTTTCCACAGCTTAAATGATGCGTTTGAGTATTTACAGTACCGTGTAACTAACTTAGAGCCATCATATAAATTTCAGTTTTTATAGTGAATTAAACAAAATAACCTCTTTGGTGAACAATACACCAATAATTTTAATTAATATTTAATTATTTCACCCTTCGCATTTATTACGGCAGCGATTCTTTCGACATACTTCGGATATATAATGCCCCCACTTTTTGCAAATCTGGATTATTTCTCCAGGTATTCTCCACATTATGTCTTAGTATGTGTAGTCCGTTTTAGACTACTTGAGGCGTTTTTAATTGGGTTTAGGTCTAGAGAATTACTTAGCCACGCCCAGACCATCAAATTCCTTTTGGAAAATAAAGCTTTGATGGATTTCGCCATGTAGCATGGTGCCCCATCTTGCATAAATGTGTGGCTAACATCTTCAGAACCTATGTGTCAATATATGGACATAAAATTGATTCCATCGCTTCTTTATATTGAAAGTGGTTCATTATTCCAGTAACAAAATGAACAGATCCAAGTGCTTACTTGAGTAAGTACTTAAATGAAATTAATGATACATACTTTTTTTCCAGTCATCAACCGCGATGTCTTTATGTCTACATATATTCTCCTTGATATTTATCGATGCCGAAAGTTTCTAGATTTCAATAAAGTCTCTATTGAAAATTATTGCAATTATACAAAGTAAATATCCATTATACGACATCGCGAAATTCAAATTCAAGTGTACCAATTGAGAGGCTAAGTTCTA
Organism: Dermolepida albohirtum; assembly: GCA_031893035.1. Taxonomy (NCBI): domain Eukaryota; kingdom Metazoa; phylum Arthropoda; class Insecta; order Coleoptera; family Scarabaeidae; genus Dermolepida; species Dermolepida albohirtum. Next base: position 213,844 of record JAVIWB010001490.1, on the reverse strand, counting down.
CTCGACATCAACTTCAGAGACTTCCCTGATCAAATAGTCTTTAATATTAAAACTACCGGTACGGAATTTCGAGAACAAATTTTCGCAAGCTGGACGCGCGTTTTTTATGGAAATAAAGAAGTAGAATATGACGAAAATTGCGTCATTCGTATACTATTTCTCAGAGAAAAACTATTGCTGAAATTAGGAAAAACGATGCAGTTTTTTCAGGTTAAGCTATTTACAATTGCATTTAGTGCCGAAGAGGTCAAAGAAGGACACTACCAAAAACGATTAGGCGACAATGAAAGCTATAATTATATCGAAACTGGTCAGACATTGTAAAGTAGTCTTCAATAGGCAGTAAATAAACAGTACCCTTCATTGATGTGTGTGTGTGTGTTTGTGCCAAGGAATATGGATATTAACAGCAAATCTATAGTTGATGAAATAGCTAAGAAATGCTCAAAAGCGGAGCGGAATCGTTAAGAAATTCTCTACAAAGAAGATATAGGCATGGTTAAAAAGGAAAGTCAGTTCCATGCTGAAGCACTCTTGGAAGGGTTGGGTGCTAGGTGTTTAACCTAATTAAAAGTAGCATAAAGTAAATTAAGATCATTACCCACCCGTTGAGTAACCGAACCGCCTCTTAAGGAAGAGTTTCATACTGCATGAGTACACGGTCATCAAGCAAAAGATGTAAATGACACACACATGTAGTCCACTTTTATGAGAAACTAAATGTACTCAAAAGTATTTTAATGATCATCTTTTGGAGACTACGAAAGTACTCGAACTTTTTGATAGCAACCATTATGGACATGGAGGGCACATGATTCATAAAACGAAGTGAGAGGTCTGTTAAAGTCGATACAAAAAGCATAATGTGGCTCTGAAAACCGAATATAATGAAGTTCAGTTTCAGTGCAGTAGTTCAGCCCTGAAGATGTCCCATACAAATAGGTACGAAACGTCGGCAGATATACTAGTGACGCGGTTCCAGCCCGGAAACCCAGAAGTAGATATAATGAAGTTCTCTTGTATGCCAATTATATTTTCGTCGTTCTTAAATTTTGACCATTCGGAGGTTGTTTTAATATGATTTTTGACTTTCGTGTTTTGAAAGGATAACAGGGAATAAAATACTAAATACATATATCATTTTTTATTTTATTTTTCTGTACCTTACATATATTTTTAAAAACTTTAGATTAAAGCAATTACTCAGTGATTTCAATAGTATAATTTAGAGTAGAAATATTATTACCTATGTATATACAATATTCTCTTCTTGAGAATACTGTACAAAAAGGAACATATGCAAAAGTATTAAACGTAAAAAAGAAAGTTTAAATTCTTATAACACTAATATTACCTTAAAATCGTAAAGTAAAACTAAATTAAAAACAATTGTAAATATTCATCTTACAACATATATATAGACTAGCTCCGATAGTTTAGAACGAACGCTTTATTGATAAAATCTTGTTCAAAAGCAGCAGAGTATTTAAACACAACAACTCACGTTTATTAGATTTCAATGAAATAGAAATACGAATATAAAACTTTATAAATCAATCTCACACATATTAACCTTCATAACAAAATTTTATTCTGAAACATACCTGAACAACACAAGAGAAAAGTCAAGGTTGCGGACATATCGTAATTTTAAAATCAAGCATTTAATCTGTGTATATGAGTGTTTTATTACAAGTAATTGTGTTTGCGTAATTAATAAATAAACTAAATAAAAAGTATAGTGCCAAAAGCACTTATCTGTGATTGTTCAGCCCCTTTTCTTCCTTAGAGTTTGATGCACTGTAATGTAGTATCGGTTAAGGTTACCGTTACCGTTTTTCGCAGGGCTTCATTTTAGGACCAACACTTTTTCTATTTATTTTCAATACATCGAACTGAGGACCCATCGAGCTTCATATGTAACTACATTACTGCAAGTAATTTGATGAGCGAATGATGATAATGATTTCGATAAAACAAAAGCGTTAAGAAACCCAATCTTTGTCTTTAAAAGAATAAAGGAATGGCATATACATAATAAACTAGGTATTAATTTAGAAAACAAAGGTATTATTCTTGTAAAATAAAAGCTTTCTGAAAGATGAATCCCTTTTTAACCTCACAAATGCTGAGTTTGTTTCAATCCTGTATCTTATCAGTGACGATAAGTTACAATGAAATGGTCAGGAGAACATTTTATGAGAAGGTTAATGTAATCATGAGAATATTTTATATTCTTAGAATATTTAGAAATCTTTGTATTTAAGGAGTTTCTATAATGAAACAGAATAGAAATGCTTCATATTGGACTGCAATAGACATGCAATAGAAGAAACACAGTGTTGATTTAGACAGGGAAATGGTACCTAGTATCTGACATTCATAATTCGATAGAGTAATGAAAGGTTTAGAAATAAAAATATAGATATTCACATATGCTTTTTTGATCTTGAAAAAGGGCCTTTAATGGAACAAGAAGAAGGGGCATGTGGACGAGAAGTAGATGCACATACCATAGAGACATTAAAAGCGATGTCTATAAAGAATAAGAACATTTTAATAACGAACAACGAGGGTCAAAATAATGTAAGACGGAAGTAGGGGTAAAAGAGGAATAAAGCCTTCTTCTTTTTTCCTGGTGTTAGATGAAGCAATAAAAGAATTAGAGGTAATGGTGAAATCGTTAACTAAAACTTGGATACTGGAATATGAAGCAAATAAAATTAAGGTAAATGATTTTGAATGATGCTATGGCCTTAGTAGTTGATTCAGAGAAGGATCTAGAATATAATTTAGATGTGTAAAACCAAGAATTAATAAAGATGAATATGAAGATAAACGTAGTCAAAACGAAGAACATGCTAATCTCAAAACTAAGAATACAAGATGTAGTAATAGAACAGATGAAACATTTACGTACCTAGTGCCAGTCATAGAAAGTAATGGAAAGCTAGGTAAAAAAATAAACGACAGAGATTAACAGGAAAAATAATCAATACAATGAAAACAACATTTTTAGGAAGAAAGAAAATATCGAAATGGACGAAAATGGAGGTAATTAAAAAGTAGTTAGATCAGTGTTTTGCGAATAGTAGCGAATCGTGGAGTTTGTGGGAAAAATACAAAAAACGTATAAATAAAACTAGATGGGAGAAAATATGAAACAATACTTTTAAATAAAACTTTACAAATGGACTCCATTAATAATAAATAAGTGAAGGTCAGATAAGGTGATTTGGATATGTGACTGGAAGCCAAGTGATAGATTACAAAAGAAGGTCTATCAAACGCTAGAGCAAGGAAAAATCTACCAAGGAAGACTGAAAAGAACATGGTAGGAAGGAATTAAAGAAATCACAACGAAGGAAATGCCATGGGAAGGAATTACAACATAGGACCACTTTTTTCTAGTTCATGTTGATGACATAATGTATCCTGTTGAGTGCTAATCTCTTTATTTACAGAAGATCTGAAGCTCTACATCTCTATCAACTACGTAGAGGACTGCGAATTACTACAATATCAAATTTCTCTATGATGGAACAGGAGTAGTACAACCTTCGGTTTTAGTAAATGTTAAGTAGTTTCTTATATCCATATGAAGATTATTATCAGAGGGGGCGTTCACAAATGATGTGGGCATTCGATTTGATTCAACTATCGCATTTAATGAACATATGGCCGAAGTTATGAGAAGCGCTTTTAGGCTTTTTATAAGTAAACAAGGAAAAACTTAAAAATCTATATACAACATTAGTCAGATTGAGATAAGAGTATTGCCGCTTGATATTGTTTCTGATCTATGATGAGTTTCTATCATTTAAGGCTGATAACGTTTATCTGTTGAAAGGAATCGAACAAGGTGGTCTGTTGGACTGCTTCGGTCTACAATCATTCCATACTAGATGTATTACTACAAGTGTACGTTTCTTGTTCCAACTAGTGAATGGTCCCATTGATTATAGTCAACTCTTGAATCAGTTGCGATGTGTTGCTTCTCAAAGGAACACACGATAGGAGTAAACATTTTCTGGGTCAAGATCTCCTCTAATCATAGTGTGTACAAATTTTAATGCTATTAGGAGAAATGCGATCTATTTCGAAACTTTATAAGTAGTTTTAAAATATGTGGTGATATTTGTGAAGTGACTTCTGTTTTTCTGTCTGTCATACTAAAATTTGTATTTAAGATTATACTGTTTATTTATGATGTCTTATGTTTATTCCTGTAATTATGTTCGTCCTTACATTTATTTACTAAAAAAACTCTCACTCGAGATTGTAAGAAATTGAAACAAGCATAAATAACATAATAAACTCGATCTCGGTTTTAGAATAAGTAAGTATATAAGCGTCACGTGTATGGGTGTAATTGTAATTAAATATTCTGCTAGTGTGCGAAAGCAAATATCTAACACATGTAATTATAGTACATGCAGTAGTGTTGTTTATATAATTTCAATGATATACGTTAGTGATACTTATAAAATTAAAATAAACAGATTTTAACCATGGTACATAAAAATATTCAACACGATTAAGATAAGCTCAGTGGATAACTTTTGTATGTCAACACATTATAATTTTTAAAATATATTTTGATAAAATAGGCATTTAGTCTTTATCACGTAATTTTTTAGCATAAAATATATAAAATAGTTTCGTTAAGTAAGTACATCTCTGCTGATGCTATCTATACTACTGTCCTTAAAAAATCGGAAATAGTCGATATAAAAAAGAATGAAAATATTTTCTCTAAATTTATCGTTCCGCTAAATTTTGTGTTATGTTATTCGTTTTTTTTCAAGCCACAACTTCGTTATGGGTGATCTTCTTTTTTTGATTCTGGCAGTTTATAATCAAATTGACCAAATAATTTCTATTAATTTTTTTGTTTTCACGGCAATTGTTCCAAAGGATTCATTTTAAATGTTAAAAATATTTTTTCGTGACGGTTATTTATCAATTACTTCAAAAAACGTGAGAATAGCAAGAGCCACGCCGAGAGAGGTTTCATATCAAAAGAATCGCACGAAAATTTTCTGAACAATATATTCATTAGTCATTGTTTTGAGTAGATACTTTGAAGATTGGTAAATGTAAATATTTAGGACAGAAACTTTTGATTTCTATTAGAGAGAAGTGATCGTTCGTCGGTACGAATTTTTCACGGTGTTATGGTGTTAATATATTTTGGATTCTCTTCTATAATTCAGGATGTCATACTTACGTAAGGCATACAGTGCCGGTGAAGATAATTTCCCGCCTTCTCGATTTGTGACTTGCAGTTCTTATAGACCTTACAATTAATGCCAACTGTTTCTCACCTCATCAGAAAAGTGCTCGTACAGCAATTTTTTAGGAACTGCAGATCAATTAGTACTTTAAAATTTTGCTAAGTTTTCGAACATATAATATTCAAGGTAGTGGTGAATGGATATGTGTTTACGCGTTCAACGGTTGCCAACTTGGTTGGTTACCCAATGTGAAATTATTGATGATAGTGTTCAGATGGTGTGACATACATGTACCTTTCTCAAGCCTTTGACAACATTTACCATTAAGAAATTTTGTTTCACTCTTCTTGATTTTTCTCAAATTTTAAGAAAAAAGTATATTATAATGGCGGTAGGTTCCGTGAACTTCGGAGTACTGCAAGGATCAAATCACTGAAAGGGCGGATTAATATTTCCCTTGTTACTCATGAAAACTGTATGGAAAAAAGGTACGGAGCAACCCCCCCCCCCAAGGAAAGAAGGAACAAAGAATAAAAAGAAACACGTGAAATGTTCTAAAACTGCAAGGTAGAGAGACTCCTTGGGAAAAACAAACCAGAAGGATAGATGCCACGGTTGTGAAGATCGACATGGTAAAGGAAACGGTTCTAACATTTATGCGAATTCTTTCGCCAAACGATGAATAAACATTCTCACGCAGCCTTGGAAACCAATGTCCTACGGAAAGACTCAATCAGAAACAGGACCAATATTACATAGAGACTAAAAGAACCGTATTCTAGACTTCAAGAGGCACATGTAATGAAGTCTAGGGATTTCGTATGATGCATGAAGACGACAATAGATCTGAAAAGATCGCAGTAGACTAGACTTTATGGTAACCTCAAATAATCTTATTTAAGTTATGTAGTAAGAAGGATGTTTGCATCATGCACACGTGTTATCGAAATTTGAATATGCGGTTTGGTTTTGGTAGCCATATTGAGCTTAACATTGTATATAATTGAATTGCATACAATTTAAATTAAATTAAAATTCTTGACGGCTGAGTCGATGGTATTTAACCGAGCATGACTTATGATTAGAACCAATTAGTCGACCAAAATGTTTTATATTCGGCAGCATCTAGGTGCAAACTTTGTAGTGCCAAATATATCTGCAACCTTTTATATAATCAGATTAAAGACATACAGATGGTGTTGCGTATCTGTTTCCACGTACCATGTTCCACCTTGAGGTAGGCATCGACTTGTTATCTGTCTGCGTCTGGTACGGAATTTTTTGATACTCTTCGATCTGAGTTATAGCTTAAATCATATTTGTGCATATTTAATTGAGTGGTATGTTATATGTATGAATTATGTTATTTGCATGTATTGTTAACGTTAGTGACTAGATTTCACGTTTATTTACGAGGAATGCTTAAGTAAATTAACTTTATGTTTTGATTTAGCTATATCTGATATTTTACACAGTAGTAGTGCATTTTTTGAATAATTTTGGTGTTCATTAATAAAATAATCATAGTTATTACTTAACTTTATTTGTCAAAATTACTTAGATTTGCCAGTTAACTGTGCACATTTTGACTTTTGTTTAAAAGAATACATTTTGGTTTTGTCTGTTTAGAATGCAAGTACTATTATATGTACTTATGTATGTCTTCGTAATTGTCTAAATATTCCATGCCTTATTGATCAAATGATACGCATAGTTAAAGTACAGCTTCGAAGCATATCTTAACGTGTAAAATATTCTCATTGCGTATACACATATGTGTGTATGTAAGTATACGTATTCTTTTTTTAGTGTCTGGAAGAGAATGCAATATATAGTCACAGAAATGCTAATAATTTTTAACTTACTTACATTTCACTTACAACACAAAAACAATCACGTGCATTTGTGATACTTTATCTGTAAATTTCTTTTTTTTTTTCTGTGACAGTATATAGGAACATGCTCTCAACTAAATGATTAAATATTGCTTAGAAGTCTTGTTGATTGTCGCTTAATTTTAAACAATGACAACAATAAGATATGAAGCGAAATTAATAGCTCCTTAACTGATTTAATATTGATTATGTAAATCCTGACTAGGAACAATAATGTAATTGTAATATAAATGTTACAATTTGAATAGATTCTATTGTGTTATTATATATTAATGTTTTGACTATATAATATATGTTTCATATCTTTCGTTTTCATCACATATTAATTCTATCCTTGCCTTCGGTGTTTTCCATGCATCTATAATTTTCATACAAATCGAATAATGAAGCCTCACAAAAAACTATATACATACATTCAAATTTTTCATTTTACAATACATTTTGTACATTCTAATATCAAACATTAATAAATAATTAAAGTATTTTTCATTATAGAAAGCAGTTTTCATCATGTCCTGAACATTATTTTGATAATGTCCTAAAAACCATTAAATTTACAAAATAAATAGTTAAGAATAATTATAGTTAAAAATAAATGTATTGATTTTTGTTTATGTAATTGTGGTCATTTGCTATTGACACATGCTATTGATACAGATTCCTTTTGGATAAATGAGTTACTGGTGAAAACGTAAATTTATAGTCAGTCGATATTGTGGAGAAAACAATCTAAACATATAAAAGATTATTACTTTTATTTGAGAGAAACTAACGGTTTTAATAAAAAGAATAAGAAAAGTGCAGAGTATGCAGATGTTCCATTTATAATTAAATCATTAAACCATTTAGCTAGTTTGTCTTTGCTTGTTATTGCTTTGGTGGTCGAATTACTTCTAAAAGTGATAGTAGCTACGAGATTGATTTCTTTAAATAAGTACATTTTTTTGTGAAGAGGCGCATCATTTAATCTTCCAAAAGTAATGACAAATATATTACATTATTTTTGTCACGGTAACAAAGTTCTTTTTCAGGAAGTAGATTACCATATAAAGCTGAAGAATGACGTTTATAAATTATAGTAAACTTAGTTTAATGGCATTGATTTTATACAATGGAAATGAAAAGTCATCTATAACAATTGCACATACTATTAACATCGAAGAATCATACGAAAGTATGATGAAATTGTTGGATCTAGTTAAATCTTGTAGATCAATAGAAAGTATTTGATGACCTGAAAGTTATCAGTTTGCTAGTAGGGTTATAAAGTGGTTTCACGAAGTATTACTGTTTCTTGTCCTCCTGGAATGTGGACTTACGAAAACTGAAATGGAAATCAACTCGCATATTAGTAGGTCTACAAATAAAAAAAGGGTGACTACTGAAGATGTGTACATTACACATGAAACGATCATATAGTTTATTAAATTTCGTTTGTGAAAAATGAGATGTTTTATTTAAACGAACTTTTAAAGAAAACAATCGAAGATCGGTACTTCGAAAGATGCTTAACCAAAAAAGAAGTAATTTCTTGGGCATTATTCAAGAAAGTAATAAGCAAGGCAAGAAGAGAATATTACGTGCGAATTGTTGCCGATTTATTAGATAATTTCCAAAAACTAGTGGCTATCGAGTAGCCAAAAATTTATTTTTTGCACTTCCATGTACATTTTTTCCACACAAAACGCTTTTATAAGGCTTTAGGTGATTTACAATACAATAGAAAAATGTGACGTGAAATTATTGCTAGGGTTTAGTAAGAGAAACTGATCAATTTCTATTTGAAAGATGAGAGAGTAAGTACTAACGTTTTTAATTTCCGACAAATAAAGCATATATTGTTCCAAAATCTATTTTATCTTTCTTTCTGTTATCTTGAAATTACGACATGATACAAATGTGCAACTACTGGATCAAATTTAGCAACTGACATTTCTAGTTTGAATATTTGGCAAGCGTAATAAATGCTTAAGAAGATTAAAATCCGTCTTTAAAAATTAAAAATTTCTCGAAAATTTAACACCAAAAATAAGGAACCTCGAGAAACTCACATCGCATGAATGATATGGCCGTTGTTCATGAACAAAAATCTCTCGTTTTGGAAACATCACTTGGCCTATTGAGTCAACTCATCTTACTGTCTTAGTTTTTCTCCTATGGGAATTCTTGACACTCTATATGTCGATATATTTAACATGATATATTGCTTATACTTTTTAATAAAAATTGCGATCCCCAATTGTGCATGCAATTTATTAGCAATAATTTTACACACAGAACATTAGGAGAAAACATAGGTGTCATTATATATATATGTATATATATATATATATATATATATATATATATATATATATATGTGTGTATGTCAGAGTCTAAAATATTGACAAATAGTTTTTATTTTTCTAAAATTATAAATTTATCCGATGCGCAATCCTTTATATACCAATCACAAAATTTATAATACAAACGCATGTGAGTGCTTGGAAATATGTTATAAAACTCACCTAGGAATATGTTACAAGTCATCTATAATATATAAAGATTTAAAAATATGAAAACAGAATCAAAAACAATACATTACCTTAATAGTCGAGGTTGTAGACTTATACTTTACATAAAATTTTCGTAAAATAACAAGAAAAGTTGAAAAATTTTATTTTAATTTATGGCTGAAGTGTTCTGCTAGATACACAGTTACAGTGGTTACATATCTACACTATTTGCTTAATTATTTTAGAAATTTGGACATTGTTTAGGCCAAAAAACCTAAAAATATTAAGAAACAATTAGTAATACTGCAATCTTCAATTTCATTTTGAGAGTAGATTTGTTTATACACTTAAATTATATAATGCCCTTTTCTTGGAATGACGACGCGGTTGTTGGTTACAATTAATTGATGGAGAGTGTGATAAATTTTATCTGAAATATATAGAAGATTTCTGATAATAATATCCACTAGGTACGTAGAACTGTCGACAAAGTCAAACTACCTAACGAATTCTGGCTTTGAGCGAAACATTGAGTGGTCATTGCTTTTCCAGTAAATATTTTAATTACTTTATAAAAAAGAAAATTTTCTTATAAACAAGTTTTTTGAATTAATAAGTGTTTATTCTGAAGATTATTTTAAATGTATCCAATTAACAAACTAGCACTTATTTATTATATTGTATGATTTTGGATATCATATTCTAAAAATATATTAATCATTCTTAACTATTTATTTTGTACATATCAATGTAAAAGCTACAGTATCTAAAGTACGATATTTAATAAAATAAAAAACAAATTCAAGGCTAGATAAATACGTTACAGTTTCATATTAGCATCTCATAAGTATTCAAAGCATTTTCAAATTGCTAGTACTGCATTTTATACAGGAGTACAGAGAATATACATTTTATTTACAATGTACAATGTGTTCATACATTAATATTCTATATATATCTTAATAAATAATTCTACAATTAAAATTACTGTACTTGAGAGGATTAAAGCGTTGACGGTGAATTTGGTAATAGTGAACGAAAATTTCGCTGAAAAAGTTCGTCTTTCATCTTACTGTGGTCCTTTGTCAAATCGACTGTGTCAAAATTTAAGTAAATATTAAAATTTAAGCTCTTCATTAAATCTTTGCGACTTTGCTATTCGGTGCTGTTTATAATTTAAGCAGATTGAGTGTTATTTTAATTAAAATATCAATTTTTAGGTTACAATAGTAGCGTTCATTTGTTTTATACTTAAATGTCTCCTTAAATAATAAATTTTGCAATGTTTATTCATATATAGCCGTATGAAATTAAAACGCGACACTTTATGAAAAATTCTATTATTTGAGACAGAAATGTCGAGAGACAAAAAGTAATTTTGAATTACCCTTGGTTATTACGATAGTCGTTCTGAAAACTACTGCACTGAAACTGTTTCAGTGCAGTAGTTTCAGCCCTGAAGATGTCCCATACAAATGGGTACGAAACGTCGGCAGATATACTAGTGACGCGGTTCCAGCCCGGAAACCCAGAAGCAGATAAAATACAATACCCTTTCTGAAAATACGAAAATGCTTGAATAAAAAGAAAGTTTTTGTTATAACATTTGTCGTTAGCAAAGAACGGATCATCCTAGGTTTATCCATGTGTATATAGAGCAAGCAAAGATTTTATATCGGATATATATTTTTTAGATAGCTGCATAGTTTAAAGATATAGAGGAAATCAAGACAAACTTCCAGATCTAACGTGTTGGTTTGATTATGTGTATTTTTATTTTCAGCTTGGGTAATGGAGCGGTTTAATACTTTCTTCAGTAGAGCAATATGTCGAGATAATATATTTAAAGGAAATGATAGTGTGCCCTGAAACTAAGTACGTCGTCGTATATTACAAAAATGCCTGCTTTCGATTGCGAAGATTAATGAAGCTAATATTAAGCGAGTACAAAGGCAAAGCATAAGATATAAAATCGTATTATCAAAGTCATTTGCTGCTATCTCTTCCAAAGTCGTGTCATTTCTAGCTACAATACACGGCACCAAATAAATGGAAAATTCATTTCACATTCTTTTAATAAAAACTCAAAAAAGTATATTAGAAAATGTACTGTAATTGTCTATATTGGGATTGGAAGTAACTCTCCCCGGAAAACTTCACGACAAACCATAAGAGGGATCTTAAAAATGAGCACTAGTATATTAAAACGGCGAAATTTGTTAGTAATATAGTAATGTAGTTTCTATCGAATAAACGGTGCCTTGAAATTTCGAATAAAATTGGCTGTGTAACTATGGAAATGCGATTTTGGTTGGTCAAAAATATAATTGTTGTTTTCAAAAATTCAAAGAAAACAACTGAAAAAGCAGATAAGAAATTTGAAAAATATTGCGAAGAACAGAAGACAATTTATAATAATTTTAAAGCAATATGATTTTATCCGTCGTAACTACAAAATTTCTTCATAAAAAGTGTAAAACGCCAAATAAGTTAATTAATTAGGTTTATATACGTATGATACAAGTAACCTAGATTTATCTGTTCATTGCTCATTGTTTTAATGAAATTGCGAAATATAAAGTATTTATTATTTTCCCAGTGCAACGTTGCTTTTAATTTCTTACTGAAGATAACAACTCTGTCGTCGAACTATGTTTACAGAATTTTACGTTTTACTATAGTGAGGATTTTTAGATACAGATTTTTAGTCAAAGATTTCTATTTAGAGCAGTTTAGAAATGTGGATACTTAGTATAATAAATGTAACTTTGTACATATCTTTTATAATAAACGATCCTATATATGTAATTGTCAAAAATTATAAGTCGCAAAGAATTACTGTACCGAAGCATTGTATTTGTTAAGAGCTATATTAACTACAATTATTGCTTCCAAATTATTTTCCAGGACGAACTCAAAATCCAAGTTAGTGCTTCTTATGTGTATAGTGTACAGAGTCTGAATATGTTCCGCGTGTTTATTTGAGTAAATGTGTGTGAGTATGTGCAGTCTTCATTAAGAATTGTCAAAGTTCAATCCGACATCTTTGCGAGCGGTGTCTATATGCTCGTCAAGGGAGGCGTCTTCCGGCAGGCTCGGGTGTTTGTAGGCGTTGAGGAAGTAACAGCTACCGGGGATGTGCGCCGGAAAGTCCTTCGGGAGGCATTCTCGATCTCGCTCTTCGAAGTAGAAACCCGGGTAATCCCCTATCATCCTGCAAATTAACGAGAACACAATATTGCGTATATCTGTGCGTAAGACGTAATCTTATTAAACTGTGTATGGTGGCTGATTAGCAGATCGAGAGCGCAACTTTACTACAAAGAACGCGAATGTATTTAATGCGAGGGCTAAAGTGTTTATTAATACTTTTCCAATTGAGAATTAAGTGCCAGCTTTATGTGACCTTTATGTAATTTAGAGTTTAAGGGCTTTGAATCTTTAGGCGTTCTCTGAATGAACAAAATTTGTAACGGGATATGCTTTATCACGAAAATATATATGAAAATCATTTTACAATAGTATGAGTCTCTTATGTAAGTTTATGTGAAATGTCACTATTTCTTTTCCTTTACTAAAGAAATACATGTATGACAACAAAGAAATGTAATTGAGCAATGTGAATATGCGAGTTGCTTTAAATCGTATGCAGCATAATTATTTTCAACAATTATTATTTTTATAAACATCTGAACATTTCCTTAAAGGAAAAAGAATTGTTTAACAAAGAGGTTGAATGTGGCGTCGAAGTTTTCATAATCTCTACAGATTTTGTTTTATTCATTAATAATCAATTGTTGACAGAAGTGCGCTCAAGCAGATGGGAATCGTTTTGAAATAATATAAATTTGTATAAAAACTAAATCACTTTCAGCTTTACATATAAATCATCTCTGATATTTCATGTCTAACAAATTAATAAAGAAAAGAAATTGTATTTTTATTCTAATATGCTAATATTAACCTGAAAAATGTACGAGGGGTGTTTCCAATATTCTGGGAATTGGTGCTATAATTAAGTAACGCAGAACTTATACGCAATGTTATTGATGCCAAACAAGTCTTGACATGTTTATGCAACTATCTAGTGCAACATTGTTTAGTCTGATTCAAGTATTCGACTGATGTAGACGCATTTTAGTAGCACTGTTTTTGTAACCATGGAACACGCGGCAAAATCTCAAAGAGCGATAATTTTCTTTTTGTGGAAAGAAGATGTGAAAACGTCAGAAATTATTAGGCGTTTGCAAGGAGTATTTGGTGAATCTGCAGAATCCAAAAGTACTGTTTATCGGTGAATCACTAGAAGACGATCCACGGAGTGGGCGGTCAAGTAAAAGAAACATTACTGCCGTCGAAAACCTACTGAAAGACGACAGGCGAATGACTATTCGTCAAATTAGTGTACACCTAGGGATAGGTACACGACAAGTTCATGACATCTTGCATGATTGTTTGGGCGTTGGCAAGGTTTCGGCGCGCTGGGTGCCAAGACTGTTGGGACCAGAACAGAAACTCAATAGGTCCGATACTTGTCGTCAACTTCAAGAGCTGTTAGCCCGTTACGGTGATGAATTTTGGCAACGAATAATAACCACTAACGAAACGTGGATTCCTTATTTCAATCCTGAGACGAAAAGTCAATCCAAAGAATGGCGCAAACCTGAAGAAGAGCCTCCACTTAAGGCGTGTGCAGTTCTGTCTGTTGGAAAGATAATCCTTACTGTATTCTGGGGTTGTGAAGGGATTATTTTCATGGATTATCTGCCGAGAGGTACTACAATTAATGCAGAATATTATTCAAATTTATTATCCGGACCATTGCGACAGGCACTAGTCAAAAAAAGGCCTGGAAAGTTGCATAAGCGTCCGTTATTGCAACAGGATAATGCAAGACCACACACCGCAAGAAAAACGAAGGATGTTTTGAACGATTTACGATGGGAATTGCTGCCGCACCCACCTTATTCCCCGGATCTTGCACCCAGTGATTACCATCTGTTCCCAGATTTGAAAAAACCCTTATGGGGTGTTCGATTTGAAAGTTTAACTGACGTAAAACGTGCCATAAGTAGGTGGATCGACAAGACACCGTAAACTTCTTTGAGGACGGCTTAAAAAAATTAGTTTATCGTTGGGATAAATGTATTCAGTTAAATGGAGATTATGTTGAAAAACGACATTGTAATATTGATGAAAATTAACAAAATTATAAAAATTATATGTAATTTCCAGAAATTTGGAAACATCCCTTGTATTTTGTACTGAGTTCAGTAAAAGTAACTAGCTTTGAAGCTTTAATAAAAAGAAAGCTATCTACAGCTAAATAGAATGAAAATATTTGTAACATACATGAGCCTTGGATATATTCGTCTATTATCTGCATGTTTTTTAAACAGGCAGATAATGCAATCTTACTCTTTCATTTTTCTAATAATTTTTTTATTATGTTTTTAAATTGCCTTTTTCTAAATACAAATCTATCTTAAAACCCTTCAAAAATTACTAACTTTTGTTAACAACCTTTGAGAAATTCCTTTTTTTAGTTAACATCTGTGGATCATAAACGGAGGCTCCTTTTTCCCAGAAACCTTTACCCACAACGAAACGTCTTCGCACGCAGATCTTTTTCTGGAATAATCTTTTTAATTTAATTAATAATTAATTTAGCGTTTTTATCCAATTTCAAACTACGATCATGTCTCAAATTTTAATTCTTTGACAGAAAATACCACTTTCCACTTTACCTGCTTTTATTAAATTATTTGCCATTAGTGTATAACGATTACATAAATCAAATAGTGTGATTCTAGAAGTGTTTTTCGCGACAAAGTTTTCAATATTATTTTTAATATTATCACAACACCTTTTACTATACCGCGTTTCTAATTATTTATTAATTTTGAAGTGCCTTTCCTCTAGCGTGTGATTCGCCATCAAAAGTTGTCTGCTACAGCTACACTTCGCTTCATTGATTTCTTCAAATGTCCTTTCTTTTAGAAAACTGTTTTTACACCTGCAATTTTTTCTGCTATTCAGTATATGCGTTCACGTCTTCAGCATATATCGCGTTTGTGATGTACAACAAACCCTGACCACGGATACATATAACGTATGTACATACGCAAGTATTGCTAATCCTTGTGTATTTTACACCTGCAGCACTTTTTTACATTGTTTTTGATTACGTATTGCTTTGGCTTTTTAATTTTTAATATGTTCAAAACTTCAGGAATTTTAAGCACAATCCAGTTATTTTCCTTCTACTAATATTTTTCATTTATCATTCCGTATGTTCTGGACTATTGCAGATTAATTTATTACAACGTGTTTTCATTACTGCAGCGCTAAAGCTAGACCGGAACTCTTATCAACTTCTATTCTGTTCCCGCATCATAGCGCTTGTAACAATTTAGCAGGTCAGAACGTGGGGTTCGTAATAATTTGGTTTCGCTACTTGGGGCAATTTTTCTAGCACGTGTAGTAGTCATAATTGTAATAGCAATCATACGTCTTACATCGAAAACGTTTCAATTAAATGTAATTAAGAACTGCTTTTTGTAACCATTTAATTTCGTCAATGTTTTCAACTTGTGGTAGATGTGTTGTGGGTTAATAAATAGAGATAACGAAGAACAGTTTGAGACGTAAAATCAAGTACTGCATAGCAAAACGTGTTCTGTGTAAGCTTTCAAAATTAACCCAGAAGTTTTGAGAGTAATAATGATAAATTCCTGTACGTATCCTAGATTTACTAAAAGTAACCTGGCAATTATATCCCGTGCTAAAATAAAGATCTACGTCGGAAAGTTCTGAGTAAAGATTGGAAAATTTTCAATATATTTCGTTTATACTTCCTGGACAAAAGTATTTCATAAGTAGTTATTTATAAAAATAGAAACACTTTTTATAGTTAATAAATCGAAAATAGTAATTTATTAAATTTCTTTTGGGATTAATTGAAAAAGTTTTAACATTTCTCTGAAAAATATAATAATCTTACGTTAGTTGGAAGTGTTGCTAAAATTGTGTGATGGTCAATTTCGGCTAGAGATAAATTACTTGAGATGGTTTCAGAATCTATTCGTTTCGTTGGAAAAATTGACGACCATCGCTCAAGGAGCTGTTAGTTTTTAGCCTGAAGAGTTCTTTCATATTTTCGCGGTCTATTTTCAGTCCATTTATTTTATGATAGTTTTGGCGTTTGTTTTTGTAATGCTGTAGAAAGGCTCCTATCCTATGCTATCGTCGTTCTTTTGCAACTACTACATTTATTTAAGGCACACATGCAATCCCACAGAAGTTTAGAATTCACATGTATCAAATGTGCTTGGCTGCCTTTAGTACGGCTTAGTTGTCGGAGAAAACGATGACCGTGCAACTTATCCCACCATGCATTGTAATTTCTTCAACGTAATAATGTAACGGTGCTATTTCAACTTGAAATAATGTAGTATCTTTACTTAGGCTCACCTGATTCCTTGGTCTTGAAACTCCTTGTTTTAAGAACCATTTGTGTAGTAGATCAAGTCTGTCTATAGAGGTGGACCTTATTCCGTTTCTCCCTATTTATTATAATTACCCTATAGTTCTGATCAAATTTGAAATTCCGAACCATGGCATTACTTAATCTTTCCGCAAGGGAGTTTGTTTTTATTAATTTATGAGGGTCAATGCCGTGGATCTGACTTATAGGAGGTTGATTTTGCATAAGTCTATGAACTACTGACCTTATCTCTTCTTATACGTAGATTGTAAGGTGAATATCATCCCCAACGCAACTATAGGAGTTGCTTCCACGACTCTCGTGGCATTTAGATGCGCAATTCTTTTTATACCACTTAGCGGCTTGCTAATTACTTTTTATTTACTTTCTAACGACCACCCGTCTCCTTAATACATTAATGTGGGACCTTTGTGTATAGTTCAACTGCTGCAACAACTACTGCACTGAAACAGTTTCAGTGCAGTAGTTGAGCCCTGAGGATATCCTATACGAGTGGGTACGAAACGTCGGCAGTTATACCAGTGATGCGATTCCAGCCCGGAAGCCCAGAAGAATATAGTATGGGAGTCTATATTATAAACAACACTCGTACAACGGCCTGCGAATTTTTCGCATCGATAATTCGTGTTCTTCAGAGACAATTTTTTGATACTTCCACTCAATCGTCTATGGTTTCCTTTCGCTAATTTTACGATATGTCTCCCGAGTCGTAATTATTCGATTTCTGTCACAAAATGAACGTCTGGTACTTGTGCTAGAAATATTTTCTTTGACTAAAGCAGCAGTGCGTTGCACTTTCGTGGGGAAACTCCTTCTTTTTGTGCAATTTGTCCTTGATTGTAATGTCCTATACACAACAAAGTGAAAATACAATTTTTTTATTGGATATGTATTTTGGTCGATCTATATCGTCACAAATTAAAACAAAAAACTCGATAATTTAATGTAAATCAAACCTACACAGCATCAGACAGGAACATGAACTGAAATATCGTCGAGTGATAGATACTGAATTATTGTAATGAATGTTCACAATGCTCTTAAAATATATCGCCAACAGTAGATAAGGGGATTAGTACCATGTACAAAGCTATTACCGAAAACTCCATTTTCGTGTTAGAAATTATATTAGTTTTTGAATCGTTTAAAATGAATTATATTTCGTCACGTCCGGAACTATTCATATAGTTTGTATTAGCAATACACACGGAGATGTCTTTGAGCCGTTTCTATTGTTTGTGGAATTTAAGTATTCCGACATTTCGACAATTACTGTACTGTCGTCTTCAGGGTAGTCCTCATGAGGACTGTTGTTTCTTGCCAAACTCATAACTATAGTTGGTAATTTGTCTGGTTTGTATGCGTCTTCCGATTTTTTATCACTTGAAAAGACATTTTCAAGCGATAGTGAGGCAAATTTCACCACTAAGCAACACACACACGACAGTAGAAACTATTTCTTTAAAATCGGTCTTTATGTTGCAGGTATATGCGTATTAACCATCTTTTCCGTGCTTACATAATTCTATTTGCTCGAAATATTTATGGTTTGGAGTTCTTAAGACTTCTTATTCTGTGTCTATTACTGTGGCTACAGCCGATATTTTGTCTAATTATAGGGAGCCAGACATCTTTAATCTCAAAGCTTTTAGTATTTATGGCATTTATTGTTGTGATCATGTATGCTGTTTCTATTAGCTTTTGTTTAATGCCATGTTCTTCTTTTGCCAAGATTGTAGCTTCGTTCCACGCAATTCTATGTTCTTCTTCCCAAACGTATTAAGCTAGACGCGATTTATCTGTTTCCCCTTGTCGAACAATTTTGTGGTGTTTTTCTAGTTGTCAGACTTTGTTTTCGTTAGAATAGACTTGTTCGTATGCATGATTTGTAGAGCTGTTCTAATTTTATAGTCGTTCCTTTTCGAACAGCCCCTGACATATAGTATTACCATACATACATTCACTACACTACAACAAGCCTCCGCATTTATATGGATTTCTTAAGATTCCTGACCAGATATCTCTTCAAGACCAATTGTTAGTTCAAAAACACAGTGGGCCATTTTTAACACAGTACAATTACCCACAAAATCAAAAAAAAAGTTGCTGAATATGATAAGTTTGTTAGTTTTGATTTCACGAGCCTATTCACTAACGTTCCAACTCAATTTACACTAGCAATAGAAAAAAGTAGATTCTTCCTAAACACCACTCTACATGAAAGAACAGCTCTGAGTGTAGATACCATGATAGAATTACTGTTCATTTGCATCAATACGATTTTACTTTCAGATGGACGACAATTCTATCAACAGGAGTCTGGTATGGTCGTTGGCTTCCCGTTATCCCTAATACTAAGCAATATCTATATGAAAGAACTCAAGCGAAGAGAAATGGATTTATATGATCTCATATCAAAGTTATGGCTTTGATACGTTGACGACTTTCGTCACATGGTTGCATGGGGAAATACCATAAATGGATTCCTACAACATCTAAACAAATTAGAAGATTTCGTCAAGTTCACAATAGAAATGGACATAGGCAATAAAATTCCTTTCCTAGATGTCTTAGTACATAAAAACACAGATGACACACTCAAGAATAGAAAGCCAACACACACAGGACAATATTTGCATTTTGACTCCAATCTTCCTCACAATGTTAAAATTGGGACAGTCAGATGCTTATACGACATAGCACAAAGCATATGCACGGATGAACAAGATAAGATGAAAGAGCTTGAGGTCATAACCAACACCCTAAAATTAAATGGTTACACAGGCTGAAGATCGTGAACAATCAGAAGAAAATGTGTTAGAACAACTATAAAAACCGTTAACATAAACAAGTCGATTCTAGGGGAAACAAATTCTGACAACGAGAGTTAAAGAACGAAAAATTTTGTTTATACAATTTCGCATGTATGTGGACAACCATATATAGGAGAGACAAGCGAACCCCTCAAAGTTAATATCAATGAGCACCAAAAAATGGTTCGACAAAGGGAAACAGATAAATCGCGTCTGACTCAATATACTCAGGAAGGACATATGGTTGCATGGAATGACATTACAATCCTGGTAAAAGAGGAACATGGTATTAAACGAAAGCTGAATACATGGCAACAACAACAAATGGCAGAACACAAAGCCTGGAGATTAAAGATGCCTGGTGCCCTATGATTTGACAAAATATCAACCGTAATCACAATGATATAGACAGAAAAAAAGAACGAAGACTTTTAAACCATAAATATTTTGTGCAAATAGAAATTGGTAAGCACGAAAAAGATGCACACATACCTGTAACATAAATACAGGTTTTAAAGAACAAATTCTTTGCCCCGGATGGCTTAGTGATGAAGTGCGGACTATATAAGTTCAGAATATCCGACACTGGGTTCAAACGGCCACACAGGTCTCCAAGCGATAAAAAATTAGAAGAAGACGACGCATCAAAGTCAGACGAATTATATACAACTTTATTGTGATAAGTTTGTAAGAAACAACAATCGACCTATGAGGACTATCTTGAAGATGGCAGTAGAGCAACTGCCCGAAATCTCGGAATACACACATATATTTCACAAACGATGGAACAGCTCAAAAAACTCGAAATTAATTGTAATTTATATCTAATAAAATACTAGATATAAAACACAATTAAATTCGATGTACTAAACATTAGCTTAGATTAATTTCCACGTAAATGTTAGAAAAATAAAGAGACATTTTTTTAAATCGAAACGATAAAAATAATTTCGTAAATTTTCTTCTTGTCATTAAGGGAATAATCTCCGTAAGCATTTTATCGCGTGTTTGTTATAGTCTAGCAGTATGAATAAATGAGCATTGATTGTAATCATGGACTCATAACAGAACCTGGAAGAATATTATTCTATTAACAATTAACGATTGCATATTACTAAACGAATAACCTAAATGGAATATACATTCAATTTTTTAAATTTTGGTGTATGTTTGGTTGCATATAGTTCAAAATTTCAATGATAAATTTTCTGATATATCGTAAGTAGTAAATAAATGGCATCTAAATTCTTAATACGAGAGCAGATTATTAGTTAGTGACCATAGATATGAAAACACAAATTCTTTGGAGAAAATTATTTAATTTTTGAACATATTCTTTTTGTAACGCATTACATGTAGTCCACCGATATACAAATCTTTTCATTCGATTTACTCTCTCTAAGCGGTCTTTTCTTAATACATTTAGAAGAAAAATACAAAATACATTTTCATTTGTTTTTCTCACATTATTAAAAAGTTTCTCTTCGCAACTCGGCTTTGTTTCTTGGCGCTATTCGGGTTAGAACGTCGTCTTTAGTATTGCCACTGCACTGAAACAGTTTCAAAAGCAATCAAGGATGTCTCTTGTAAAAGTAGATGGCGAGTGAAGTTGCAGTATCAAAGACGAGGTTCCAGATTGGAAACAGAGAGAAAACTAAATTCTTTACTGCAGTTATCTATTAAATACTTTTCGTATATGTAGATTTCCTGTAGAAAACATATCTTTTAGATTAATATTAAACAGTTTAAAATATTCTGCAAGTTCTAGGTCATGATGACATTCATCGGAATCTAAGTCCAGGGTATATTTCTAATTTTGTTAGAAATAGAGAAGATAAGCATTTTCTTAAACAGTTGATTGTTGAGGTCGTTATTTTGTGAAATTCCACATAAAGGAATAAGGTAATTTTGATGGAGCCTGTGGTTGATTAACTTAATCACTGAAGGTTGATAGATAACCCCTTGCCACATTAATATTCGTATTCTGTATACGTATTTCGACAATTAAGTTGTCATCATCGACAGATAATTAAACAGTGTCGCACCTGGAAAACTACGGTAAAAATACCCGTACGAAAACAGATTCCGCACGCGATCCGTACCGCTGAAAGCCAAAACGTGCAGTGTACGTTTTCATACGGGTATTTTTATCGTAGTTTTCCAGGTGCGACACTGTTTAATTATCTGCTGATGATTACAACATAGTTGTCGAAATACGTATACAGAATACGAAAATTAATGTGGCAAGGGGTTATATATCAACCTTAAGTGATTAAATAAAGGATTAAATAAAACACTTTGATTAAATTTCACACTACATTATATACTTTTTGTGACTAGTTTCTTCTGTTTGGACATTATCAGGCAAATATAATACAGGTTACAATATCCTTTCGTTTTTGTTTTCCTAGGTAAAGGAAACTGTATGATATAGAGCAAAATTTAGACAACGTGTTTTATTTATTCCCTAGTGTTTTATTTATTTTTTAAACGTCTATGTCATATGGGTTATTTATAGTTTTACTTAATGTATTGCGTAAAACAAACTACTTTAGTAAAAAATATCTGGGAATTGTTCATTTAAACAGACTGCATGCCAAATTTGTATTGGTTAAATTTTCATGTTGGTACATGTTTGTTCTAACATTCATCCTAAATGTTAGCTTAGTATTTTAACTAGTTGTTTATCGTACTCTGTTATTTGGACCTTCTTCTTCATTTTTGCAATGGAAGAAATAATTGAACAGATAATTACCATTAAATTTTGTGTAAAAAATTAAAGTAAAGCTATTCAAACGTTGAAAATATTGCTGAATATTAGATGAAGATGATTACGTTCGAGTGGCACAGTTGTTTTTACAGTGATCATAAACAAGATGCAGATTATTTACAGCCTGGGCATCAATAATATCAAAAACCACAGTACACCAACCGAAAGCGTTAAAAGAATCAAATTAACTTTTACGGAAAATAAAGATTTGATAAGTGAGATGACCGATGAAACTTAAATATCGTTTAGATCAATTTAAAGCATTTTAAGCGATGGTTGGGCTTGAAGACTTCTTAACTTATGAAGATGCTTTTTAATGTAGATACTAAAGTTATATTCATTCAATATATGATGATGGGGATTGATTTAGAAGTGCGATAGGTGAAAAAGTAATAATCACGTGATTTGCAAACGTGTAGTCGATCAAGAAACAAGGTTCTTCTAATTGTCTTTCGCCGGCCATAATGGTCTTGCGAATTACTACTACTTTCGTATAATGTAACACGTAATACGGTTCGTTTATAAAGATTCGACTTATTGAAAAAAAATCATGAATTTTGCGCTTTCTCATAATTCCAAAATTATACGAAAAATTAACTTAAACATTAACTTAGCAAATATTATCCATCGACCACCGTTTTAATCGGACTTATGGCAATCGTGAAAAGTGAAAGGATGAGATTAAACATAAATGGGGTAAAATAAATATTGAAAAGTAAATTTACGTAATTGAACAATTACTAGATATTTTTGATCAGAGTAGCAGAATTCTCTGAAGTGTAAATAATTCCTGTTTGAATCAACAAAAAGAAGCGTTAAAGATTGAGTACATTATACATCTTTATAAATTCATTACCTATTTCAAATCCATTATTTTTATTTTTTAGCTTCTGATGTATTATATATTGTATATTAGAGTGCAGGCAAGTGTATAATTATAGGAATTACTGATATAATTGATGATTCTATTGAATATTGGAAATTTCGTTAATAATTTATTAGGTAAATTATCAACGAGTTATTGATTTTACTTTATGCAAGTGTTGCATATGAAATGTCAGTTTCTAATACTTACGCGTAAGTGGTCGGGCTTATGTTTATCCGTAATGGTTCACTGCCTGATTCAAATTTGTTTGCAATGGTTACATTATGCCCAAACATACAATAGCGCGGCATCTTGACACCAACAACGCCAGCTAGTACAGCTCCTGTATGAAGACCAATGCGCATCTGGAAAAAAAAGAAGGTAATAATAATTATTACATGTTAAAATGATATTAAGATTTTACATAAGTAATAAATTTTCTATCGTTCCCATTCAGACTACTAGAAGTACTATATATCAATAGTTTATTAATTGATATTGTCATCAATTTTAGCAGTCAAAAATCAGAAACTAGAAAGATTACAAGACGTTAGAGAGAGTACACGATCCAGAACATATTCGCAATGCGTCTGACGGATGTGTATAAGTAGTCGAGTTCGTGCATCAAATATCATTTAGTGAGACTGACATTGATACGTGATCGTTATTAGTAATCAGTGTTAATTAGAGGTATTTGTAATTAGTGTGCGTAGATTATTAACAGAATTATATATAATTAAAAGTTAAATAAAATAATAAATATTGGGAAGTTGTTTCTGTTATTTTGAAGTTTGATTTCATACATTATACGATCATTTTCTTAATAATGCCAAAAGTATGTATTCTATTTGCTTGCGGAATAGATTTCTTGTTTTGTTAACATATGTTTGTTTATTACGGTAAGTATGTATATGCGTTATCTGTTTAGATTTAAGTTAGGTTAGACAGTGTTTACATTCGTGTAGACATATGCTTTTACTATACGAAGTGTGGCTATTAAATAACGAGACTGACGCTAGTATAGAAGAAGTGCCCACAGTTATTTATCGTGTAGCCTTCTCTTTCGAATGCAGTGCCTCTGCATCTGTAAGCAAATCAGTATAGTCGTAGCCTTTGTTCGCATTAGAGTTGTTTTTTTTGTTTGCCGGAAAAATGTTAAGTGTAACAATAGAGCAACGAATTGATATGAAATTTCACAAGAAACTTGGAAAAACCGCTACTGAAACTTATAATTTATTGAAAGAAGTGTATGTCAATAAATGTTTATCGCGTGTCGAGAGCCAAAAAAGCTCGAATGAGTAAATCCAAATTCAAGGCAACGATGATAGTTTTTTTCAATATTCATGGGATTGTGTACCTTCACTGGCTTCCTGAATGTCAAACTATTAATCAACATTACTACCTTCACGTTCTCGCTCAAGTCCATGAAAGAATAAGGAAAAAACGACCCTAATTGTGGAAGGATAATTTATGTATTCTCCACCAAGACAATGCACCGGCTCATTTCACATTGTCAGTCAAGAGGTTTCTAGTCAAGTACAGCATCCCAGTGTTAGACCATCCGGCTTCAGATTCGCATGGAGCGTTGTAAGGATAGAGGAGGAGTGTATATTGCAGGTGATAATAAGTAAATATGTATGAAAAAAAAATAAAATGTTTTACAGCGTCTCGTTATTTAATAGCCACATATCGTATATGATAAAATGAATAGACAAAAGACGTCTTTCGACATATTTTATTGTTTTCATTAATAAAAGAATAAAATGCGACAGTCGTTTGTAAAGTAAGTATAGTGTATGGTGTTTTGGCCATAAGCGGTATTTGTCAGATCGGATTTTCTCATTGCTAAAATTCAACTAATTGAGGTCATTACTGAAAAATTGCGCGAAAATGAAATTGGCTAGCTTATTATAACAAAAAGCTATTTTAATGAGTTTCCAGTGGATATACGTAAATACCATTATGAAATTTCGATAACAAAATTATCAGTATTAATGCACTTGCGATTATTCAAGATAGAATGCAGTAATTATGTGATAACTTTCGATATCGTAAAGCCAACTGATGCTAAAACTTCTAAAATTTTAAATAATAAATTAAATACCTGGGGGGCCCGACAAACCAATTATTAATAGATTTTATTTCCGAAGAGTCCTTTAAAGTAAAAATTTTCCTGGCATTTATATATAGTGCGGTTCGCACACCACAGGGCAATACATTAGGTCATTTGTCTTTTTTAATGTATATCAACGACCTATCAGACTTTGTTGAATCGCATTCGCACAGGACAATGCAAATGTGCTGATGCCTAATATTGATGGTGTGGGGCAGAATTTCAGATTTGTGGCTGTGGATTTTTAAGGCAGACTATCAGATATATGAGGGTGGTCTCATAAGTACCCGGCCTGACCTAGAGAAGGCGGTAGTTGTTTGAAAAATATCACTGTATTAGAAAATACACAATCTATAAAGCATATGTTTCAAGATTGAAGACGCCATGTTGTTTAGTATTTGTTTGGCAGCCATCAATAGTGAATATTTTCAGTGAATTTGTAAAAATGGAGAAAATTGGTCATCGTTACATGATACAATACTTTTATTTGAAAGGCCCAACCGATATAAAAGCTGAACTGGATTCTATTCTGGGTGAGTCTGTTCCTTCGTTTACAACAGTGAATTATTGGATAGCAGAGTTTAAACGAGGCCGTACGAGCTGCCGAGATGAGCATCGCAGTGGTCGACCAAATGAGGTGACGACTCAAGAAATGGTGAAGAAAAGTCACAAAGCGGTACTGGATGATCGTCGACTGAAAATGCGCGAGCTAGCAGACATAGTGGGCATTTCAAAAAGTGCGGTACATCGCATGTTATCTGAAAATTTGGACATGTGAAAGCTGTGTGCAAGATGGGTGCCGCGTTTGCAACAATGTCGTGAAGATGTTTCAATTGAGTGTTTAGCGAAGTTACACAAAAACAAAGCAGGATTTTTACGCCGGCTCCAAAGAAGGCAAAGACCCTTGCATCTGCAGGCAAGGTCATGGCATCGGTTTTTTGGGATGTGCGTGGAATAATTTTCACTGACTCTCTTGAAAAAGGAAAAACTATTTACGACGAGTATTATGCGAACTTATTGCATCGCTTGAGTGAAGAAATCAAGCAAAAACGGCCACATTTGGCTAAGAAGAAAGTGTTGCTTCATCAAAACAATGCACCAGCTCACAAATCCCTTATTGCAATGGCCAAAATTAATGAATTAAAGTTTGAATTGCTACCTCATGCACCCTATTCGCCAGATTTAGCTCCCTCGGATTATTTTCTGTTCCCATACTTGAGAAAATGGCTCAGTTTTAAAAGATTTTTCAACGATGAAGAAGTGATGTTGGCAGTTAATGGATATTTTGAGGAGCAAGACAGTTCTTATTATAAAAAGGGTATCGAACTTATTGAACATCGCTGGGAAAAGTGTATAGCGCTGAAAGGACATTACGTTGAAAAATAAATATATTTCTTTCCAACATTTTTGTGTTTTCTTTGTTGGGTCGGGTACTTCTACGACCACCCTTGTATAGTCACAGACTGTCCACATCGCGTCTGTTTAGGACACCTCTCAGTTCGAATTCGGACTGTCCACGGCTGTTACTGAGGTGTTATTACACCGTAAAACCTCTTCTGCTGTAAAGGGTGTTGCTTATTACGATCAGAAAACGTGTTCTGATGTTGTTTATGTGTTTATAGTGCGTATTTTTTATATAATTTTCAAAGCAACAAAACTTTAACTTATCATGAGATATTCAAACGAATATTACTAAATTATTCAAAGTAGTTTCTTATTTTGGATTGGATTATATTATTTTGGGGAGGAAAACACAAAAATTATTCAAAATTTCACCCTCCGGCTTTCACTCGCGCCTTTAAACGCCTTGGCTACTTCTCGTTTGCTGTACACGCATTAGACCAAATATTGGTGACAGCTGCTATGAAAGATTGTTTGAGGCGTTTAATATTTGAATGTATTTTATTTACTGTAGGCCATTCGCTTTAGTTCAGGCCACAATTTGGCGGTTGAAAAAGTAATGTTTACTGTTTCCTTAGATTAGGAGAGGAGATTATTTTTATGGATTATCTTTCAAAAAGTATTACATTTAAGACAGAAAATAACTCTTATTTTTATTTGGTCTATTATAGCAGGCATTTTTCAAGAAATGTTTTGGGAATTTGTACAGGACAATGCGAAGCCTCGCATCGCACGAACAACGAAGCATGTTTTAAATGAACTGTGCTGTGACTTGCTTCCACATCTACTATATTCACTAGATCTGGTTTCTAGTGGTTATCATCTGTTCTGAAGAAAAAACACATCGAAGTTTTCGATTTCAGAGTTTAAATGCGGTACAACTTGCTAGCTAAATTCCTAGAATTTTGAGAATCTATTTTCAAATACAAGTGTTTATTCAGAATCGAACTTTGAGTTAGGCTCAAGCTTCAGAGACCATTCCTGGTATGGATACAAAATTAAAGTTTGTCTACAAAAAATTCACCTATTTCACATAATTTCAAACTTCTTGTTTTACATTTAAATTTGTCTTAAAGATATGTAGATTAAAATTTTGAGGCTTACAAAAATTGGTTAAAAATTACTAAAAATTTGATGGTTAATAACAAACATACCTATTTACTTATAAAATTATATTATTTGCTAATGATTTAATATTGCATTTACATAATGTATCTGGTCGAGATATTCTAAACTAAGCAGTTAATTGATTTATATAAAGATTATAGCGTAATCTAATATATATTAAAATGAAAGAGTAAAAGAAAGCAAAGAAAAGTTGTTCCTCTGTCCACTAACATAATTTTAAAAAAATCTTTCCGTTTAATAAATAAGTAAACAAAAGAAGCACCACTTAAACCCCCAGGTCTCGTTAATCAAGCCGTCCACGTTACATCGATTTTGCTAGAATTTGTGGTGCAATGTTCACTACCACATAATTTACTTGTTCGACATAACGATTGGTTTGGAAAATCGAGATTGTTCAACATACAGCGAATATATCATTCTTGTGTAGGAAGTAAAAGGATATCCTAAAACGTATTTTAGATATTATTTTTAATAGTCAGAAATAAACATTAACCGAAGTTCTTGACGTTCCTATTTTTAAGAGCTGGGTAGTGAGTAAATAATCTCGAAGCTTGAAAAATGAGTACAAAAACTAAATATTATTTAGACATTTTGTCTTCACGATAGTTGTGGAAGTTAAACTCACAGGGGAAACTAATTTTACATAAGTTTTTTTCATAGTTCACCAAATAAGTAAATAAATCGTATGTTGTTTTCGAAGAATTTATATAAATGACTTAATTACGAAACTTAATTGTTAGCATCTTGGCCATATTGATGATTAGAGCAATCACATTTGTCTGCGAGGTTCGACCTAAGTACATATCACCGATGCATGACTATTTACATAAGTTACTTTCGGCTTTTGCCTTAAGGAAGTTTTTTCTCCTCCCGTTGTATTCTTTTGCATTTTGTGAATATACAATTATATCGAACGTACGGGATAGTAAAAAACGACCATTAGTTGACGCAGTGAATAAACATATTGGTGAATTTTTCGATTTATGTTATAATGGTGTTAAAATTATGTCGTAATGTTTGTCATAAACCGGTGATGTGCTAGGACAAAAATGACTGCATGTAAATAGTATAAAATACATAAAAAAGTGGCATACCACCAGGAGATCAATTTGCGTTCGATTTACACTTCATGTGTGTAGTTTTCCACTTCGATTATTAAATACGCAATCGTTTCCACTCCTTCGGAATAAATACAATTTCAACTGGAAACTAGTATCTCGGGTATCATCTCTGTACGTGAAGACATCGACAATGGGAACAAACCTGATGTAAAAGACAAATAGCTGTGGTTACGTGTTGAGAAGATGTCAGATCGAAAGAAATTGTATTGCACATGTTATAGTACGTATACTGGAACTTCTTAAACTGACATTGCGCATCTTACTAGCTAGTAAAAGATTATAAAAGTGTACTGGAGAAGTAATTACGAGGGTAGTGCTGGATACGCTACAAAAATTTCAAGTTTCAACTGATTAGCTGATGATGCTAATGAGAAATAGTGCCGCGACAATGCGTTCTGTAGGTTGTTCTCCTGAAGAAGACTGTGAAAGATCCTTGACGTATAAAGTTCATGGTTTATGAATGTTTCCCAGAGGAGGATGTATTAATAGCATATACTAAAAAAAGTGTTTCTCAAAGCTTCTAAACGAACTCGAAAATTACATAGACGGTGTCCCGGTATTTTCAAACCACCAGAGCTACTTTCTCCACTTTGGGGAATATTGTTGAAGACTGTCAGATACGAATCAAGATATTTCCGCTGAAACAGATTTGAAAAGTATTTACAATTATAAAGGATTACTTAATGCAATAGAAAATTTAAAAATACGGAATTCTTGTTAATGGAGTCAATCCAAATAATGGACAAAGTAAATGCACAATACAGTCGACGCTAAAACGGTGAGGTAATAGACAAGTTCGACAATTTCTTAATTCTTTTTACAAAGTTAGAACAAATTTGATTAATTTTAAAGATTATTTCAATTGTGTGAGTTATGTACATCTGTAGATGTCGAACGAATGTAATAATGAATTATGTATGTAAAATCGTAAGCACTGATCCATACGAAATGTATAGAAACTCTGTTCCTTCCGCTAATTTTATTCGACGGTCGTATAGCATCATACCAATTTCAAGTTTTTAATCATCTACAGTACATATGTACATCTTTTAGACTCAATTGAACAAAGCATTGATTTTAGACTAATATTTGAAAATATTTATATATGGATACAGAAATTTTCAGATTACGATAGGTATTGCTAAAACCCTTTAATTGGAATAGTGGAAAAGTTCGTGTTTTCTTTTATTAAATGCGTTCTTTATAGATAAATTATTGACATGTTTTGTATCAGAGAGAGAATTTAATGATACATTAATGGAAAATGCACATTTAATTGTATTTACACGTAAACAAAATTATATAAATATCACAATGTATTTATATTAATTAAGACCTCCATTCTGAGAATCAGTGTAATGCATTTACATTCGGAAAATACTAATTAAGCAACATTTTTACTTAAATGACATCAAAGATAAGAATATAGAAGAAATAGGAATATTTTTCAAAAAATTACAGGTACCATTACATAATTAAGAGAAAAAATATTATCGATATTATTGATTCAGAACAAATAATGATCTAGAATTATCTTTAAGATCAAATGGCGAATTTTTGTTAGAAAAGTAACGTTTCCATTTCAAAGAATGCGGCAATACATTTACGAGATACAATGTTGTGGAACGAATCACTTACATACTAATGATATAAATATACATTTTATAGAATAAGGTAACAGCAAATTGTAAACGATTACAAAGGAAGCGATGATAGGGTATAAAAACAAAATCGAAAATAAAATTATTTTCGTTTCAATTATCCAGTATTCACTGGACCAACGTTAATTTAACAAATAGTCTTACAATTTTCTTTTCTTGTTGGCAAATAATTTCCGTTAAAGAAAACGCGCAAATGTGTGTCCTTCGAAACGAAACCCTTAGAGAGAGAGGAAAGGAGAGGGTATTAAAAAGAAATCCTCTTCTTTATTACGCAAAGACATCAAAGTGAAGTTAGTGGAAATGGAATTCGGTCCAAAAAAAGCTGTACACATATAATATAGAAAATGTGATGTAAAAGATATATCACTGAGAAATATTGGCTTTGATACTACGCACTAAAGCGACCGTGGGTGGTAGGTCGAAATTCTACGTGTAAATTTTTAAGTTTACTTCTCTAATGAACAAAGATACAAAGATGTATTTAAGAGGAAAAGGAAAAGATGTGGAGTTTAGGGGATTTATATAGAACATTTATAAATATTAAAAGAATTCGATTTATAATGCATTGATTCTTTTAAAGAATTAGAATGAATACAAAAACAAAAAATCACATCATAGATATGTCCAGAAAATAGTAAATAAAAAAATACTGTAAATTTACATATTTTATATTAATTCTTCATTTAATTAGTTGCCTTCAGTGATTATGTAATTGATAAAATTTTAAACAACTTCATGAACAACTTACATAATATGGAGTTTCACATTAAAATAATCAATGATACAAGGTTAGGTAGAAAAGTCAGTAGAAGAAAAATAAAGACAAGAATTTTGTGGTTTGAAATTGCTTTTATTTCTCAACGTAATCACTTGCCATCTCGATACATTTGAACCTGGGATGACCTAAAGTCTCTATGTTTTCATAAAACTCAGAAAACTATTCATTAAAATTGATATCCACAGCAGCTTTAACAAAATTTTTTGGAAAATTTTGGATCTGCAAGGTATTTTATAGGCGTGGTAAAAAGTAGGTTTTCCAATGGTGTTGAATCTGGTGAATAAGGTGGGTGTGGCAACAAATTAAAGCTTAATTCGTTTATTTTTGCCAACACGCGTCGTGCCGTGTATTATTCTGGTTGAAAATGATTTTTTTCTTGGTTAAACCAAGACACCTTTCATTAACTTTTTACTTTAATTTGTGAGAGTTTGGCCTTTTGGGAAGGTAATTAACAAAAATACCTTTTGCATCATAAAAATGATAGCCATTACCTTCCTTGAATGTAGAACAGCTATCGGATTTTCAGTGAAAGAGAACCATATACTAACACTGTTTAAATTATCGTTTGCTTTGGAGTGTTCAATGATGAAACCAACTCTTATCTGTGGCTATAAATCGTCGTATAAAATTGATTTTTCTTTTGAAAATGCTCCAAACGCTCACGAGAAACTTGCGTTCATAACAAATTTTAGTTTCTCTGTAAGCAACTCTTTATTTAAGCTGTATGTCTCGCACCTTTTACAGAGTTTAAATTCTCATCAATCTCTGCACTTTTTCAACAATTTTCGACATAGTGGCATGATTTGGATGTCCACGACGTGGTGCATTTGGTTGTACAACTATATTTGAAATCACGAATCCATTTATCAAAATGGGAAGAAAAAGGGGCTGAGTTCTTTAGACAAACTTTCATTTCGATATATTTGTTGTTGATAAGGCTTTCAAGAAGAAATTGCATATTGCAAGAATTTTACAGATTACATTGTTAAGGAGATAACTCGCCAGCGCCCCAGCTGCAATGTGCTGAGCGTTCAAAAAATATCTTAATCTAATGAAGAAGATAACTCAATAGGTTTGGAAACCCCATTTTATCATCAATAAGACTTCGACCGAAAGAAAGCATGGGGATTTGGAGTTATTAGAAAAATTTTAAATCAAATATCTGGAAAAGATAGTTAAGATTGACCTAACTTTACAAATACTTCATTCATTGAAATGTCATCTCAAAATTGCGGAGAACGTAATTATGCAGAAATTCGGTAAACCGCTCTGTACATTCTAATAGTAAAGATCCATAGACTACTTAATGCAATCTTGAAGAGAAACGAAAAATAATCTCTTAAACTAATAAAGCATATTGTGGAATAAAATCATTTACTTCTTTATTATTAGTTTAAATTTGGAAGACTTAATTTATCAACTGAACATGTTTCTGCCACAGGTATTTTAGAATCTAAACATATAATAATAAATATTAATACCATTAGAGTTCTAAACAACATAAAAAAGTCAAGGTATTGCACTAAAAAATTTATATAAAGTTTGAAAATAGAAATATAACATATATAAAATTTACTTATTTGAGACTTGTTGTAGATTGGGTTTATTAATTTTTATAGTCGGAAGATACATACTATGATTTTTTATATGTTTATCTCAATTCATACTTCAACAAAGTGGTGCACGACTCAAACCTTCGAGAAAGAGTAAAGTAAACTAAATAAACTATTAAAAAAATATATACAAGTAAAGTATCAACTTAATGTAATAAATATAAAAAAATTTAGAAAAACACTGCTTTCTAATATTTAGCGAGCTAAAGAGAGGCTAATTCATAACATAAATATTAAATTTTCACTTATTATCATCTTAAAATATAATATATATATATATATTATAATGGGCAAATATAAAAAGAATAAATTTTAATTTAGAAAAATTTTTTTAATTTTAAATTTTACCGCGGCTAGCTAGCGATAATGACGAGTTAATATCTTTCTGTGAGGGTAGTTTCAATTATTAAATACAGAGTTCTTTACGTTACGAATTATTTTAAATTATATCTGTTTCAACTATCGGTAAGTGCAATGAATTATTTAAAGTACTTTCAAATAATGCTTATGAACTTTTAGTTATCCTTTATAATAATAAACATTAGTACCATCAGAAAAAATAGATTTATTATTTTCTTTTTTTTTAGAATAAGAGGTAAAGAGCACTCTCACATATAGATAAATATAATAAATGTTATTCAGAATACACAAGAAAGTAACAGAAGAAATATAATTTTGGTTTGTTATTAACAACATGTAAATATTTGATCAACTAATTAGAAATTGGATGAATTATAGTCTTTGATAATAAATAATATATATGTGTATCTGATATATTAACAAAAATAAACTATATTTTTGTTTCAATTAACACAGTTGTTTTACTTCAAACTTATTTACTATAAACATGAGATATTAATTTTCCTGAATAATTTTTTTAGATAACGTAAATGTAAATGTTTATAATTCTGCTGCGTGCATTATGAATATATTACAGTCACAGGAATACCTTCAGTTGGATATCACTGGTAACGGGCTTCCCATAGGATGCAGGAAGAATCAATAGTGTGCATAGGTTACATAAATTCTGTTACCTGGATTATAGATGTATTTAATAGTTGTAGTAGTTCCCCCAATTGAATATATTTTGTCACAGGCTTTCTGCAGAATGCACGTTGTTTATTGATGTGTATAGAAAAATTAAATATTTGTGTATAAAAGAATTTCACCAATTTCCTTGTGGTTTACGAAGGTTGTTTCCTTTATAAAATCTTCTAGTATTTCTTATAGATTTGTATTAATTTTCGATTAGAAAAATAATTTTTCTATTTTTTTCAAAATGGCGTCCAGTACAAATTTACTTATATATTTAATTTTTCCAATATTTCTTCTTAAAAATTAATAATTTTTCTATGGCCTTGTTCTTAAATTCTGCTTCAGCATTATAAATATAATATAATAAAACAATTATTCAATTTGACTATCCTTTGTAACTTGTAATGACTTTCCGGTACACCTGGCAGTTGATGTTAATAATTAATTTTATTATTTTTATTAAGTACTTAGAATAAATATAAATAAGAACAATATTTGCATAAATTCAGAAATCGGAAAAAACTATTTTTTTTTTAATTTCGAAAGAAAAAGCATCTATGTATCTGTATTCAATCTCAGTTCATTAGTAGTACGATTTAACAATCATATATCGGCATGTATTTTAACAACTGCATTTATTTGCTTTTATATCATAATAGTTTGTGTTCAATTGTCGAATTACAAAACATTTCGCAAAATTAATATGCATGAATGAACAAGGTAAGAGATTTGGTTTTCTGCCTGAATCTACATATGAACCATCATCACATGCACCGAGCCTTTGCTCTACCCAATGCCCTATAGACAGTGTCTCATTGTTTCCCTAGACATATATGAAGATAGTGAGCATAATGTAAAAATATGTATGCAGATGCTTAACAATAAGCAAACATAAGAAAGCATGACATTTTACTTTTACTATTTTATAGGTAATTTTGATGAAGCCTGTGGTTGATTCACTTGATCACTGAAGGTTGATATATAACTAGTGTACATTTTGGTTCTCAACTGTACGGGTCGCGTACGGAGTTTGTTTTCGTACGTTTATTTTTCGCCGTAGTTTTCCAGGTGCGACACTTTTTAATTATCTGCTGATGATGACAACTTAGTTGTCGAAATACATATACAGAATACGAAATTTAATGTGGCAAGAGGTTATATATCAACCTTCAGTGACCAAACTATTATTATACTTATTACACTTATGTTACATTTATAAATAGAAATTACTTAAGTATCACAATCCCTCAAACATATTTTAACATTTGTATATATTATGTATATAGTTCGTTTATATCATAACATATATATATATATATATATATATATGCTAAAGAATTGTATTATAACAGGATGCCTTTTAAACACTTGAATGTGGTTGGAGATAACACACACATACAGCGTCGAACAATATTAACATGCATGTTCCAGTTAAAAGAGAAAAATGTAAAAGCTTTTCCTTTAGAACATGTAACTGGTAGACATATATCTTTCCGACAGGGGTTTGTTGTTCATTCAAAATGAGTTTCGAGCACTTAAGGAAAAGATACAGTTGAGTCTACAAAAGCGATGACTGGTGTGCCTTTAACACAGTTCCGTTTTTTTTGTGCGTTTTTAAGACGGATACATCTTAGATATAGAAAAAAATAACTTACCCTTATCGGTTGTCCTTGGTGAGTCTGGTGATGAGCGCATGTATCGATCATTTTCAATGCCATCCAGGCAATTTGCTGAGCATGTGTTTTGGTTTCCTTATGGAGACCACCTGCTACACAATATGCATCACCAATCGTTTCGACCTAGAAATGAGGAATATTCTTTAATATGTTGTGTTTATTTAAGGATTTGTTTTATTTTGTTTATAAAAATATTTATGTAATTTATTTATATAATTTTAAAATTATAGGTACGTATCATTGCTTGCAGAATTTTTTAGGTATACAGTGTGATAATAAAGTTTGGAAAATATTCCGTAATTGTCGTATATATGTATGTACCTATAACTTTTATTTGATAAAATACTATTTTTTGTTGTACAAAGTTCGTGGAATTGTCGGTGTTGGCGTTAATGATGTCATTATCATTTTTTCTTAAAATGGCTAACCATACTTTTTTTTTTTATTTTCGATGTGGTCCCTCACCATTTAAATGAAAATATACATATATACTATGAAAAACAACACGTTTGTTTGAAAATGTTATATTTTATATCCATATTTTATTGTATAAAAAGCAAAGTCAAAAACGGCATTTTTAATATAGTCCTTTTATTCTGACTATAAATTTTATTCTTATGTGTACAGGTTTTCGACCATTGGGGATAATAAAACACTTAGTTCATATTAACGACGTTTCGGTGGATTTCTTTCCTCTCTTTCAAATTATTTTATTTAGTTTTTTTCCTTTTCTTCTTTTGATTACAATACCTCGAATTTATATACAATTAACTCATGAATTTTTCAAAATATTTGCTTAATATATTAATATTTATGAGTGCGTACATTTTTTTTGTTTTTAAACTGACAAAACTATGCTATGAGTTTAGACTTATGTATGGAAGTGACGGAACTGTTATATACATTTAGTAAAAGTCTAATCTGCCATATTGTGTTATTTTCTTCCTTTTCCTTCCTTCTATGTTTGAGTGTGACGTGTATGCACGTATGATTATATGTATGTATGTGTATTTGTATATTCACGTTTATATATGCATGTACATACAGGGAGATGCAGACGATTTATTTATTAATCTTCTTAGGATTAAATTGTTGTGTAGGTCATTGAGATTTATAATATCTATTCTATAATTTACTGTTTGACCTTTTTTTGGATGTATCATTTCTTTAATTATGTGTTTGTGATAATTACTTTTTATTCCAAGGATTTCAAAAATACTGAAATCAATCTTTGAAATAAACAGCAATTATATATACAATTGATGTATTGTATGTTAAAGAAAACAAAAAGCTTAAATAAAATACATTGAAAAAGGAGGAAACGCCGTTAATATGAATTAAATGTGTTTCCAATGACTGAAAACCCTAACACAAAACAGTAAAATTTATAATTAACTGGTATTAGTAAAAGACTTCTGTCTATTCTATATCTTATTTCTAAGTTCTTGAATTAAGAAAATAATTCCACTGTGAATGAGATCCTGATTGGGACGCGCGTTTCAAAATATCAAATTCTGATCAAGCAACCCGTTATCTCATTAATGAAGTATTCTCTGTACGTCGTCTTATCTTTGCGATACAGCGTAAGTGCACACGAAACCTACCTAAGAACTATCTTATAAATACATGTACATGCAACTATCTATCCTTTTGCACTAACGTTGTATCTATACAACAACCTAGAGAGAATAGTTCGTTAATTAGATCACAGATTGCCTGATAAGAATTTGATATTCGTAACTCCTCTTAACTAGGATCTTATTAACAATGGAATTATTCTCTTCTTCTACTAATTGGCTTATGCTGTTCTCCTACACACCGTAGCGACTTGGTCATTCGTTTGGTGGCATGAACACGAATAACTACGCTCCCTTCTTTCGGATAGTTGGATGTGTGTTCATGAGATGAAAGTATGGCTTCTTATGAACTAAATTCTGATAATTAAAAGAAAACGTTTTTCCATCTTTCGAATAAAAGTTGGAAGAGTTTCTTTTCATTACCACGAGGTTCAGTCTTAAGACGAAAAACCTCGAGGAAGGAACAATTCATCGACCAGGTCCAGGTTAATTGAAGTGCTTCGACTGTAGAGTTGTTTATTAAACTACTACATATTTGTTATGAAACTAAACTTTTTGTTGTAACAAATTTTGCAGAATACGTGCTCCTGTGAAGAAGTTGATATTTTGAGTGTTAATTTTTGTATGTTCATGATTTTACGAAAGATTTACAATGAAGGCTGGGACTAGTATTGTCAAAACATTATTTATTAATGCTAAATAGATACACAGTTTGGTATAGCCCCCTATAGTCTTTGTCAGAAATAGCCCTCGAGAGCTTTGGTGAAGAAATCGCGTATGAACATTTTTACACTCTAAAAATAGTAATAAAATTTAGATTGCAAGAGAGTGTGTTAGAATCAGAAAATAACAATGTAAAAGTTCAATCTGAAGATTAAGTATATATTGAACCAAATAATTAAGAAATCATGGAAGATGATGGCGAGGTATATACGGCAAGCTCAGGCATGACGTGGAGCAATAATTTAGCGAAGGGTTCCAAACATATTGCAAGAAATATTTTGAATCTATAATAAAGCTTTAATTTATTTACCATTATTGAAGATTAAGAAAAGTCTTTACACCAATGAAGCCGAGAGATATATCAAATCCTGGAATACCAGCATCTAAATTCAATAGACCATGTCGAATTACAGAAACTAAACTTTTTCTTTTTTAATTTGATAGTAAATTCACCAGTACTAAAAGAAAAAGGACAAATTAACGGAAATTTCTAATGTTTAGAATGTATTTATCCAAAACTGTCAAAAGTCCTTTCAACTGTCTGAAAATTGAACGGCTGATGAGCAGTTGATTATATTCAAAGTAAGGTGCTTTTTTAGATAACGTAGAAAATCAAAATTTGATAAATACGGCATAAAAATTTGAGCAGTCACTGAAGACTTTTATATCTGTAATTTACAAGTTTACACTGGTAAATTTCCTGGTCTGACAGGGGAACAAAATCACGGACATTGCTTGATGACGGACTTGGCTGAACCTATGTATATTAACAGGATGAGAACAATTCTTTTATTTCAGTGATTTGACTACCTTTTTACTGACGTAACTACAATACTTAGCACTGTACGAAAAAATAAACAACATGAGTCTAATGAATTGATAGTAATTACGTAATGACTTTTCCAGAGCATTTCCTGAAGTTTGACAGTGATCTTTTACATGCAAAAATAATAAAATGGTGCATCTGTTATCTTCTCAATATCATGTCAATAACGTCTTTGCAGAAAATGACATGAATTGCATAATTATATTAGATTATAAAGACACAAAATGTGGGGTGCATAACGCCAATAAATTAGTTAGAGAGTACACATGTGCTAGGTGAACAAATGTACATTAATAATAATAATAATAATAATAATAGCTTTATTGTAATTCGTCGAAAAGAAAGAAATATAAACGTCATGAGATAGATATGTTACATATGTAATTAAAAAAAAAGAAGGAAATAAAATGTATTATATCTTAAATAAATCTATGATTTATATATTCAGATATGCTATATGGTTCCAGCTCAATTAAGAGATCACGAACTCTCGATTTAAATACTGAAAATATCCTAACCTCTCTGAACGATTCGGGCAAGTGATTAAAAAATTTAATGGCAGAGTAGTGGAGTCCACTCTCCACCAAGGCAAGGCGATCACGAGAACTTTCAAATTTGAATCAACTTCGCTGTTCCTCGTTTCTAAACATGAAAACACAGACCGCAATAGTTTAGGTTGATGACTCATAGAATCATTTTCTCTTACTGTACTGCATGCGCTTCGATTCGGAAGAAAGAGTTCATTTATTGTAAGAAAGGTAAGGCATAGATTAATATACATATAGTAGTAGTAAGAATATTTCATTTCGTTTCGATTCGCTTTCATAACAGTGCTGATAATATTAATATTCCAACTCTCGTACAATAATTTTAACGTATTGGTATTTAGATCTCTTCATTTATTACACTTTATATAAAATTACAGTTTTGCGGTGAAAATTAACATTAATTTATTTCAAACATTTGTAGAAAGCGTTGTTTGGTGAGACAATTGCTTGCTATATATTTAACTAGTTTTGGAAATTCAAGTTAAACAGAAAACTCATAAATTGGATGTTTGATAGACTAAAAATGCATTAGTCGGAAAGTATATCAGAAAGAACCCGTTTTTTAATGTAAAATAAGCTCTTATTGTACAAGTAAATATTGTATATACGATATCCATTCTTGGGAATGTGATAAGCAGGATTACTACATATAATGTGGAAATTTTGTAATAAAACAGTAAGGACTATTTTTTACGATTATTGGTGCATTAGGGACAGCTACCTGTTACCGTTTATTAAGATTCTTAATTCTCGAAAAAAAACGATTTCCATTTATTGACTCAAAAACCAAGGGATACCCAAGTTTTCAAGTAGTAAATAGAACAGGATTATTTATTAATTGTTTAT
The DNA here is from genome assembly GCA_031893035.1 of Dermolepida albohirtum. NCBI lineage: Eukaryota > Metazoa > Arthropoda > Insecta > Coleoptera > Scarabaeidae > Dermolepida > Dermolepida albohirtum. The sequence continues at coordinate 173,216 of JAVIWB010001490.1, read as the reverse complement.
AATTGGACCATAATGGTATTAACTACTGCTTAGACTTTTATTAAACATAATATAATAACTAAATAAAGTATTGGTATATTGTAGATGCCCTTATGCCATACTTCTTTTTTAATTATATAAAGAAAAATAATTTTATGGTACGAAGTTTGATTTATGGATTTAAACTAGTGAACATCGCTTGGTAAAATTTTGCAACTGTAACGAGGACGATGCAGTTTTCCATTTAAAATTTTTAAGTTTTTCAATTGAGCCTTTGTCTGTTGGAAAAATATCACTTGAAGAGAACTTCCCATCTTTTGAAATGTTACACGGATTTAACTTTTGTAATTAATGCCTTGCAGTAATATTCGAAACTTATTGTCGTTCGACAAGTTGAAAAGCATATATCAGTGACGCACTATACGATATTTAAAAATGTGAAAACGTAAAAACAAGATAATAAAAAAGAATCACATGAATTAAATATAAAATACACACATAGCATGATTAATTTTATGTCGGTAAACACAATAAATCCTGAAAAACAATATCTTCCTCTCTCGTCTAAACATTCAAGTGTCCGAACGAAAGAACGTAGTTCGTCTCATCAAATAGGTATTAGACGTTCACGTAATGGCATGCGCCTAGCTTAAAGTGTACTGTTTTGTCAAATCTACGGGACACGATACGAAAGATTACGGAAATGTTAAGCATCTATCATCTATCTATTCACAACCACATAAAAGCTAGGATATGTCAGCAAACTCGAGATTTGGGTTCCTCGTAAACTCAAAGAAGTTTATTTACTAAAGCGCATAAACGTCTGTGATAAGCTCCTTTAACGTGAAAAAGTGATTTGTCTACAACAATATGATGCGAAAATGGTCTTGTCATTCATCGGATAAAGATTATGTTCTGAGCGGGGTATTGCGGGAGGAATTTTAAAAATATCGTGTTTTTTGTGTTTCTACGACACGAAACATTTAATTACTGTCGATAATCGGATAGTTTGAAAGCATTCTTCATCCAGAAACAATCAGAGTTCATTTAGTTATATTTAATCACGACAATGTGAAACCATCCACAGGTTTGATTGTCTGTAAACAATTATTGGATCTTGGATGGAATGTGCTGCCACATGGAGCATATTTTTTCTCTTTCTCGAGTGGGTGTAACGTTCAACTTAGATGAAGTTGTACGAGGATTTGAAGGAGGGTGAGACTCGCTCATCAGCGTTTGTTTATAAAAGAAATTGGTTTTATTATCAATTATTATTTTATTTAAATTATTTAAATTTTCACACACCGAGTGTGCGTTTTGGCTTTCGACGGTACAGATCGTGTACAGAATTTGTTTCGTGCGGATTTTTGCCGTAGTTTTCCAAGTGCGACACCGTTTAATTATTTGTTGACGATAATAACTTAGTTGTCGAAGTACGTATACAGAATATGAAAACTAATGTAGAGGAGTCATATATCAACCTTAAGTCATTAAGTTAATCAACCATAGGCCTCATCAAATCACTAAAAGTGAAAGAGATTACCAAGACTATGGTATATGTACTAAACGTGTACACCGCATTTTGTATGTTGAGTTAGACTTGTTTAAGCTATTTATCATGTGGGTACTGCGTTTACTGAACAACCACCAAAAATGTGAAAGAGCGCTAATCTCCAATGACAATTTGAAGCACTTTACTATTAACCTTGTAGATTTTTTGCATCACTCTGTTATAGTCGATAATGACTCTATTATTATGACCCAGAATCTCAGCAGTGGAGGCAACGTCCGCTACAGAAGGCCAAGATGTTTCCTTCTGTTGGAAAGATTAAAGGGCTCGATATTTTGGCCAAATTATCAATAGGATATATTCTGTTGCGCTTCTTGATACAGTGAAAGTTGTCATTACAGAAAAAAAGCCTGCAATGCTGTAAAAGAAAGTTTTACTCCATCGTCACAATGCATTGCCACACATCGGTTCGGTGAAAACTAGATGAATTACAATTCTAAGTTATGCACTAGCTACCCTATTCACGGGATATAGCCCCTCCAGACTTTTACTTATTCTCAAAACTCAAGCTATTTCTCGCCACAAAGAAATCCAAAACAGACGAAGTTATTATAGAAGTAGAGCCGTATTGTTTTTGTCTTGACACAGATGGTTATAAAACTGGTGTAATGGCACTCCAGCACCGGTGCTCCAAGTGTTTTAATGATAAAGGAAAATATGTTGAAAAATAAAAAACACACGTTGCCGTAATACAAGTGTTTAATTTTAAATCTCACCTTCCCTTAAAATTCCCTTCTGTAAATAGAGAATTATGAAAGATTATCGAAGGGAATATATAATTTATCAATCTTCTTTTTATATTAATAAATAATTTATGAGAAACAGAAAAAGATGTCACAAGTTTTCTGACAATTCAATATATACGAACCAGGAAAAGTTATTACCATATCTAGTAATATAACGACAAATAGAAGTAATATATTATACAATGAAAAATTAAACTTGAATCTAGAATCCGGATCTCTCTTTGTTCGGTATACAAATAATCGTATTACTCTAAAAAGCCATAGAAACTGGATCATTTCAACCCAAGGAAAAGAAGCAATCGGCTGTTATAGTTTACCAAAATAAGTCCATTTTAAAGAAATCTATATCATAAACTCCATCGATGTAACTGGGCGTATTGCAACTAGATCTATGACTGATTATAGTATGTTGATTTGGAATTGACTGAAGTCTTTGAAAATATACGTGGTAATGACAAAAATAAAGCCTTCATGGTAACTTTCACGCGCAGATTTCTCCTCAAATAATGGATTGTTTAAATGAGCAAAATATTAAATTGATGTATCACCTAGCGTATGATTTCAACCCAGCAGAAAACGTATTATTTTAAGATGTTGTACATAAACTGTAGGGTATGGTTTTTACTTCGGCGAAAGAGAAACGAATGACACATTCACAGAAAAATATTTTGAAAATTGGTGTTTTGAATGCAATAGGGTATTAACTGTAATAGGAAAGATTTCGACAGATTGTAATATTAAGTATATTAAACAACTATTAGTATTTTTAATAAAACATTGTATTTTATTAGGTTTTAGGATAACATCGCTTGTACTTTTTTTATTAGTAATATTATCAGGCGTATTATTAGTAATAACCAATAATTTCATTTTGTTCAAGAATGTAATTAAATGATATGGTAATAGTCCAGATAAAGTTTTGTGCCATTACGTGAGGCTAATAATATCTACATTACTGCCCGTAGTTTCCCGTACATATTAGAGTTCAATTAATATTATGTTCTATCAATAAATTAAGGACACGCCTGGACATCTGAGATCGGTTATATTCTCGTAGTCGATCGCAAATTAACCATTTGACAATACAATAAACAAGTTAATTATGATATCAATGTCATAACAAATTATATCATAACATACTGGAAATCCATGCGAAAAGGATCCCGGCCATGTAGAAGTAAATAATTTAATGAAGAATATAAGTAAATGGCAAGCACATCAAATTGACGATTTTATTAACGTCTGCATTAAAATATATGTGAAATCGACTATAGTCTGTTCCTTTTAGTTAGTTTTTTTACATTTTCAAATAAATTTGATGTGATAAAATATGTAAATGCCAAGCATAATCTTATTGTTTGCACGGGTCTTTCAGTAAAAACTAACTAACTAAGACAGAATTTATTGCAGTTCTCTGCGATCAGCTATTACGTAAACACTTAAAAGCAAAGAGTTTGTCGACTATCACATATTTTAATTTGAATTTGACAGAAAGCGAAAATTGTGACATTGTTATCGTGCCTCTAAAAGTTATGAAAGAATAAAGATACTCGATTAAATTTTGTGTACGTAATGGAAAATTTTTCCATAATTAAGACTTATTGGGAAATTATCTATGACAAGATTTGTTTGTTAAAGACAAATAAAGACTTAAGACATAGTCGAAGAATCTGTATGTTGCAAGGTGGTCGAAATATCTCAATTAGAGTGATAACTGAGAAAACCATGAACATTGGAGTTGTAATTATTTGCCCAGATTCGCAAAGATTTCTAATATTATTGAATAACCTCTTACAATTTTTTATCCTCCTCTTTCACATTAATTTAAATTCTACAGTACGTGCTCGCTACCACTTGATCAAAAGGCGAACAAAGTGGCAATTAATAAGTGTTCAAGAAAACATGAAGAAAGGTTATCTGCTTCTGGGTTTCCGGGCCGGAACCGCGTCACTTGTATATCTGCCGACGTTTCGTACCCATTTGTATGGGACATCTTCAGGGCCGAACTACTGCACTGAAACTGATTCTGACTCTCTTCTGAAACTCAGTTTCAGTGCAGTAGTTCAGGCCTGAAAATGTCCCATACAAATGGGTATGAAACGTCGGCAGATATACAAGTGACGCGGTTCCGGCCCGCAAACCCAGAAGCAGATAGCATAGATCACGACCGCGGAAGTCTACGTACCAAATGAAGAAAGGTTATTACTAGAGCTGCCAAGTCAGTCCGGATACCATGGCTATTCGCATCGGAGTAAATAATCAATAAGTAAGTATATGTTATGTAGCATATAATATAAAAATATTCCAAATATTTACTTTTGCGAAACATTATCAAACTGAGTGTATTCGGTTATTCAATTGATATTTTTTCAATAGCGTTTTACTGAGATGTTCACCGCTGTGATAAAATGTTCTTATACAAAAAAAGCGACTGTTTCACATTTAGTGATATAACATTCACGTTGTTAAGATAATTTTTGAAGTTAGGTAAAGGATCTGTAAACGAGCTATCATTATCAATACAAACATTTTTTAATCTGGCAAAGTCGGATTAAAACTATATTGTACCTTTCTATTAAGAGATGATCTTTCATGTCATTGAAAGTATTCAAGACTGAGTGTACATTGTCCACTATTTCCAATGATTTCACTAACGACAATGAATGATTTTGTAATAGTTTGCAAATTTATAGAAACTTCAGTATCTTGAAATTTTGGTTAATTTGCTTTACACAGCGGCTATTAATTCTTTAGGATAGAATTGTAAAATTAAATTCTAATTCTTATTGAAAATGTGAAAATGTTCAAAATAATAAAATGCTGCCTGTAACCATATTCATTAGCGTGTAAGAATTGACTGTGGTGGCTGCGAGATGCCGGGACACTACGAAATTCTCGAATTCGGTTGGGGGATTTAAGAAACGCTGTTTTCGTTTGAGTTAGTAATTCATTTACCTCTAGACACTAAGAGCTTCTGCTACAAGATGTAAAGCATGAAGCTTGTACGATACATATATTAACTTACTAGACGCATTTTGTAGAGAACGTCTAATACAAAGCACTGTTGCGCCACTAAGAATCAACATTAGTAATTGGTCTGTTGAGAGTTGTAATTTTGTCAATGTATTTAGCACTACTATTTGCTATCAAAATTGTTTTGTCTGTACATTTTCTAATCTTTTAGTCTATAATAATGAGAATAGCGGTTGAAAAAGTTTTAGTGTTTGTATTATAAGATTGATTTTTTTAAAAGTTTGTAGTCTCGTTCGCGCATAACCCAGCTTTCTATTATGTAATTCTTATGTAATTCGGATTTCATATTGTTTTCAATTTGTCGTGCACAGAAGCCATATAATTACACTAGAATTGATGACATTCTGTTTTAATAAGTAAAGCCAATGGTAAATTATAAACAGTAAGCACAAATATTAAATCAAAAAGAAAGTTATTATAAGCATTTTGCCACTTTTTTAAATTTATATTGTGCACTTTTTGTGTTTTTTATTGTCAAATTTAATCGCTCAAAACCATTGCATTTGAACATATTAGTTTCGCACAATTATATTTTAATTCTGAAAACTTGTCTACATCCTCAGAAAACCTATGTTTTCTACCAATTGTAGCACTATTGCAACCTTTTCCGTATATAATTATGCTATACACAAAACTGGTCACATCACAATATAACGAATATTACCAAATATTTTACAGCTACAGGAATGACTGGACTAGGTACGGTGGTCTACACACACGCGGTTCGGTGAAACTGGTTTACTGAGATGGTATTTGGCAGCTCTAATTATTTCTTGTGGATGAAAGTTGAGTGTATTATTATGAGAAAGGAAGATCATTATCAAAAAAAAGTACGCCCCCGAAAATATGTCACTAGAGCAATGGTCCTGTTTTTTTATTAGAAGGGAATGCTACATGGGCATAAAGTTTTCTGTTAGTTAATAAAATATTACATCTTCAGAATATAACTTAAGCTGATTAAAAGCATTGTTACGGTAAAGCTCACCCCTTGTAGTCACGGTTACATGAAGAAATTGTTGAAACATAAAATATTGAATAGCATAGTACCAAGTATATTTTTATCAAATTCCAAACCATGGAAGATTAAATATAGATTAAATTTTAATGAAATCGAGCATTAAATAATCACGTTGGCATATCCCAAATAAAAAAATCCCGCGCGATTTATACTTTAAAAGTATGAATAACTCCCAAAAATAAAGCGCCTTTAATTTCGAAGTTAGAACAAAATGTTTTGGGAAAATTTATTTGAAATTTAGATTTATCTTCAAGCGTAAAATACGGGCTGCAAATTCGATGTTTTTTTAAAATTTTTATCATTCTTTTTGGCGAGAATAGTTCCAGTTAAGAAAATCAATAGCTCACATTGGTGTTTTTGAAATCGTGATACTTTGCTTTTAAATTTCAGTTGCCAATTTAAGCAAGAAAGTTTGGAAGAGAACACTAAATAAAATAAGTTATATGAAATATTACATGAAATTTTGGTTGCATATTCAAGACTAAAAGAAGTTTGCCCGTACGTAATCTTGAATGCATGGCATATAAAAATAATGCTTACGACAGTCTATCGTGAATAGTTTTAGTGAATACTCTCCCTGTGTTTTCATAAACCCTACACCTGAAACTGATCTTCGCTTAGCATTTTATTGTTTGTATTACTTATCTACAGGGACATCTCGATGACAACCCATTAAAATACTTCATTCATTTGATTTTCGTATTCATTCCACCTTCTTTTACATTCTGTTAATCCTCTCCCCCATCTTACACGGGTTTCTAATGTCAGAGCTTCCATCGTCTTTGATTCAGTAATGTGTATCTGATGATTGTTCTGTGCTATTTCTATAGTTCGTAAGAGTTGTTTCGTCGTTGTGTCCGCTCTTGTCACTGTCACGTATGTTTTGCTCACGTTTTATATATTCTGGTTTTGCTTTTTATTGTCAGATTTTTATTTTTGTAGATTGTATTTTTCTCACGTCCTGATATTCTGTCTGCTTGTTGTTTTATGTCAGTGGTGAATTTGCTCCAGCTTGATATTTGTACACTCAACTAATCGAATGCCGTCACATGGCTTAAAGATTTATTATCTACATTAAGTCTACAGCGGATAATTCCCTAGCTATTGTCATACATTTAGTCTTACTACGGGAGATGGTTATGTTGAATCGTTCGACCTCTTTTCGAAATGTGTGGAACATTTGTTGGAGGTCGTTTTCAGATTCGGAAATGAGGGCTACCTCGTCTGACTAGGAGATTATTTAGATTTTTTTATTCTCCAAAAGATACTCTTTATGTTTTGTCCTGTTTATTTGTACAATCTTTCTTGCTTTCACTCATTTTTCCCATCCTCTGTACATATCCTATGTATCCAAGTTGCCACTAATCAATCAATTCTTCAATAGAGTCTATTTCAAGTTCGTGTTCTATTTGTTCGTTTTTAATTCTATTTTTCTGTTTACAGCTTTTACTCTTATTAAAAAATTAATTTCTTTGGCTTTAATTATACTTTTTTCCTCTTCAAGGTAGCACTTATATCTCGCATCCATATTTTTAGATATGGGTGCGTGATTGGGTATTTCAATTTTTGTTTCTCCAGTTATTTCTATCTAATTTATAAGAATCCTATTCAATTTGTGGTAAACTTTGTTTGCACTTTCTATCCCGTTATTCAACTCCTCTTGTCTACCTATTTCTTCCATCATAATTGTCGGGTAATGAAGTTGTTAACTTACGCTATTAATTCATCTTTTAGTCGAATTTCTATTTGTTTATGTTCAAAGTAGTGGGAGAACTATGAATTAATTATGTTTATTTTAATCTTATACTACTATGATTTTGTTTTTAGAGTTATTCCTCTTCACCTATTTCCGTATAAAACTTGATTCTAAACTCCCAAGTTTCTTTTAAAATCTTCTTTCGACACCAGCAATCATATCAATATAATTTGCGAGAGCGAATTTACAAATGTTAACCCTTTTAAGATTTACGCGTCTAACACCAAATGATTTAGCTTTTTGCTTAGTAGGAGTAAGTAATTCATCAATAAAAATATCAAAAAGTAATGAGCTTAAACTTCCCCCTTAACTTCCTTCTTCCTTGACGACGAACTGTATTATTTCTTATTTTGAAAGTAGTCATTCGTATCACATTATTCATTTAATTAATATTAACTAATATTAATTAACTTTGTGTTAACAAACTTAAAGCAGGAGCAGAAAATAAAAACCGCTGAAAATGACAGTAGAAAAGCTATAAAGGAATAACATAGTACTATGTATATTTTAGTCAAACTCTAAACCATGAAAGTTTAAATTTAGACAAAATTTTACTGAAATTGAGCATTAAATAACGACGTTGGCACATCCCAAATAAAAAAATCCCGCGAGGCATATACTTTAAAAGTATGAATAACTCTCAAAAATAAAGCGTCTTTAATTTCGAAGGTGGAAAAAAAAGTGTTTTAGGAAAATTTAGTTGAATTTTAGATTTATCTTCAAGCGTAAAATACGGGCTGCAAATTCGATGTTTTTTTTTTAATTTTTATCATTCTTTTTGGCGAGAATAGTTCCAGTTAAGAAAATCAATAGCTCACACAGGTTTTTGAAATCGTGTTACTTTGCTTTTCAATTTTTGGTTGCCAATTTAAGCAAGGAATACTAAATAAAATCAGTTTATGTGAAATATTACATGAAATTTTGGTTTCATATAATCTTGAATGTATGACATTTATCATAAAAATAATGCTTATGACAAATTATACTTTTAGCGAATATTTTCTCAGTGTTTTCATAAACATTACATCTGAAACTGATCTTTACTACTACTCAACTTAGAATCTTATTGTTTGTATTATCTATATACAGGTGTGTCAGGATGACTACCCATTAAAATATTTTAGAGACTATTTCAATTTGAATTTCAAAAATTTATTCAATAGAGTTCTCAAAAATAGAAGCAAGTCCGATAAGGAATTGTTTCGGGTGCGCGGGTTTTGTCGTTAATCCAGGTACGATTTTGTGATTAATTATCTGCTGATGATGACAACTTAGTTGTCGAAATACGTATTCAGAATATGAAAATTGTAGAAAAGGATTTTAATAACCTTCAGTGATTAATTTAATCAAGCACAGTCTGCTGACATTCAAAACTTTTATGGAGATTTAAAAAGATAATAAATAAAACTTGCAGAGTATTTACAACCAATGCGTAGACAGAAATTAACAAGAATTTTAAGAAATCAATTATAAAATGTTCAGATTTCTGCAGACAGGATTGACAAAGTCTATAGCAGATGGAAATAACACTGTTAAGCCTTTGACATATTTCTATGCATGTTTTGAATCCCCAATTCATGCCTTAGAACAGAAATTCGTCATTTTAAGACCTTCCATCCAAAAGATTTTAAAAAGAAATGGTCCGCTATTCAAGTTCAACCTTGTTTCTGCACTTCAACTTGGAGATTCATTAAATATATTACTATAAAATATACATGATGAGATACACAATTGTTTCTTCAAAAAAATAATGGAAATAGTAATTAACTTATAATTACTGCTTTCTTTATTTTTTTGAAGAAAAAATTATGTATCTCGAAAACCGTTAAATCTAGGAATAGGGAAGCTTCTTGAAAGTCCACCTAAAATTTTATGTAGAATCCGAAGTTGCAACAATATACAAGGAGTTTTATTTAAAATAATGAAGGTGAGCCTCTTGCATGACCGTAATTATTACAGACGATTTGGTATATTGTCCAATATTGGGGTATATGTTATATTTGTCTATGTCAAGTAATGTAAAACCTTATCTTGTCGTGTAAAAACAAAGATTTGTCAAAAGTATATCTACTGTCACGAATTTATTAGAAATAACTCAGTTTAATAGTCAAGTTCTGGATAATCATTCGCAATTAGATATGATTTACCCTGTGTTTACTAAGGTTTCTAAAGCAAACGATCACTTACTTTTTATTGCTAAGTTTAACACTTTTGATTTATCCTCTTAATTTGTGGATTTAATGTCATTGTACCTTGCACATCATTAAACGTACATTTTACGTCACCTCTAATGGCTATTCTTTTTGAGTCATTATTCTTCAGATATTATTTAAAAGTTTTGTTCATTGAATTGCAATTTCCTTGTTCAACGAAAATTTTGTCATAAATTCTTGGTATTTCAAAAACAGGATATCATCAAATATCAGTTAATGCAATATCATGTCATGGTAGTCATATAATTCATCATATTTATAATAGTAATCATTGTGTAATTATCAGACCTTCCACAGTTTTAGACTTGGGTATAATATTAGGCGTATTTATGAAACTTTCTGATCATATTAAATGTATTTGTATTGTAGCATCTAGATCTGTCGTTTTTATCTTTGCTAAATTTTAATAGCATTATGGTTTTTAAATTTCTATACTTTGTCTCACTTCGAAGAAAACAAGAAAATGGTTCTTCAGGGTGGTATCCAGATTATTCGTATCTGCAGCTGACAGTGGAACGTGTTTATGAAATGTGTCCAAAATTTTTATTTTTTAAAATAGAATATCTTTATACCCAGCGTGCAATTTACTATAATAGCTTACATAACACTAGCTTTTAAAATGGAATAAATTTTTATTATTGCTTAAGTAATACTTAACACTTTATTATTATGAAAATTAAATTAGAATTTTTACGAAAATATTCATATCTACGGAAAAATGTACAAGTATATTGTAATTTAATTCTTTTTCAATCATCAGATCGTGGGAAATTGGACACAAGAATATTTACTCGTACATTGCCTATAACGAATAAACATTTCCAAATATTTTCGGCGAAAACGTAAAGCAAACAAAACCGTTATCTGAAAATATACCTTCAAAGAACATCTCCCACAATGGTCACCGTTTGTTTTGTGCATAACTTGATTTTGTCGTATTTTTTACAAAAGAGTTTTTCCGCCTGAACGCATCATCGATCACGGATTTTCATGGGATTAAAAACTACAACATTCCCTCCCGGATGAAGGAAAATATCCATTATGCATGTTTTCTCATGCAAATTATTTCGGGTTCCCTTCGAACTTCTTAAATCAACGTATAATTCCGAGATTCTCATTTGTGTATTTCGTTACGCCGGATAAATCCAATACATATATTTATTGACACGAATAAACTATTCTTTTATTTCTCATAGATAGGATTGGTTCAAAGTAGGCGTCTAGCGGTTTGGATGGCAGAGTTGAAATAGTTAGTTCCTAGAACTTTCTTAATTATTTGAAATAGACCAAAAATGATTTTGCCCAGGGTTTGCTATTCAAGATGTATGGCGGAAGGAATCGGCAATACAAAAGAATTAGTTTGAAATGCATAAGCGACATTAAAGTTTAAATAAATAAAAACTACTGCTTTCACAGTGATTAATATCAAGTTGTCTTCAATTATTTCAGTAAACTAAACCACGTACCGCATTATTTTTGTATGTTGGTGTAATATTAGTTTCGTAATAATGAAATACTTAATATTTTTATTTTAAAACTTATGTACTTATGTCTTTCATAAAAATGCCATAATCTTCTCAATACACACATTACAAAAATAAATTAAAATAGAATCAAGAGTAAGTAGAAATATAAGAAAAACATGTGTTTCACACTTCGAGGTTTACCGAAGAATTTTCTACTCAAGATTCGTCCAGAGCCTAAATGACACAGTTTGTAAATATTTTTTACGTTGACTGAAACTTCTGCCCCGCTGTACAACTTATCTAATCTAAATCACCACCTTTGTATCCACAACTATAAGCAGATGAGTCCAGTAATTGTAAGTCCAATCTGTATAGATGAAATGGGTAAATGCAGTGGTAAAGCTTTAACCTAGTAATTGTAGAATAAAAACTCTGTGATATTGGCTAACTATTGTATTTAGTTGAGGAGTGTATTAAAACATGAAGATTCGTCTTATTTTCATACACGTTTGTTATAGTTATTATCATTTATCTTCCAAGTAATATCTTTCATCTTGCAAGTATTATCTTTTGGTTCCTTTAAGAATTTCGTTGCCCTAGATATACATAGTCATCACTAATGCTGTTGAGAGCAACGGATAATCGACCGACTTTTTCGTTAGCATCAATTCCAGAATGTTTCTTAATCCACATAAACATATCTGTTTGCTTGGAAGCCAAGCTCGCGCGTAGGTAAATACTGTTTAAGATGGAATGTATGACCTCCAAAGAAATGTCTTCTATTTTTAAGGTTTCCAGTACACTTCTAGAATCGTACATTGTAACTATTATTGGTAGTGTTCTTGATGTTCTACGCATTTCAGAGCTTACTTGATGGCTTTTGTTTTTGTTGAAAAATGTTTAATGCATCTGATAGTTAAAATTTTCCTCAAGTCTGTTAGTGGCGAAATTCTAAGAATTTTTGTTTACTAGTATCCTCAAGTTTTAGTCATCTTCCTCTTTCTTAGACGATATCAATGTTTCAATAGCAAACATTTATGTGGAACAATAATAATTATTCTCTCTTATATGTGTAATACTGGTTCTACATTACACTTGTCTTTACTTTGTCAATAATTTTTTGTTTGTATAAAAGGTTCTGTATAGTCTTCATATCACTATTTTCCGCTTTTGTATAATAATTAAATTACAAAACTTTTAAAAGTGGAGCAGTGTCACAAAATATAGCATCGACATACAATTGACATACATATGTATACCTACTTACCAATTTATAAGACTGAGATGATAAGCGACAAGCGTGTTTGCTTAAAAGTACTTGAATGTGTTATTTGGAATGAAGAATCAGTTAACATTGCTGCCGGCGTTGTTGAAACATTTGCTAATCAATTTTTGCAAGTAAATCTAACTGACTCTAGCAGAGTCCAGGATATCAGAAAGCAAGGTCTGAATACCTACGCATTTTGCATTAGATTTATTACTTTTGTCAATGAAATATGTGATTGTGAAATAATACTATGTGGAACTTTAGCCATAATTTATAATTTATCTTTGAAAACATTAATGTTCCCTGATTATTTAAAGATTGGGAGAATAAAAAATTTTCCCACCTATTAGTATTAGGCTATTGACAAGTTTGCTAAGATTTTTGAATATTTTCTTTGCATAATATTTATACAAATTTTTTATGAAAGTTAATATTTTTTGTAATTTTTGACATTTTCATTATATTAGTATATTTATGCTCAATTAATAGATATTGCTATAAATAACTTTACAAGGTACGCAGAACTATAATTTAAAAGTTTAAGAAAACACCTTAGGGTTTTCGAAAGTCTTTTAAAAGCCTAAATCTCTCAAAAAAGTTCTTTTACAGATAGATTGTTACAATTCTTGTTTACTGACCTCAATTTTGAGTCTTATTGTTACCAAACTTCTATTCAGTATTTAAAGATAATTTTTATATTTTGTTGTGCGCCTTTAATGATAATTAAATTTGGAAATTTGATAACAAAATTACAACGGGTGATGATAAGAATTTATTATAATTCAACAGAATGTACCGGCTAGCAAACTGAAATGGGTATGTAACTTTACAAATAAACATGAAGGTATAAATAACAATTCTCATAGAGAGATTGGTCTCTAGCGGGTATGCAACGTGATCATGTATTATTCTCAATATAGTAAATATTTGCACAAAATTTGCTTAAAGTGTGTTCTTTTACTGAGTGGTTAGCTTGTTTGTCACATAGTATATTTTAAAAGCTTTTAGTAAGAAGAATAAAAGGCAGAATATTCAAAATCATAACTGAAAAAGCAGCTTTTACTTTTCTAGATGTTGTTACACTTTAAATATATACTATTTTCTGTAAAATATTTTTAAAATATTTTATTTCATTTAAATACAATTCGATAATAAATACAATTATTATTAAAATAACGTTTATATTGCGAATATTTAAATGAGAAATCCTTTTGTTTGAATCGCGTACTGTCAGTATACTATAATAAACCAACCCTAGAACGAATTTATTTGTACATATAGACTAATTCCTGGAATATTCTCGGTAATAATCCACTTACATTCAATGTTATTTCTATTTTACATCTACTTATAAGTACAAGCATAAATTCAAATAGTAATCCTTTGTGGCGCAGAATACACATTTATTATTCTATCCAACTATCTATCTACTTGGTAATTATATACGATGTTTGCAAATTGCGGTAATGGTCAACAATATTTTAATCCCAATATGTAAATTCGGGCGCATGATTAAAGAGTTTCATTAATCTTATATGTAAATTGCGGCGGCTGGAATACTTATTTGGAGATAATCTAATAGTTTAGGTTTTATAAATAAGAATTATAAAACTAAAGAAAAGTAAATAAACAAATTTAGGCTAGTATAAGAAGTTTAATTAATTAAATTATAACATTTGTTAAGACACAATTATTATTATAAACATGTTAATGTAATAGAAGAAATTAATATAATTATTATTAAATATTTATATCCGCGAAGTGATGGCGCATTTGTTGGACAATATAAATAAAAAATAATAAAAGAATTAGTAGGTTACCTATTAATTCCTTTATTTTTATATACTATACATGCAGCTTGTTTCAAAAAGAATATACGTGTTACAAAGTATGCTAGATGTCAGTTGTCTTCTGTTTTTCTTGCAATTCCGTGATTACAGTGCAAAGACGTTTCAGGGTGAGCTACCAAATTGCTCCTCCAAATGGGTGGAATATTCGCAGATGGTATCGACAGTTTGTAGATACAGGATGTGTATGTAAAGGAACGAGTCCTGGCCGGCCTCGCGCCCATACTGCTTTCCAACGTAATCCTTCAAAATCAACTTGTCGTGCTGGTCGGGAGTTACAACTGCCTACAACAACAATTTGGCGTGTTTTGAGACGTCGGTTGGTTATGAAGCCGTACAAGTTACAGTTGTTACAAGCTCTGCGTGCTCATAACAAACAGAAACGTGTGGCATTTTATGACTAGATTCATGATGCTATTGACAATGATAACACTTTCGCCCAACGCATTGTATTCAGTGATGAAGCGACTTTCCATGTTAGTAGTCTGGTAAACAAACACAATATTCGAATTTGGGGTCTGCAGAACCCACATGCAGCCATTGAACATATACGAGATTCGCCTAAATTCAATGCGTTTTGTGCGATATCCAAATCATCTGTTTACCGCCCATTCTTCTTTGATAGAAACACGGTTAACGGTCAGTAGTATCTCGCTATGTTACAAAACTGGTTGTTTCCGAGGCTGCACGAAGACAACTTTCAACAAGACGGGGCACCCCTTCGCTGGAGTCGCCAAGTGCGTGAATATCTGAATGAAACTCTACCGAACCGTTGGATTGGTCGTCAAGGAGCTGGCGACTTAGCATGTCTCAGCTGGGCTCCATTATCACCGGATTTGACACTCTGTGACTTCTTCCTGTGGCGTTTCTTTAAAGACAACGTTTATGTACCACCACTTCCACAGAACCTGGAAGAGCTGAAGAACCGTATCCGTACTGCCATAACATCAGTGACGAAGGACATGCATGCTGGCCGAGTATTGGAGGAATTTGAGTATCGATGTGATATTGTTCGTGTCGTTGATGGAGGACATATTGTACATCTGTAACCTGAACTTGAGAGGTTCGTAGATATGTGTTAAAGTTTAATAAAAATATACATTCGAAGTACGTATATTCTTTTTAAAACACCCTGTATTTTGTCTGAAATTCAGAAAGTCCTACTTTTTCTTTAATTGTGGTTTAGTTATTCTAATGCTATTGATTTTAATGTATGTCTCAACTTGAAATTCAAGCAATGTGTCTATAAATATAAATAACGATGGATGGCGATTGCAAAATGACTATTGAAATGCGAATGGAATTACTCGCACGTATTTGTTACACGGCACAAGCTGATGTCCGGAATTTCCGGAGAAAAAGGAGATTCTTCTGAAATAAAATTATCCACTAAGTAATCAACATATTGTGCCGCTCTCGCGTCCGCATGTTGAATATCGAAAGGTTCGAATGCAAAGCAATTGCTTATCCTTATATTCACCAGACATACTTAACTTTTGTTTTTTTCTCCACGATGCCTGACTTAAATGAAGTCAACAACCCATAATCTAAATTTCAGACGAAATATTTATAGCTGCACAGCAGTTTCAAAATCTATCGCAATCGCTATATGTGTAAACAATAAATGACTTTTGTTACGCAGCTTTATAATTAATTTTTTACAATTTTCATAGGTTGCCTTCTTTTGTGGATTATAAGACAAAATACCAGTGGTATAATATACCTGTTGAAGTAGCCATATGGGGTAAACAATTGCGTAAAATATTTTGTGCAAAATGAAACGTTCCATCTATGTATATATATATATCGTTTCAACTTTACGTAAGTAAATTAAATTGGTCGAACAAGAAAATACTATAATGTTCTCCTGGTTATTATTCATCAATATAAAATTTTCTCCACAATTTGTTTTCCAGATAGTGGAATGTAAAACTAAATGTACATTCATAGCGGAATGTGGTAAAGGTGGAAATTGTCTCCGGCGCGCGTTGTACGTATTTCTTTTGGTGCTGTTGATATCAGATATTTCTAAGTTTGTCTCACCCAAATTTCTCATTAAACTGTTACAAACTTTTGAGTGCCTCATGGAGATATCGTCCACAGATTTTCTTTTAGCTGCTACATTAACAATTTGCCTTTGCTTCTCATCGACGTTGTGATTGTGCCATTTATGTTTACGGAAAACTATACGTTCTCGTTTATCGCCTCGCGTATAAATTTTGACCACACACATTTTCAATGTACAACACCGCTTTTTGTAGAACTTATTAGTTTCGTACATCAATGATGTATTTCCATGTTCACTTACGTAATTTCTTCTAACTTATCCATAGTGTAATACTACTTCGTATTGATTTTAATGGAATCGGAACCCCATAATTATACAAGAAGACATTACTTAAAATTAATCTTAGGATAAGAGGAGAGTAGTTATCGCCGCATCTAATCAATTGGCGAAAACTAATGTAAGAATTATTTACATAAGCTTAATCTTAAATTAAGCTTTTTCAAAGAAAGAAAGACGAATGTAAGAATCAATTACTTAAGCTTAATCTTAAATTAAGGGGTGAGTGACGATCGCGGCAGTTTACATATTACGGCTTTCACCTTTTTCGCTGACCCGGATTAATAACCCACTATATTTAATATACAGCGTCTCTTAATTTTTGGCGCGCCTTTCATGTTCTCTTATTGGTTCATTTCAATGATCAGTACAATTGCCCTTTGTCCCACTGATCTTTTAAAAAGCCCATTAAAACACGCTCACTCTTCTTCTTTAGGAACGATTAATACTAGTACAACTTTTTGAACGGCAAAACACGTGCTTGTTTCGTGAGAGAAGTTTTACTGTACAATGTTCTACATATTTATTTAGCGATCGCGAAATATTTAACATCCTGGCCAAGGATAGATACATACACACAGCAAGTACACCACACCTATGTTTATTCTAATCCTTGTATATTTTACTCGATAGGTTTTTTACCCCTTTATTTTATTACAGCATTTACAATTGCTTAAATTTTGCTTTCACCCATCTCATTTTGTTTAATATTTGGTGTACCGGAAAGTTATGTCCATTTCGGTTACAAGCTTCAATAAGTATGGGCATATGCATTATTTGAGGCTCTTTCTTTTTATCACTGAATCTACGCGTACTGACCTAGCAAATAAACTAAAACGAAGATGATACACATGTCTACTGATAAAGTTGATTTACGCTACTGTATCTTGTACGAATTCAAAGGAGGAAATGTTACAGAAGCGTGTACAAATTTATTGGAAGTGTTTGGCGAAGGTACAGTTTCTGATAGAATATGCAGAAGATGGTTTGAGAAATTTCAAATAGGTGATTTTTGATAAGCCGCGCTCTGTGCGAGCATATTTGATCGACGAAGATACTGCCAAGATCATGTTAGAGCAAAATCCTTTTTTGACAACATCGGAAATTGCGGAAAGCCTTGATTCAGCTCAACAAAACATTTCGGACCATATTCGTTAACTAGGATTGGTGTGAAAATATTCGAGATGGGTGCCACATGAGTTAACAAGAATTTGAATAATCATATGCACGTCTCTGCTTGCACGGAACAAAATCGAACCTTTTTTGGACCGGATGATAACTGGGGAAGAAAAGTGGATTACCTATGAAAACATCGTAAGGAAAAGGGCATATTGTGAATCCGAAAAACCTGCCCCCTTCACCTCTAAACTGAAGTTGAGCCTGAGTAAGAGAATGTTGTGTATATAATGGAACATTTGTGGACCAATGCATTTTGAGCTGTTGAAACCGAACGAAAAGCTAAATTCGGAGAGGTACTGTCAGCAATTGGATAATTTAAAATCAGCACTCCAAGAAAAGAAACTGGCGATGTTCAATAGGAAGGATGTCATACTGATTCATAATACTGTTTTGGGGACTCATCAGAATCTTGCAGAGCTAGGATGGAAAATGCTGTCGCATTCACCATACTCCCCAGACCTAGCACCCTCCGATTACCGCTTGTTTCTGTCCTTACAAAATTTTTTGAAAGACAAAAATTTAAAAGCGAAGATATCAGGTTCAATTTTTCATCTCTAGGGATAAGGCATTTTTTAAAAATGGGATTGCACGCTGCCAAGAAGACATAAAGAATGATGGAAATTATATTATTCTATAAAGACTGTTCAGGGTATGAAAAATTTATTATTTTGTTTTATTCTAAAAACGGACAAAACTTTCCGGTAGACCTAATATCTTGAAACTTGAGGAATTCATTTTATTCAAATTAGTAAATAAAATTTTAAGGATAATCTTATTGTTTTATTTCTGCTAATAATCTTTATTTCAGCTTGCACACATCACAAAGTATTATTAGTTATTAATAAAGTTAATAGTGTTATAAAATAGGATTTGTTATGAATTGTGTATAATTATAATACTCTTGTTACGAATTTTGATTAGTTTTGTTTTTTTCATATCGATTGAAATATTTTGCTCAACTTGATGATAAATTATAAAATAAATGAGCTTCAGAATCGATAAATTGATTCTTTATCAGTTTCGGTTAAATTACTGTATGGCAACGAAAAATTTATTAATTATAATTCTCTCTGGAATATTTTTATCGGATTATCGAGGTAACTACGTGGAGAATTTTGCTATGGACGATTTTAAATTATGTTTACATAAAACTATGTTAAACTACGTGATACATGTACTACAGTTGCTACTGTTCGCTAAAGATTCCTGCTAAATTAGGAAATTAGTGCCACTGAACGCAATTACAGAATTTCATTTGCTGAGATATCAATTCCAGGGTAACGGTATCAAATTTCCACTGAATTACATATTAATGCGAGTTTTGTGTTGGAAATTTGGTGTTTATGTTTGTGCCTGCAACCTGCAATAGGTGAACTTTGTTGTTGCCAATTACTACATATTTGCTCTGTATTCTAATGCTACTCCATGAGTATTAACGTATGAAAATTGGCACAGATTACTGCAGTTAAAGCTTTGTCTAATGATGTTTGTCTCGATAACTGTTTTCATTTCCGGCTAAATTCAATATGTGTTTATCTATTTGTTAAATAAAATCTGCACGTATAAATACAAAATGGTTTATATAGAAATTTAAATGAAAATAAGACAAAGTAACTGCAGAATATTGCTTTTGTATTTATGCACCTAACTACATAGATATTTATTTTAGATCGCCAGGGCAAAAAAACATTTAAATATTGTAGAACTTCACCAAAATAATATTTTGCCTTGAAAATTTGGGATTTATTAATGTATAACTTTATTTATATACAGAGTTAGAAAAATATATGAATTCTTTCGAATATTTTTGACATAGCTACTTGCTGTAGAAGAAAATGCAAATAATTCGATGAGCATATTTATATTCAAAGCAGATCTGGTTTAGTCGAAAATTATGCTAACTTTTTATTTTTAAAGAAACAGCCTGTGCATTGTTGAAAATTTTAATAGAGCGCTGCTTTTAGAGTTAGTAAAAATAAGGTTTAATATCCGCAGTAATTTGTATCAACTTGGTAAGTAAAAATGTACAAAACAACAGCAGTACATCTATAAATGTGGGAAATTTTAGAACAATAATTGGAACATTGGAACATTATTATTACTATTAACTGTTATTAAATGGTTATAAAAATCCACAATATTATTACGCAAGATTGACGACTCAAAGTGAGAGAGATAGCAGACATGGTAAATATTTCAACAGAACGCGTACACCACATTTTAACGAAAGAATTGGGCCTTTCCAAGCTTTCGGCAAGACGGGTGCCGCGATTGCTTACGATTGATCACAAGTTCACTCGTTTGTGCATTTTCAATGAGTGTTTGGACCTTTATAAGCGGAATCCAATTGATTTTTGTAGGCGATTTGTTACTTGGGACGAAACTTGGATGCACTACAGTACACCCGAAATTAAACAACAGTCGAAACAATGGTTAGAACGTGGTTCTGCACCTCCAAAGAAAGCGAAAACCACTTTATCAGCAAACAAGGTGATGGCATCAATTTTTTGGGATTCAAAGGGCATTTTGCTCATTGATTACCTTCAGAAAGGTGCCACAATAAATAGATAATATTATGCAGAACTTCTACAAAAATTAAATGTTGATTTTCGTGCTAAACGGCCAGGAATGGCAAAGAAAAAGATTCTGTTTCACCAAGACAACGCTCCCTCGCATATCAGCACAGTTGCGATGTCCAAAATCCACGAGTTGCATTTCCAATTAGTACCACATGCGCCTTATTCATCGGATCTAGCCACTTCCGACTTCCACCTTTTTCTAAAATTGAAAACGGCACTAGGTGGAAAGAAGTTTTCGTCTAACGACGAGTTTATCATCTTCGTAAATGTGTATTTTGCAAGCCTTCCGGAATCGCATTTTAGAGATGGCATAAGGGCATTGGAGCACCGTTGGAATAAATGTATTGCTCTTTTAGGAGAATATATTGAAAAATAAAAATTATTTTGTATTTAAAAATGTCGTTTTCCTTTTTCATTCTCACTACTTGTCAAACTACCCTCGTATATATATTGTTATAGCATTTGTCTTATAATATAAAGATACCACATATATTTTTAAATACAAAATGTATTAAATAAATAAAATTTGAACCTAATTATTATTAATATTTATTTTTAAACTTTAGGCATTACATAATAAATTATTTATGTTTATTTAAAAATTTAAGTAAGAATTGGTAACTTTGACAAATTTATTTTTGCTTGAGAAGCGTCTGTAGCATTAATTACTATGTAAACTAGCCTAAAGTTGAAGATACTTTTTGGCATCTTGGGAATCATTACCATAGATAACTTTGCATACGTAGTTTTAAATAATGTGAGAAGTGACTAACTATACAAAATTCAATGGGTTACTTCAGTCGCTAGTCTTTTACAAATTACTATGAAGGAAGAAAATATAGAAAAATAAAAAGTTTCCAGGAATGTTAAAAGTAATAAATCGATTAAGTGATATTGTACGACAATATCAATTATTGGAAAGTCTGGAAAGTCTAATTAATTATAATAAACTAGATTATTAAGTAAACGCAATTGAATATTATCAGATAAAGATATCATCGTAAAAGACAAACGTAATTACGAAAGGCAAATATCTGTTAATATAACAAAGTGGTAGTGGGGCCTCTAAGTCTCAGACTTCCACAACCAATTGTCGCGAAAAAATTGCTGGTACGTTATTTTAATCAACTCAATTTCGGTGTGCACAAAAAGATCGACATTGAACAATAGTAGGCTGGAAATGGAGACTACGGGCTGTATAAAAGTTCGAAGTGTTCGGCCAAATGGGGCAAAAATTCATTAGCAAGGGAATTGTGAAAAAATGAGTTTCGTGTTTGTTTGAAGTTCTTTTTCGAAACGTGTGTATGTATGTGAATTACATAGTGGGATAGTGGTAAAAGAAGGATTATTTGAAAGCATATGTGTGTGTGTGTGTATATAATTCAAGAGTAGAGAATGTCTTGAAAAATTAATATGAATGTCCTATTTGGTTTAGGCGTTCAGAATAAAAACGTTAACAAATGAAGGTAATTATTATTGTAATGAAATATATAATGAAAGTACATAATTACTATTCTCCCTTTAAATATTCTCTCATAGCACAATATTTTATTAAAAAAAATTAATGCAAAATTACAAGAAAGTTACACGATCCACTGAATTGACTGTTGTTATTAGATATTAATTAATATTAATTATAATTAGTAACTATGTAACAGAGGTGAGTAGAACACTAGGAAAAAATACAAAAATTTTTCCTACTTCCAGACTCTTGAATGTTCATTTCAAACATTAAGACAGGATAATCGATAGATTAGAAAAAAGTCACGTCTCTCGAGACTACGATAGTTTAAGAGATACGTGTAATCAAGGATGTAAGATACGTCACAATTTCCTGACCTCAAAACGGCACAACCTGACAAGATGTAAATACAGAGCGGTAATTAAATTTTTGGCAAAAGAGTGCTGAACATCATTTCCAATTAAACATGTTTGCTAACTGCACTTTTGGGACTGTTTTATTATTGAATAAAAAGTAAAGGCATGGCTAGTATTAAGATATCTTGTGAATGAAGAAAAAAAGATGCATCAATCGAAGAAAAGAATTCTGATTACAACTTTTCGAAACTGTAACGCAATATTGTTGAGTTACTTTATAGAAAAAATACTACTGTAAATACTCAAAGCCGTGATATGCTTCTATGCAAAATCGATCGTGAAACTGATTAATGGTAGACGATAGGATTGCGCTGGCTGCTATTAATTAATTTATTTATATATTTATTTTATTTAATTGTATTCAACAGTAAAAACCAAAACGGATTATAGCAACAAAATACTATATGTGCATTATAAAATTAAGATTAATTAATTAAATTTACTGTTTAATATAAACGAAAAATTGGTAATTCTAGATAAAAAAAATAAAAATTTATAACTTATCATAACAGAAATTGCTATCACTTAATATTCATAAATGACGAGTCGTATAAAATGTGTCGAACAATCTTCGGAATGCAGAAATCCACTTTTGGCAGAAGCTTTATACAGTTTACATGTTTATGAATTAATTTGAATAAGAATGTAGCAAAAGCAGTCGCTGTTCGTGTTTGTAGTAGAGCGGTATGTCTAGTATTCCTTTCTGGATATGTATCGTCTTTTCTACAAGAGATCGCCATAGATGGATGCCATATCATCGAAACGTATTTTAATTTACTGCATTTCAGTAAAACATAAATAATGGGTGATTCATTATTACGCATTCAAAAGCGATTTTTTGACAAATAAAGCATGACTCGTGTCAAACTTTCACGCTATTTTAGTTAATTAGTATGTGACATTTTATTACGGAAAGACTCAGCTCGGCACAACTTCTACAAATTATTCAGCTGTATTACGAAAATCAGCGTTACATGAGAAATGTGTTTCGTGCGTCTAGAGCTACTTATTGTCTACGTAATCGGCTTAGCGAATTTGCTATACAATCGAACAATTTGAAACGAAACTTTTATTATTGGATAACATGCCATCAAATTGACTACATTCACCACGTAGTGAAGCAAATATAGCGATGGTAGCTGAGAGCGTACACGATGATCGTGAAAAATCGATTCGACTTAGATCTCAACAGTTTGGTTCGTCGTATGCCGCAACTTGGCGTCATTTATGTAAGAATCTTGGTTTAGAAGCATACAAAATTTAACTTGTTCAAGAAGTGAAAGCGGTCGACCTTTCGAATCGTCACCGTTTCAATCTTTGGTCTCTTGAAATGCCTGAAGAAGATCCACTATTGTCGATCAAAACCTTGCTCAGCGATAAGGCCCATTTCTAGATTAATGGCTACGTCAATAAGCACAATTACCGTATTTGGAGTGAAGAACAACCCGAAGAGGTTCTAGAGATGCCATTACATCCAGACAAAACAACGGTTTGGTGTGGTTTGTGGGCATGTGGAATCATCAGTTCACATTTCACTTCAAAAATGATGACGGCCGTAACATAACTGTGAATGGTGCCCGTTACCGCGCCATGATAACGGACTATTTATTGACCTGAATTGAAGCCCGTAATCTTGACGACACTTTGGTGAACATTAAATTCACGTAATGGACCTGTGCAATGGCCGCCTAGGTCATATGATATTACACCTTTAGCGTTCTTCTTTTGGGACTACATAAAGTCCGAAGTCTATATGGAAAAGGCAGCTACCATTGAGTAGTTGGAAGCCAACATTACTCGCGTTGTTCGCCAAACCACTTGAAATGCTCGAACGCGTCACTGAAAACTGTAACTTGAGAATGGACCATGTTAGCCGCAGTTACAGCAATATTTGGAGAAAACAATTTTTTAGAAATAAATATCAAGAATAGTTATTTTGTATCATAATAAAGAATACACGACAAATCTTGTTTTCTTTTTTGAAAAAAGTACTTCTAAATGAATCACTCGTTACACAAAGGCACTTAATAGTTTTCGAATTAGTCAAAAGGTTTAAAGTTATGTATAAAAATTCAAGAGTTTTTAAGGTCGGCAACCTCTTCAACAAAGCTACATTTACTATATAGTAGCGTATAGTAGTCGTAAGGCTTTTACTTAGATTCTACCATGTAATCGGTTAATTACAATTATTTAACATTGCATGCTTCTTGAGTATCTACTAAAATTTTTAACCAGTGCCAAATTGTTAGGTAAAATCTAGTAACCAAACGCGCTTTTGGTACACTTTGTATAAAATGAATAAGTGGGTTTTTTTTAAATACAGAATATTTATTTCTAGTAGTCTCTAATGACATCGTTTAACAACGTATATACTAAGGAAATGCTGCAAGTTAACTTATAAACGTCTTATCTTCTTATCTTTATATCACAATTATTTTCAATTAATTAAATTAAATTATTGTTAGTTTAAGTTTCGTTAATATTTCCAAGAATTTTATAAATTTAAATTTTGAAATATAATGCAACATACCTTATATACATCTAGTTGACCGCAGTAAACGTCGAATTGATTATATAGATTTTGAAGCATGTTGATCACCATCATCGGAGTTGCTGTTGCGCATATTGAAGTAAATCCCACTATGTCACTGAACAACATTGTGACGTTTTCATGTGTTTGGGCTTCAATTGCTTCACCTATGACAAAAATGAGAATAGATTTATTTAAAAACAAAAGTTCATGAGCGATGCAAGATTGATGATACATTGTTTCTTGAGTATTAAAGTTGGAAAATCTTGGTATAATGATAATAATCCTCTACTCAGAATTGAGTTGAAGAAAATGCTGACGGTGAACTTTGAAACATATTGTTGAAATGATAAATGAAATATTAATGCGATTAATAGTCGCGCATGAGGTCTTTAAATATTTATTTGTAGGAAAATACGTTCACTAAGTACAAGAAATTAGTTATAATGAAATTAAAGGTAAACTAAATGACTACAATACTTCGTTATTAATAAAAGATAATAAAAAAAATAAAAAAATAAAAAGATAAATGAAAAAATATGTAAGTATAGTCTAAGTTTTAAAGTATAGAACTTATTAAAAACAGGTTTCTAAATTGTTCTCGTTATAGTTTTGTATGAGATTGTTTAGGTCGTTTAAGTTTCGTGATTGTACCGGTTCTTGACTATGACATTTCAATTTTATCCATGTTCGTTCGGTTTAAGATCCAGACTTTCAGTACCCAATTCAAAACTTAAATGCTGCGGTATCACTGGTTATAATGTTGATAGAGCAGAAGGGATTAAAGTTCTTAAACTCGTTGATACGTGTAGAAGATTAATCTACTAATTAACTTCACTTTAATCGAATTCCAGGCCATAGAATCGTGGCACCTCTTTCTAAATATATAGTTATATACATTATACTTTTTGCCCCTCGTATAGTTCTCTTTAAAAAATGTTGACAACCTAAAGTTCCAACGCTGCATGATATAGGTGTACTCAGTACCACAAGAGTGTGTTCGCAATTCAATAAAAAAATACGTATGCTTAATACACTAGAATCCGCTTCTTTGTTCGTTTAATGGCAAGTCTAACCTCCTCTATATATACGGCTTGGTAGCGTCGATCTATACTCTCAACTAAACTCTCAGCCAAAGCTACTAGTAGCAACTTCCATATTATACGTAATTGGCATGATAACTGCTTGCAAGCAAATACACTCGAAGCTTTATCTACGTTGCGATCAAAACGTTTTCAATAGGGTTGGCGTTCATTGATAAAGAAGGTCACTCAATCGTAATCTACCATTTTATTGTTTCCAATCCGTACATTTCCGACTTTTATATTTTGGGTAATGATCCACGCGATGTTATCGAAGTCAAACCTTTTACACAGACTTCAGCGATGTCTTTTTATATATAGTTTTCATTCTGTTTCAGCTAAAATAAATAATGCGTCAAAACCTTTTCGCAGAGTACTCCCAATATATATTTTAATTGACTGAATAACAGTGCGCCAAAGCAAAGGTTTTTCAAGGATGGATCATGAATGTGGTCTTGAAACCTATGTCCGAAAGGAGGACTCAATCGGTAAAGATTACGTTGCTGAAATTCCGATTGTATATCTGGATTTTTCTGAAATTAAGTATTATTATTGCATATGTTAGGTAATGTTTCAGTAAATCCTGTGCTTTAATATTCATACACCTGATGAATATTCTAGCGCAACAATGAACTTCGAACTTAGATCTTTTTTATTTCCTTTAGATTCCTATGAAGCATTCTACTTCTGTGATTAAATCTGTACTTCATAGTGACGCCTTATAATTCATAAATCACCAGAAATATGGAACTTCATTATCGAATGGGTATGCCATTCTCAAGCCTTTCTATTCATTTAAAATGTATCCACCTCGTTCTATTTCATTAATTGATATCTCAAGAGGATTGAAATTAAGGGAAACAGGGACAGAATTCTTGGGTTCACGCTTACAATAATAGTAACTTTTCATAGTTTTATCAAAATTATGAGAAACGGTAGACTAGATAGTAAGGAAATTCCCAAGAATTGTTTAAGGTTAAAATACATGTGAGCATTTTTGAAGGTTCCTATGTTTATAATTAACAATAGATGAGTTTGAACACAAAATAGATATTGAAGAAAAGGCAGCATGAATAAGTTGGAGAGAAATTTTGGGTTTAAGCTTATAAAAGCCAGAACTAATGTACAGGAAAACTATACCAAAGCTAGTGTAATTGAAAAATGTTGGCAGATTACAGAAACTTCAGTAGAAATTTATAAGAAAGAAAAGAGAAAGAGAGTCAGAACATAGTTCTGACCTATATGTATGTAAATTTATTTTTACGTTTTAACATTTAGTTTTTATATAGGTAGTTTTATTGGGGTTCATATAACCTTTACATACGCACGAGGACGAGCTGAAGATTCTGTGGAATGAAAATAACTGGGGTATGAAACTATGTTACTTTTTCAATACAATTTCCTGCCATCTCGATACATTTGGACTAGATACGATCCAAGTCTCTATATTTTGATAAAATTCAGAAATAAGCATGGCAGCTCTAATATCGCTGTCGCATGAAATTTTCTGATTTATGTGATACTTTTTAAATGTGGAAAATGCTGGTCATACTTTAACGGTGTTAAATTTGGAGAATAAGGTGGGTGCAGTAATAAATTGTAGTCTAAAGGCATTAATTTGTGTAATAGTAACATTTGT
Source organism: Dermolepida albohirtum (assembly GCA_031893035.1). NCBI lineage: Eukaryota > Metazoa > Arthropoda > Insecta > Coleoptera > Scarabaeidae > Dermolepida > Dermolepida albohirtum. Next base: position 145,090 of record JAVIWB010001490.1, on the reverse strand, counting down.
GCGGCGTCGTGTATTGTAGTAGTGAATTTTTTCGTTCGTGGATCTTAAATAATTTCTTGCTTTAATTTGTCTAAGACTAACGTAATGTACGCCTGTTAGGTCTTTTGAAGGGTAACGAACAATTATAATACTTTTCCAAAAAAAGAGATGTCACCATTCCTGCTGAGAGAACAGTTAATGTACTCTTCGTGTGAGGTGACCACTGCGCCACCACTATTCGGATTGTTGTTTCGGACGTGCAACGATGAATACAAGCCTTATCTGTGGTGATAAATTGGTGCATGACCTCTTGCTTTTTCGAAAACGCTCCGAATGCTAAATAAAAAATTTGCATTCGCTCCAATTTTTGATCAATATTAAACAGATACGGCATCCACCTCGCTGATAGCTATTTCGTAGCCAACTCTTCATTAAAAAATGTTTGTTTTTCATTAATTTCGAGTTCATCAAATATCCTTCATCTCCTGAATAAGCAGAAGTACTTAATGACAATACGAACCGCAATACTATCCATTTCGCCAAAAGCTCCTAGACGCTCTTATTTGATGAGTCGTCACAATGAATCTAATAAACGTAGTGAAATTTGACAGTTTGCCAGACAAACAACTTGCTAGGACATAGCAAAAGCAGTCTGAAACGGGAGCATCGAACCGGAATTCCACTGTCTTTTCAGCCCACCATCGTGCCTTCATTACCAAGAATTTGTACATTAAAAATTTCTATTTTTTTTATTGACTAATATAATTACTTTTAGCATTCTTCTTATTAATGATTTCCATTAGCTATTTTTGATTGGTTTCTTTATATTGTAAATACTAAAACTCTTGAAAATAGTGTCCTAGGTATTTGTTATATAGTTTTAATATTTTCGACATCGCCATCAAAAAATTCTCGAAAGCAGTTTCAAAAAATTATTTTTTTTCTTATTAATTTCTAAAAACTACTTTGATCAATTTTTAATGTGGAAGTTATTGTCGTTAAAATTGTTTTCCACAAATAAATATTTTTTAAGAGAGTAATTTATAAATCAAATATATAATTTACATTAATATATAACATGAATGCTACAAGAACAATCCTGAATACATTTGAAAATTTATATGACAGATATAATCAATCCCTATATTCGTCATAAATTTACACAAAAAATCTAGAATATATCACATTAACAAACAACATACCCAGCCAAAGCCGTTTTGCAATTCCCGGAGGAAAAATGAGATGTAGCAGGCTGACGTTCTTCTCCCTTTCTTTGTCAACCGCTTTGCTTCCCTCTTCTATCGAGCTTTTCAATTTATCCATTCTTTTTCGCAAACCGTCCTAAAAGCAATAAATGATTTTATTAACAACTGTTGATCGCCAACTGGCTGTGTACCCGGCAAGATACACCGAAAGCGTTTCATTCTTGATTGTTAGAAATTAGATTTCTTAAGACCAGTTACGGAAATTTTCGTAACTCTTCAATATGGAAGGGCATCGATTCAGAACTGTATTTTCTCATTTAGCTTAATAAAAGCGCAAAAAGTTTTGTACTTATCGTGATAATAAAATTCAAATGAATTTTTTCGAAAAATATGGGATATAAGTAGGTTAAATAAATATTAATATCTATTGAATCGATATTAAAAAAATATATTAAATGTAATTGTTTATATTATGAGGATCTCGATGGACGCCCTTCTGAATATGCTCGAATAAATATAATTGCATTAAACATAAGCAATTTAGTTTTCCTGGCGAGAGTTGTTAATTGTGTTTTTAATCAGTCAATTTTATTCTAAAGCCTTCTGTCATTATATATGTTGGCAGCTAACTTTTCAATGTTTATTTATAAAGAAAAAGTTTTTGATTCTTGGCGCTTTTATTTTATTTTGTTTATTACTTTTGTTGTTTCGGAATAATTTTTTTTTTTATTACAGTAAAGGTAAGAATAGAGTCGAAGCATGAAAAAGGTTACGTGAACTGTACAGAGAAAACGTCTTGACATAACACGGGTGCCAAAACAGGTTTGACAAATTTCGTTCTGATAACTTTGATGTTAAAAATGCATCTCGTTCGGGACAGCTAGTTGAGGACGATGAGGACAAAGTAAAGATATTGATTGAACAGAAATACAAGAAACTGCTATGAGATCAAATTCGTCGACATCCATCGTTCATTTTCATGTAAAACAAATCAGAATTTTATTGAGTATGAAGTAGGCTAAAACATGTTTGCAACTCTGTTGTTAAATGAAGAGAAAGTGAAAAGTGATTTTGATAATAGTAATGTATTTATTTATTCAAAAATAGTAATTCAATATCAGAACATTTATGTACTTATAAAATACACTAGAATAGTTTAATACAAAATATACTATAAAATTAGTATTGTATGTCAGAGATGAAGTTGAAAGGTAATGCCTATGTCGCATTTCGTTTTGGAGTTGGCGGATAAAATGTGGCACATTTTTAGAAGATATACGAAATGTGGTAAAATTTAGTCTGTACTACAATGACGCATATATAAACCACATTGATGTGGATTAAGCATAGAAAGCTTTTACGTTACTAAGCATATACATTACATTTTCCAATGCCATGCCAAATAGATTTAGTTGTAAGTAGCAATCATAACGTCGTTGAAGGAAAAAAAGGAGGTAAATGCCTTTCAATCTCAAACATAAGTATGTGAGTGCAACAATGACAGTAATAAAATTCCGAAGATGACTGTCGGCAGCACGCGCATCGAGGCTCCAATCGGGAAGCCAAGATGAAGTAATAATAGACAATGACGGCGAAAGTCTACAAGTGTAAATGTATTTCTTATACGGGGACACCATATTTTAATTGTCGATGGTACGTAGATGAAAGAGTTTTGGAGGTAAAAAAATAGTTAATTAATATTTGGTACGTAGACTTCCGCGGTCGTGGTCCATGCTATCTGCTTCTGGGTTTCCGGGATGGAACCGCGTCACTAGTATATCTCCCGACGTTTCGTACCCATTTGTATGGGACATCTTCAGGGCTGAACTACTGCACTGAAGCTGTTAGTTTCAGTGCAGTAGTAATAGTGACGCGGTTCCATCCGGGAAACCCAGAAGCAGATAGTTAATTAATATATTATAACTTGATAACATGCTCGCGTTATACTTCATGAAAATATCGAATAATACCATATTTGTGCGGAATTTTGGATACGTTAGCAGGCACGTTGTTTGTGCCTCTCACACTTTAACAGAAGATTAAATAAAAAATGAAATTTGTAAAAACGACCATCGCTTAACATCTTCGAAGACCGATTTATATTCAATTAATTTCACGTTTTACATTTAGTGGGATGAGTGCTTCTCGAGTCCAACGAAACCATTAATTAAGATAAATGCTGTGAGCAACTCGATTGGCTAAAAGTGGTAATTAATGAAAAGCGATCAGAAATTATTAATGAGGAAGCGTTTATTATAAGAAGTCGTGGCCTTGTATTTTTTCGAAAAGATATCAAAAACTGTGCAACATGATTGGTGTGATTAAGTTCGCTTTCCAAAATGTACACTTTACGATCCCGACAATTTTTTAGGGATACTGCCCAGTAAGTTACTTTGGTGAACACTGGTTCATAACATCTTCTTTTGAAAAGAAAAATAACTCGGAATATTCATAAACTTCAAAGAACACAATAAAGATATTTTTGGATTTCTAAGGATTCTGTTTAGTAATCCAGTACCATATTTACGACGCTATGTATTGAATTAATGACAATAAAGAAATATTAACAATTTGGATTAATATTAAAAAAATAAATATAAGTTAATGCAAGAGGGTATTAAGAATATTTTAATTAATTAACTGAACCTTTTAACACACGTACACTAGAAAGAGTGGAGACGGGAAGCAATTACTCCAATATTAAACAACCTGCCCGATAAAAAAGCATCTGAATTAAAATGCTAATTCAACACGAGTTTACAGTGTGCAGGAATTTCTAAATTGCTTTTTTTACATTTTAATCAAATTCTGAAACATTTAATATTTCTGCTATATCTGCTTCCTTCATATACATATTTTATATAAATGTGCAAATATTTAGTATGTTCATAAATCGCCAAAATAGTAACATCGAATAAAAGTAATATTGCGGTTAATTCACCAGGAAGTATGTCTAGTCTGAGTCGTTGGTTGAATCAAAGTCAACGAAATCTAGTTCGTGGTTGAAAACGAAATAAATGAATGACTAAAAATCCTTAAATGAAAGAAGAAATACGAAATACAAAAATTAAGGCGTACTTACACTGTAATGCAAATGTATAGATAAATTGTAAAGCATCGTTACGGAGTTAAGTTTTACTCCGGCCGAAGAAGCCGTTCGCGTAATTGAAAATGAAGGAACAACCTAACGTTAGACAATATTTTGATGATTGGTTTTCACGGATGCAGAAATGCACTGGCTTAGGGGAAAATACTTTATAATATTGTAAATAATGTATTTTGGATATAAGTTTACTAGGATCAACAGAAGAACAGTCGATAAAGAACTCGTGTTCTAGACAAGGTGCACATTTCGCATCAGTTAACCTTGCCATGTCGATAAACTGCATGCACTTGGTGGTTGTTCATATCTACAGGAGAGCACAAAATAATGAGGGAACTATCTTGCCATCTGTCGGACAGAAATGAAACTATCCGAGCGAAGAACATACAGTAGAGAATCTAATTGTTTTAGGTCAGGTTACTATATTCTTATTTTTCGGACAGAAATGAAACCATTTGAGAAAAGGGCGCATATTTTGCTTTAGGTCAGATGATGAAGAGCATTGGTATTATACGAAATGCGTCTTAATCAGTACATTGTTAACAATTGTTGATTTTTATCTAATATTCCAACAGTCGTATATATTGTATGTATTGGGTCTGGGAAAAAGTTCGTGGCGTTTTTTCAGTAAAATTCAACTGGTCCCCGCATGGCGCGTGGACGAATTCATTTAAACCGAATATGCTCCATTATTATCGACAATGTTTCGCTATTTTTTTGGTAGATCCATGATCCCATCGGTGAAAAACTTCTGTGGTTTCTGGTCGAAAAACTGAATCAAGTAGTTTTCACAGGCTTCTTTTGAAACCAACTTAATTCCATTGAGAGAGTTCTGCAGAGATCGAAACAGATGATAGTCAGAGGGTGCTATATCCGGACTGTAAGGTGGGTGCATCAAAACTTCCCAACCAAACTCTCTCAATTTTTGACGGGTCATCAAAGAAGTGTGTGGTCGGGCGTTGTCATGATGGAAGACAACACCTTTCCTATTAATCAATTCGGGCCGTTTTCTTTCAATCGCCTGGCGTAATCTCTCTAGTTGTGCACAGTAGAGTTGAGAATCAATCGTCTGACCAGTTGGAAGTAGCTCGTAGTGGACGATTCCCCTCCAGTCCCACCATACACACAGCATCACTTTTTTTGGCGTCAATGTTGGCTTAGCGAACGCTTGTGACGGCTCACCATCCTTTATCCACGATCTTTTACGCTTCCGATTATCGTACGTAATCCATTTTTCATCTCCGGTTATTAAACGTTTCAGAAACGGCTCGATTTCATTCCGTTTCAGCAGCGCATCGCAGATGTTAATTCGGTCAATCATGTTTTTCACGCTCAACTCATGAGGAACCCATACGTCAAGCTTTTTTTTGTAACCAGCTTTGTGTAAATGGTTCAAAACAGTTTTGTGGTCAATGCCTAGCTCCATGCCAATATCGTCACTGCTGATATGCTTATCTTGTTGGACTTTTTCAAGAATTTCATCAGATTTTTCAGTGATTGGACGACCGCAGCGTGACTCATCTTTCACATTGAAATTTCCAGAACGAAAGCGAGCGAACCATTTCCGCGCAACAGATTTCGATAAAGTACCTTCACCGTACACAGCACAAATTTTATCACAAGCCTGCGCAGCGTTCTTCCCCTTATCATAATAATATTGCAGAATATAGCGAAATTTCTCATTATTCTTCTCCATTTTCAAGTGCGAATAACTTTCCAACCACTGCACCGATTACAATGTTTCTACGCTCAAACTAACGTTCGGAAGGTCATCTAAAAAACGAGCCCTCGGTGGTGTCGCTGTGACTTGTTGTTCTTTAGTTATCGGCAACCAATGCCATCTATCGGGAAAAACGCCACGAACTTTTTCCCAGACCCAATATATGTTGCTGCTCACATGTCTAGAAATAGCTCTGCTATTTGTTTCGCAATTTAAAACGTTACAGGTGCTTTGCTCTGCTTTATACTATACATCTTTCTCTCTGATATTTGTATTCCTGTCCGAAATATATTTCCCTCACTATGTTGTGTAATCGCTTAGAGAAGAACAGCCTTCGCATATTTGGAATTAGACGTCATAGAAATAAAAGGCTTATTTTATGATTAGCAGTATCCTTAGAGAAATAAAAAATTTGTTAGTCAGTAATTGGTATGATATCAGTAGAATATCTCTCTTGAATAACAGTATCTCTTGTGTAGGTTTCCCCAAATTACGACGATAATTTACTGGTGAATCCCCATATCGGGTAAATTAAACTATAAAGTTAGGTAGGATAAAATAAATTAAACGAAAAAGGAATTCCTTTTTATTATCTCAACATTTGATATTTTAAAGTATATTTCAACGTAAATAAAGATCTTCGATCGACAACGCACAATCGTTTTACAATACCCCAAAGCAGAAAAACAGAAGTGGAATCTGTAAGTTGATACTTCGAACCGCAAACACGGTCATCGAAATGTCAATGTAGAACCGATGAACCACTATTTTTATTATTTCCTTTGTATGAAAAACTCTCGAAACTTTTTTCTTAGTCAGATAAGAGCGAAGAACATATTTACTTGTCGCCTTCTGATACAACTTAAATTGCTTTTTCTCTTTCTCGACGAACACAAAGCAATAGCAATTTACGAGCTTATGCTTCTACATGGCGAAAAGTTTGGCGCTTAGCATACTTTACTCATTTTCCGCGAAAGTTTTCGGAACGCTCGTCTACTTAAAATAGACGTATTGTTGCATTAAAATATGAAAACATCACAACTTTATAAAATAGTTTATCATGTTACGCGTCATCAAGAGACATGATATTTTTAAAATGAGTAATATTTCATAAATAAATGAATAAGAGCTACATTACAGGACACTATGTGCAACATACGAAAAATGTTTTTTTAAAGGACTGCTTGAGACAGTAAAACACAATATTTTCTTCTTTTTTATATTATTCATAAAAATATTTTATATAAATTTATCAGTTAACAGTTCATCTTCATTACCTAGAAGTACGCCGAGTAGAAAAAGTATTATTCCGCTGTCTTTGTGGACATTAAGGACGTTTTTGACAGAATTTAGTACAGCGGGTTGCTGTAAAAACTGTGAAAATATTCTACTTCTGGACTATTATACTACTCTTAAATATTACCTTTTTGATAGGTACTTCATAGTAAAATACAAAAAGGCTTAAACAGACTGTAGCCTGTTCAAGCTAGCGTCTTACAGAGTAGTGTCCTATAGTGTTCTATATACGTTAGGCTTACCCAAAGTCACAGAAACCACCGTCGTTTAACAAAGTAAAACATTTTGAATATGAATTGAAAAACTGTGCCGGCTCACCGTAAATGAATTTTAATTTGAAAATTCTACCGCGATTCCAATCAAAAGCTTTAAAAATGACAACAAATGTGCCATGGTATATTACTAATCAAGCATATATCAAGACCTGCAAGTCCTTTATGAGCGGGAAGAAATCAACAAGTTTTTTTAAATTGAAAGTGAGCCCAAACGTGAAAGTCATCTCATTGAAACGAAGATTGTCTACCGTGTGTTAAATGAGAAATAAGATATTACCGAAGACATTAATCCCAAGGTTTGATTAATTGTTGAGAGGAAGATGTTGTTAAATGTGATCTCTCCATGTCATTTAAGAAACTAACAAAATCATTCTTTGAGGACTTAAAAATGATTTTCAAAACTGGCATGAGCAACACATCATCAAAACTACATGCTTTACCTGATATATTTTGACTGCCTGATGTATTTTGACTACAAACAAGCCATCTAGTTAACTGTGTTCCTTTACAATAGATTCAGTTTAGTAACATTTGTTTCGACATTTGATGTTTCTCAAGAGTCAAACCCAATATTATTTTTTCTTTTTATAAATGACTTGTTATTTAGTTTGCCTTCTCTTATCTTATATTGATGACGTAAAAATTTTTACTGCTGTGTCCGCTATCGAAGGTGTCAATAAGCTATAAATTATTTCTGAGAGGTAATTAGGTTTGCCTCATAGGTAGTAAAGTATATTATCATTATTATTGTTATTATTATATTGTTACCGATTACTATAATTTATATTTTTTCAAAACTTCTAGGTTTTTAATTTAAATATTTTTATATTTATGAAAAAATGTTTCTTAAAAGTATTTACATGTAGAAAATATTTTATTAACGCGTTGCAGAATTTATAAGGATTATGGAAGATGTTCCGCAAACTGAATATTCCGCTTGTAATTAAAATAAATGAATAAAAGTTAATTCGGTGAATATATCCAACATTCAACGTTCAACAAAATGAAAGTAAATAACTAATAAGCCCAGGGCGTGGATGAAAGAGAAAAATCGGAGCTTACGCGATACACTTATCGCCGCTTAAATTAATATCCAGTATGTAACATTTCTTTTTTATTTCGTGATACAGAATAACGGAGAAGTTTATTGAATTCAATGTACTGATGTACCATATTTACCTTCAAGAGAATGAGAAGAAAACATGTCATTAATTTATCGAGAAAAGAACAAGCACCTCAGAATATAATAGATCTAACAGAAAATATAGATTCCACTAACAAAAAATTCTGTAACAAAAGTAAAAATGTCATAGAAGAAAACCGATTGCATATCACTAACAGTCAGTATAAGATAAGGAAATTTATTTAGATCGCTTATTCAATCTAATAATTGACACAATACATGAGAGTAAAGATAAAAAAATGTTTTCGAAAGGGAGTAAGAATAATGGTTTATAAATGCAATTCTATTCGACGTCACAAAAAAGAACGTAATATGCAAATATCACAGGAAAGAACTATGTAGATGGTAGTATAATCCATAAAAATGACAATAACCAGGATTTTAGGGTATAAAAACTATAAAACTAATAAAAAAGCCGAAGAATCAACTCGTCGAGTTTGGTCTAGTGCTTTCAGAGGTTTATAACCTCTTTGCATCAAGACTAAAATATTATATTTCTCAGTTTGGATCGTACTTCAAAAACATATGTATTCATTGATTACCATTCTCTTCTGCGAAGAGGTGATTACTGATGATAATCTCTTGTTTTAAAATAGGAATAGAAGTAATAACCCCAGATAGTCGCGGTATGAAGTGGGAACAATAATTATGTGTTCGGTAAGATATTGTATGAAATGAAACGGGTAACATTTATCTGAGGTGCCAGATTGAACGCGTCGAAGTGGAAATGCACGTCTTCATGTGCCCCGGGTCATCATGCGGCATTGAAAAAACAATTATCAAAAGAGACATGCAAAAGTAACTTCGAAATGGAAAACGTGGAAAAACACTTCAGATGCAAGACAGACAAAATAAATCTTTAGGAAATAGTTGTCTAAATTACAACCGACTTACTGAGGAGAGACAGAAAGTCTGTCAGGATGATAGTTGATCTACTATCCGGGTATTGGAAGCTTAAGATAAGTTAAGAATATGAATATTCTGAAGTGGAACTCCATCTAGAAAGACCGCTTTTGAAGCTAGTAGTTCTAACTAAGGGAATGAAAACGGAGAACGTATTCGAACGAGACATGAGGACCATAATAGATCTGGAAAGGTCGCAGTGGTATAGGCTGTGTGGCCAAAGTAATTTAGCGATCCTCTAACTCTCTGAGCATATTACAATTATAGGATAAAATGATGGAGTTATCACTTAAGAATTAATAACGGAACGAGCGATGGAAGTAAAAAAAGATAATGCATGTGTACAGTAATTAGGGTCGGATATTAAAGGACATAGAAAGAAACATCACAAAAGCAAAACATAGAAAATGTCAATAAATTAATTGAAGTAATAACTATTAGATTGGTACGTAAGTGCATATAAAGAGAACAAATCATAGGAAAGAAAACTAACATTGCCTAGAATCTACCTATTAGCACGAAGAGAAGCAGGAGTAATTTTAATCCAATGAAGAAGTGTAAGTAAAATGCTTTGTATTGCTTTTGCATGTTTACTTTTTAACGAATCTGAAAATATATAAGCGTTATTTTGTTTTATATTTTCGCTACATCTTGTTATTATCCGCATGCAGGTAAGTATGGGGAACATAAGTTGGCAATAGAGAAAACATTTTCTTACATACTCTTCGTCGACGTAAATAAATTACTTGGAAAGACTATATCCTTGTACAAGTTACCAGTTGCCAGACTGTGAAACTAATAATTGTTAGCATTATTCATATAGTTTTAACGACCGACAGCTTTTAGACCATTTATTGGTACACTATTCAAAAAGTTTTGATGATTTGGTTCTATAATATTCGTTTAAAGCTACTTCAAGATCATATTTATAACACAAGCTTTTTATTACAAAAATTGGCCAATACTAATGGTTAAAAATTCGAAGGCGCTATATCTGAAGATTATATTAGATGAAGCTGGCTTAGTGCCGCCAACTTTCTTTTAGTTGTCATAGAAGCTGTTGTCTCATATTATCATGCTTTCTTTTCCATTAGCCAAATCTGGCAATTTACGTTTATTGCTCTAGCTAAGTTTGGTCTGCTATCTGCTGACAATACTAATTAAAAGTATGATCTTTTCCGGTTGTAATGTTTATAATGCACAGAATCTCGTTTATCTCAACAAATATATAATATTCGTTTCTTTTGACGAAAACTCTGTTTTGCAACTGTTAGATTGATCAAGGCCTACATAAGTTTTCCTTTCTGATACTTCAGACAACACTTGTCTGATATATTTCTGAATAAATTCTGAGCTGTGAATCTGATCTAGAATAATTAAATACAATAACTTGGACATGCGTCCAGGCATTACTTGAATTAGTTATTAATTTTTTCTTCATTAAACGTTATTATTCTTCTAAGTTCGATTTGAACGAGAATTTCTTAAACTTCACAAACTGTCCTTGTATGTCTTTCCTCATAGTATTATACGGACTTTCCGCCACAACTAATATTGTTCGTTTTTTATACAACAAATAGTGCCTTAAATTAATTTTATTGCCAAGCATCTTTCTGGCATGCAAGCACTACTTGAATTTACGTCTGCATTATAAGTGTTATAAATATTTACGCATAGAGCCCGGATAACTTGAAACTTACATCAAGAATTTTTAGGACATCCGATACTTTAAATTTTCTAAGAAACAAAAATCGAGATATGCAATATTTTACAGCAATATATCTTGCTTTATCAACGACTTTTTACTATCTTTTTTTTCCTGCATCGCAGCGTGATTTTACTTCTTTTGTACATGAACGGGCTATTTCTCATATGAATAATAAATACGAATATTAAATAAAGCACGTAACATTTTAATGATATCCAAATATAATTGGCTCAATGTCTGGGGAAAATTCAACGAAAGCGCATGTTTGTGATTTATAGGGTCTGTACGAGGATTTTCGACGCTTGTAAATGTAGTTTCTCAAGAGAATATCAGAGTTAGTGTTGACGAACAATTTCACTGTGATATTTATGCTTTTTGTTATCTTAAGGGATATTCCAAATGGCTTTTTGGCAAACTTAGATATTTGGCACGATAACTAATTTCTCATTTATGTCTAGAAAAAATGTGACGAATTTACTAACTTGGGGAGAATTTGTTTTCGACTTATAACCAAGTGTGTTGTAATTTAATTACAAGCTGAAACATAATTTTTGTTTTTTTGAATCTTGTAAAGTTTGTTTCTAAACATATTCTTCTTCGTATTTTGTAAATTTGTTTGTATCGCATTAATTAGGGAGTAATCAAATTAATTCGCCGAATTTTAAAATTAATTCTTTATTGTATCAAAATGCTTGTAGCTCCGTAAAAGTTACACAACTTGAAAATAAGATTTATAATATGTAATAAAGTGGAAAGACGCGGATGTTGATGGACGAATTTGATTTATGGTCGAAATGTTGAACAGATATTACACTTTTTCTTTTTATTTCACAGATTTAATTATATAAATATGTCAATCATTTATTTTGGATAACGCCGTTAAATTAATTTGCACTTCTAAGATGTTCATTCCCCGTGTTACGCTTTTGTTTATTCAGCAAATAAATTATCATATTTATTAATATTATACTAGACAGGAGACTGTATAATATCACTTACCTGGTGTAAAATATATTCATCTGTATTTAATTATTTGTTCCTTATAATAATCTTGGCTCTATTCAACGTTTTCCAATTAATCGTGTTTGTGTAGCATTATTGCGTTATCCTTACATCTGTTGGTTCCAGTATTGTTATCTTTATTAATTATGCTTTCTTTGACTCCTCTGTATATATCATTCACTTATATTATGTAACCTAGATTTAAGCGTTTACTATGGAGAATATTATATTTATTTGATTTTACCCTGTACATTAAAAGCATTATTTAAATTTCATTGTTTCTTTCGTTTAATTAATCCCGTAAATGTATTTTTATTTATAGCTTTTCCATAAATCTTTGTGCTATTTATATCTGTCAAAACCATGTCGTCCCTTCTCGTGTTTATTTAGTTATGTTAATTTATCGATCTAGAACTTAAGTTCTTAGTTTAGTTCTTTCTACTTGTACTTAAACATAATATTTTTCCTTTTCAACCACATGTCATCGTCATTATTGTTGTTGTTTTGTGCGTTCTCTCATATCGTTCAAGACCTGTTGTATTAGGGTGTATTCGAGAAGTATTTTCTAGTTTTTGTTACGTTTTCGAGTTGTTTACAGAATAGTTTAAAATCTAGTTTAATTCTCTTTCCTGAGTTTTTATCATTATCGTGTGTTTTAAGGTGTTTGTGATTATTCCTTTGTTCCTTGTTCCACTTAATTCTGTGTACGGACGCGCATTTTTTGCTTTAAATTTTCGGAGATCTAGTTTTGAACATTTTACTTATTGAACATAAAGATATATTTTGATATGATTGTTTATAGTAATTCTGGAGTAGTTACGGTTTTATGCATTGCCAATATTAAGTAGTACATTTAATTATTGCGATATAATTATCGAGATTGGTTTTAAGCGTACTATTCACATTAACTTAATAATAATAGAAAGGCTTATATTTTAGACTCCTCGATAAGAAGGGCGTTAAGTGCTAATTTAGAAAGAATTTTAAGTACAAATCAGATATTAAATTTAAGTGCTTCACGAGTACGAATATTAAGTACTACTCAAATACAAACTGTTAGTAGTAATTAGCTACGAAGATCAGCACTTTTTTAAGTGTAAAATTAACGTCTTAAGGGCGTTGCCACGTGGTTAGGCTGAATCATAGCTGGAAATTTCGTCGACATCGCCGATATCAACTAAATTCTTTTTCCTTTCTTCTTGTGAAATTTAGAAACCGCATTTAGTGTATTTTTTTTGTTGATATACCTAATTAATTTTACTACGTAAGCAAGAAATAATTTTCTTACCTCCTTGTTCTTAAATTCTCAAGCAAGAGAAATTTTTTAGATGCGATTTTCTTTATATTAATTTAAATATTATATAAATTTTGCGAAATTAAGCAAATTAAACTTAATTATATTGATTTGAAATTTGTAAATTTTCTTTTGTTAAAGAAATTTGGCTCAGTTTCAGGAAAAACTGCTTCATTTGCTTTTTTCAGTTTAGAACTGCGTTATACATAGAACAAATATATGCTCAGACTATCGACTTTGATTTGTTAGTTTTTTAATTGACAATATCAGATATTTTACTATCAACTGAACGTTAATCTATACTTTACCTCTAATCTATCTACCTTTTTATTAATTAAAGCGAAATTACGTTATTTTATTTGTGCGTTTTATTTTTATATGTCGTCTTGTCTTTATCTTTTGTATATAATTTTAAGACGTTTGATAGCTAAAACGGGGCATAAAATTCCTTGGTCTTCACCGCGATGTACAAATTATACAGGATGTTGATTTATTCATTTATCAAGGTTGCGCGCTTTTGTTATTTAACATATTTGTCAAAGTTTCTGAAAATATCTTTACCGTTCAACATATTTGAATCTCAACCATTTTATTTTAGTTGTTTAACATAATTTCGTCAGCAAGCGTTGAGCTATATTTAGTACATTTGTGACTTGTATAACAGTGCTCAAGTAGACGTTATTTATATCGATTTAACCAAGGCTTTTCATCGAATACTTATCGATAAATTGGAAACTACATATATCGTTTGCTTCAACAGTAATATTACTTATTTATTTATCAGATGGGAATTATTACTTTTCTTATTTGAGATATCATTCAAATCACTTTATTTCTACCTCGAGTGTTCCTTAGGATACGAACTTGGGCCCTTGCTTTTTTTGGTTTTCGTGAATGATCTTTGCGATGAGGTTCAGTGACACGAGTTATTAAGTGACGATGATCTTAAGGTTGTCCGCCAAATAACGCAGGTTGGTGATTGTGTGTTCTTGCAAAGTTAAATAAGTATTGTACATAATTGGTATAGTAGAAACAAGTTTGATATGAATATTTCAATATATGGAGTACTTATCTTCTTCAGGAAATTTAGTACCATACATCATTCATACTACCTAATGGCTTCCTCTTACCTCGGCTTAAGGATATGGTAGATCTTGACGTTACCTTTAATTCTAAATTATTCTTTTCCATTAATATCATAAAGTAACTCAGGTTTAAAAAATTTGGGTTTTATAATTAAAAGCATGCGAAACTTTGATCCGCTGGATGCTATATTATCCGCATATAATGGGTGTTTTTTAAGCTGCATGAGAACTATCGATATCGAGAACTATGGTTTGACAACCGATAATGTCAAACTGTGATGACATTTCTATTTAGTAAGGTTTGGCAAGTCATCATGAATCGTTTAACGCCAGAACAACGCTTCCAATTTGTGGAAATTTACTTTGAAAAATATAAATCTGTTCGCGAAGTTCATAGAGCACTTCGTCCATTTTACGGTCAACATAATCGGTCTAGTGAGCAAGCAATTCGTGCAGTTATTGATCGTTTTCGCACTAATTTTACTCTTCTCGATTCAAAACCATCAACAAGACAAAGAAATGTGCATACCGAAGAGAATATTGCTGCTGTAGCGCGAAGTATTGAAGAAGACGCCGAAATATCGATTCGAAGTCGTTCTTAACGTATTGGCCTTTATTCTTCGACTACGTGAAAAATTTTACATGAGGATTTTGGTCTATGTGTCTACAAAATACAGCGCGCAAGAATTAAAGCCAAACGATCATCGTTTGCGTCGCATTTTTGCTGATTGGGCTCATTTGAAACTGGCCGAAGATGAGCATTTTTATCAAAGAATTGTGTTTAGTGATGAAGCTCATTTCTGGTTGAATGGGTACGTCAATAAGTTAAATTGCCGTATTCGTAGCGAAGACAATACTCAAGCCGTTAACGAATCACCATTACATACACTAAAATTGACTGTTTGGTACGGTTTACACGCTGGTAGCATTATCGGTCCTTATTTCTTTCGAAATGAAGAAGGAGCTGCCGTTACGATGAATGGCGAGCGCTATCGAGCCTGCTGACTGATTTTTTGTTTCCAAAAGTTAATCAGCTAAACATCGACGACATTTGGTTCCAACAAGACGGCGCAACCTGCCATACCGCGCACTTAGCAATCGATTTATTGCAAAATCAATTTGGTGACAATTTTATTTTCAGAAGTGGTTCTGTTCACTGTCCCCTCGCTCGTGCGATTTAATGCCTCTGGATTACTTTTTATGGGGCTATGTTAAGTCATTGGTTTATGCCGACAAACCAGCAACTCTTGAAGTATTGGAAGCCAATACTCAAGCCACCATTGACGCCATACGGATAGATTGATTGGAAAAAGTAGTCAAAAATTGGACTGATCGAATGAACCATGTAACTCGTAGCCGCGGCGGATATATGCCGGAAATTATATTTAAAAAATAAATGCCATGAAATTATCTACCAGATTATAATAAAAAAATCATTCCAACAATATTTCTTTCTTGTATTATTATTTCTTATGCGAGCTTTAAACTAGAATAGGTTTCCTTTGTTTGGTCTTCTGTACATGCATACCAAGTACCTGGAGTTACCATAAAGAAAATATTTAAAATATCTTCGTTTCTTTTTCTTTATTTGTTCTAAGCTTCAATCACCAAGAACTGTTGAATATGAATGGTGGGCATCCTTTGGCACTACCTTGAAATCAGGCCTCTATAAGATTTTTATTTAATTTAGTTAATAATAGCATTGACACTCCAAAATTATTAGAAGAAATGATCTTTTTAGTTCCAGGGCTAGAAGTTAGATCGGACAATTTGGTCTACTATTCTTGTGCGAGGACAAATATTATGCATGATTCACCATTACATAGAGCATGCCCTTATTATAATAAATTATCCAACAGCAATATAGATATTATTTTTTCACCGCTATCGTTATTGCCCTCAAATTGTACTAGTGCACATAGCGTATAAGTTATTTCTGTAGCTGTATGTGTGCATAACAGATATAATTGATATATTGTATTAATAATATACGTATTTCGTAATATTTAGTTTATTGGGCAAACAAATATTATTATTCTTGTTTAACTACGAACACGATCGTCTTCGACTGAGTAGGCGGGCAAGTTGTACACTGAGTGGACAACTTTAGGAAAGTTTTGTCGTTCGATAAGATCTATCAGGTTCTTCGTTTTATTTTTCTAAAAATTGTATTACTTTTTTACGAATACGTGTGAAGTTTTCTCATTTTATATTTTCACATTCGTGCAAAGTTGAGTTGTCACAGTATTTTTTACAACGGAGAAAGATTGATATTGTGCAGTAGTAAAAGTTTTATTTTTGGAAGGTGTAGCATCAAGACAAATTCATAAACGATCGATAAAAGTGTATAAGGGCTCATCACCTTCAATAAGAACAGTAGAAAGATGGGTTCCCGAGCTTACACGTGGTCGTA
Organism: Dermolepida albohirtum; assembly: GCA_031893035.1. Taxonomy (NCBI): domain Eukaryota; kingdom Metazoa; phylum Arthropoda; class Insecta; order Coleoptera; family Scarabaeidae; genus Dermolepida; species Dermolepida albohirtum. The sequence continues at coordinate 127,924 of JAVIWB010001490.1, read as the reverse complement.
CAAGTCTTCAACACGATTCACGTGAAGGACGTCCAAGATGTACATCGACACCAGAAATTCTAGAAAAAATACAGGATATGGTTTTGGAAAATCGTCGATTAACTCACAGAGATTTAGTAGAAGACCTAGGCATCTCATTAGGCAGTGTGAGCAATATTTTGGCTGAAGTTTTGGGTTTCAAAAAGCTATGCAAAATGGATGCCGTACTCGATAACAATGGAACAAAAACATATTCGAATGTGACTTTCTCAGCAACATTTGAAGCGTTTTAGAAAGAATACAAACATAGTCCTTAATCAAAACAAGGGACTAAGGAGTGGTGCGAGCTGGGTATTTTGGCTCCGAAGTGAGTTAGGATCCAGAAATCTTCTCAGCATCAGTTTTTTGGGATGCAAAAGGAATTTTATTAGTGGATTACCTCCAAACTGGTAAAACAATAAATTCCGGTTACTATTGTAACCTTTTGGATCAGCGAGATGTAAAAATTCGTAGAAAAGATCTGGTTTACGGAAGAGAAGAGTCATTTTTCATCAAGAAAACGCACCTTCTCACATAACTCAAAGACCATCGCAAAAATCAGTCAATTAAGATACAAATTGTTGTAACATTTACCCTATTCGCCAGATTTAGCTCTCTCTGACTTCTGACTGTTCTCACATCTCAAAAAATTCATGTGCGGAGAACGATTTTCATCGAACGAAGGTCTACCAGCAGCCGTGAAAGCGTATTTCGACAGTCTTCCTGATTCACACTTCAGGGATGGATTCCATAAATTAGAAGACTGTTGGAACAGGTGTATTGAAGTTCATGGAGGTTATATGAATAATAAAATGTATTTTAAACGATAAAATCGTGTTTTTCTTATCGACCGGCAAAACTTACTGAACAACCTGGTATAAAATATTCTGCCATTAATCCAGGACAAAATAGCAAAATTTGTGTTTACAAAGATAGTACAATAAAAGCACAATATTTAATTCTATAATTCTTTTACATAAGTTCTACTATTTTTATTACAACTTAAAGTACATAAACTCCAATTAAGTACGAATCAAATCATTCAACGAATGCTCGCCACGACTATTTTAATGACATTTTCGATATTTACACACATTTGCCGACTCGTCATAAATGACGTGTCGAATTCTACTTTCAAACTTTTCAGTTGTTGTTGGATGGTTGAATAAATGTGTGACTTATCAAAATCTCAAAGCCATAGGTTGTATGGTGCGAGATCATATCATTTCGATGATTAATTCTGTCTGCCATTCGATTTGTGTGTGAGATGACGCAGTTCGAACATCTTTTTTGCAACAATTTCATTGTTTCATGAACTGTTAGCAGTTTGTTCCGTAGTGCTGGAAGCACATATAGTTCAGATCAATACCGACCAATGCAGTCCACAGAAACTCCTTTATTATGTTGTGATAACTGTCACTAATAACTGCACTGCTTGCTTCGTCCTTGAAGAAATATGGCCACCATTTCAAAACCCACATCAAACAGTTACTTTTTGTGGGGGGCGTTTTCTTTCTCGTGAACTCATCGAGGATCCAAACACCACATCTGTGTGCTCTTATATATCCAAGTGAGTCGAGTTATATGCATTTAAACGCTAAACAGGACTTCTTTCGAAAAATCATAGTCAGCTTCATGATTTGTAATACCCAGTTGACAAATGCAAGCCACCACGTATAACTTGCGAGCTTAATTTGCTAAGTTTACCTGGACTTTATAAGGGTAAAGATGAAGATTATTTTATAAAATCTACAGTAAAGTAATTTTTTAAATGGTAAATTGTAAAAAGCGCGCCATTATACTTACTTAACATTTACGATATTTTGATCAAAACATATTTGATTTAAAGAAATTTTTAAATCAAATATTTTGCTCTTATCTAATCTCGTATAAGCTTAATGGAGTGTCAGCTATAGTAGAAGATCTTAAGGAAAAATATATAAAAGCGACACATACTTATGTATTGTGTTTTAATTACAAAAATGTGTTATTATGTTACATATCTAGGCATGAAAGAAGAGGTATTAATAATAATAATATTAATCTTTATTTCCAATAAGCAGAAGCCTAAAATACAGTAAAAACAATTAATATATTATATATCCGTGGCATATGTTGTTATTCATGTTGAAAAAAAATTAAAATGTCCATAATATTTCGCCTAGTTAAATATGTCATAGAAAATTCCATTAGCTATTCCAGACAGAATACAAATTGGTGTTCTCCTCTAAACGTTCGGCCTCGCAATCGGGGTCACAAATGTCGAATTGTTCCTGGAGTTAAACCGCGGCATAAATGAACAGTCAAGTTGTTATTAAGAATAAGGTATTACTTTAATAAGCCTTGTACAACGCTCTCCCTTGAGATATTTACTTAAGATTTTAAATAAATGGAAGTCCGACAAAACTAGGTCAGTGTTATAAGGGGAGCACCTTAATTTCATGTTCTCGCGGTTATTATCTGCTGCATTTTTTGTCCTGCTAAATTCTGTCTAAAATTTTTATTTATAGTTGATCCCTCTCTATAATGTAATAAACACCCCTGGTAAACGCATTGCATGATTTCTTGTTCTTTTGGCAGGGTCGTGTCAATGTGGTCAATTCTTATTTTCTCATACCATCTAGTAATTCAGGGAAATAAATTTTGTCTGTCTCTAACGTCGCTAAATATTCTTATAGACTGTAAACGCTTATTTCATACCTAAATCGTTATTGAAATTTTCGTTACATTTTTGGATATACAAATTCACCGACAATTACGGAGATTTATAGACGCCAGTTTTGCCTTGAACATTTTCGGATTTTCGCACCATCTCTTCGGTTTGAGCTGTTATTGGTATTTTGTATTTACGAGTTTTCGCTACTTTATTCTAAACTCAATCAAAAGATTTATATTAAAATTTTGCATCTTCCCCATATACAGTTACCACACCATTCTTTCGTTAATTATTTTTGAACCATTGCTTACTCTGTTAGACATTTGATGACACTGATATTTTATCTGAATTTTATTCATTTATCAGCAAGGGAACCTTCCCAAATCTATATAAGCTGTACAAATTACCTACAACTTAGCATATGCATTTCTAAATATCATAGTTATTCTATCTGCTTCTGGGCTTCCGGGCTGGAAACGCGTCACTTGTATATCTGCCGACGTCTCCTACCCATTTGTATGGAACATCTTCAGGGCTCAACTACTGCACTGAAACTGAGTAGTGCAGTAGTCAGCAGATATACAAGTGACGCGGTTCCTTCCCGGAAGCCCAGAAGCAGATAGTATGGACCACGACCGCGGAATTCTACGTACCAGATTATTATAGTTATTCTTTAATAATTAGTTTGACGGTGTTTCTTCAAAAATGGATAAAATTGAAATAAGATTTGTATGGACATCTTCAGGGCTGAACTACTGCACTGAAACTGACGCGAAATTGACGCGGTTCCAGCCCAGAAACCCAGAAGAAGATAACATGGACCACGACCGCGGAAGTCTACGTACCAAATTGAAATAATAGCTTTTCTAGAGTATCTGCATAAAATACTGATTTATAAGGCGCCGTTAGAAATAGAAGACGAAGAGTCTCGTGAATATTCAACACAACACTGCAGGCAGTTGTGATTAAAGGAGATATTATTTGGTCATGGAGCAGTCAACTATTGTACTCAATTGTAGAAGAATTATGGTAAAATTTTTAACGGATACTTATAACTTTTCAATAGGCGGTGTGGAAAAAATTTTACATCACGAATTGGGTCTTATAAAACCGTCTAATCATTTGGCACCTGGAATGTTAGCGGTTGATCAGAAACTAATCAAGCAAATCTTTGGTTAAGCAAGCTTGTTGATAATTGGCATACCTCCTAAAGATTTTGGAAAGATTTGTGATGAAGGATTAACTCTGAATTATTTTGGCCTATAGACCAAAGTACAAAATATAGAGGCGTAATGACCAGTCATTTTTACGAATATCTTGGGTTACTGAAAGTCTATGTAGCAGTAACAACAAAAATCACCATTTGTTGTTGAGTTTCAATGGCATTTATCTATACAAATTTGATCTCTCGAGATAATTTTTTTGTTCAAGAAGCTTATAGATTTGCTTACAGAGGTGTTATTTTGGGCGAAGAAGACAGTGAAACCCCCCCTTAATTTTACACATAATATTTTAACTTTTGGAAGAAAAATAAAATTGGTTTAAACATTTGGATTGTGTTCTTCCAAGTTGGAGACAATAATTTACTAACCAGAAATTAAAACAAGTCAATAATTAATGTATTTCACTATATATATATATATGTATATATATATATATATATATATATATATATATATATATATATATATATATATATATATATATATACACTACCGTTCATAAGTATTTGGGCACCCATAAATTTAGAAGAAATGATTAAAAGCACTAGTGAAAAAATGAAAATATATTTATTACATGTACATACATAACTAATTACAGTATCTGGCAGTAGAATTACATATTATATTTAAATTTTCGATTCATCTATGTGACCTCCTTTGTTTTTTATAATGGCAGCACATAATCGCGCCATTCTTGCAATTAGTTTTGCTAATGTATCCGGTGTTATGCGGACCCAAGCTTCCTGCAGTTTCCTCCACAAATCAGCCTCCAATGTTGGTACTGCTTTCCGGACCTCCCGATCAAGTTCCTCCCACAATAACTCTATTGGATTTAGATCGGGGCTTTGGGGAGGCCATTTCATAACTTCGATGGATCCTTCCGCTTCCAAGAGTTGCAAATAGTCTTTGCATATTTTGGATGTGTGCTTTGGGTCATTATCCTGCTGGAATACAAAATTCCTACCCAAAAGTCTTAGTCCTGAAGCAATAGCGTTGGTCTCCAAAATGTTTCGATACTGCTCTTTCCTTAGCATTCCCTCAATTTTCACAATATCACCCACGACCGTACCACCAAAACAACCCCAGATCATCACGGAACCACCGCCATGTTTAACCGTAGGCACAATACATTGCTCTGCCGCACGCTCACCTGTAGATCTCCGAACGAAAACACGTCTTCTGGACCCGAAAATTTCGAACTTTGACTCATCGGTCCACAAGACTTTACTCCACTGTTCAACTGTCCAATGTTGGTGTTCACGAGCCCAGTTTAAGCGTTTCCGCCTATTCTGTTTGCGCAATAACGGTTTTTTCATTGCAATTCGTCCGTACAAACCTGCTTTGTACAAGCGACGTTTGACCGTTGTTACGCTTATTGACTTTGGACGGTCTGCATTGATTTCTGCAGCGATTTCTGGGGCTGTTTTCCGTCGATTTCTTTTGCTTGTGATCACTATTGCACGATCCTCAGCAGAAGTTGTCGCTCTGGGTCTCCCACTCCGTGATTTATTGAGAACACTGCCACTTTCTCGGTATTTTTTGACGACATAGTCTACGGAAGTATTATTTAATTTTAATTGTTTCGCAATTTGCCGGTTGCTTTTGCCATCTTGATGGTGCGCAATTATAAGAGAACGCGTTTCAATGTCCATCTCTTTTCTTTTTGGCATATTTAACGATCTTAACAACACTACTAGCACAGAAATATCTCACAACGAATAAAGAAACGTAACTGAGGGCAATTTCAAAAATATAACATGAAACTCGCCCGAGGTCATTAAAACATCATTACTAAACTTATCCTTCAGTATCCTTCACAGAAAGACAATTACAAGAACTTGGAGAAACTTTTATTGCGCTAATCCCCAGGTAGTCCCAATAACAAATTTTGGTTTATTGCAGGTAATAAAGTAATACATAATGTTACTTATGCAGCGTTTCTGTAGATTTAATACTTTCCTTATACCTATCCAATATTACAAGAATGAATTTCCTAGAAGCTATGCTGTTCAAATAATTTTATAAAATATGGGTGCCCAAATACTTATGAACGGTAGTGTATATATATATATATTATCTTTCTGATAAGTTTTTGTTTTCCTTTTATTTGTTTCAGTAAGAAAATAAAAACTGACACTATTTCCTAAGAGAAAATTAAAAGTAGTAATTCAATTATAAATTGGAGAGTGTCTAGATACCTCATCATACAATGAAAAGGTGTGTATTTCTTTCACAAACGATAGTTCTTAAAGTTTAATAGTATTTTCGGTAGTTCAACGGGTTTGTTTTATCACCGGGTGTAAATAATGGTTTTCCCATCACCACTTCGAATTCGGTCGATATTTTTCTGATACTTAAAACACAATTAGTTATGAAAAGCTCCTACTTATTTCAACACATTGGGTACTTCAAGTATTCGATTATTTTTCGATGAAAGTTAATTATTTGTCAGTTTACATTAATAGATTTTACGTTCTGTAGTAGAACTGGTGGTTCTCATTCTGGCATTAAAAGAAAGCAATAGATTTAAATTATTTTTTGAGGCTTATCTGGCAGTTACATTCCTGTAGGAAATTTCCCTACAGTGTCTGCCTACAATGCAAATAAATTTAAATTTAACAATATTTCAATTTCGCTAAATGTGAATCTCGCATACGGTATCTCAGCCTTTTATGTAAATTTCGATAAAATTGCATACACTCAGAAGCGCACACTTCCATTACAGAAATTCAATTTAGTGCAACTATTAAATATACTTCACCTGTGCTCTGGCCTGTTCTCCCACAAGAATTACGTCTCGCGTGGCGTCGTGCAATGGTATATCCGATATAAATAAACCACTTCCTGTCAGCCCTTCCAGACCATCTATGAATGGAGACCCAATAAAGAGTACCGAATCAGATTCGGGGCAATACACCATCTGACCCTTCAGCTCTAGTCCCTGCGAAGAATAGAAATATTGAAACATGAATTTTGCTGAAAAGATATATACATATGTGGCATACGTGTATTTTATATTAAATTTTAAGTTTGAAATCTTATTGTACAACTCTCAACTATAAAATTTAAAATCAATATTTTATTGTTGCCTTATTCTTATTATTAGAATAGTGACCACATTTTCCTTTATTTTATTTTGATACATGTATCTTGCGTATAGATTATACATTTTTCTTTTATGTTAAAATTTCTAAACCTTTCTTTAACTACTTTCCATGAAATGTATTACTTTTTAATAACAACAATTTTAGATGCTCAACACATTATGTACACTCTATTTCCAGAATAAAAGACAAATGTAACTATAATGCTACAGTATTAAAAAGAAATACATTTTTGAATAGAAAACCGCTTTAGTTTATAACTATAAAATATAATGGACACAGTATAATTTAGCAGGGCTTTGTAGGAAACAGCAGCTTTCATGAACAAATTATACTTTAATACAAAATAGTAGCCGCAGACTATTTGACTGTAAGTGAGACTTGGAGCGAATTAGGGCATATTCTTCTTCAACTTAAATGTACTTGGACCGACGATGCTGAACGGTCCTTCTCATGATTATCGAAATAATGCTCCGTTGTTGTAATAAGTTTTTCACCCAATGGAAACTTTTCTGCAAGACAAATTTGAGTTGAGACTTTTGGTTAGATCTGGTGAATTGGACGGATGAGGAATAACTAGAACTCTCAATTGAATCAATTTTTTCGCCAACAATTTTTTGAAGGTCATTCCAGATTGTTTTTCAGAAATCATGTTTTTTTTTTTAGTTTAATAGCATAATACGGTTCATTGTTTTTACATTTGTAAAAGAGTTTACCAAAATTTCCCTTCACTAATCCCATAAAGTGTAATCTTATCCACTGACATAAATGTTTTGCATAATTTAGAGGAGAAATGTTATGTTCACTATTGAAGTTCCTGTTTGAATGCAGAAACATATAACTGAAGTTTTATAAATGCATACAAAAAAATCTACGCAAAAAATCAGCTTTGTACTTGTTAGACAGCTCCAAATTATTGCTTGACATTCACAATCTCAAGATTCTGGGCACTAGAGATGCAGAATTTGATCTGGTCTGGTCTTAGGTCACATTCAGGTGATTCGGATCTGATCGGATTGGCATAAAATTACTTAGAATTTCGGATCGGGTCGGATCTAGTTCAATCAGTTCAATTTTAGCCCTGTATTCGTAAGATTTTTCGTTTGCAATAAAAGTTTTGCTATGAAAATAACATTACCTGCCTATTGTTAATTCATATGTAAAATTCATTGTTGCTTGAGGTACAATATAAGAGAAGCCGTTAAAAGATAATTTGAATAGTTTGATAGTTAAAATTATTTCAGGCTAAAATTAAATTCTATATATGTCTGTATATATGTAGTTGTGTTTATTCATATTTCTTTTATATGTATGTATATGTATAAGAAAAAACAAAATAATAATGTGCCATAATAATTACTTTGAACTGAAAGTTATTAGTAAATGGTATTAATATTTGTAATATAATATGGAGCTAAAGATTTATTTCTGGAAGAACATAAATATCGAAATACGAGATTTTATACGTAATGATCCGTTTTAAATGCAACGTAATAAGTTTCATTAACGCAAATATGTTTAAATCCGGGAGTATTTGTATTTTTTTGGATGTTACTGTAATCATATGTAGTCATAAGTAAAATACACATACACAAACGCCGTAGAAAACAAAGTTAAAAAAATGTTTCTTTAATAGTAAATTAATGCAAGCCAAACAATTACCAAGAAGTTATAATAAATCAACTAAGGAGTTTTACTTATTTACAGGGACGATAAAAATATATGCATTGACTACAATAATTTGTATCCGAAATTTTACTGCTTAGTAACTTGATCAATAAGGTTGATATATAACCCCTTTCCACAATTAACTATTTGTAAATTCTGTATACGCATTTCGACAACCAAGTTGTCATCATCAGCAGATAATTTCAAAGTGTCGCACCTTGTAAAACACGGCGAAGAAATTGTACGAAAAATACACTCCGTACGCGATCCGCACCGTTGCAAACCAAGATGTACACTGCAGAGTGTACATCTTGGTTTGCAACGGTGCGGATCGCGTACGGAGTGTATTTTTCGTACAATTTCTTCGCCGTGTTTTACAAGGTGCGACACTTTGAAATTATCTGCTGATGATGACAACTTGGTTGTCGAAATGCGTATACAGAATTTACAAATAGTTAATTGTGGAAAGGGGTTATATATCAACCTTATTGATCAAGTCAATCAACCACAGGCTCCATCAAATTCAACTGCTTAGTAACTTTTCAGATATCTTATTTTAATATATTATATACATATTTAACTAAATGAGTGCATTGTTGCGTGTTCGTAGATTAAAAAGAAATATTTTCAGGTGCATAGCAGTTGACCGAATTACTTTAACATTGTTCTTTTCTTTTTCAGAAGATAATAAATCGTTATTTTTGGTGTTGGGTATGTCATTGCTTTGACATTTATTCTCTATCTCTAGTTAATTGTTTACACAATTAAAGTCTAATACATATATTTATCTAATTAATTACAGTTTTTAAATAATTTCAAATTCAATTCGGATATTTGCCTCGGACTCGGATTGCTTTTGATTTGAATTTTTGGCAAAATTCGTACCTCTACTGGGCACTCAGCTCGTTGACAGTTTGGATATGTTGAATTATACGTGTAAGATGTGAAGCATGCATTTTTATGGTTCTAAACACTCATCATCTTCGATGTCTGTAACACCATTTTAAATTAAATTAACATAATCCAGCGATAAATTGTGGTTTTCGGAGTATTGTTCATTGTACTGTTCACTCTGGTATACTAGCATTTTAGATGCGCTAAGTTCTTTAAAAATAAATTTTGGATATCACCACGAATTATGAATTTCCGAATTTTAGGATTTTTGAGTTAGATATGTAGTTCATATACTCAGTTGTAATTTTCAAATCGATCATCAGAAACTATCCAGATGTTACGTGGTATCATAAAAACCATGGCAGAATTAGAATATATTGTTAAATTTTCGTCAAATATGGTGTTAGTAGTCCAGCCTCACCTTTCGCTAACTTATTTTCGTATCGCGAGTTTATATTACTACAGAACAGAGTCGTCTAGCTTGTTTAAACATTTGTTCTAAAGATACATTAGGAAATTTATGTCGTAATAGAAAAGATTTGTGTCAAGTCTCTGATGACACACCATGACAGCTCGATGAACTGGATTGGATTTCAATCATGTAAGTGATTGCAGCAGATGTGCTTGGTGTATCAGTTTGTTGCTTGTCTTGAAAATTTGTTTTTCCGTTATCGAACACCACACTTACATACAAGATACATATTAACACCGTAAATTGGTGCCCATCAAGGCTAAAAATTTTTCCACATTAAGCATCTTCCACGTTAAACCATGTTTTTGCGAGCCGCTGTATAACTAAGCCACCCATTATGGATTATGTTATTCTTGTGGGCTGGCTACATATGTAGATAATATAAATGGGACAAATAATAAATTGATTGACAAAATAAATAATGTATTCAATTAGTTATGCAATTTTTATCATTCTCAACTTCTGATATATAGTGTTTCGGTTTTGTAAATTTGTATATTTTCTATTAAAATTATCTTATTTAGGGTAGCAATTGTTATTGAATCACAACAAAGTTACGATTTCACCAGTTTTTAAATAAATTAGTTTTTTTTATGTTTTAGTCTGTTGAAAATATGACTATTTAGAATTTTTTTCCTAATCTTGGGAGTAAATGAAAATCTTAATCTATCTAATAGTAACGAAGACGTTGTGGCAAGCCTTATGCAAACCTATTACTTATCATGGAAATAATAATTTCCTTTATTTATAGATTTTATTTTTCCATCATAAATGTATTTATTCGACTGATCTAATAAATTATAATGATACTTTTCTGTAAATATCATACCACTTGATCAAACATATACAATCAGTACCCTTTTAATATTCCCAAAAGCAGATCCCTTTGCTTTCCCAGCAGACTATAGCCAACTACGTACTTTATTATTTAACTTAATGGTAGAGAATCGTGATGGTTTCCATTGTTTGGATTGTTAATTTGCACTTTACTTGCGACGACTAGTCATTAAATCGTATCGAATCCAACATATGTCGTTTCACGTATTTGTTAACCGTTAGCAAACGCAGTATCCATTTAACTGGTTAGGTAGTACATATGGTATGTGCACTAGGCAAATTTTATTATGCCATATTCCTAAAAGCGTATTATGCAACATGTCTGTACGTCTATATAGTGTATTTGTAAAAATTCAGATAACGCTTTGAAACGGTCATTGCAATTGTCGTTCTTATTGTTCACTATATTTAAGAATTATGAATCACTTCTATTTTCAAATAAAATTTAAAGCTATATTTATTTAATTTGTAAGCAAAACTATATATCTCGTAAGAAAGTGATTTCTAATTTATATTTTATTATGTATATTGTCTTAAATATTTCGCCAATATTTTTCGTAATTTTCGTAAAACACACAAATATCAATATAATTATTTGTAACAAGCACAAATGATTTATTTAAGGATACAGAGTGTTTGGCTATAGTAACTAACTGTGATATATTGAATAATGTTACGAATATAAATTATAATCGAGTTTCGGACCTACTTACTGGGGAAGCGATTGCCCCAAAAAAATTAAAAGATTTAATTTTTTAAGATAGGTTGTTGAACTGCTGTGTATTCTATACCACTTGATAGAATTAAATGTATTTGGGTTTGTTTGAAAGTGGTTTAGTTCATTCATTAAAATTTGAAAAACAACTGCGTCAGCAAAGCTTATTTTGAAATTATTTTAAAGGAATTATTGAAAATTACGATAGAAACAAAATTAAATTGTTTATTTGACAATTTCACAGAGGCGTTAAGCAAGAGAAACAGTTTATAATTGTAACAATTTTGTTGGAACTTGTGCTCGCTATTCACTTTTAGTTTATTAAGTGTGCATGTTTTGTTGAACGTAAATTTGGTAAAACTTTTTTAGTAAACGCGTGTGTTATCTCTTGTAGTGTCAACTAGAGAACGTGCTGTTAGAGGTAGGGAATGTTTTTGCTCATTTAGAATCGGATTCGATTCATTAAAGTAAAAATTTTACACCACAGAGAAAAAAAAACTTTTTTTCTGTGTGGTGTAGAATTGTAGGAGGTATAATTATTATTGAACTAATTTCTTTATAGACCGTTCAAATGCTAAAAGTATTTAATTCTTAATAAATATATTCCCCTCTTTTATGCTTCATTGTAAATAAGAAAACGTATGTAGTATCATGTGTGTCATCATAATACCAAGTAGTGGATCGGAATGCATTCCGACAATTTTTACGAGCAGACTTTTCTTTTTATTCGTGATAATTTGTTCTAGATTTCAGAAATATTATACTGGATGGTCGTTATACATGCTCCCTTTTGCATTTCACTTCGTTCAGAGAAGCGATACGTCAAAAACAAACACTAAAGAACAGATATAACTATACATAGAGGTTTTAAAAATCTAGAAGGGAAACGCAACCCATGAAAGGAACTGTATAGAAGTAAGCTTCAATACTGCAACGACCATTCAACATAACTTCTGAAACCGAGGATAAATTACCGACACCATCTGGATCTTGTCTGAATCTTTTGAACAAAATTAGTTCATTGGAAATAATACCTTGCTTCAACACTTAAGATGTATATATACATAAATTTAAATGCATGTACTTGATACCTGTGTTAATCTTGTTTATAATGTGGTTTTACGGTTTTAGTTGTAAAGAAATACAAATACTTCATATAATTTTAGTTAAAAATAAAGAGAAAAGCTTAATAAGTTATATTATAATGCATAATATCATTTTAAGCAAGTTATTAATTGACATGATATGTAAATGTTATTGAAACATGCAAAAGGAGTTATGGAAATTAAACCAAATATGGAGAGAAAAGCAAAAAGTTGATAATTATTCAAAAATCATTATCAAAGAAAATTACATTGAGATAACATTTTCCAAAGTCAAGTAAGGTATAAAGTTGAGGTTTCTAAAATTAAAATTTGGAGATATTAAGAAAATAGTTAAATACTTGCATTAGCATAATATTTTGTACAAGTTAAAATTTGAATTTTATAAATCAAAATTTGTTTGATATTTACTAAATTAAATATTTAGATTCCAAATATATAAATATCTTTTAAATTTATTACTGTGCTTTTGTTATTTAATAATCCTGTTTCCTCATTGGTGGATTTGAATTCGATATATAAAGGATTTGGTAAAACAAATGTTGATATTTGTTGTTATACGAAAAACATGCTCATATTAATACTTTGTTAATATTATTATTGTTATTAGAAAAACATAAAAAAAAGTTGATTTATTATTGTGAGAAGAAAACATAAAAGTGCTATACTAATTAATATGAAAATTAGAAGAAAAAGAAAATTAAATATCAGTTAAAATATTACCCTACAAATTACAAGAAGGCGATATATTTTGAATTACATCAATTTGCTTGAAGGAGAAACAAATCAAATAGTGCTACATATACAAAGAAAATAATTTTCAAAATTAGTAATCAATTTTAAGAAGAATAGGTGTTATTTAAAGAGAAAAAAATAAAGAGAAGTTTATAAACGGAATTTATATAAACTAAAACATTAATGCATAGATATAATACTTATTTACAAAGTGAATTAAATCCATGCCAACCACAAGTTAAAGAGAATACGTATAAAGAATATATTGGAACTAATGTAAAAGAAGCGTCATTTATAAGAAAGGGTGTAAGATAAGGAACACATTACATTCATCAAGAGTGAGAAGACTACCCTTGGAATTAACTACGAGACAATCCAAATGTGTACGAACTTAAAAAGTTGAATTCAAGGTAATGTGCTTTTATTTTAACATATGTATTAATTTAAATATATGTTGACAATATGTAAAGTTAGTATGTTTTGAAAGAAATATTCAAATTTGCAAAACAAATGTATATATAATTATGCCGTGAATGTTTATATACGTTAATGATATTTAGTTCATATAATAATTTTTTTTAATAACATTTGATTGAATATTTAAATTTAATTTTATGGAAGTTTAGTTTTGTCAATTTCATTTGCATGTTTACAAAGATAATACAATTATAATTTTATATCATATAATAGAGTATTATTATATTTAGATAGCGGAAATATAATTTATTTTCATTAATAATACAGAATGCATTCTTCAGATTAAAAAAAGTACATTATAATTAGTTATTCAAAATACTTCTGTAGTTGGGCAGATTGTTCGTTTTGAAAACAGTACTCCTTGATTTAATATAAGAACTGGTAAGAACTATCATATTCTGAGACATAAGAGTCAAGAATAGAGATGTAAAAGTACCAATTTATTTTATTTGCTTTATACAATTTGTAGTTTTATAAAGTTATTTATACTAAAATTTTAATTTCAAGTTTCGAAAACATTTTTTATGAGAGATATTGAATATCATTTATCTTTAAATTTTTCTTCCCCAAGTTGAAAAGTTTACCACTAGTCACATTTATTATTATTAATTAATAAACCTCAAATACATAACAGTATGTACATATAGTTGCATACGCATTTGATAATATTAATATATACTACGGGTTTTCAATTATTTAATTTTCCATAATGAAATTTATGGCGCGTTTAAGAAATCGAATTTTACAGTTCTTGGTAGTTTAATGGTACAGCGCCTGCCCAGTAAGTAGTGCATAGGGGTTCGATTCTTCTCCAAGGACATGATATTTTCATTAATTTCTGCCTTAATTAAAACAATGTAATAAGAAGAAAATTTCGAGTTTTCATTAATTTACATCGTGAAATTCACATAATTGTGTACATATATGCCATTGCACATGCATTTGTTAATAATAAGACCTACTGTGGATTTTTAATTACAGACCTGTTTCCATAATGAAGTTTATGGTCCTTGGTAGCTCAATGGTACAGCACCTGTCCAGTAAGCAGTGGATAGGGGTTCGATTCCTCTCCGAGGACATGATTTTTTTCATTAATTTCTGTCTTAATTAAAATGGTGTGGTAAGCAGGAATTTTCGGGTTTTCATGTTACAGCATTTTTTGTTTTTTTTGTAATTTTTTATTATGTTTAGTCGAAAAGCATATCTTTTTTGTTTACATTTGTTACTTAGCGAGTCTAGTTACTTATTTTTTTATATGTGCTTTGTATTATTTTCGTTTTTATTCTCTCCTGTAACTAGATCTGTTGGACAATAAATTGTTATTATTATTATAAACTTATCAAACTTTTTTAAGAGATTTCTCGAGGCTCAGGTTTTCCTATAGTTTACGTAGAAAATGTGCTGTATGATCGAAGTCAGATGACAATTGTGGGCATATAATTATTTTTTTAAGAAATTTGCTCTTGACTTTGATAGCAGAGTTTAGCGCCCATGCACAGATGAATTTCATTTGTTATTATCTATATTTATTCTTTGGTAACTATAACTACTTAGTCATTCACTTAATGTAATTTGTTTCAGGTTGTGATTATGGGTAGTTGTTTCTCGCAAGAAACTTCTAATTTTGCGTTTCGACAATATTTCTCTCAAAAAAGGTATGGTATGCACATCCCAAGATAATTTGGCGTTCTTTCATTTTTGTAGGGAAATTTAAGTTGTTTATTTTCATTTCTTATTCCAAACTTTTTCTTTTTGTTGCTTTATTTATGACTAGCATTATTTATAAATCTTAAATTTGATCGAGAACTTATCGAGAAAAGTATTTAGCAGAATATGTGTGAAGAAATACGAACGTCAAAGTTTTTTTTAAAAAGATACCTTGCAATATGAAAACTTTTTTTAGCTTGAAGCCTCAAACGGCTATTTGATTGTTTAGTTTGAATTGAAAATTGAAATGAAGTTCGAATTTCGTCTAATTTCGTTTTATACTTGATAAAAATATACAACAACTACATTCAAAAACGACGGCGAATTGGAGGAAATTAGGTGTCCAATGTTAGTAAGTACGAGTATTAGAAAAGAAAGTTTCTACGCGAAATGAGGGCAAACATAAAAAGAGTAACGTGCAAATCTCATTAAAGTTTTTAACAAGGATGTATCGCTATCCAGAACTACTGCACCTTGCAGAAATGCGAAATAAATAAATTGCAAGAAAATTAGTGTACTAAATGACTGATTGCAACATTTCCAAATACACCGTGAAAAAGTATAGAAGAAGTTCGAGTGAAAATGCAAAAGTAAATACAAGAGCTATAAAAAAATGGAATTTATGAGATTTACAGTGCTGCCTTACATATTAGCATATTAGAAGTGTTTAAGCAACGATCACCATTATGACTGAAAAAAGCAAAAACTTGTTATGTACAGGTAAATTCATTTCGTGAGTTATTTAACAGGAATGATCTATAGCAGCTACATAGTTGCTGTAAGGTGAGCAAATATAAAATTGTGGATGATAGTATTTAGGTACGAGGGTGGGTATAGGGAATAACGGATAAATGGCGCAGTTTCATACTGTCTTTGTAGTGGACTGGAAAATTGTCTCCCTAACAGCGTCAACTGACAAATTTTAGATCAGTTCAAATTCGTGCTGTTATTAAGTACTTCTTCTTGAAGAATGATGTTCATTTTGCATGGTTGTTGAAGTGGTTCGTGAGTTCAAATGTGGTTGTACAATCGTTAAAAGTTTGCCTCGTAGTGGATATCCGAAATCTGCCACTATACAGGAAATTGTTGAAAATACGCATGCTTTATTGTTGAAACATCGTCGTTTGAAATAGCGGAGGGTCTAACATTTCTAAAGAATGAGCAGCATACATTTTACATGAAAAATTTGCTATGAAGTAGCAATTCGCGATTTGGGTGCAGCGAATCTTCAGTGTTGACTAAAAATTGTTGCGTACGTAAATTTCTCGTGGGTGTATGAAACGTTTTCAACAAAACAAAGTAGATTGCATGTGTCGATTTACTACCACAAATAAATCTTGAGTTCGTCATTATATGCTAGACACGAAACAACGATATAAATAATGGAGACATATTGGTTCTCTTCCCCCAAAGAAGGCAATGGTTATTTTGTCTTCAGGAAAGGTAATGGCATCCATTTTTTGGAATGCAAATGGTATTTTCTTGTTGATTTCGTTACAATAGTTTAGCTATCACAGACACTGATTGACATCTTTTTCCACGCCTAAAAAATACTTTGCATGTCACAAATTTTGCTGGGCATGTTTATATCATAAATTTTAACGTTCTGAATTTGATCGAGACATAGAAACATGATGAAGAAATTGCTAGTCAACTTATTAGAAGTTATCGTGGATTGGGCTGTAACGGGAGCCTCAAAATACATTTTTTGCATTCAAATCTAAGAATTTCTTTCTCTAAAATTTTTACGTGGTTAGTGATGAGTATGGGGAGAGTTTTTATCAGGACATTTCTCCCCACAAAATTATTATCAGTGTAGGTGGAATAACGAAATGTGTGCACATTATTGTTGGACATTTACATATATCAGAAAGTTTTAGCGCTCAATATAAAAGCAAAATAAAGAGAAAAACTCTTTAATTACAGATGACAGTATCATATAGTTATAACACAGAATGTGAATACCTACTAGCGGTTCTTAAAAAGCCTTGTGGCTAAGTACAAACTTTGTACAACTATGTAAACAAATAGCTTTTATATTGTTTTATATTATTATTATTATAGTTTTTCGGAATATTTGAAAACGTATAATTTATTTAATTTTTTTTAGAGAAAGGTAATAACAGTGTGTTAAGACGTCTTAATAAATTTTCGTAAATTGCTAGAATTGATAAAAAAGCAAATCTAGAATGTTCCATAAATAAACATTTCCTTTAAACTAACAAAAATCAATTCGCATATTGAAACGTTATTAGAGACGTGAAAATAAATAAATAAATAAATAAATCTAGGTGAAAGTGGAATATGAATGATTATGCTTATATCTGTTGTTGAGTGCCATAAATAAAATTTGACTGATATCTACAGTCACTGATATGTTCTTTTGGCGGACTAAGCTCATTGATGACTTTTATCTTACGGGCATTATGAAAAACACAAAATGTCAAGAGATAATATTTTTTCTATTTATACATATATATATATATCCTTTAATAATTATTAACTTTTTTAACTTTTAACAATAACACAACACAACAAATAGTAATAATTACAAAACTTATTAAACTAACACAAGAAGTATGTTAATTAAAGTATAAATACAAGTTTAGTAAATTAAATTATACAACAAACATGTAATGGTAATAAAATATATTTGAAATAATTTAGTAGTCGAAATACGCTGATTTATATCTCTTTTAAAAATGCAACAATCATGAAATATAAATTTTAAGCAACCAAACTGTATCATATTGAATTTTGTAGAAAATATTTGCGTTGTTTTACTTTCCTTATTGTTAGTACTGTAAATATAAAGTAACTTTGCATCCTTAAATAAACAAAATAAATAAATTTATGTAAATATAAATCATGGCTAATTATTTCCACAGCTGATTTATTTTTCGATATTATTAGGCTTTCTTAGAATTTTGCAATTAATTTAAACAATCTCTAAGACTGTATAAATGCATTCCTAATGTTTCAACTTGATAAATTTCTTTTAGGTACCTGTAGTAATTTATACGAACACTTTTCTTTTGCAAAATCAATCCTTCGCTAGTATATTATTACCATGCCATCTCTTCTCATTTCAGGAGGTATTCTAGTGGAAAAATACAGAAACTTGTCTGGATCTTTTAACGAATGGATAATTTCAGCTTTCTTGTTTCTCCAACATCGGAAACACGATAAATGTTCGTTATATATTCTATTTTGTACATTGTCGGTTCAATTTGAAAAAAAATTATTTAATTTAAATAATCCTGTACTTTTACTTTAGTTGTAGATTCCATGAATTTTATATATTGTCAAAGTTTACGATATGCACTTAGGAGGAATAACCCTGGTGGTTGGAAGAGGATATTCTCTTTGTCTTTAGAGTACGCCCCAGAAATTGGTAATTTTATAAATAGTCGGAGATTTTTAACAAGAAATAAGTGTGGCTTCGGAGCTCACAAGAGAGAGTCGAGCCTAAGGCAGGCCGCTTCTACTTAAATGTTGTGTGGATTACAAGATACAAAGCGTATCAGTCAATTATTTTCAAAAAGGTACTAGTGCTAGTATTGTGATTATTATATATATATATATATATATATATATATATATATATCGGTTGGTACAAATGGAGATCGATAAGCATCGTATAAATTCATTCAAGAGCGAATAATTAGAAGTGCAAATCAATGCATTGGGGAAAAGAACATCCGAAGTATAGACAAACTGTAGTTGAATAGCCAAGTCCATCTACTCGTACTTATAAATGGACAATATATGAAAGGTTTTAATTGTATGTGAAATGTTAAGTTTGTTGTTTTCTTTCTTGTCAGTTATGAGAAAGATCTTCTAAAGCGATTGTGATTCTCGTTGAACGCATAAATTATTTTAACTTTCCGCTATTTAAATAAAAAGGTATTTATAGTGTGCATACTCTTTGTAATCTGCGCCCTGAGAATTATTACATATAAAGGAAGTAGCATCTTTATGTAATTGTAAAGTTGAATGTTTAATTCAGTTACTAGCCGGTGCGCTGTGTTAGGTTAAAATACAGTAAATTGTTACATCACCTCAGGAACTTTGTATTTTTATTAATATTATCTATTATTACTAATATTTAAGGCGCCCAACAATATACATAGAGAGGAGCAGTAACATAGAAGAAATTTGTTTTTATTATTAGACCTATAAAACGAAATAATATTGTGTATATTTATATAATAAAGAGTAAATAAATAAAAAAAAAATCTCGCCTAATGTTATTTAACATCTAATCAGAACGTTTGTTCTTTAGAATAAGAAAATGGTGTAAATTTTACATTCAATCATCAAAATTCGAACGAACAAGGAAACAACATTCCACCCAATACGTATTTTTCTTTCCTATTAGATGATTTATGAATCTAGAACGCAAGCCGAGTAGAATTCCCCTGAGCTTTAAATCTATAAATCACAATATATCGAATAAATTTTCATTATTTTTAGAGAAATACATTTGCTGGTAAGTGGAAGGAGAATACAATGCGAAATACAGTTATATTTCGTCTGCTACTTAAAATACACAGTGGTTTAAAAAAGAGAAGAAAAAGAGTAATAACAAGAAATGTTTAAGAAATGAGATAGCAACCTATAATATATTTTGCTAATATTGTATAAAAGCTTTACGTATTTCATAATTTTCTTTCAATTGTTTTAAACTTAATTTTAATTAGATACTGTTTTCAAAATACTGAAAAGAGGGAATTCGTAAATTAGTAACACATTTGGGCTTACTATTGTATTATATAAAAAGTAATACACGCAGCAACGAAAGTAGCAAATACTACCTCTTTCCATAGTTTTATATATTATGCCACAAAAATAATGTTAGTGTTGTTTAAAATTATACTAGAACTACAAAAACCTATCAGGATTGAAAGAACTAATTCTGCGTTGTCTTGTAACGTGATAATTGTTGCACTTATGTTTCATATTTGACTTCTGCTACCCTAAAACTATTCACGAACGAATACTTGTAATATATAGTAACGAGGCTCACATTTTAAAGTTAAATTTTTGCCAAGACAGTTTTAGTGAAATCGTGACTCAGAAGATGATTCAGGAATATGAAAGTGTTCAAACGCAATCAATCCTGATGTTTGCATGCTTGCATGAAAGTTGAAACTATGGTTTTTGTAGATCGTCGTTTGAAAAATTCGGAAAGCACTAAATATACTTGAACTAATCGTTTTAACAATTATATAAGGTAAGCTAGGCAACTTTTAGCAAAGTAGGTTTTGAGATTGTTGTCTCCTGAACAGAAAAAGCTATTTTGGTAAAAAATTTCTCGAAATACTTTGACATTTTAAGTTGACCTGAATTCTGCACCTCTAAAAAGAACTCACGCATAATCTTTGCCTGGAAAACTGATAATAACTGTCTTTTTTGATCAAGTAGGATTTCTTGTTGAAGTCGTCCTTCATGATAATGCGCGAGTTCACAAAGCAGTCAAAGTCTTACCAAT
Organism: Dermolepida albohirtum; assembly: GCA_031893035.1. Classification (NCBI taxonomy): domain Eukaryota; kingdom Metazoa; phylum Arthropoda; class Insecta; order Coleoptera; family Scarabaeidae; genus Dermolepida; species Dermolepida albohirtum. Next base: position 106,821 of record JAVIWB010001490.1, on the reverse strand, counting down.
TCTTGATCAGTGGAATTTCTTTGAGCTGAACCGGATTTGATTTCGTTCGACTCTCCAAAAGACGTCATTTTGTAAACGATAACCAATTGAAAGAGGAGATTGATATCAGAAAATAATTTTTGTTTTCCTCAAATAATTTATTATTTCTCTTATCCGCTTTTAGTGCGATTTTGCTGTATACTTCTTTAGTGGGCACAATGTGTCGTTCTGGTAATTTGCACTACAGATATGGTTTTAGACTATGGAATTATGATCTTTGTGTCTTTATTTTTAAATTTCGTTCTCTAATTAGGCAAGTAAAGTATTATTATTGCAGTTATTAGAAAAGAATATTGCAAGGTGGCAAATAATTTGGATTCTTTTCGACTTGAAGCTTTATTCATCACTTAAATTTAATTTATTATTATTATTATTAATCTGAGTTCTTTAGACTTTAATTGAAATAAAATATTGAAGCTATCAAGATTTTGTTATTATTGGGAAAATATTTGTTTCAATTTTTAGTAATAAAAATTTATGCACGTGGGTTGTTTGGGTTACTTTTATCCTTCCTCTTCAGAAGTCGAAAGAAGATGAAACTCGCGTTTTCTATTTACTATTAAATTAATATAGGTTTTTTTAGTATTGTCAGCTGTTCAAATTTAGACAACTTGTCTGCATGTTGTTCATATATTATGCAGCTGAATTTTGCCGTCGACTCTGAAATATCAAGGCATTTCCTTACATTCGTTTATGTAAAGATGCGATCAATTGGCTAACTGCTAACTTACGTAAACCTAGTTAAAAAAAAAACATTTATATGGACTATGTTCTTTTCGCACACTGTAATAGATGGAGCTGAAAAAAGATTTTAGAAAATTTTAATATGAGTGAAAAATCACAGATTGAAAGAACAAAGTACCTTCTTTCTTTTGAGTTGTTGCAAAGTATTATTGTGTATTTTCCATAGGTCGTTTATTAAATATAAAAAATATAAATCAATCATACATTTGATGATATTTCGTGATGTTTTGGTGACATTCGTTATTCATCCTTCACACAAGCATCTATTTTTATTGGTGAAAAATTTTACTGGTTCATACTCTCATCTGAGTCGAACGTTATATAACGCAAGGGCTTTTGAAGAGAACGAAATAAGGAGTCAGATGAGTACGGTTGGTCTAGCTGCACATTCCATCTGAGATCCAATCATTTTTGACAGGCAATCAAACTTGTTTGTGAGATCGTGATGTCGTGATGAAATACCGCTCCTTTACGATTAATGAGCTCTGAATGTTTTTGGAGTATAGACCCTATTATTACCGGTCTATAATATTCAAAGCGAATCTTCAGGTCAGAACCAAGACTGCTTTCTCATCACATTGTTGTAAATAATCTAAATTTCAACACAAGTGATAATTACCTTCCGTTTAGGGAGCATATCGCATAAGCTTATACACGCAGTCACTGTCAAGTGAAGTTCTTTGAGTTAATGAATGCAAATATTGAGCCTGCCAACGTATCCTAACTTGTTCTTGTGGTTGCGCTCGCATCGATATTTTATGCATCTGCAGTTCGTCGTGTCACGTGTTATGCATTTGTCTCGATAAGTGCCTTTATTTTACTGTCATTAATCTCAGTGAGCCGCCTTGACCGAGGAACGTCGTTAAGATTAGAATCGCCAGTACGGAACCACGTGAACTATCACTGGCGTTTTTATAGTTTTCCCCATAAACTTTACAAATTTTTGCAAGCTTGACGCATACTTCCCTTTACGTAAAGAAAAGTGTAAAATATGATAAACTTTGTCTTTGGATTCAGTGCGATAGAGAGTAGCAGTAGTTGAGCCTTGAAGATGTCCCATATGAGTGGGTACGAAACGTCGGCAGTTATACCAGTGACACAGTTCCAGCCCGGAAGCCCAGACGCAGATAGTTTGGTCTTCTATTTCCACTTTGATGAAATCTTGAACATTCTCGAACATTAGATGCAAATAACTTTAGTACTTCTATTGGAAAAATGCGTCATGATATTTCTGAAAACTTGACAGAAAGAAAGTCCACCAAGTACACACCGATGATGTGCGTGTACTTGGTGGTACGCAGGGAAAGTTGTTGCGGAATTCTTCTGTGCGAGTTTCACTGTGGATCCAGATACGACACTGTTATTAAATATCTGCTGATAATGACAACTTGGTTGTCGAAATACGTATACGGTATACAAACATTGATGTGGCAAAGTGTTTTATTTATCTTTTTTGATTAATTCAATTAAATTAAATTAAATTTAACTGAACTAGATAATTTGAGGTAAATACCTTTTTATAATAAAAATGTCTTTTATGACTTTATACCTTTAGACTGTTTTTGATGTGTATATTAATAGAAACTCGTTAGTTTCGCCCTTCTAAACTTTATGGCCGTAATGAATGTATATGCATAATCGCGTAATGCAGATAGACATATTCACGCCTATATTCGTAAATGTATTTGCAACGTTGTTCTATAAAAGTGCCGGAATATTTGCTCTAACAATTCTGAATGTAAATTTACTTAAACAAGTTTCTGAACTTAATTGCTCTCCGGCGAATGTTAAAATTCTCTGCTAGTATCGCAAAAGGAAGAGAATAGGAGAGTTATACTAATTTAGTTAATGCATTCTGAACTGCACTGGAATTTTACACTTTGCATTATGAATTTTAAAATGGGAACTTTTTAATTGAAGTTTTAACTTTTCATTACTGGTTAAAATCTCCATATATGAAACCATATTAAAAAATTGAAATTTTGTTACAACTTTATAATTTGTTCTTATTTAAATTAATTATTACATTGCATTGATTATTTTTTTAAGAAACGTAATACATAGATGTAACACTAGTATTGTACCGATATCACAATGTACGTGAAGTCAATAAGTTATATTATGGAATTGTCCGCAAACACCGTAACTGCGATGCCTAGAAATATGGGGCAATAGTGACAATAATAAAACAAACAGACGAATGTATGATCAATATAGCAGTGGAAAATGACCTGAGGGTTTTTCTTTCGGCAGGAGTTTTTTCAGTAAACATTACAATCTGTTCAATTACCGCGTAGAATCGAAGAAAAAGAAAATATTAGTTTTCCATTCTTATCTTCTCCTTTTTTATTAGCTCTTCTTTTGTATACCAGAATTTATCGATTAATAAGATTACTAAATAATATTAATCCTATAGTAACACGTTCTTCTTTTTAAATTAAATGAGTATTTTTCTTGTAGGTAAAGCTTTTTAATAAAATACTTATTTTTGAATTATATTTTACAGGTTTTATTATATAGCATGGCATGTAGTCTATTGCACTACATGAAGTCTTTATCGAAAATTCCGGATTCTTTCCGAAGCTTCCTTAACAGCGAAGGTATAAACTGCTAAAGTAGCAATTGGATAAATATTTACTAGTTGAGCCATTACCTTATTTGTTTAATTTATTATTGAATCAGTATATTAGCATTTGGAAAACATCGCGAGTTTTTCCTATTTCTAAGAATAACGACCCAGGTGATACCATTCGCTTTCATAACCCGGGTTCCTGTCAAAACAGTCTACAATCACGATCTTAGCATGCTTTATCAACAATGTTTCCGAAGCAGTGGACCGGCGTGAACAGGTAGGTATTATCTATATGCTTTTCCAAAAGGCATTGGATTAGATTGACCATTTCGCCTTTCTCAAGAAGTAGTCATGAATTGGCTTTTCATCTTCACGTCTATCGAACTCTTTTCTATTTGGAAGGAAATAGCATGTGGAACAGAGTAAAATCAGATCAGTGGAAAGCGTTCCAAATTCTGGTGTTCCACGACGTTCTAATCTTGGCCCTCTTATATTTATCATTTTTAGTAATGATATTACGATCCTTATCTGCAGTGAAAACCTTATTCTTGAATTATATAAAGATCTTTCATCAAATTAATAACATTAATAACTATTGCTGAATGTCAGTAAGTGCAGAGTAATATAGTAGAGTAATGAAGAAAAATGTTACACATGTGAGATGGGTATAATATTGCTGGTAGGAGGACTACTACAATACATGTGCAATGACTGATATGCACTTGTTCTTGGGTGCTAGTTTAGTAGCCATGAAGTAGTGGAGTTTGCACCATCTTTGTTGCAACCAAATCAATAGGAAATGCACGAAGATTTCGAACTTATCAAAATTGTTTAACAACTTCAGAATTAGAGTGTGTGCAACAAGTGTTTATTTATTAAAATAAACAAAACACACGTATTTATAAATAAATAAAATGAAAATTTCATTTTTGTGAAAATTGTTATTCGTAAAATGAAAAAAATGTAGTTCAATCAAGTTAGTTATTCTCTGTAATCAACAATAATCCAATTGTTCACTTTGTTTTGTTTGTCCGAATGATCAATGATAAATGTTTATCAAAAATACGTGTCATTTTATTTTTACGTCAATACTACGCTATGCACTACAACTACGTTATCTATTATAGAAAATCGAACGAAATAAAGAAAGCAATTATGGAAAAGATGTGTTATATCATATATAATAAATGGCATGATGTAGTATTGTTATGATAAGAATAACGGATTGACGTGTCATTTATTCATATGCTGTGGACAGTTACCTCAGTGGACGCTGACTTGAAAGGGTCGCCCTGAAGATTAATGTGAACAGTCATATCGCACCAACAAGAGTTATGGAAAAGAAGACGAGATGTGCTTTTTTTAGAAGAATAATATCGGCGTAATTTAAATTTTATTCAGCTCGACTGAAACTGTCGCGACTTACCTTTTTCAAGAAATATACTGTTACATTTAGAATGTTCGAACATAATACGGTGTATTACTACGCCACATAGTCACATAATGTCCGATTCCTTTCCAAGATAAAAAGAATCGATATCTTTTTAACATTTTCTGTAGACTCTTATAATTTTTTTCTTTTCGGAATTACGCAAGAATAAAATGACATGTCGGAAGTTTTTCCAGTAGATTACTTAGTTTAATTTTTATCTAAACATTAGAAATTTGTTGATTTTTGATGTGAATCTATTTGTCTAATTAAATCTAATTGGTTGATTCCATAATTTGTAAGGTTTTAAACATCGCGCTTCTCCAATTGATCAAGCAAGGCACTGCTATTATGTATTATGTAAGTAGTCATTAACTCTTTCACTGTATTGAATACTAAATCGCTACAGTTCACCTATTGAAATTAACAATTTTAATCTAATCTAAACTAATTAATAAACGCTAAAATTTAAGAGTTTATCAATTGACGTTTCTAAGTTTTCAATTGTACGCTAACACTGCTACTGTAAGTTGTCGAGGTGTGGTTATTTATTTTTACATTTTCACTACTCCTTTCTGTTCTTGCCCATCTGAGCTGCCTTTTGCCATATCTTTCATTTTCTTTCTGGATAGTTTTAACACTGCTGTTCCATTTTTTGCACGGGCTGCCTCTTCTATTTCCATCAATCATTCTTATTTTCCACATTTTCCTAACTTGTCTGTCATTTTTCTTTATAACTATATGCTCAAACCACTCCATTTTCTTTTCTTCAATCTTTCTTATCTGTATTTTTCTTTGTGTACTTATGGCATTGTTGTTGTTACCATGTATGCTGTCTCTACCAATTTTCGTTTAATGCAATATACTTCTTTCTTTTATAGCTTCGTTCCATGCCATTCTATGTCCTTCTTCCAAGCATGTTGAGTCAGACGCGATTTATAGGGTTTTCCTTTCCCAATCATTTTTTGGTGTTCTAAGAATGCAATTTTATTTTCCGCATCCATTTCCATTGTGAACATGATAAAATCTTCTGTGTTGTTTAGATGTAGTAATCCGTCTATTATATTTTCCCCATGCGACCGTATGACGAAAGCGTCGTCAACGTATCTAAGCCACATCATTGGTTTAAGATCGTATGAATCCATTGCTCTTCGTTCAAATCCTTCCACATAGATATTGTTTAGTATTGAGGATAGAGGGGAGCCCATGGCTATATCGAACTCCTGTTGATAGAATTTGTCGTCCACCTGAATGCATGTAGTATTGACGCAAATGGATAGCAATTCTATGATGGCTTGTATACTCAGAGTTGTGTAGCAGTGTAGTGTGGTGTCTAGGGAGAATCCTTTTTGACTATTGCTAGTGTAAGTTGAGTTTTTTACGCTAGTGAATAGACTGGTGTTTGGAACTAACGCATATTTCGAATGATTTGATAGAGTTTACTTTTGTGAAGGAATATGTCGGTTTTTCGAAATAATGTACAATATTGAAAGCAGTTGTGGAAGTACTAATAAGTATAGCTTAAATAATGAATGAAATGGCCATCAAACAATTTGATTTTATGAAACTTACGCTTTTAATCATGTACGTATAGCTATTTATGTAACGAGTGCATATGAGGCATTTTATGGAAGGGTTAGTTTTTAAGCCTTGCTCGATAGGTTGAGACATATGTATATACGTTGCACAACATTTTTTGAATTTTAATTCATTGCGTTTGAGGGGGCATAAGGTGTATATTTAAAAGATTGTGTGTGTGTGATTTGCTTGCGGGTTAAAAAGAAGACGAGTCCATAATATGTCTTTATGCACGAGTTACATACATAAAGATTGTAAGTTTCTTTGCCGATATATTATCAATTATGTATGTAGTATTATACCAGATTCTGAACCTACCATATATTCTTTATTTGTACGATATACTGAACTCAAGATACTAAAAATTTAAACTTGTCATTTGATGAAAAACGTCTTCTTCCCGGTAGCAAAGACAAAGAAAAATTATATTTGCGTGTTCGATGTGAGATACTGATAACTGTTTTTATAAAAAAAAAAAGTTATTTACATACATATATAGTTTATGTTTAGCGCGCGCTACTCGTTGCTGAGTTGCTTAGTAATTCATTTATGTTGGCTTTTTCCATGAATTATTACGAAGATAATTTAAAACCAACAACTACTTTGTATAAATATTTTCATTTCAAATAATGTTTGAGTGAACTTTCTTTCCGATTATTTCTGCAATTTCTAGGTTACATTTTATTCTAAATTTAGAAAACGTATTCAGTTTTATAAGAAAGGGTAGAAATTAATGCTAAGATTTAAAAATATTTACAATCATATACCGTTTTCACGAAAGATATTATTATAATTATCTGCTTGTAAAGGATCTGTATTTTTTACATACTCATCGGACCGTCTTATGAATAATATATTTCTCCAAGAATACCATTTTATTTATGTTATATTATTAACAGTCGAACTGAAAAGTCCCCGGTCTACCATAGTAAAACACAGTTTTTTGGCAAAATTCGATTTTATTATTCAACATAGTTGCCTTCGAGGGCGATACACCGATTATAGCGTTCTTCCAACTTTTCGATACCATTTTTGTAGTACGAATTGTCTTTAGCCTCGAAATAGGCCTCAATTTCGGCGATCACCTCCTCATCCCTGCTAAATTTCTTCCCGGCGAGCATTCTCTTGAGGTCTGCAAACAGGAAATAGTCGCTGGAGGCCACATCTGGAGAGTACGGTGGATGGGGAAGTAATTCGAAACCCAATTCACTTAATTTGGCCATTGTTTTCATTGATTTGTGACAGGGTGCATTGTCTTGGTGAAACAGCACTTTCTTCTTCTTCATATGGGGCCGTTTTTTTGCGATTTCGTTCCTCAAACGGTCCAATAACGCTGTATAATAGTCGCTGTTGATGGACTGGTCCTTTTTAAGATAATCTATGAAAATTATTCCATGCGCATCCCAAAAAACTGACGCCATAACTTTTCCAGCTGACTGTTGCGTCTTTCCACACTTTGGAGCCGGTTCATCGCGTGCAGTCCACTCGGCTGACTGTCGATTGGACTCTGGAGTGTAGCGATGAATCCATGTTTCATCCATTGTCACATATCGACGCAAAAACTCGGTTTTATTACGTTTGAACAGCTTCAAACACAGCTCAGAATCATCAACTCGTTGTTGTTTTTGATCGAATGTGAGCTCGCGCGGCACCCATTCTGCACAGAGCTTCCGCATGCCCAAATATTCATGCACGATGTGTCCAACACGTTCCTTTGATATCTTTAAGTTGTCAGCTATCTCGATCAACTTTACTTTACGGTCATTTAAAATGATTTTGCGAACTTTTTTGATGTTTTCGTCGGTGACAGCCTCTTTTGGTCGTCCACTGCGTTCGCCGTCTTCGGTGCTCATTTCACCACGTTTAAACTTAGCATACCAATCAATTATGGTTGATTTTCCTGGCGCAGAGTCCGGAAACTCCTCATGAAGCTTTTGCTTCAACGGTATTTTTTCTCTTCAAAAGGCAGTACTTTATCAGCACACGAAATTCTTTTTTTTCCACTTTTTTAAATAACAAAAGTAGCTTCACTCTTAACGCAATATCTCAGTAAATAATGGTCGGATTGCTGTCAAATTTTGACACGTTTCGTGTGAAGGTTAGTACTATCTAAAAAACATGGATTTAATAGCAGCAACGCCATCTATCTGTCAGACCGGGGACTTTTCAGACGACCGGGTATTTTAAAAATTACTTTATCTTTCTGTTTGCACCTTAAAAATTTAAGGTTATGTTATAGGTCTCTTTTCAAGTCTCAACGAATTAGTCAATACTATTTATAGATTAATTAGGGAAAAGAGAAAAATTAATAGAAATATTTACGTATTGATATTAAATAAATATTATAAACAATAATACATGCTTATAAGTTTATTAGAATATACATTTTAATCTAAAATTAAGATAATTTCCATGTAACTGGAAATAAACGATTTCATATTTAAAGAATATTTAAACCTCTTTTGACTGGAAAATATGGACTAGATTCATTCTATTAAAAATTAATGACGTATCGTCAAAGAAAAAACGTATTAATTGTACATATATACATAGCTTTTTGTTCGACTGTGTTTATTTAAGCATTTTAACTTGAAAGTTAATGAACTTTCCGAATGTAAAATTGACATTTACAAAATCGTAATTTTGCCCTATCATCTTTTTAACAAATGTCAAATACTAATTCATATTTTGTAAAGTATATTGTGCAAACTGCAGAGATTTTAAACAAAAGACTTATAAATCAACCTAGTGTTTCAAAAAGAATATACGTATTTCGAATGCATATATTTATTAAACTTTAAGACATACGAATATGAAACTTTACACACATATTTACGAACCTTTCAAGTTCAGATTACAGATGTTCAATATGTCCTCCATCAGCGACACGAACAATATTACATCGATACTAAAATTCCTCCCATACTCGGGCAAGCATGTCCTTCGCCACTGATGTTATGGTAGTACGGATCCGGTTCATCAACTCTTCCAGGTTCTGTGGGAGTGGTGGTAAATAACCGTTGTCTTTAACAAAACCCCACAGGAAGAAGTCACAGGGTGTCAAATCCGGTGACCGTGGAGCCCAGCTGAGACATACTAAGTCGCCAGCTCCATGACGACCAATCCAACGGTTCAGTTCGGTTTCATTCAGATATTCATGCACTTGGCGACTCCAGTGAGGGGGTGCCCCATCTTGTTGAAAAATGAAGTTGTCTTCGTGCAGACTCGGAAACAACTAGTTTTGTAACATACGGAGATACTGCTGACCGTTAACTGTGTTTCGATCAAAGAAGAATGGGCCGTAAACAGACGATCGGGAAATCGCACAAAACACATTGATTTTAGGCGAATCTCGTACATGTTCAATGGCTACAGTAGGTTCTGTAGACCCCAAATTCGAACATTGGGTTTGTTTACCAGACTACTATCATGGAAAGTCTTTGCCTTGTGCGAAAGCGTTATCATTGTCAATTACTATTAAATAAACTAGACTATGCCTTCGTTTCTCCAGTAGCCGAGCCGAAGCGCAGCAATCGATAGTTTGGACAAAATAATATTTTGTAATACGTATATTCTTTTTGAAACACCCTGTATAATATCACTTTTACTTGCTACAAATAATTTAAAAAAATAAATTATTAATAACATTAAGTTTGTCCTTTAGGTTTGACACGGTTAGTAGGACTATAATGTTACTTTATAGTACTAATACTACAACGAACTGCTTTATGGTCGCTTATTGACTGCTGGTTGATATTATAAACCAGTACTTATCGGATCGTCTTATGAATAATATATTAACAAGTGCCATAAGTAAGGTTGACCAATCCTCCGCGAACGCGTGTAAACATTGTTTGTATACGTAGCTTACATTATGTGAGTGACGCGAAGATGTTTCGCAAAGGTGTATTGTTAACTGCGATGGGTATAAATAAATTTCTAAATCGTAGAAGTGTACCTAATTACGAGATTATAAGAGATTTTATTGCATAAGGTCAGCCCTAAAGGCTGAGTGTGATAAGTAGCATCAATCTTTTGTTTTGTTTCCGCTTGCTTTACCACTTTCTGTTGCATTTCAATAAGCAATAGTGTATAGTTTAAAAATATAAATAAGAAATTTCTGGTATAACACTATCTTATATTGTTTCGTTTAAGTGAATCAAGTTTGAGCTTTTTTTAAGAAATGAGTCTCTAATAATTACTGAATGTTTTGCCGACTTCAATAACATTTTCTTTTAATGTACAATTATTATTTAAATTGCATAAATATTTCCCATAATTGATTTATTTATGTTTTTATGATTCGTTTTAGTTCAATTCTATAAAAGACGTACATACCATACAAAATATATTTTTAGAGATTTTAACCCTATTGTTCAGAAGGTGTTTTTTGTTTGATTGTGGTCTCTGCGTATGTATTCTTGTCACATCATCAAAAGCACATTTCGCAGCAAAAACATCACGCACACTTACCTCAGCAGGGAATCTATCAACTCCAGGAAGTTTTTTGATAGCTATGACAAAAGGTGTGTTGGCCCTCTTAACGATCTCGTTGAAGGAAAGAGTCAGACTTCTGGGACGATGGAATTCGAAATAAGTAGCGGCCGCCGTTCCGCATGTGGTAAGCATACAGCCAAATACCCGCATAAACCCGGAGCCTAATTGTACGAGTTCCAGTCGACGATCTATCACAAAATGCCAAGGAAATGCTTTACAGAAAGTAGATACCCCCATTTGTAAATTTGCTACAGGTGTTGAATTCTTTGAGAATTTCACGCGCGAAGGAGTTAAATTTCTCTTGTTTGTTCTTATTTTGTACCTACAACAAAAGAAGTTGTTCGCATTAAATGGATTTGTTGTCAATGGAAAGCAAAAGTTAATGAAAAGGAAAATTAAGTTTTAATGTTGTGCTTTTCGCAGAAAATGGATTACTTTAACGGATTGTTAGTTACACAATTTAATTATTCATAACAGTATTTCTTCTTCTCTTTGTGATGAGTTACATGAACTTTACTTACAATTATATAGTAAGTTTGGAATAAACCTTATCTCTCTTTATATACGAGGATATCTTCAAAACTTCGGGACTTACGTTTTAATTTTTTTTATATTTTATGATTTTTGAAGTTTATATAACACTGGTGGAAGTATATTAGGAGTCAACAAATAAGAATATATCTTGAAACCTTTAATATTCATAATTTAATATAATACTGGGCCAAGTTATTAGAGAGTATAAGGACAAAATCCAGTGTAGGCTACAGGAAATTTCAAACCGTCAATATTACATAATTATACCATAAGAACGACATGATTGTGGCAGGTGAAAGCAAGCATAACTTTAACATAGTCGAATTTTTATGGGTCATGATAAAGTAAATAAAAAAATAACAATGAAAATTAAATAAAGAAATAAACATAATTCTTTAAATTTTGAGCGATTCTTATTTTTTGAAATATAGTTTTGATTAATGTAATTATTCGGTTTGTACAAATACTACGGACGGAAACATCATGCTTTTATTATAATTAATTCTATTTTATTTTTATTTATTCTATTTTTATTTATTTAAATTTATTGGGTCGCTGTGTAAAAAGGTTGAGAGACGCTTGTTAAGGACTTTAAATATTTGGTTTTTAGTTATTATTTGCAATTTACATATGCTTAGTTTCGTAATTTCATGTGTATTGATTTAATTTATTTATCGTACATGCTAATAGTTTATTATCATTATTTGCAGTTAAGCTATATGTACATATTTAAAACATCGCATATGATGACTTGCAACGTTACCATACTTATATGTGTCGATAATATACATATATACTTCTGATGCGTTTACTCCCATCTGATGGTCTTTATTCGAATTTGGCGCCAGCGCTACAATTTGATGATTTCAGATAGATAAAATCTTTCTACTCCTCCCGCATCACAGTGTATCCATACAATACGTGATGGTGGATAATTCCACTTATACAAGAGGTCTGCAGCTTCAGCAATTAATACAAAGTACATAATATAGAACACAGTCATTTATAGAATGATCGGCGGCCGTGAATTGCTACATTTTATTGGTCGAGATTGGTCTTACATTCTTCTACTATATGGAAAACTTTCGTTCAATTGTAATTTTTGCATTGTAAGTTGTTGTACCACCGTGCATGTAATTCATTTTGGCTCGTTTACATATTCATTTGAATTTAGTCCATTCGGAAGAAATATTGATCCTACAATTTGAAGGTTTAAGATTCCTAGTCAAATATTCACAGAAAACTTTTTTTGCTGTTCAAGTTCTCGCATAGCGACGGAATTTTCATCCGCTCAAAAATCGAAGTTGTGACTATTGAAGACACCATCTCTTGCGAACATGCATTCATCACTCCACAAAATAAGTGATAAAATGTTTGGATTTAAAAACTTTCCGTTAGCACTGAAAGAACTGCTCTTACGTGGAATCAAAATATGGGCTAGGTGTATTGTGTATCTTCATCTGAATCGTAGGTAGCATTATCGTCAGCTGCAGGTTCAAAAGTTAAACCTCTAATAGCACTGATAGAGGACAGTGATTTATACCAATCATGGAATTCGTCTACTATGACAGAAATTTTGCAGAATTTAATATCTTCTTCTTAGTAATGGGAAGCCTTTTATTGCAGAGTGTGTTATTGTGGCAAAGCAGGGTGACATAAATTTATATTCGGTAGAATGATATGTATCATATTTTTAATATAATAAATAATTACAGGATTATCTGCGTATTCTTTAAGCTTTTAACTAGCAGCCAATTAACAGGCTCCCGGTTTGAATCTTCAGCTGTATCTCTTATTATGGGAGCTGATAAATGTTTCAAATCGTAAAAATATTTGAATTTATTTTTTTTATGATAATGTGCACTTACTTCATTTCTATTTCTTTTAGCTCGAGTCATTCCAAATATAGCTAGTCAGTCTTGTATAGTACAAACAGGAATATTTTTTTTTGCGTTTTATGTAGTACAGTTTCCAAAAAGTTTATTCTATTACTTTCGAATGTGTGCTTTGCACCAAATATAAGTGCCATTATATGTTGGCTTTTATTTTATCACATATATCACTCTTTTCTGTTATATTTAGTATATATTTTAGTATACAGCTACCTATTTCTGAATTTCCCTCTTACTATTTAATTCAGTTCAGATGAGACAATATACATTGTTAGGTGATGCAAAATTATAAATTGCTAAATTATAAATACAGATGTGGTGTAGTACATAAGACTCACATCGGATATTTGCAAAACCTGATTGAAAATTATATTTTCAATTACTTTCCTGGTACCTTTATCAAACAAGGTGCTTTTGTTATTGAAATTTAAATTGCAAAATTCTTATTCTTGCTTATGCTTTAGATTTCATTGCGGAATTATGGTAATTAATATTACTTTTATGGTATATTTATATCTTTTATGTGAAAATATTAAAATATAATTTGTCTGATAATTTACATACATAATTTAAAGAGGTACAAATTCCGAAGCGTTTTGAATACGGACCTGGTATCTGCTGTCTTACATCACAGTTCGTCCAATTACAAGCGTTAGGGATATGTATTACCTGGACAAGTTCAGCGACAAATAACCTGGTTTTAACTATACAACTTTCTTGAATTTCATAAAATGTAGGCTTGTGTCTTCCTTGTATGCCCATGATATGTAGGAATGTCAAGAAATTTGTATAGCGGTCCATTTCCGATGCATTTTTAACTGTTTCTACTGCCAAAGATTTTTAATATAGTGGGTAGGTTATCTTTATTTAATTACAACAATTATATTATATTTTATTTTATTCTTAATTAATTGTATTATTTTATTGTTTGGTATTTTACGGAAATGTAATTTTTGTTTATTATTATTAATTTATATATAAATTTTATTCCTTTTAGTTTGATTTTTAAACACTAGGGATAATAAAGCTTTTAATTCATATTTAATGATGGTCAGAGTTCAAATAATCCGCTGAAGTATCGTTAAATATGAATTGTTTTATTATTTAGTTATTGCTACAACGATTAAATAAAGTAACATGAATAATAGGGAAAAAATTCTCCGACACGTCGTTAAATATGAATTAAGTGTTTTATAATGTCTAATGGTTGAAAACATAAACATAAGAAAATAAAATTATAGTTGGAATAAAACATTATTAATTTAATTAAATAATACCAATAACAATAATTATTGTTACTATTATTATTATTAGTAAAATAAAATTACTTTGAATTAGATTTTTCTATATTACAGTTGCATAAAATTACTAATATACCTATTGGTTCGTTCTAGTATTATTCAAGATGAGTGTTATATAATATATTTTGATCACACTGTACATTTATGGAAGAGTCTTCAAAGGATTAAAGTTATAAATGTCGGAAGACGCATAAATATCAAATGCAATTGAAACGTAGATCATATTTATAAAGGTCTTACCTGAAATATCTGGCATCGTGTGCACTTTGAGACATCGAAACTTTAGCTTCAGTCGCGTATAATATTCTAGCTATGGCTTTCAAACTACCGACTAGTAAATAGGCGACAGCTGGCCTCTCCGTCGTAAAGTCAAGTTGAAGGCAATCATCTCTACTCGTACATATAAATACCGCTTCTCTATCTTCGTCTTCTGTGCCTTGCTGGTGTTGTAAAACTTCGTGTACACCATCCAGCGTCGTTAGGAATTCTTTTAAGTTGTCTCCCAGACTTCTGAATGCTCTCTCGTAACTTCCAGTACATGAAGTTCTTATTAATTCTTGTCCGAGTCTATCTAAGAATTCCTGTTCATTGATATCTGAAATTGAATAAAAATAAAAAAGATCTACTTTTGAAAGTTATTTTTAGGAGGTTTCCCATGCCATTTCTTGTCAAAATTGCATTACAGAGTACAAATTGGCATTTAATTTTCTTCCTCATCTATTATCAAATTGGAACTTATCCCTTTTTTGAAATTATTGTTATTCAGATAAACCTTTTGAAGTAAAAACAATTTAGCCCACCAATGCCTAATGTCTAATATTTACAATAAACTTGCATATTTTTATTTATTCCTGTATGTGATTTGCGAAAACCATACTATATCTTGTAACATATATTACAATTTGCGTAGTTACGACAAAATGTTGACAAAATATCTGATTCTAAAGCATTTTATATTTTCACATTATGCAACATTGACTGTAATTAATCGACTATACTCTCTATCCTAAAAATACTCAAAATAATCCCAATATCCCTAAAACAGTACAATTTAGGAACGAATTCTATTTATCATATCTTTGATTTATTTTGATACGGCAATAGGCTGTATAAATCATACCATATCTTATTAAGTACAGGATCCACTGTTTTAATGGGCAGTGTCTTAATGGTTAAACTATTACACAAACTATCCTATTTCGACAAAATCTCGTTTATTGTTATGCGAATGTAAGGCCAAAAATGGGTTATAAATATGATTAAACAATCGTCGGTGTAACCAGCAACAGAAATTGATGGAGGCGAATGCTTGCAGGCATTGCCAAAGGTTTTGGCATTTGATTTGTGGACTGAAATTTTATTTGAATGGCCCTGCATAGTTTATCTTATATAGAAACCTGAACAATCTAAATTTTTAATGCCATTTCAAAATAGTTAAGAATTTGCCGCTTGGAAAATTGTTAGTAACTGAATTTTCGTATTAGATATGTAACTGAGTGAAGATCTAATTTTGTTGGTCGAAAATGGTATACAAGCTTCGCCTTGTAACAACTTTTACGTGACAGCTTTTGTTTTGTATGCTAGGATGGGAGCTAAATTGTTGAACGTTAAAAACTAGTTTTTGTGTGAGTATTTTGCAGTGAATATTCATTATTAAGCAATATGATTTTTAATATTGAAATCTTTCCTGAGAAAATCACGATGACTAATTTTTAGTATGCTGGTTACGAGGCCTTTTATGAGGTTTAGTTTGTATTTAGTAAGGAGACTAGATTCAGTATTCAAAAGTGTGTTGGAATGGTATGGTTTTTTACACCAAAGCAGTTTAAATATTTTTCCTTGATAATTAATGTGTCATGGAGAGAACTGAAATTGCTATTTCGATAGTAAAGTCAAATTCGGATAGAAAATATTAAATAATTTAAGTATTATCCCACTTGCTTTTTCGATAGGAGGCAGCAAATATCATCTGTTTATGCATATACATACATATGAAGTTAAATGTAGCAGGTATGATTTTACAAGCATAAGTTAGATATTATTATAAGTTTTATAGGGAGACCATATATTTACTTATAAAACAAATACAATATTGTATAACCAATAATTAATGAATAGTATCTTAGGTTTTCTGTTTTGCAATTATATTAAGTGCCCGTTTTTCTCAATAATATGTAAATCTAGATTCGTCTGAATGTTTGCAAATAAATTAATCACATCAAATGATATCAGAATTTCATCAGAAATGCATACATGATAATATTATTGATGTTTCAGTAAATTTAAAACTGTTCATCCAAAACCAAAAGCCAATCATTTACTATGCGGTATTGCCCGCTATAGGCCCTAAAGGATATGCATGCCTAGCATATGTATTTTAATGATGTTTATAACAGTATTTAGTGCTGTCTTTAGCATTTTCATTATTGTGCCACAGAATGTGATCTGTGGAATAAGATTCGTTTAAATAAAAACACGTTCAGATTTGGTACAAGTGAAGTAGTTGAACAATTGATCTTGTTTGCTTGGGATATAAAGAAGAGCTCTATTTGACTGCCACCTTCTTAGCAGGTAAACTCAGTTGTTTAGTGCTAAGTGGGCAGATTATTAATATTAGCAATAATATGTACAAATGTAAAATATAAGGTCATTCCATGGAAGAAATAATAAAATCGATTTAAATAAATGAAAGATATTCTGCAAATAGTAAAATAAGTGACAAATAACCGGATAATATTAGTATATTAATTGTTACAAGCGGAAATTCATCATAATAAAGATGCGGAAATAGTGACAGTTTGGAAAATATTTACATTACCTACATCCACATGATTATATACAGGTGAAATTCCTTTGAACTTTAAGTTTCTAGAACATTCAAGTGTTTCATTGAAATTTGAACATTATACAGTAACGAATATAATAATTTTCTAGACAATGCCCTTGTATGTGTTCTCATCAATATTACCGTTTAATAATTTTATTAGTGTTTCTTTCGAAAATCAAAGTAGTGCATTATTGTGTACATTTTTTAATTATGTTTTCATAGGTAAATATGTAAAGTGAATTTAAATTACGCACAGACCTTGTATTTAGATCTATATCAAACAAGTTTGCTTTAAAAATGCAATATTTTCTCTTCCGAGATACATAATTACAATATTTTAATTAAAAATGTATTTAAATTTTACACACTTCTAATTTTACACAGGAATATCAGAGTATACGGAGATTCGCAAATTAATTTCGATGCTGGCTCAATAAAGCGAAGAAATATTTGTAGAGCATTTATAACAAGATGATTACTGGTAATTCGATAACAGATAAATTTCATTTTACGAAGAAAATAATTACATTTCAGTTAACGTTGTGTACTTAAGATCCAGGTCTTCGGAAGTATTTTTTTTACTTTTTATATTCAATCGGACATATTTTAAGAAAAAAGGTTTTAAAGTGTTACCGAAATACAGAATAAAACAGAGCATTACAATAATCGAAAGAAAATTAGAAAAACAATGCGAAATAATATAGCAAATAAAAGAGATATTTTTAATAAGTATTTATTTTATAGATTTCTAGTGTTAGGTGTTTGGTGAAGGTAGTCTCTCCTTGTCTCACTTCTTTTTCAATTCTGTGTTGTCTAATGTTAATTATACCAGATGCACTTATATTTTTTTATTATTACAGTATTGACATTTTCAGCCTTGCATATCTTCGTAACCATTGAAAATGGAACATAACCGAAAATGGCATATACTGTGTGTTCCATGACATGATTGCTACAGCTTAAGATTTTATCTACTGAACATATGCCCAAAACTCTATTATAACATAGCTACAAGTATTTGTAATTTTAGATAACTCTACTAATGTAGGTAATTATATATCGCTGCGAAAGATTCTCAATAAAAGTCATTTAAAAAGAAGTCGCTTTATTGAATTAGTTGTTCAAAGTGTCCACTCACTTGCTGTATATATAGGCTAGCCCTTGTTGGAATTAAAGAGGTAGTTCTGCTAATAGTCTCAGGATCAGCACGAGTAGTTTCTGCGGCATCCATAATTATAGTTCTGTTTTCAAGTTGTTCTGCACGAACCAAATATTTCAACCTTCCCCATAAAAGATAATCTTGGTAGCTAAACAACTGCTAAATCTCTTCCAATCCACTGGTTCGTATAATTTTGATTAAGAAAATCTTACTTGTCTACTAAAATGCGGCGGTGCGCTATAGTGCTGTATTCACATTCGTCGTCTTACATTAAGAGGAGCGTCATCCAATAATTCCATCCAATTTAAATCAACATTTTTTTATTGCTTTTCAAAATATTCGCCTATATGATCTATGCACTACTGCATTCGGTGGAACCAGTTCTCAAAACACTGGATCCATTGTTCTTCAGTCACTTTAGATACGAAGTTTTCGTAGGTTTCTATAGTCGCTTCCGGTCTACTAAAATTCAATCCACGAATTTTGTCTTTTATATGTGGAAATAAAGTCACAAGGTTCCAGGTCGAGACTATAAGGCAGACCCATTGAGCCGATTGTCGTTTGCTTCTGGCTGGTAACAATATATCCAACTTTCGTCAAATGTAACACTGATTTTGCTCAACCTGGGTTCTATTTTTCAAGCATTTCTTTGCACGAATCCATACGCGTTTTTTTGAGCTTCCGTTAAATTGTATGGTATCCATCGAGAGCAAAGCTTTCCGACGGCAAGATCAATATGCAGGATAAATCTGACGTGAGTCATTGTACACGGTATCGATGTGATTTGAAGTGACTGCAGTGGTAGGCTGTCCGTCACGATACTCATCTTTGAGTGAAACAAGTCCACGTTGGAACTCGTTGTATCATCATTCAACAGTCGTCAGAGATGGCGCATCATCGCCACACAATCGTTTGATTTCTTGCTAATACTTTTGTCGAGTGAGACCGCCTTTAAAATCGTAGAAAAAAATGGCTTGAAAATTTTCGCGTTTTAATTTCATTTTTCACAAACTCACTTTATTTAAAAAAATTACTAAAAAGAGACAAGAGCATATGCTAGTAATCTATAAATACCATTCGGACTAAAAAACTCAGAGAATATGACAAAAATATTTCCGACAGCGCCACCTTACATCAAGTAGCTGAACCGCAATATTTTTAAAGCAACCTACGTATATCGATTTGTACTTAAAATATAAAACGACTTTATTGCAATATTAATGTGTATTTTAATAGTATTGAAATAAACAGGATACTAGATTTTTCATTTGCTTATATCCGCTTTTATTAGTTACAACTGAGTTGTTTATTTATTTGAAATACTCATTTCTGACTGTAAATGAATAATTACTATATTTGCATATCGACGGGTCGCTCTATCTCTTTATCTTTCTGCTTTCATTAATCATAACTGAAGTAATGGTTTTGGTAAGTTTATAGATTTAATTTTCGAACAATAACGGTCTATTTTTGTATTACCTGAGCAATTATTATGATTCGTTTATAGTCCTTTCATTTTATGGCTTCTAAATAGGTAAACATAACTAACATGAGAAGCTTAAACATTTGATTCCTAGTATTCAAGGTGTTTTCTCGTTTTTCAATCTCTATTGTCTCTCTGTATGTTCTTGTTCGGGAATTTTCTATAGATGTTATTGTTTTTATATTAAACATTTGATTCCCTGCTTTCAAATGATGAGCAGGCTCGTCATATGTGTATCTGCCTTAGCGAGAGGTATTAGTATTTAGACGTGGCCAAGAAGAGATATTACTTTATGCTCTGGCTGTGCTTATATATAAGGTGAACAAATAAATAATGAGATTTTTTTATTTACATATATTGAACAGTATAATGAAATTAAATTTAAAATCTTCTTAATAGATTTGTTTTAATTCGACGTAATGCTTTTTAAGACCCTCTTCTTCCGAACATGCGTTCATGAGAACACGCGTCGTGGTTATTTGGATGTTTTTAACTCTTTCGAAATGGATCCCTTCATTTTCATTTTGGAGGAGAAGAAAAAATCGCAGGGATTTATGTCAGACCTGTACAGGAATGAAAGGACACATGAATTCTTCACGAATTTCACGACGCGTTATCATGATGTAATAATCCGTTATATGCCGTACATGGTTTGTAATTTTTGGTAAAATTATAATTTGGTGTTGACTCGTTGCTACGCTCTTCGTGTAACTCGTTTTTTCGTGTGAGTGTACTCAACAGCACGACCTTAATGTTTTTTGAAAATTATAATGTTCGAGGAGTGTTTTTAAGTAGAGGCCGTTTTGTTGTATACACTAATAGGTGGTGTGCGCGCCGTAATGAGCGCTCGCGTCGTGTCCAGGCACTCTTTGGAAACAACTGTGCTCAATTGCACCTATGTAGGTAACTGGTATGGTCTGTTCTGTGTCTTTAAAATGTTCATGATTATCGAATCGCCTACCCCACTCTAAATGCGGTAGCCTACAGCCAAACCCTGCGAGAGCTACGCAGAGCGATTCAGAACAAAAGACGCGGTTTGCCGACAGAGGAAATGTTGCTACTTCATGACAATGGAAGGCCTCACACCGCAGATCAGATCCGAGCTTTATTTGACTCTTTTGGCTGGGAAGTTTTGACCACCCCCATTGCAGCCCCGATCTTCCGCCGAGCGTTTTCCATCTTTTTCCATCATTAAACGATGACGCTGTCACCTCTTGGTTATCATAGCAAACGGCAAGAGGGTATTCAAAATCTAGTTGGAAGGTTTGATAAGTGTTTAAACAAACTTGGCAGTTATGTTGAAAAATAGAGAAATGTATGTAGAATCTGAAAATAAATTTGGTTTTTGAAAATGTTCTTTCGTTTGATTTTATTTCCAAACGGTCCTTACTTAAAAAACACGCCTCGTAATTAATATGTAATTTGAAACAAACGCAGCACAGGATCTACTAAATGCATTGATATAGTTGACAGGGCGTCAATGCTGCCGTTATGGGTAAAAAAGCACCGTTATTTATTTGTGTTCCTTGTATATTATGCAATTAAGAAGCTACGGAAAATGTAACATGTATAGTTTGTGGTATTAAATAAAGACTATAAAACTACTAGCAATACACGTAAAAAGGTATAAAAGTTTAAAGGCACATTCAGTGGAGAAAACAAGCGTTAATTATTTACTTTTATTAATGTTTCGATATTATTTATTTGTCAAAAATTATATATAATTACAAAAACGAGAAATATGAAAAAATTTTCACCATGTTGGTTCTGGTGATAGTTGCCTATTAATATTCATACCCTGCCTTGTCAGGTATTTATAAGCATTCTATTAACAAAACAATGAACCAATTTTTTTCGCGCATATCGCGTTGTTTTAAATATGCACATACATAGAGCTTTACTGACATATACATACATTCTATCTCTGCAGGTAACACAAATATATTTTTAACACATTCATGTCAGCTTCTTTTACAGATTTTTTTCGCCGGTGAAAACTGACAAGCGTTTACTGAACTGAACTGACTAGTAATTTTCCACTAAAATGAAACACAGTAACATACAAGGAAGAAGAAAAACAATTGAAAGCAATGCGTATAGTTAGTATTTTAAAAAATATATTTTAATTTTGACTTGCAGACTTCCGCGGTCGTTGTTCATGGTTACCTCATTTTACTTCTTGGGTTAAAACCTCGTCCTTAGTAGTTCTGCTGCTGACGTTTCTTTACATATATTCGACATCTTCACAACCTATCTGCTGCTACTGATGTCTCTGTTGCACTGAAACTGGTGCAAGTCTGTTGCTGCTGGATTTCTATACGGGTGTTGGTTGTCATGACTCGATGGAGCATGTTGTTTTTTGAAGATATAGAATTACCAGGCACTGCGTATGGGGTAACCGTCACAACAGTTTAGGTTATTTGGGCGTTTTAAGATTTCCATTGTTTCACAGAACTTTCGGTCATATTAATAACTAGTCCAAGACAGAATTCGGGTGGAATTGAATTGGAAATGGATAAGACACCATTTCCAATCCAATTCTTCCTCTCTCTAATGAAGTCTATCTTCAGCAAGTGCAGAACCAGCAACGCGTAGCAGACTAGTATAATGCTCGTGGTCTGAATCACCAATGCTAACAGATCGCTTTATTTTGCCAATACATACACTGCCGTACGAGAAAGGTATCCTGTACACAGAAAATGTTTCTAGAGAATTGCGGTCTTTCACAGGACACCATATAACGTCGACCGCAAAGATCTCGCTCACGCTACTATATCAAGCCCGACAACTGCATTTTTTATGCCTTTTTTCATGCAGGATTGCCTAGCAGATCGAGCAGCTTGCATAAAAGAGGAGCTTCAGAGGAGAATATGTTGTCATTTCAGATTAGTAGCATCTTTTAAAGAGCACTTGACATTAAATCTCACGGAAGATCAATTTTATAGTTTTTAATTAACAAACGCTAATGTTTAAAAATCATAACATTAATTTAAGTATCATTTTTATTTATCAATTTTAATTAGCAAATTAATTGTCTTTTGGTTTCTTTTTTTTATACTTAAACTATGTACGATTTTATTACTTATTTAGTGTACATACACTTTATTTAATCTATTTTGATAGTTTTTGTTTACACAAATATTGTAATAACGATTTGGTACGTAGACTTCCGCGGTCGTGGTCCATGCTATCTGCTTCTGGGTTGCCGGGCTGGAACCGCGTCACTAGTATATCTTAGTTTCTCAGTTTCAGTGCAGTAGTTCAGCCCTGAAGATGTCCCATACAAATGGGTACGAAACGTCGGCAGATATACTAGTGACGCGGTTCCAGCCCGGAAACCCAGAAGCAGATAGCATTGTAATAACAATGTTATATGTTTGTTTACTTAACATGTTCTCGTTTTTAACTACTTGGATTTAGTTTTCATCCAATCATTATTACTTGCCTTCAGATACATATTATATCATTTACTCATCCTATAATAACATATCCTCTTAATGTAATGACAATGATTTATAAATTGCAGATATCTATTATATATTTGAACTTGTTTTTCATGTAACTAACACATGGATCAATAAGTCCCGAGAATAACCCATAGATGGCGCTCGTAGTAAACCAGTAACCACGTCTTTCTAGAGTACTAACCTTTGCTTGAAACGTGTCAAAATTTTAAGTCGATCGGACCAGAAACAGCTGAGTTATCGAGGTTGGAGTAAAGTCGTTTTGTAGTTTGTTTAAACAATGGAAGAAACCGAGTTTCGTGTTCTGATAAAACATTGTTTTTTAATGGGTAAAAACACCACGCAAGCAAAACAATGGATTGAAAAATGTTACCCGGACTCCTGTCCATCAAAAGCAACGATTTGTCGGTGGTTTGCCGAGTTTAAACGTGGTCGTACCGACACAAATGACGCGGAACGCTCGGGTAGACCTGTGGAAGCCGTTACACCGGAAAATGTGAGTGAAGTGACCAAAATTATAATGAAAGATCGTAAAGTGAAGCTCCGTGAGATTGCTGAGATGACACAGATATCATATGGAAGTGTATTTACTATCCTTCATGAAAAATTGAGCATGAAAAAGGTTTTTTCCAAGTGGGTGCCGCGATTGCTTTCGATGGAACAAAAACAGCAACGAGTCGATGATTCAGAAAGCTGTTTATCGCTATTTACTCGCAACAAAAAAGATTTCTTGCGTCGTTACGTGACCATGGACGAAACATGGATACATCACTACACTCCAGAGTCGAAGCGGCAGTCATCTGAGTGGCGCACAGCTGGCGAAAGCCGTCCGAAACGTCCGAAAACGCAGCAGTCAGCTGGCAAAGTCCTGGCGTCAGTTTTTTGGGATACACATGGCGTGATTTTCATTGACTACCTCGAAAAAGGTAAATCGATCAACAGTGATTATTATATTGACTTACTGGTGCGTTTGAAGGAGGAAATCGCAAAAAAACGACCGCACATGCAGAGAAAAAAAATCCTTTTTCACCAAGACAATGCACCCTGCCACAAGTCGATGAAAACAATGGCAAAATTGAACGAATTGGGTTTTGATCTGCTTCCCCACCCCCCATATTCGCCAGATTTAGCCCCCAGTGACTACTGGCTCTTTGCTGATCTTAAAAAAATGCTCCAGGGAAAAAGATTTGGCTCAAATGAGGAGGTCATCGCTGAAACTGAAGCTTATTTTGAAGCGAAAGATAAATTTCTTTATAAACATGGTATTGAAAAATTGGAAAAACGTTGGAACCATTGTATCACCCTAAAAGGTGATTATGTTGATGAATAAAAAAAAATTTTGCAAGAAAAGTGTTGTTTTCATTGTTAGTCTCGGGACTTATTGATCCATGTGTTATGTACGTTTTTAACATATAGTTACGTGGGTTGTCTTTTAATTTTTACATATAAAACTGGAATAGAACAGTAGATAGTAGACTTTATCGTTTTTCGAAGTATTCTCCACGAAGATGGATACACTTTTGTATGCGCTCGAACCAACTCTGGAAGCAGTTGTTCCACTCGTTTGTCGGTACACTCAAAATTACGTTTTTGAAGGCATCGATTGCTCCTTCTGGCGAATGGAACCTTTGCAGTCCGTTTTTGAATCTCGGAAAGGTAAAGAAATTGCTGAGACATAGATCCGGACTGTACGGAGGATGGTCCAACAATTCGATGTTTTATTGCGTTAAAAATTCAATTTTCTTGCGTGCTGTGTGTGAACTTGCACTGTCTTGCTGGAGGATGATTTGTCGTTCGGAGTTGGTTTTTCGAAACTCAGCGATGACTTGCGACAAATAAATGGTTGTATACTAATCGTTCTAACTAACAGTTCTTTGATCTTGTGGAGGAATTGTTTCTACATGACCTGCTTTCCAGACAAATGTCGCGACCATCTTTTTGGAAATATTTCAAGAAGTGATTACATTTGTCGGCAAACAGACGACTGGTGTTTATTTTCTGGCTCATAAGAGTAAATCCAAGATTCATCACCACTGAAAATGTTGTATACATTTTTAGAGCTTCCGGCGTTGAAGCGATCTAGAGTTTTTTAACACCAATTCACCCTAATTGCTTTTTGTTTTCCGGTTAACAGATGCGGTATCCAACGGGAGACTAATTTTTTACCCACAATTCTTTATGCAAAATTTTTTGAAGTAAAGTCTTTGAAATCCCCAAATGCTTCAATGTAGCGATATGTCACATATCGATCTTTCGATCTTCGATGGTGACCTCGAGTACAGCATCGACGCTTTCCTGAGGGACTGCCGTTTTTGGTGAACCAGCTCTTGGATAGTCGCTAAGACTAATCTGTCCATGCTTGAATTCTCAATACCAAAGAGAAATTGTTGACTGATGTAGTGTTTCATTGCTGAAAACAGAAGCCAACTCGGCGAGGCATTCTTGTTGAGATAATTGTCTTCGAAAATTATATAAAATTATTCTGCGAAAATTTTCTCGGTTTATTTCCATTTTCCAACTAACTTGTCGACTTTGCAGTTCGTTGTAGCTACAACACTAAACGTATCGCACTGAAACTTTTGATTTAGGTTAACTAAACATGGAAGTTAATTTTTAGTACTGATGTTTGATTAGTGGCGTCCTCTATATCCCACTATATAAAACTTAAGAAACATCACACGTATCTTATATTATAATAGTTATTACAATTAATTATTTATATTTTAAATATTACAATTACAATATTATTATACTGCTTATTTTTGCATTTTAGTATTCTATTTTAAAACGAATTTTCTAACTCAATATAATTTTAGTTTTAATATATATCATTATTATGAATTCTTTTCTTAACATATATATATATCACGGAAACCCTAATTAAAGTAATGTACATTTTCGTTTTATAAATGCTTTACATTTTCGAAGTCATTATACCAAAAGTCATTTCAAATATTAATGTTCACAAGCAAAGTTGTAAAAATTAAATATTATTCTCGGAGTTTACATAAGGGGACAAAGAATCAAATGGGATTGAACCCTTTTTCAGAATTCCAACATTTAATGCGAAGTTAACCCGATTACGGGAGGTTTTATATATTTTACCTGATTCGTTGGAAATAATGTCGTAGAGGTCCTCCAGATAGGCGTAATGGTTACAGCTCGTAACGTCATCGGGTAGTTGCGTTCTGAAATAGAAATTGAATTTTTATTGTTTGCTGGTGTAGAAAAGCCCAAGCGAAAATGAAAATTTTGTTTAATAAACATTAAAAGCTTTTCATGTTCTTTTTCGGAAAGGTTTTTCGGAAGTATTAATGGAGGTGGTTATATTTACATTATCAGGGACAATATATGTATTTGGACTGTTAGGTGTAAAATATATTCCAGAATTTTTAAATGTCTGAATTTATAGAAAATGTACAAAGCTCTGGAATTAAATTAATTTGCTTTCCATGTGCCAGTAATTGAGGAAAAAAGTTTACTCGGGAATAATAATGAACGGCAATATGTATATATATATTTAAGGTATATTATTTCGATATATCTTAACACAGAATTTACACTACAGACCGAAACAAAGTTACGATTTTCAAAGAGGTGAATAATAACACACAACAGGTCAACGCACCCAATTCATCATAAAATATCAGCATGTAATAGGTTAATTAATATATTGATGTCAAAATTCATTTCGAAAAAGTATAAAATATAATAAAACAGATTGCAAACAATAACGGTTATAATATTATAACTAAAAAATTCTATAACAAGACTATTTCGAAAACAAGAAAAGATGTTAACAAGAAATATAAAGTAATTACATATTTTGGACGAGTATTAAACTGGAAAAATTTGTTAAAAAATAAAATGTACAAGTACAAGTATTCAGAACTAATAATTCTCCTGTAAAATACATAAAAAATAACAAAGACCAAAACCATTATAACATTATGTCATTAAATTTATTTCGAAAATAAGAGGTTTAGTAGCTTAGCGAAACGTGCTTTTCCCAACATTTCTAACTCATTGTTATTTTAACGGTAACAATATTAATAATAATGAATGCCTTCAAATCCTCTAATGGTTTGACGCCAATTACAGGAGGACTTGGTAAACCATGAGTTGTTATTATACCTACACTCGCTGTGCGAATTCAGGTCTGGGTCTGTTAGCATTCCTTAATTATTTAACATTTACATTAATCACCATCTAATTAAACTTGACTGTATGTATTTGGGATATGAAGGCGACTTGAAAATATGTAATACAATAAATACATATCAAAATTGTACCAACTTCAAACTAATCTGGTTTTAATTTCTGAGTCGTGTAAACAAAACAATATACATTTAAATGTCCAAAAATGTTCTATGATTTCATATACGTGTACGGAGCCTGTTATTTATAATTACATAGCTGGTTCCGAGATCCTCACAAGAAGGAATGAAACGGCCGACTAATTGCATCAGTAGAATAAAAACTTTGTTTTATACGCTTGTTCGAACCACATCATATGCTGTTCTAGTCTGGTATCTGTATTACATACATCAACATCTTGCAGTTGAAGGGATACAAAGGAAGTTTCTGAAGTACTTGTTTTTCAGAACTACTGGTCCAATTGGTTACATTGGCCTGTTGGATTGTTAAAATTTTCTAAGTTTTAACATTTATGGTCTCATGTGGCTTAACGTCTGACTATGCAACATTTCTATATTAGGATCGTTGACTCGGAATTAATCATAGAATCACCCTTCTAGACGATTATTCGTGTATTTCTAACCACTGCATATATACATATATATTACTGTTGTCCTCTAAATGGCTATGCTGTTGGGCAGTAAAGTTATTATTATTAAATACAAAATATACAAAAATATTACTCCCTTTGCATTTGTACACATTAAAATTTAATCAACATTAAACACCTGAAGAAGCCACTGCATGCAACAATTGTGTTGCACATTCATTAAAAATAAAATTAGTGAACATTGTAACAAGCTATTTATTAATTCTCTCTTATTACATTACATTAACTTTGAATAAACCGTTCGTATGTGATACTTCATCTCTGTTGTGCGATAAATTTGTGATTGTCGGCTGATAGTTCAGTGGTAAGTCGCCGACTTATAATACCGGGGGTCTTGGGTTCAATTTGGATGGCTTGCTATATGAGAAAGTCTTTCGTGGATTCCCTTTCTCGTTTAAGTGATTGCTGACAAAGATCTTAAGTCGCACCACAAAGGTAGGCGTAATAATAACTCATGGCTTGCCGACAGCCACGTAATTGGCATTAAGCTGTTCTGAGATGCGAAGGCATGGTTGTTGTTATTATTTTTCCAAGTTTAAGTTTATATGTTATTGCAAATCTTTTATAAACCGAATATTAGCTCATTCGCCTATATTACGAATATAATTTTTTAGGACACAAGTATCGCAAAGTATTATCCGCTATTTTGTACGAAAGAAAAAAGATTACCTATGCCGATATCGTATTATATCAAGAATAAGTACTAGAAAAGTAATACAAAAATTGGTATTGTGACAATGTAATTCAGGCCTAATACATAAAGATAAGAAAACGAAAATTATTTCGATTAACGAACCTTAAAATCATTTGAATTAAACTTTTCATTTAATTCTTCGAATGCTAGTATTCAACTAGACTTGCACTCACGATTAAATTAATTAAATCCAGACGAGTACTGTATATTTGCTACTTGCTCTTTTGATTGCACATTCCCTTTTTTATTTAAAATATTCATGTTGAAGTGTAGGTAATCGCTATAGGTTTGATTACTCAGCCAAATTGATTTATATAACGCAATAAAGAGACTGTGCATTCTCCCGATCGATAACCCATTAGCTTCTTTGTATAAAAGTGCTTGAAATTGTTTAATGCCGAACAAAAGATAAAGATAGGGTTTCTTCAAGTACGCGAATGCCTTGATTTATGGTCACATCACTGCCAGTGAAGTATCTTTATAGACTTCCCCTTTTCATTTCTTTGTTGGCGATGTAATTATGCATGCGTTTTTAGTTTACTTTCATATAATTCAAATACATAATATTATAGCTTAACTAGAACCAATTTGTTATTAAAATTTAATTAAAAAATAAATGTAATAGATGCATATTCTTTGTACTTTAAAACTAAATGATCGACAATGACTATTTTACAACACAGATAATACGATTATATGAAGACTTTTTATCGGAAATTTTAAATACGGCTATATTAGGCCATAAATCAAGTAACGGGAGGTATCGCATTTGTTTAAAAATTTTAGCTTTCACTCAACTTTCGAAGAACAAAGAGTTCGTGTCGTAGTGAAATCGATATTTTGAATAATTCCGAGTAGAAGAGAACTATTGGTTCAAACATGAGCTGTAATATTGTCTCATCATGATATTGGCAAAAGTAAGAGACAAATTTTAAAATTACTAAATAAAATTGCTAAACCGTAGAACTGTGGACTGTAATATTATTAAGCAGCCAGGCCGACCAAAAATAACAACATTAGCAGAGGGACAAGCAGTAGTTTTGTTGCGTAAAAGAAACGTTACAATACGATAATTCTTGATGACCTCAATTTTTAAGGCAATAGTTTAAAGATTATTAAATGGGTGAGCTGAAAATCCGTGAGACAAAATAATGAAAAGAACTTTACAGTGTGAAATTGCATTTATTTCTCAACATATTCCTCTGCAGTCTTGACAAATTTGGACCAGCGATGATCAAAGTTTATAAGTTATGAAGTACAAAACTCTCAAGCTAATTTGAAATAAACATTTATATTATTGTTATTGTGGAACATTATTTAGCCGCGGAATGAGCTAATGCTACTAAATCCGTCAAATAAGGCAAGCGCGGCAACAAGATTAAGCTTAATCCGTTAATTTGTGACATAGCAACAAGTAGCGTGAGGCCGCGTGGAAAATTATATATATAAGATGTCTTTCATTAATCTTTAGCTTTTATTTGACTCCGCAAAATGTGTCTATGATGGTTTGTCCTTTTGAAAAGCATTCAGCAAGAATATCTCTTATATTCTAAAAATTGAAGAAATTACCTTTTTGTAGATGGAATAGTAATTACCTTTTTGGGAGGAGGAGGATCATTATGCGGTCAACAGTGTAAAATGATGGAGCTGAGTTCTTCAAACCACCCTTCATCTAATTATGAATATTTTGTTGTTGATAAGCCTTTCAAGAAGTACTTAAGTTCAGTACAAATTTTAACACTAGCCACATTGTCAAAAATAACGAGAAACTCTTAATTAAGAAGTCGTCATGGTGAAACTAGTAAACGTAACTGAAATTTGACAGTTGAAATCTTTTGGAAGACAACATACTGGTGGACCACAGAAACAGTTTGAAACTGCGGGTGAGCTCAAGAGTACGTAGAATAACGCATATAT
Source organism: Dermolepida albohirtum (assembly GCA_031893035.1). Taxonomy (NCBI): domain Eukaryota; kingdom Metazoa; phylum Arthropoda; class Insecta; order Coleoptera; family Scarabaeidae; genus Dermolepida; species Dermolepida albohirtum. The sequence continues at coordinate 75,884 of JAVIWB010001490.1, read as the reverse complement.
ACGTCAATCTACGAAACATTCAGCTCACCTTCGTATATAGTATCACTTTCACAAATGAAATGATGCAAACACTAAAAATTGTAATTACATTTTCAAGCTTGATCATGATACTGATACATAGTCGACGAAACTCACAAAAAATCACAAAGTAAGCGATTTAAAAGATAACTGAATGTGTGTCTATAGCGAAGTGGTTATCTTGAAAGTAGAAACGGAGAAGAGCTCTTTATATAAAGGCGTGAATGGAACAAGAGAGATTATATCGAGTGTAATCGTATATGTACACACGTCACGATTAGATGTGAAGAAATATTACAAGAATGCTTGGTTTATCCCACAGAATTAGTGGTTTGTTCTGAGATTATTTTTCTTTTATAGAAATGAAACTGCTTCGCTGTATAGAATTAGTTTGAGCTTTTGCTAAAAATATTTAAATATTGCTGTTATTTTCAATAGGATTATCTATTTTGTCCACGTAGGTGAACAAAATCACCGTTTTCCGTGATTAAAGGGATTATATGTATTTGAGGAAAAATCACAAAAGGTACTTAATATTTAGAAACTCTCAGAAACGTATGAAAATTATGGTGAAGTCGCTGCATATGTTTTCAAAGGGACTTATTTGAAGAAGGTAATGAAAATCCGAACTTCGGTTATTTATTTTTACGTTCGATTTCAGGGGAACTCCAGATGCATTTCGGGTGGTTTATTAAATTACTATTTCAATCGCTTTCCATTTCAAATTTCAAATATTATTATCTTACGAGTCTTTCATATATGTAAATAGTATATCAAGTGTTCAGTAAAAAGTTTTAGTCGCTCTAACGTCTACATATTACATTATTTCGAGATTTTTTCTTAAATTGTACTAGATACGAATATTTTTAAAACATCCATAAATCAGATTTTTTACCGTTTTCAATAATCTAATAAAAACATTTATCTGAACAAGAACAAATGCAAGAAAATTTGGTTTTGGCTAACTTTTTTATGACGCAATTCGTAGTTGGTCATTTGTTTATAGTTGTAAAATCGCAGCATTAAATTTATTAATCAATTACTTTCATTGATAGTTCGAATGAATCTTAACGCTCATAATCCTAATTGTTTGTAAGCTTTCTTAATTCTCATTATTATTAAGGCAAGATACAAATTTTGAGTATTTAATAGATATGCTTCAAGTTTATTGGTAGGAGACTGTGCGACGCTATACGAATTTATCAGGAACGTTTTCTTGTGAGGGAATTACCATATCGTAAAAAATTTGCGCAACCAGATGATAATTCAAGAATGTACGGACGCCCAAGAAAGGAGTAAGAAGTATAGATAAAATATGTATTTAAAGGTTTAACTGATTGTTCAAGAAGATCTTCAAAAGATCTGATTGGGAGATTCCTAGTAACGTAGGACCATGTAGCAAAACCATGCATTCCATTTAGAAACAACATAAATTGAAACCGTATACACCTCAATGACTAATCACTTGTTGGAAGACAATCGTCCACGGAGAATGAAATTTTTATTTAAGTAAAGTACAGGAATTGAAACAATCATTGATATTAGAGTGACGGAAATCTTAGATTTGTTATTGAAAATATTTTCACTATAATACTATTAATACTTGTTTTGGGGGGATTTTATTCAGTATAGTAATTAGACCATATTTAATTGACGGCGTTCCAAATCAAGAAAAAGATTATTTGTTGTTTGAAGAAATATTGGAGAATTTATAAGAATTACCTATTATTCAATATACACAGCTGTAGTTTTAGCAAGGTGGACATGTTTCACATAATGCTGTAGTAGACATTTGTTAGATAGATAATTTGATCAAATATGGAATTGCACTTATGGATTTATTTATTTTATTTTTTAAAATTGTTTGCAATATCTTGCTACGAGTGGTATACGTGGGCAAGGTGAAAAGTTCTCGGCCTGACAATGAAAGACTGCGATTTAAATTTAAAAAATTATTTTATTTTTCTACATAATCTCCCTTGAGTTCAACACACTTGGTCCAGCGTTTTTCTAACATCAATATTCCTTCCCGGAAGTGAGAGTCTGGAAGGCTGTCAAAATATTCTTCTACGGACCTTTCAACTTCCCCGTTAGATGTAAATTTTTTCAAATTTGGGAATAGATGGAAGTCTGAGGGTGCCAAATTAGGAGAATAGGGAGGATGGTCGAGAAAATCGCAACCCAAATCCCGCAATTTTCCCATCGCCAACGCACCCTTGTATGCGGGTGCGTTGTCCTGATGAAAAATGACTTTTTTCTTCTTCAAACCAGGCCTCTTCTAGCGAATTTTGGCATCCAGCTGATCAAGAAGGTTAAAGTAATATGTGCCTGTAATTGATCTACCTTTTTCAAGGTAATCAATTAACAAGATTCCTTTTGCATCCCAAAACACGCTGGCCATGACTTTCCGGTAGATGCGATCGACTTCGCTTTCTTTGGCGCTGAAACACCGGCTTCCACCCACTACTTCGACTGCTGTTTCATTTCTGGCGTGTAGTGGTGGACTCATGTCTCATCCATGGCGACAAATCGCCGCAAAAAATCGGTCGGATTCTTGTTAAATCGTTCCAAAGAATGCTTCGAAAATCGTTTGCGCATTTGCTTTTGATCGACATTCAGCAAATGTGGCACCCATCTTGCGCAGAGCTTTCTCATCTCTAATTCTTTGTGCAAAATGTTTCGCACCCTTTCTTCCGATATCCCCACAGCCTCAGCTATCTCACTCACTTTCACTCGCCTATCGTCCAACACAATATCATATACTTTTTCTCGATGATTTCTGGTGTATTTGCGGTTTTTGGCCGTCCTTCACGTGGGTCATCTTCGGGGGACGTACGACCACGCTTAAATTCAGCTGCCCCCTTTTTAACGGTTGACATCGAAGGAGCAGAGTCCCGGTATACTTTTGTCAACTTCGGATGAATTTCCATAGGGGTTAAACTATCCAAAACAAAGAATTTTATAACAGCACGATATTCAAGTTTATCAATTTAAAAAAATAACACGCAGGACGTCTATTATAAAAATTCGTGCAAACAAACTACTTGAGAGAACAAGTTGAAAGTTTTCATATGAACTAAAGACATATGCAGCCACGCAGGAAACATAAATTTCTGTTAATTGTATCATATTAATTTTATATATAGGTATAATACAATATTTATGAAATAAACACAAATATCATATAATATAATAAGAAGGTATTCAGTTCAACGCAATAAAGTCTCAGTAGTTACGATTCTAGTCATTGATTATTTAATTATTTTGTCAAAAATTTGTCTAGCGTATAATAACTTTTTTCTTAGATTCTCTTTAATACGCCTTTTAAATTGCTTGAGCGAGCACCTTGCCAATTTATCAGGCGGACTAAGAATGCACAGCGGAATTCTTTTGAAAATTTCCTTTATTCTCGTGTAAGCCAAAATTGAGATGTTGTTTGAAGTAAGCGAGGTGGATCATTTTCATAGTGATTTTTCAATTTTTTCAGAATAACAAGTCCTTTATTTAATTTTGAACAACATGCCCGTTCTATTTCAATTTTGTGTCAATTGTTACATCTAGTAATTTACAATCGTTGATTATATTTATTTATAATAAGAACAAATTGTTTGTTCCTGTATTTAGAATAATTCTACAATTTTGAATTAATTCTTTTTGATTGTCTCATGTAACGACTAAGTGGTGTCATCCACATAAGCCAATATGACGCAGCTAGACATAGTCATTGGCAAATCAATTATCAATTAATAGCGGCCCTAAGGGAGAATTACTACGTTTCCACTTCTTACTCGCATAGACTGGTGCAAAACGCCAACAATCGTATCCGTATGTTTGACTTCTGTGTACTACACACGTTGTTCTAAATATGATATGACTACGTTAAATGTGGTTCCTTGAATGCCATAGAATTTAAGTTGATATTCTCACAAATAGACATCTCATTACTTTTTTAGTTTTGCGCAACTGAAATAAAGTAATTATTAAATTCTTCTCAAATTAAATTTGGTTTCGTGATAATATTATTTTGATTTTACACAATTACGGTCAGACCTAAAATTTTGTGTAGAACTCAAAATCACAATAATAAACAAGGTGTTGTACTTAAACTAGGGAAGATGACGACCACTTCCGGTATAACTAGAACTGTTGAGTGGGTGCCATTACCTTATTAGAGGATGACATGCCCGAAACCACTATTCCCAAAATTTTCAAAATTCAAATCGAAGTAGTCTCTGAAATACACTAATGGGTGGTTACTGTGAGATATCTTGTATAGTTGCACATTCATCGAATTATTTGTTATGGACCTTGACTTTCCATCGTTCTTCTTGCTTTTCTAGTCCAACATTTTCACCATTGATCAATATAATTCCTAATAAGTTTTCATAATTTATATACTTTCTTACTCGGGCGTTATGGACTGCAGAGCCTTGTTTATATTTAATGTTTGTCTTTTGATTTGCCAAATATATTTCAAATGTAATTATTTGATTGATATTAAGCACCGCATAAATTAACATTATTATTTATGTTTGCCATAAAGCGATTTAAGACTGGTCTCCCTTTCTCTTTCCAAACGGCCACTGTCAGTTGTATAACATTACTGTGTAACAGCTTCTTGGGTGTATTAACTATTATTTTTTCCAATTTACCCCCATTTAAAGCATCATTCATTCCAGTGCACAACAAAACATAATCGTATATGTCTTGTATGTCTTGTATCACACCTTTCCACATCGTATTCGGTTTGGCGTCCTATTAGACAGTAAGACCCTTCCCAAGACTATTTTCTCTTCAGACTTCCACTGATAGAATCAAATTAGAAACTCTTTTAATGTAACACCACCTGAAATTTAGTTATTTGCGAAACAAAAGTTAATGTTTGTCGACAAATATCGTCCAATAAAATAATAAATGCAGTTATTAGACCCTGATTTTTTTGTTTTTCTCGGTAGTTGATAAACGTTCTTTTTAAACTATGTATGAGAAAGAGATAATTTTCATTGCTATATATAATTGAAACAGTTTTATATGGTGCATGTATTATTAAAATCAGATAATAATAAATGAGGGCATAGTAGTGTTCGGAAGTTTTTATGAAGGGCTCGGGGGAAATTAAAGCAAACTTATAACCATTTCTAAATTTAAATATTGTATATCGTATAGCCGCAAGGTTACGTACTGTTATTTTTTGATACACCTTTCGATTACATTTATTCAAGGAAGAAGGAATTTATAATTTAAGAAAAACATTTTGGTGATGGCTTTTTTTAAAAGATCCTTCGATGTATAATGTATATATCGACCCTTGGTATTACAATGTTAAAACTCGACGTCTTTTCGTCTATTGATCTGCTTGGTCTGAGGATACTAAATTTATAACCCCAAATCTGATGATAATATTAACGCTTCAATGTGCGTTTTCCTCCGATTTAACTTTCTCTGTGATAAATTATGTTGGAACCGTTTTATTGCACCCCAATAAATTTACATATAGGAATGGCAGGAAATCTATGCATAGACTTACAACTATGGTTTGTTTTACAATTTTTCAATTTGATATTAGATGTAAATAAAAAACAATAAATATACAGGTGTCTCAAAAAGAATATACGTATTTCGAATGCATATATTTATTAAATTTTAAGACATACGAATATGCAACATTACACACATATTTACGAACCTCTCAAGTTCAGATTACAGATGTTCAATATGTCCTTCATCGGCGACACGAACAATATCACATCGATACTCAAATTCCTTCCATGCTCGGGCAAACATGTCCTTCGTCACTGATGTTATGGCAGTACGGATCCGGTTCTTCAACTCTTCCAGGTTCTGTGTGAGCGGTGGTACAGAAACGTTGTTTTTAACGAAACTCCACAGGAAGAAGTCAAATCCGGTGACCGTGGATCCCAACTGAGACATGCTAAGTCGCCAGCTCCTTGACGACCAATCCAACGTGTTTCATTCAGATATTCACGCACTTGGCGACTCCAGTGAGGGGATGCCTCGTCATGTTGAAAAATGAAGTTGTCTTCGTGCTGCCTCGGAAACAACCAATTTTGTAACATAGCGAGATACTGCTGACCGTTAACTGTGTTTACATCAAAGAAGAATGGGCTGTAAACAGTTGATCGGAATATCACACAAAACACATTGATTTTAGGCAAATCTCGTACTTGTTCAATGGCTTCTGTAGACCCCAAATTCGAAGATTGTGTTTGTTTGCCAGACTACTAACATGGAAAGTCGCTTCATCACTGAACACGATGCGTTGTGCGAAAGTGTTATCATTGTCAATAGCATCATCAATCTCGTTACAAAATGCCACACGTTTCCGTTTGTCATCAGGACGCAGAGCTTGTAACAACTGTAACTTGTACGGCTTCATAACCAACCGACGTCTCAAAACATGCCAAATTGTTGTTGTAGGCAGTTGTAATTCCCACCTGGCACGACGAGTTGATTTTGAAGGATTACGTTAGACAGCAGTTTGAATTCGTGCAACATTTTCTTCAGAAATACGAGGGCGGCCAGGACTAAAGGGTCCTGGCTTTACATACACATCCTGTATCTACAAACTGTCGACACTATCTGCGAATGTTCCACCCAGTCGGAGGATCAATTTGGTAGCTCAACCTGAAACGTCTTTGCACTGTAATCACGGAATTGCACTTCGCAAACTGGAGAACACAAAATGATTTCTGTGCGGAGTAGCCATTTTAAACATATGACAGTTACCAAGAAAAACAGAAGACAACTGACATCTAGCGGCTATTAAATATACTAGACTATGTATTCGTTTCTCCAATAGCCAGCCAAGGCGCAGCGATCGACAGTTTGGACAAAATAATACTTTGTAATACGTATATTCTTTTTGAAACACGCTATATAATAAAGAAAGTATTCATAGATACATTTCATCATTTTAATATTTATATGCCGTAAAATTTAATGGTCCAAAATGTAGGATTTGCCTAAATTTTTCGATTAATAAATTATGTGATAAGAAAAACGGATCACTCAGTAAGAGTATATATTTTTAAACAAAGTTTTGTACAAACGATTTTCGTGTTGAGGTTAACTGATTAAGATAAGAAATCGTACCCTTTGTTGAGAAAATTAATAATCATTATTTTATTTGCCTGAACGTACTTCTAATACGTTCTATGGACTCCTGTGGAAGCTTTTTATTTATTTCAAAGTACAACTGGTGGTAATTATAAAGGAATATCTAGATTCGTATTTAAGCGGCTTTTGTATTTTGTTTTGTACTTGTAGAGGTACAAACTCCCTCTTCATAAATATATGTACCTAGTTGAGAAAGACAGCGGCACTAATTCTATTTTCTTGGGCACGATTTTGAATTTGTCTAGTAAATGCTGTCAAAACTCCGACAGCGATAATGAAATCAACTCTTCTTACTAAAACAAATACAGGATAACGGCAGTAGAATGATCAAGCATTACATGTTACAATGGTGCGTAAATCAACTTGGCAAATTTGCGTTTAGAATGTTATTTCAGTTTTCTTATTTTGATTTTACTTATTTTTTGTTATTTTTTAATTTCATTCCATATTTATCTACCTTCCTCTCCATGGAATCCTTAAGAAGTACACGCACAGCATAAATTTAGAAATATTGCCCTAATATATTGAATATTATTAAAGCTTTTAGATTCAATTTACCTATTGTAAATATACTGCTAGAAAGAACGATTTTTATAATTCTGGACTTCGACGGCATTTTGGAAATTGACTGTTCTATGTTTAATGATTTTATTATATGATTTCGAATTAATTATGTAAATTACAACTGATAGGTGTAGATCATTTCGACTTGTATATCAAGAAAGGTGAAAAGATTCCATACCACATTAATATTTGTGTCCTACATACGTATTTCGACATCCAAATTGTCTTTTGTGTAGGATCTGTTAACACAGTGTTGAACGTAGTAAGAAACACATTTCGATGTCCACACACACTTGAAATTGAATAGAATATTTCGTAGTTCTTTTTGTATAGGTTTAATGCGATACCAAGACAGTTTATTCTCTACTGAAGGTGATACTTTGTTGTCGAAATCGTGTCTAGGATACAACATTTAATATGGTAACGGTTTTTTTACATTTTTAATTATTCACGTAGATTCTGATGTATTCTGTATATTATCAAATACGTTCATTATTATTTAAAGCGAAGTTTGGTTTAATGAAATTTAATTAAATCTGAATTGTACGCACATACACTAATTTACAATTCTGAATAACAGCTAGAGTGCAATGGAAAGCGATACTTGTCATAAATTAATTAAAAGGCCGTCCTGAATGTATTAAACTTTAGTAGCTATGATATTCAATTAAAATTCACGGATATTAATTTACAAAAATTTTTGTGTAAATATACACTTTCACATACATGAATGAATTGATACAATTTAATTTATTTATATTATAGATATAATATATATATACAGTACAGTGTAAAAGAAAAAAGCGCCTTCTCGAATTTTACATGAAACGAAAGATAATAATCTTACACAAGCTGAAATTTTTTCGAATGTATAAAAACTAACACATATCCGTATTTAAACATAAACAACTTAAATCTTCAATATTTTATATCACCACCATTATTTTTTATGGTATACTGTATTCTTCTTGTAGTCTTTCCATTAACGAATTAATGAAATTTTCAGGAATATTGTACCACTCTACTTATAGTATGTTCCACAGTCCATTTTTGTTCTTTGCCTCCCCCCCCCCCTTTTTCTGTCAAGATAATCCCACACATGCTCAATAATATTTAAGTTTTTTGATGTGGCCATGTCATAGTCTGCAATACCCCAATTGCTTCCTGCTGTGTTAAATAAGTTTTCATAAGTTTCGAGATATGCTCGGGATAATTATCTTGCTGTAGAATGAAATTATTGCCAATAGGTCACTGCCCTGATGGTATGGCATGTTTTTCTAATAGTGTACTATATTTCTCACCAGTTAATTTACCCTATATTTTTACAATTTTACCCACATCTGCTGCCGAAATACAACCCCAAACTTGCATATTGCCTCCTCCATGCTTTATGGCAGTGTGTAAACATGGTTCCAATAACGAATCATCAGTTCCAAATAATTGATATTTAGGTTCGTCAGTCCATAGTACTTGTCGCCACTCATTATATCCTCAAGTTTCGTGGTCTCTGGCACATTTTAATCGTTTCCCTCTATTACCTCGTCGCAGTAAGGGTTTTTTTTACGGCCACGCATCCCCTCAAGCCTGATCTGAGCAAGTATCGCATTACTGTTGGGGCATGTACCGAAGAACCATACGTTCGCGTAAAATTTTGAGCTAGTTCTGCGCTAACTTTCTTACGATTTCTTAAGGAACTAACTTTTAAAAACTATGCATCAACTTTACTGAGCTTTTTTGGAGGTACATTCTTTGGTCTATCACTTACACTACCTATTTTAGTCATTCTTTTTATTGTTCGTTGCACGGCATGGCGGGAACATTTCACTATCTTTGATATTTTCACTTAACTATAACCCTCTTGGTGTTAAACAATAACTTTATTTCTGCCTAGTATTGATATTCAAGAAACTTTCTATCTACTATAACAATTTACAGCTCACAATTTTTTCTTAAAATGAAAATTTCACTCGTAAACGCCTTTCTTAAGAATCTAAATAAATCTATTGTGGAACCGCTCTGTATCGTTTTTACCGGATTAAAAACAAAATCTTATAGATAAATAACTCTCCTTTGAAATTTTATTGTAGATCATTGCGGTGCAACAAAATTTATTACTTTAATCCTCTTATCAGACGTCGATCTCACCCCTACGCGGAAGTACGATATTATAAACTTGGAAATTTCCAGTGATTTTATTTCTACCACTAAGTGAATCGTTCTTGGAAAGATGTATTAAGTATTATAAATTAAATTAACCCAATAATTATTAGCAAAACCGTTCTAGTAAATAAGTTTTGGAAAATATTGTTAGTTTCTTCTTTCTTTTGCACACTGCTATATATATATATATATATATATATATATATATATATACATACGTATTTTTGATTAATATTATATATATATATATATATATATATATATTAATGTGATCCAGCTCAATTCCAGAATATTGAATATAAAAAAAATAAATGATCGTCAAAATTATATATTAAAAGAAAGTTTTTTTTAATTTAAAATTTTAAAAAGACCGCGTGTTTCTCTCAGGATGATACCAATTATTAAAAACAGATGTTTTGCGTTACAAATTCTTATTCTGAAACTGTTTCAATGCGACAGACAGTAGCAGTAGTTGAAGATCTCCCATATGAGTGGGCACGAAACGTCGGCAGTTATACCAGTGACGCGGTCCCAGCCCGGAAGCCCAGAAGCAGATAGTGCTTATATTCTTCTTGGTCGTTAATAGCAGCATATTCCAGCAAATTGAAATTATTTTGATTAATAGGAACTTTATCTTAGATTATGACTATTATAGTTTCATACACAAATTATTTAAGTTTGATAGTTCGATAGTAGCGACATTCTTGTCGCGTCTTTAAAAACATGATGGATGGAAAAACCTATGTCTTTCCATGATCGAAATAGCTTTTCGAGTATCTTAGGAAACCATTAGCACTGAAGAAGAATTATTCAAAAAAATCCTACCTGAACTATATCTCAACACTACTATTTTTAAAATATATTTCTGTTGGAAGTGTTTCCCCTCCATTTAAACACATTCAGAATTAGTGCTGGTTGGTTTCAGCGTTTGCTAACACCGACTAAAGAATAAAATATAGGGTCGAAGAATAAAATATAGGGTCGACTTATGAGGACATGAAACAATACATGTGAGGAAAATTTATAGAATAATGGAAATTTGGGTTATTGTTATAATTGGGAACGAAGCATCACAGCATGTAATGAACAGAGTTGGGAGAACCATTCGTAAAAAAGCACGTGCTGCTAAGGCAATGGTTATAGCATTTTTTGATTACAAGAGGAAAACAATCTGAGCTGATTGTAAGTAATAGTTTAAAGCAGAAGCTTCGCTAAAATAACGACCATCTGTCTAGTGTGTCTGCACCCATTATAACCTGTAATTCTGTATATATATATATATATATATATATATACACACACACACACATATATACATATACATATATATATATATATATATATATATATATATATATATATAAGTCTAATGTAACTTTTATTCTCAAGCAAAAAAAATTATAATGCCATTAAATTTTAGAGATGATTTTGAAGAGGCTTTCAAATAATGGTTCGGTCATGTCTTTAAACAATGGCAACACCGTTGAGATAAGGTTATTGTACTGCAGAGGGCTATACAGAACGTGATAAAAGTGTCATTGTACAAGATTAAGAAATAAAGTTTCGGTAGTACTTATTGAAAATCTCTCGTAATATGCACGAACAAAAAGTCTCAAGGGTCTTAATTTCACTCTTTGGGAGAGAGCAAAGATAACATAGCGATGAAATAATATTTAAAAAATTAACACAGCCCTCGCTCGGAACCTCGAGAAAAATCTTAATCGCACATATTAAAATACTTCTAGACGGGGAGAGTACCTCGCCATTGTAATCCTGTTAAATTAATGAAATGTTGTCTTCTAGAACGCGACTGTCAGCTTACTGGATTTAAGTTTTCAAGAAGTTCTCGCTGTAACAGAGGATTTTTAGATTAATGCTATATTTCGCGCTGCCTCATTTTTAATGATTAGAATATATTTCCTATAGTTGGGTTCTAAAATGTTTAAAATCTCTTTTTATTATAGCTAGATTATTTTTTTCTATGAAATTCACAGTAGTTGCTTAACGAACTTAAAATTATTAATTACATTCAATAAATTCTAAGCTGATGAAACTAATCGGCTTAGGGTTTTATATATATATATACTGAACACTGATATTTTAAATATGAATTGCTCTTCAGCATAGACATAGACATATTTTTAAAGCGCAATCTTCCATAGACCGAAAAAGTACGCCATCTCTTTATCGAGTTTTCAAAAATTTCTTTTGTGACGATATTTATTTTTTTTCATTTTTTCGTTTGAGAGTCAAGAATAAGATTCATACATTTCCATATCAGATATGTATAGTGAATATGCAAAAGCTAAATAGTTTTTACCATCAACGTTCTTTAGTCTTTATATTAAACCGTGTCTTTACGCAATAGTTATAATTCGATGAGATAGTAAAAAGAAATACAAGTTTTATCACATAATTTTCTATACAATCTGGTGACCATTATCATTACGTAATTATAGGTAGAGCTGCCATGTCAATCAGCGCGCCATAGCTGTCCGCATCGTAGTATATAATAGATAACAGTAAAATATTTATGCATTTTAGTATACTGTTGAGTAAATAACTATTTCAATGGACTAAATGACTAATAAGCACCTGAATCGCGTATATATCAAGAGAATATCAATGCCCCATTCATACGTTCGATAGGCAGTAGTGAGATGTTAGACACTAGTAAATTTTAAATTTCTGAGAAACATTATCAATTTCAATAAACTCGGCATCTGGTGTGTTTTTAATAGTGTTTCACTTTGCGATGTACGCTGTGGTGAAAAAATGTTCTTATATAAGAAAACAATCGTTTCACACCTAGCGATGTAACACTTGCATAGCTAAAATAATCTTTGAAGAAGCACTATCATTAGCTCTACATATTCGTTTTAATCAGATAAAATCTGAAGCTTTGTTTAAACCAGATTTTGCTTCAAGCTGTAAATTATGGAGTTTACACATTAGATGCAATAAGTTACTAAACTTATTTTTTGGCGAATACACGAAATGGTTACGGCAGTATTAGTAACTAACGTTAACAATAAAAGCTGGTCAATATATACATACATATATACATATATCTTCAAAATTGATTGGTTAATATTTTTAGTAGCTAGTAACGATACTGGCGGTTTAAAAGCTTTTAGTGTTCGTTGTGTTGTACTACAACATTGGCAACATTTATTTGTAAAAGACTTAAGTTACAACGTTATGTTTTTCATAATTTATATTTAGTTTATTAGTTTAGAATACATATATATTTTATTATATACAGTTAGTTCATTTATTGTATATGTACATACATATCTAAAATATGTATACTTAATGCAGTGGTTTGCAATGTTACCACACGTGTGTCCATAACAATTATTACCGATAGAAACACGTAGTACCCATTGATGCTCTTCATTCAAATTTGACGCCAGAGTGACCATGTGACTACTTTAGACAGCGAACAACATCTTTCTTCCTTCGCAGTATATCAATACAATACCCGATAACGGATAGTTATCCTTACACAAGTGGTCTGCAGCTAGATCACTAACACAAGGCAAATAGAACTGACCTTTTTAGAGAACGATTAGGGGGATCGTGAGTCGAGCAACATTTTCGCAAGGCTAGGACCGGTCTTAATTTCGCGGCTTTCCCCTACACGAACACGTTCATGTTCTAGCGGCTCTTTAACTGTTTATACGAACAAGATCCATAATCCTCACATTGAACGGAATCGACCTTGTATTAAATTTAACTTACATACTACATATATTTATATAGTCCTGTAATACTGGTATATAAAGTGCATATGAGCATGCTAGAACGACCAATCGGGCCGAAAATATTGATAACTGTCTTTGGGTGTAAATATATGTTTATGTGAAGTTGCAAACCATTCCGCAGACGCTATTGGTACCTGTTTGTGATGTAAATATCTGTATGTATAGTCTATGATATGGTTATTAAAGCCGAGAATGTTAGAATTTTATTTTCATTATTGTATTAAAGGTTTACAAGACATTTATTTAGAAATACAAGCAAAAGTGGATATTACGATATTTTATTTTTTACGAATAAAAGAACTTAGTTTACGATATTAATCTCTCAACACAATCAATGCACAAATTATTCAAAACATAATAACGTAATAAGTACATTTTGAAAATTCAGAATATTCTAAAATCAATAAATATCAAAATAATGAAAAGGTTAAGAATTATCTCATAATCAAAAAAGAAACAAGAAAATGTCTTTTTTTTCCATTTTGCATCAGCGTCTAGTCCAGAATTTTATAAAAATAATGTCACAATATTTTAGTCGCTTCAAAGAACGATTATAACTGCTAAAATATCTGTACTTCTTGCGCCCACACAATTGCATTATATGTTTATGTTGTAAATTTATAAGAATTATGTAGACGTGCCCGTGACTAATATTTGAAGTTTTCCAGATTTCGGACTAAGTTGCGAAATTTACTTGACAAAATTAATTCACCGACAAAGTTTATTATTTAATACCACCTAAGCACACAATTTAGATTTGTGAAGTTAAGCTGGCTACCTGCTGTGAACAGGATTTCATCGTACCTAAGCTCGACCCACGTGTCACTGACTAGACTGAAACCTCCACTTCGAAAAATGTATTATTTTACGCATCAGCGGCCAAGTAGTTAATTTATTCAGTAACAGAGATGAGACGCCTGAAAACATTCAGTCTTCATTTTTAAATCTCCCTGCCATGTTTGGCACTTTATATTGAAGGCATTCTTAAACAATATTTTGAAATTATCAATCCTGACAAATTTATATTAACATTATTTTGATTCCGTAGTTAATTTCGTTTTAAATAATTTATGTGGCACATGAAATACCTTTGTGGATCTTCCTTTCTTCAATTTGTAACTAGATTTTAGAAATTCCGAGGGTATAAATAGCGAAACAAACAGCGAAAGCAGCTAGATTTGTATAAACGATTCATATGAACTATACGGCTAGATTGCATTACATTACTGCTACTGATAAATTCTCGGTTATTTCGTTTAACACTTAAAATTTTGCTTTTTATATGAACTAATACGATATTGTATTTGAATACTTGCTGAATGACTTATTTTAGTTAGAGAACTGTTAATACTTTTGATAGGAATATTTTCCCCTCTAACCATGCAATTCATGATATTACATAGTTCCTTTGTTATAAAATTGCATTACGTCCCTGTATCTAATAGTACCATTACTGTGAATTGCTTACCTTGTTCATTCATTACTTTTATTAATGCAGCAGCTAGAAGTATGCTAATGCACATGTTTGTGTCGTCAAATAGAATACAAATTCTTGTGATGATTCGTTTTGCGAAGATCCTCATGTTTGATAATCTAGTTGGACTGTCTGATAAATTACTTGGGCTTATGTTTCCGTGGCCTCCATTTCTCTTTCTCTTATATGTTTTACCTTGCTCTTCATTTAATAAGGAATTTTGTTTCTGTGAATATTTTTTACATCTGTTAACCGACACTTGTATAAATGATAATCTGCCTCCAAAGAATTGAAACAAAGTTTTAAAATTTTGACTTCCTTCCACTCGTCACTGATAGTTAAATTCAAAAATTTTTTTCACCTAAACAATTTCTGTGCCTCTTTTCATAAAGGACATTGATTGTCGTAAGAACAAATGAATGCATCTTTTGCACATTAACTCTTGCAGTGTCTGTATGTTTCGTTTGTGCTATTATTTTGTCTATTGTTTCCAATAAATTACATTTTTTCTGAAAAACTTCATTATTTCCTTGAGTGTCGCCAAATTTTCTTTCTTTGCACAATTATTTCCCTCTCTCTCTTGTTACAGGATTCAATTTTATTGACAACATGTAAAGACTATTACATTTTTCTACCGGTTCTCCCATTGACTCTCAATATCGTAAGTTTTTATTAATTGTATGCAAAAACTATTTCATAGAGAAGCATTATGTAATTTTGAGTTATTAATTTCTTGTTTTCAAATCTTTCCTTTAATAGTAACCACCCTATTGGATAATTTTGTGACGTTACTTCTAGACGATACAACTTGTAAAGCATCTCGATTAAACTTGATTATAAATATTGAAATTTTTAAATATTACTTAAACTGGCGTTGGTATGAATTACAGAAGCAACACTGAATATCTGCAGATTAATCCGAGATAATTTTATTTGAGTGTTTATGTCATGACTTTCAGTAGGCACCGTATTTGTGTTTTGCGTCGTTTTGTATTTTTCTAAAATTTGCTTGTCCGTATTATCTAAAATAATTTTTCTCAAAACTTTCAATTTCCTGCACTTTCAACTCCTTTTGACCTCTTGTTTGGGATTTTATGTGTCATCGAATTGCATTAAATTTTTCAAAGTAATCATTTAATTTTCTTTTCCTTATGGTTAGTTCTGAATAGCTGTTGCATCAACAACCCGTTTTACAAATGTGGCAAATTATGTTAATTTTGCTTTGACTGTACCCCCTTCTTGTACTAATTCCTCCATAATTTAATTTTATTCAAAGACTCCTTTTTGCCCAGACTGTACCTCGTAATTTCCAATATTAGCTTCGTTTTTTGTGAATGTGTCCGTCTACTTTGCAGTTGTGTGCTTGCCTTTGAACGTTCACCGCTGTTCCCAGGCCCTTGCGTATATACATGTGTACATATATGTACCTATATATACATACAGATATATGCTTGCTTATTCCTCGTAATTGTAAATTGTCTCCGACTTCGATTGGACCATAATAATTAATTAAAAGAAAGTTGTACTAAATGTTTTGATAATTATGCTCTACTTGAAACTGTAATGTTTATATATTGTAACTACATTGCTATTATGATTTTAAAATAGTAGCTGTATAAGTCAATCTGGGCACTTGATAATTATGGTTCATTCCTGTGACAACACGCTGACTTCCACGTGTTTTTTTGTCTTCAGTCGCCCTTTCCGACTATTCTCGGGAGACCCTGTGTAATTTTGTTCTATGGATATTTCTCGAATCGAAGATATACATATACTTATCGACCTGAAACTATCAATCGATTAAAAGATGCATTCGTCAAAAAATCGCTGCTATTTCACATAAAATGATCCGAGTTATGGACAGCTTTCGTGAATGCCTTGTGATTGTGTGGAGACAGCAACGGCATTTACTTGATTGACACAATTTAACAGCGGCAGCACTCTGCATGGTTATGGTGATTCACAAAATTTCGTGCTGGTGATTTTAATCTTGAGGAAGCTGAAAATTGATACTGGCAAAATAAAGGCATCTATCGAATCAAACGCAAGGCATACGATACGCGAAATTGCAGAAATTCTAAACATTAATATTTCGAGTGTTCATGGCTGCATTAGAAAGTTAGGATACGTTAGCAAGCTCGATATTTGTGATTCTCTTGAACTCAAAGAAATGCACTTGACAACGCGTGTAAATATATCTATCATATGCTTCTTAAATGTGAGGAAAACGATTCTATCTTAATTGATTGATAACTGGTGATGAGAAGTGGATTATTTACAATAATGTGGTGCGAGAAGTCTTGAATTGTATTAAATTCTTCTTGGTCTTGATTTGAAGATTCGCCTCGAACGTTATCGAAAACAGAAATTTATCAGAGAATGTTATACTCTCAGTGTGCTGAGATTTTGATGGTGTTATGTTTCTCGAGCGTCTGTTAAGAAACAAAAAAAAATTAATTTAAGTGTGTACTATCAGCAGTTGACCAATTTCAATGGATCTATTATCCAGAAATGTCTAGAGCTCGTTAACCGTAAATGGTTGGTTTTTCAACACAGTAAGGTTAGATTACATACAGACTTAATTGTTTACCCTACTTTACTCGCCGGACCTTGTGACTTGTGAGGCTGTGAATCAGCTCCTTATGTTAGTTTTTCGCTGATAATTGTTGGTTCATGTATGAACGAGGAATTATGAAGTTCATCGAAAGACGGCAGAAAGTTATCGAAGAAAACAGGAAGCATAAAATTGATTAGAACAAAATGATTTTCCGACAACCCAAAAATTAATTTTTCTGCAATAATTTTCTTTGTGACTTCTTATTTTGCATCGCCTGTTGGATTTTTTTAATAATAATTTATAATCAAAAGATATAGGCCCTGGTAGGTCATAGAAGTACACGTGATTGAAATATTATTGTACGAACTAAAAAACTATCGCATCTATGACAGTTTATATTACGTGAGTATCTCACATACTTCAATAACAAGTTATCAAGTAGCATAGTGTTAACTTTTTTCATAAAATTGATGTTATTGATTGTATTACAATAACAGTGTTACTGTTGAATTCTATTCTTGTAAGGAAAAGTTTTAATATACGTATCTAAAGTGATGGCTGTCATTTTTTGTAATTTATTAAGGTAATTTCTGCACAAATTTTGACTACATAGGAATAAAGTATAATGCAGTATATTCCTTTTCAGCAGAAAAATAGTATCGAGAGATCTAAACTTAAATCATCTAAGATACTTATGCTAAAGACTGTTTGCAAGACAAGGAATAATCCGAATACATTTCAACACTAGAACCAAGGGGAACATTGTGCAAGTGAAAGAAATGTTTCGATCAAACGGAAGATTGCTAATTAGGGAAATTTCTGAAGATTTTCTGGTTCTGTTGAAAGTATCTGGTAACAGATTTACGTAAGGTAAAAATTTATTTTACACGTATAAGTCAAAGCATTCCCGAATAGCAATTTCGTTGCAGTTACGCAATTGTGCGTGCAACTTCAGTCTTCTGATATGTTTGATATTGACATGTTTTTTCTAGTTGAAGAAAGAGACGCAATTATGACTCGATATTGAGATAATGTTGGTTATGTGTTTCAAATTTGTGTGTGCTGAATTTATATCCGAAAATACTATTGTGAAGGCAAAATATTGTAGGTTTACTAGAGTATTTAAGAAACAATATCCGTAGAAAATGACTCGACAAATAAGCAAATTGTTTCAAGCAACATCATGACAAAGCTCCTTATTACACATTGTTTATGATATGTCAGTTTATGCCACATAGAATTATTAAGATATATCTTTATTTAGCTTATTTATTAAAGGTTGAACCGAGCCTCGTTCTAGACCCTCCCCAATATCAAAATAATTTTTAAACATTTCGAGGACGTCAGGGCATTCATGACAGAACAACTAAAGACACTTACGAAGAACGACTCTCAAAACTGCTTTGGAAAATGACAAGGACGTTGCAGTAATTGCATTCGAAGCAAACAATATTATACGATGTTGTAGAAGTACTACTTTCACGTGCTAATTTTAATACAGCGTTTTACGTTCATGAAGTATCATGAAAATGAGCGGCAAAAAATTGACACAAAATTTTAAAGTTAGTAACATTATTATTATTTAGACTAAGAGTTATTTGCTTACAATTTTTCGTCATGTCAGTCAAGATTAGCTTTGAAACATTAAAGTTTGTTAAAGAGCTCGGAAGATTTCAAGAGTTTGTCAACTTAAACCTGAAACTATAAATTTTTTTTTTAGATCAATGCTGAAACTTGTGAAAAATTAAAATGTATTGTGTACAAGTCTGTTGTGATTTATGTATTTTATATTATGACATATGGGTTTCAATATAAATTTAAATTGGCAATTTTTACATAATAAAATGAAATTATTTTTCAAACACTATCTGGCTAGAACACGTGCACAAAATGTATTCGTTTACTTCTTCCTAATAGCCTGTAATTTATTTTGAGAATTTCTAGCCAGAGGTAGCGCTAGGAAGCGATACTCGGATCAATGTCTTGTCGGCTAACGTGGATTTCCTTTATATCTCAGCAAAAACGTAACGACGAACTCGGTCGCAGATTCATTTAAAATGTATTAGTTTAACGAAGGCAGCTGGTTGCGAAACATAAGTTTGAATTTACATGTCTTTACCTATTTATGCGTTTGCATTAAACATGTCTGAATGTTATTTTCGGCATTAAATCTCTTGAAAAAGTAGGTTCAATAAATATTTTTTTTAAGAAAAATGCCAAAACTTATAAAGTATTTTTATTTTATTCTGATTAATAATGTGAAATTACTAAATTTTCAATTATAAAAGCTTTTCCAATAAGGACTTGACAACTTTTTTTCAAAATAAAATGCAGACCATTTGATATATTTCAAAAACTTTATTATCGGGTTGAAGTACAATCAACACATTTATGAACGGAACTCGACTTCGTTCATATGGCCACTGCGGCCACGTTTGCAGCGGTCGATTCGTTGGACCCAATTTTCGATGACTCGGCCACACAATTCGGCCGAAATGGATGCTATTTCGCGTTTAATGTTGGCTCTGAGCTCTTCCAACGTTGTCGGCTTGTTGGCATAGACCAATGACTTGACGTAGCCCCAAAGAAAAAAGTCTAGAGGCGTTAAATCGCACGAATTAGGCGGCCAATCGACTGGTCCATTTCTTGAGATAACACGCTCATCAAACTTACTCTTCAATAAATCGATTGTAACGTATGCTGTGTGGCTTGTGGCACCGTCCTGCTGAAACCACATGTTGTCCAAGTCCATATCTTCCAATTCGGGCCAAAAATAATCGGTAATCATGGCGCCATAACGATTACCATTCACAGTAACGTGACGGTCATTATCGTCGACGAAAAAATATGGCCCTATGACGCCGCCGGCATACAAACCGCACCAAACAGTTATTTTTTGTGAATGAAGTGGTGTTTCATGAAGCACATATGGATTTTCACCCGATCAATAACGCATATTTTGCTTATTGACGAACCCATTGAGCCAAAAATGAGCTTCGTCACTGAAAATGATTTTGCGATGAAATTGATCATCTTGTCACATCTTTTCCAGAGCCCAATCGGAGAGCGTACGTCGCTTCAAATGGTCCATCGGCTTCAATTCTTAAGTCAGCTTGATATTGTATGGGTGTAAATCAAGATCCTTACGCAAAATTCGCCATAAAGTGGTCTGGGCGATGCCCAACTCTTGAGAACGCCGTGGAATTTATTGATTTGGATCATTTGCTACTGAAGTTTCAACGGCAGCGATATTTTCGACACTTCGACCAACCCGTTGTCTCACTGGCACGGCAACATCACACAACGAATATGTAGACTCAAATTTTTGCACTAAACTTGTAACTGCCTGTCTACTAGGGCGCGAATTACGATCGAAAATCGGAGTTAACGCTCTTAAGTAGCGGTCACCGACTCCGAATTTCTGTAGTAAATTTTTAAAATTTGCAGACGTTGTTCGTTCGTGTACTTTACCATGATGAAAATGTTAAGTTTACTGAATAAGTTGACAGGGACAGTTCGATGATTACTGAAAGGGTGCTTTCACAAATTGAATTAAAAGTTGTCAAGTCCCCCTTTACTTTATTGTATTCAATGTATTCCATACACTTAAAAAAATGTATCTGTGAATACAGTGACCTACATAATTATTCGTACACCACATATAATTATGAATTACATAGTATTTCTTCATTTGAAAAATTTCATTTATATTATGTTAATTTACTTATATATAATTAGAGTTGCGCACTTTGCCTAGTTTGTAGGAATGTATTATAGGCACATGCGAACGAAAGCGCTTTTAGCTCTCAATTTAGCGAAACTGAGATATAATGCGAAAGACTTTAGGCGTCGAATAATAACGAAATCTCGATATACCATCATATACTCTAAAAGAAGCAACAATAGAAACAATGAACTGAGGTTTCCGAAGGCTCGAAGAAAGCGAAGAAGCCGTTTTGGAAATTCTCTCTATCGGTTATCTTTAAAAAGAAAAGTACTACGCATCAATTTTAGATCAATTACAGGACAAAATATAATGCGGAAATTAAAAAAGGAACGAGTGCTTTTTCTTTAGGATGACGTACATGATTACACTTTGATGGTTTTAGTGGCGAAAATTTCTGAACTGCTTACGCAACCAGCTTATTGAAAAAAAGTTGGCTCGATTCTAAGAGATTTGGCACAAATGAGTGAAGTCACTGAAACGTATCTTCGAATAATTTTATAAAACTTACGTTTCTGAAGGAATGAAAAGACAAGAAACATAGACGGTCTAAATATAATTTAATGAGGAGGAACCATTGAAAAACAAAATATTCTTTTTCTAAACAGTTCGTGTTTTCTTGTATAGGTTCGGTATTTATTGACCTGCCCTAGTTTCGTGCATGTTCTACGAGTTCAATAAATATAGTAGACTAAAAATATTCCGTTTTTTATGTTAGTGTTTTCAAGTTACAGATTTGAATTAAACATTTTTATAAAAAAAACACGTAATTTAAATAATACCATTTTTGGGAAATAATTTCCTATAACTTCAAGTGTAGATTATGCTAGCAGAATATTTTCAAGGAAAAGCTTAATTATCCAAACGCCTTCTTTCTCTCGCTCAATTTTCGTATTACATTTATTATTATTTGTTTCGGTTTTCATATTCAGTTCCTGAAATATTTATTTGGGTATTTTATTATATTTCCAATTACACGAGGGTATGTTATACTCAGTCGAAGGAAGTACATCGCGGAACAACGAAAATATCGTGTTGAATATTGCTCTAAATGTGATGTGTAGTCTATATTAGGAGTATAAATACCCATTGTGAATTTAGTTCAGGTTTACGTTATGTGTTATTAATTTTAAAAGGAATATGTTTTTCAAAGTAAAAAGTAAAATTTTATTCTATTGTTTTGGTTTAACATATTGGTTTATAATGTAATTTCTTGCATTTTATGTAAATCCTTTTTATACTAGTAGTTTAATGTAATATTTTGTGAGAAAAGTAACCCAACTTTCAACTATTAGGTGGCCATTAACATCTAATAAGATGTTTAAAAAAGCATATTATATTAATGATTGAAGTAGTAGGAATTTATTAAATAATTTAATTTGCGAATTAAACATCTACAAATTAAAGCGTGCAGAAAAATAGGTACTACAAAGGTGTTATGGCAGCTACAGTTAAAATAGATCTAAAAGAACATTCCAGTATTAGTGCTGCAGCGGATTGTTTTGATGTTAAAGTGACAACTCTACATGGAGATGTTTTGAAAAACAGCAAAATCCTGAGAATGAAAACTATATGCTGTAAATAGAGTTTTTACCGACGAAGAAGAGCTCGTCTTACAGAATACATGTATAACCATATGCGGTAGAGTGACTTACGACCTTACAATATTCGATGTTAGTTAGCTTATGAATGTGCCATCAGAAATGGTAAAAAAATAGGAAAATTTTGGAATATATTTCAAGTAACAGGCATAGACTGGTTAAGAGCATTCATGGCACAAATGTAAAATTTAAACTTAAGACAACTAGAAGTATGCAATTTAAGTTGACTACCATCATTTAATAAACACAACTTTCATAAGTTTTTTTTCAAAACCTAGAAAGTGTTCTAGAACATGACAGATGTATATATAATCTATATGACACTATTACAACTACCGTGCGTTACCCAAAGTAAATCTTGTATCCAAAAAAATACTATAAGTGAACAGTTAGTTATTACTTGTGCAATTATTTGTATTCTTTGGTCATTTTTACCATCTATCTTCTCGTAAAAAATCATCGTATGCTAAATAGAGAGCTGTTGGGCACTAGGTTTGCTGAATATGGTAGTGTAGATGGGATGAATTCAGAGGTATTTACTAGTGTTATAGATAAATACAATGCAGCTTATGAATCGTGCCTACTTTGACATTTCGGAATTGCGTTACAAAGTTACTGAATGTGTAGATGAGATTCGTCCATAAGCAGTCACTACCCGCATTTGAAATAATAATGTAGTTACTTCCAAAACCATAACGAAATCCAAGTAACAGTAGGCATAGTAAGAAATTTTGTCACAGAAGAAATTAGAATCTGAGGTAGTTAAGGCAAGAGGTGAGGGCAACCAGAATGACGAAATAGCTGGTGGATCAAAAAAAAATTAAATTTTATTTCTCTTGAAATATTTCGTGAATTTTCAACAGGTAAACTGCGGAAAAAGATGTATCTTTGCTAATGTTAACGGCACTAATGCTAAAAACAACAATAAAAAAACTCGGAAGCATAAAAAGTAAGAAACTCAAATGTAGATATGGATCCACTGATCTTGAAGATGGTGACTTACTCTATGACGAAAATTTTTCGAGTGAGTTGTAACGATTGTAATTTAATAAGTAAAGAAAACAAAAATAATTTTGTGTTCGCGAAATTGCCAAGGATATATATTGCGTCGAAAAGATGCTTGCACACTTGGATGAAAATAAATATAAAATGTCACTTACTTTTTATTCTCACTAGATGCTATTTAGTTGGTGAAAAATTTCATCGAATATGCCACCACGGGCTGCATTAGAAAACTAACGTTTTAGCAGCTGTATTAGGTTTGATATAAATTTTGGACAAGAGATTTCCTAAATAATTTTTTGCATTTTTCATATTCTATTTTCTCTTTTATAGTTGGCGTTTTTATTTTTGCTAATTTAATGTTTCACTGTATCTACTGTCTGTAATACAAAAACTTGCAAGCAAAAAAAAGTAAAGTTGAAGTTTCAGTGTTCTTGTCCCTGTGTGCATCATATGTGATACACAGTGGAACAAATGCAATGTTTAAATGCGAATATATGTATATTCTTTTAATATCAAATATAATATCAATATTGCAGTGCTTTTCGGTGCTTTTTGTTAGCTTAAGGCTCTTCTATAAATTTTCCAGGTTAGCTTTAGCTTCTGATATTAAATCGATCTTTAATAAATAATAAAAGTATAAATTATTATTCATTTCAGACTCCACTCTCACCTACTCGTACTTTATTTCCAGATTTTATTAATGCAGTCGATTATGTTCCTTTTTATAGCTTTGTGAACTTGCTTTCTCTCTCTCTCTCTCTCCTCTCTCTCTCTCTCTCTATATATATATATATATATATATATATATATACACATATAGTTTATTCTTAAAAAATCCTTTATGCCCTTTTACAAGTATATTTGTAAGAGGGGATAATTTAATTCAACTTATCTCTAGGATACTGAAGAGTAATTTTTTTATTTGTGTTTTGTTCTTGCTGTATCATTATGTATAACCATTAACCTTTCTCTGTGATAATTTGTCCTGTCCCAAAACACATTTATTTAATTATCAGTTTATTTCTAGTCTTTCGAATTTTCCAAAAATTTTCGGATTATTGCTCCATGCATCTAAATTTTCCAAATTTCAGAAATTTTTGTCAAAAAATCAGCATGGATTCATCCGTGGTAGATAACTTTACCTAATCTTTGCACTATTTGTAAATATTATATATGTATATGTATGTAACGTTTTAGATGAGCGCGGATAAGTACATGTCTTATATATAGAAATTTTCGCATATTTTTTACGTAATATGCTATGAACCTCTTTTATTTAAGCTTAGTTCTCTTGGTTTTGCTACGTTTGCGCTTGTATTTTTGAAGTCATACTTGGAGAATTAGTTTTCTTATGAGCATTGCGGTATATACTGGTTCAAAGAGTTTGCTTCTACATCACATGGGTATCTGACATAGTAACACATTTGCAACAAACTGCGAATGAGAAAATCAAGAGAATTGCAAGTAAAAGCAGATATTATTTCAATATGTGATGTAAAGGTGAATCGTAACTCACATATAATTGCAAAATCCTTAACAACTGACTGCCTGGGCAAAATTTTGTTATTAATTTTATAATTTAGAAACGGCAGAGTACTCTTCTGTATAAGTAGCAACACAGCACCGACAGACATTCAATTTTAATGGTAATTATTATACCAAGTCTTAAGAAGGTTCAGATTCTTCCACAAATTTCTCTCAAGCATCATCAAAGGCATAAATTTCAGAAATATTTTTAGATCATCAGCATAGACCAAAATAGGACAATCCACCTTTAGAAAAGGATTGTTGATGGAAAGGATAAATGAAAGTGGGCCTAAAGTAGAACCTGCGAAAGGTGGGGGGGGGGGCAGGGTTCTGCTTTAGGTAGTTTAAAAATATAGGCAATAAAACTATGAAACGCCGAGAACAATAGTCTTTTAATCGATTCAATTTAGACAACAAAAAAATTAATAAACAAATTCAAGATCGAAACGAAAAGTCAAGAATCATTGACAAAATTTTCTCCAGTTTTATGTACTTACTTAGTAAGGTCACATCGAAATAATATTACAAAGAAAGAAATTTCATTGGCAAACATTCTCTATTTTTATCACACAAAATACTCCATGTCAGCAATATCACGCAAACGAACGAAATATCGGTAAGAGTACATGTTTGCTAAGCTTTTAGCTCACGTTTCCAAAATAATCAAATATACTTACAGACAGGAGTACGTACTAGGATTGGTTTCAAATTCACGCTCCAGTAACGCCGTTACAGCTGTTTGCAGAAATTCGTTCTGGAAGAGAAATAGACATATATTAGTGAATGCATTTTGAAATTGACGTAAATTATCGACAAAGGAAGGTAGACCGTAAAGAATAACAAACTACAGCACTTTGATGCATATTTTCGTTATTTTCTAATTAAAAAACAACGATTTAAAAACAATAGTAGCGCTACAAATTTTGGCGATAATCGTTTCCTTAATTTTTCTATACAAATGCAGTATTACTAATAACTTTTTAGTACATACGTTTTCTGAACATACTAACATAATTATTTCAAAAAAGTTTTAAAGTAAACATTTTAGTATATTCAGACTGTAATATTTATCTCTTGTTAATATTCAAATTATTTGAATATTAACACTGTAAAAGAATATTATTGCATTGTTGTTTTTTGTATTTCAAATTTCTGTAATAAATCTGTATTTTTCCATTTAAAACTTTGAACTGTGTGGTAAATCTACATCATTATTGGATGAGCTAACATAAACAAATTTCTGCAGAACTTTGTTTTTATTGTCAGCGTTCCGATTTGAAGCAGAACTGCTTCAGGTCAAGAAACGCGGTTGAAATATAAGACTTACATGTTCAAGTGAGGCTGTTTCAGGCCGAACAAGAACTAGTTGAAAAGAATAATAAGATTTCGTTGAAACGTTATGGAGAGTCCTTATAAAGACTGTCAAGAAACGCGGTTGAAATATTAGACTTACATGTTTAAGTGAGGCACTCATTAGGCAGACTAATGTAGTACTGAAAAGCCAAATGACAAAAATAACATGTGAGATATTTTAAAGCTGCAGGGCCAGAACATGAGAAAGACAAGGCAAGAAGGTCTTTGATGAAACAAGTTACTTTACATAAACCTGTAACGGTCAACACCATAGTGGGTCTGATGTCAGACGGTCAGATTTGATAAAATAGTTGATTTAGTATTTTTAAAACTAAAGTACAAAAGCTAGTGACACTGGATCAAGAATACATGCAGGCACAAATGCCCACCTCACGAGTACTCTAGAGAAATATTTCGCTTTATTTTGTACAAAAACCATAGCGAAAACCATTTACGCATGAAAAGGATGTTTGAAATTAATCTCCCATTTTACACCAAATTATAGTTTGTATTCAAGAGCTACTGAATTTTCTCTGTAAATGATACTTGTTTCCGATATATCGCATTTTCCAAAAGGGAAAAAATTATTTGCTTTATTTGGGTGAACGCTGGACAAGGTCTCCGCACATCTAGTTTATATTCTGGTAAACTTTAAGTACATAACATTTTTCCAAAAGGGTTATTGTTATTTACGAAGTGCGTGAAGACAACTTTTCTAGCATGCGCAGGTTTAAGTTACTTATACTTTAATATACACGTATTTTGCACAATATTTTTGCAAAATTTTATTAACGAATAGTACTGGTAGATACTATATTTTAGAGGAATAATATTAAAGTTAATGGGAGACATTCGAAATTCAAACGTAAATACGTAAAATTATTTTTATTTGAGAAAGATGAAGCAAGTGGCATGAAGCAATACTCGGAAACTTTTAGTTTTCGGGCGATTGCTCTATTAGAAAGCTAGAAAGTTTTGTTTCGTGCAAAGCAATAATTCTTGCCCTTTGTTCAAGAGCTAGTTGCTTTCTCCTTGATATGTTTTAAGCATAATTAAAAAAAGTAAGCTCACTCGATAGCACATGCTGTAGTATTTACTGTGTTGTAGACATATAATATACCCTTACAAGCGCACAAATACCAGGTAAAGACTGGTTATTACGTCCACGTAATAAACCATACAATAAACAATTCCGAGCACGGGATAATCTCCATGACATATGACTGAAATGGAAAATAAGGCGTTCGTTCGTTTATATAAAATACTTCGGCTAAATAACGTGCAAATATGTAAAATGATTTTGGTTTGGATAAAATTTCAATATACTTACTTAAATATTTGATTTTCTTCTGCAATTAAAATTATCTGTAGTGCGATTAAACTTATGGACGGTAGTGTATATTCGCAAATCAACCGTTTATGAGTTAACAGCGATTTTATTGCAAAAGCACGTTGAATAATATGTTATAGAGTTGCATACGATATTTTAATAATTATTTAATAATATTAAGTAAACTAAAATCGTAAAATTAAGTTTATTTTTTATACGTGTCTGCAGTATCATAAAATTCTTATTTTAATATTAAATATTTTATACACCGAATAACGAACTGCCCCTGTAAATGAAAGAAAATTTTTTTAATAATCTTTTTTACAAACGTTTCTTCAAATCATAATAAAAAAGTTTAAAAATATTTTTAGTGTATTGAAATACTAGTTAATGGATTTACTTGCATGTCTATTCCTGCAAATTTTTTGTTATAAATTGGCCGATGTAAACGTTTTAAACTTTTACCGAAGCGTAGTTTTGTTCGTACGCTGGAAAAGTGTTCGTCTTTCTAGAGTACAGAAGGTACACTGTAATTTGCTTTATGTAGAAATATTTAATTTAAAAATTACACATTTAATTAATGAGTTAAGTTTTAAGTTAGCGTAACTTTTATTAATTTAAATTAATATTTTCTGAAGTTTCATGCAAATAATATTTTTAACATTCTGTTTTTCTTTGTTATCAATGTTAGATTTTAATTAAAATGTCCTTTAAATAATTTAATAGGCAATAATGTAAAGGTAAGGGTTTTAATATATTTTTATTAATTTAAATTAATATTGTATTGTGTATGTACCATTCTCGATAATATTTTTAACATTCTCTTTTTCTTTGTTAATCACGTGCATGCTTTTGAAAGTCCTTTAACTTGAAAATCACACATTTAGCAAGTTTGAATTTTAGTGTTTTCAATTTTAAATAATTTAATAAGCGTATAAAGATAAAATATTTATATATTTTTATTTCTTTTTATTTTAGATATTTATTTAATGAATTGCTAGTATTTTTCTGTCCATGTCCATGTCTCTAAAATTCTTTTCTTTTTGTTACAGATTGGAATCTACGAACTAATCGCCCGTCAACTGTTCATAAAATTACCTAATATTAAAATCGAAGCATATCTATGTGAAGAATATAGTGAAGTATTAACTGAACAGTGTACATATTAAAAATAATCGATCGCAGTCGGTAATTATGTGTTGTGTTGGAGTACCAGCAAACATTTTCTTTACCCCAGGATGGTGCCCTTCTATTTAGTAAAACACAATAGTGGGATAGTTGAATATTATACATTTTCATTGCACGTAAGTAACAAAGAGAATATTTAAAATTTTATTGAGAGAAATTTCTAAACATGCATATATATATAAAGTATCGGAAAAACACAAGTATGTAAGTTTAGATAAGATGAAATGTTTTCGATTTTAGAATGCGTTCACAAGAATTGTTTCTTTTTACAATGTGGCAAAACTCTTATGAATAATTTAGTTAAATTTATTTTCTTCAACAATTTTTACTATAACTATAAAGTCATTTGGTCCTAAATTCTATAGGTATTTAGCTAATAATTTACATTTGAATTCTTGGTAATTAATTACATCGTATCAGTTTAAATTTTCCTGTATTGTTTGGTCTTAAAGAACATGTGACCAGTTTTATTCAATTTTACGAGTAGTAGATTTTCATGTTCAAATTTACTTATCGTAGAAATATATACATATATACACACACACACATATATATATATATATATATATTTCGATTCCATTTTAACACACACACACACACACATATCTATATATATATGTGTGTGTGTGTGTGTGTGTGTGTGTGTGTGTGTGTGTGTGTGTGTGTGTGTGTGTGTGTGTGTGTGTGTGTGTGTGTGTGTGTGTGTGTGTGTGTGTGTGTGTGTGTGTGTGTGTGTGTGTGTGTGTGTGTGTGTGTGTGTGTGTGTGTGTGTGTGTGTGTGTGTGTGTGTGTGTGTGTGTGTGTGTGTGTGTGTGTGTGTGTGTGTGTGTGTGTGTGTGTGTGTGTGTGTGTGTGTGTGTGTGTGTGTGTGTGTGTGTGTGTGTGTGTGTGTGTGTGTGTGTGTGTGTGTGTGTGTGTGTGTGTGTGTGTGTGTGTGTGTGTGTGTGTGTGTGTGTGTGTGTGTGTGTGTGTGTGTGTGTGTGTGTGTGTGTGTGTGTGTGTGTGTGTGTGTGTGTGTGTGTGTGTGTGTGTGTGTGTGTGTGTGTGTGTGTGTGTGTGTGTGTGTGTGTGTGTGTGTGTGTGTGTGTGTGTGTGTGTGTGTGTGTGTGTGTGTGTGTGTGTGTGTGTGTGTGTGTGTGTGTGTGTGTGTGTGTGTGTGTGTGTGTGTGTGTGTGTGTGTGTGTGTGTGTGTGTGTGTGTGTGTGTGTGTGTGTGTGTGTGTGTGTGTGTGTGTGTGTGTGTGTGTGTGTGTGTGTGTGTGTGTGTGTGTGTGTGTGTGTGTGTGTGTGTGTGTGTGTGTGTGTGTGTGTGTGTGTGTGTGTGTGTGTGTGTGTGTGTGTGTGTGTGTGTGTGTGTGTGTGTGTGTGTGTGTGTGTGTGTGTGTGTGTGTGTGTGTGTGTGTGTGTGTGTGTGTGTGTGTGTGTGTGTGTGTGTGTGTGTGTGTGTGTGTGTGTGTGTGTGTGTGTGTGTGTGTGTGTGTGTGTGTGTGTGTGTGTGTGTGTGTGTGTGTGTGTGTGTGTGTCTAAAAATGGAATCGAAATTACGAAATTCCAGATATATATATATATATATAGGGGCTGTCCTTTCTTTGTGTTTGGTCTAATCTGGAATTTCGTAATTTCGATTCCATTTTTAGACACATTTTGTAATCTTATTTTCCGATAATCATATATTTTTAATTAATTTAAATAATAATATATCTTAAACAAAAAATTTTGAACATTTTTTAGTAAACATTCATTTTTTCTATTACACTATTTCTTTAAAATCAGTCAGTCAGTTTCAATAGAAGAATCAGTTATTAAAAAATGTTGAGCAATTTAATTTTTTCTTAAGATATATAATAGTAATTACTTCAATATTTAAAACTAAATGTGGTAGTCTAATCAAATGAAATTTTTATCAATCTGAGAATTTCTTCTGTCATGATTAAATTTATTAGCAAATAGTACTTTAAAAGGATCCCATAAACTACGAAAAACGTTGAATAATTAAGGTTAATATAACTCCTCTCCACAATAATTTTCGTATTCCGGATACGTATTTCGACAACTAAGTTGTCATCATCACATAATTAATCACACCGTCGCACCTGGAACCACAATAAAATCCACACAAAGACAAAGTCCGTACTAGACGAAAGTCAAGCACACATTGTGTGTCGGGCTATCGACGGTGTAAATCTAGTATGGATTTGTTTTCAATGCGCTCATTTTCTTTTAATTTGCAGTAAGCTTAAAAATAATTAACTTCTTTTTAATGGGTGCATTTTGTTTTAAACTTTCACTTAGTTTTAAATAATTCTATATCTTTTAATTTGCATACAATTTAAAAATAGTTAATTTCTGTTTAATATAATAATAAAATTATAATTTTGTTTTTAATTGTAATTAATTTTAATTAATAGTTTGATTAACTTGAATTATAGTTAATTAAATAAAAATTGTAATTTCGTTTTGAATTTTCGCAATTTTCAAAATTTAAACATAATCAACTTTTTAATGCTTTCATTTGTTTTTTCATTTTCACATAGTTTTAAAAATAATTAACTTTTTTTAATGGGTTGATTTTTTTGAATTTGTGTAAAGTTTATAAGTAATTAACGCCCATTTCGTTTCCAATTGGCACAAGCTTTTAAAATATTTAATTTTTTTCGAAGCGATTTGGTCCCTTTAATAAATAGGACCTTAGTGTTAACATTTAGAGAATTTGAGGTACCGGGATTGGAGACGTAGTCAATACAGAGTCTCTAAA
This sequence comes from Dermolepida albohirtum, assembly GCA_031893035.1. Classification (NCBI taxonomy): domain Eukaryota; kingdom Metazoa; phylum Arthropoda; class Insecta; order Coleoptera; family Scarabaeidae; genus Dermolepida; species Dermolepida albohirtum. The sequence goes on along the minus strand of JAVIWB010001490.1, from coordinate 43,725 downwards.
AGGTAGATTAAAGGCACATGGACTCATTAGTCATAATTAGCTATTTATTTTTTAAATTATAGCCCTCGAATTTAGCGATAGGATTATTTACTGAACAAAGCTTAAGAGTATATTAAATTGTTTTTTTCTCTCTTTACTATTCAGATTGAAATGGCCTTATTCAATATTTAATTTGCATGACTAACATGGACAGTAGACGTTTTCTAAGCTGCAATTGTTTCGGCTTATGCGGTCACTTGGGGTATGCGGTTGTTATTATTCTAGTTTTCAATTGCAAACCCAGTAGAGGTAAAGTTTTCGTTTCGATATCGTTACGTTTTGATTTAGCTAGCCGCTCATTTTGCGTATATAAGAATTTTTTTAAATTATAAACTTTGATAATTCAAATAACAACTTTATACAAAATAAATACGTACCTAAAACAAACATTTATCTAGCTTGGGTTGGTATTGTGAATTATTTCAGTTAGTTTTGTAATTTTTACATATGTACAGTAACTAAAATCCACTATAATATATTTTTATATTCGTGGTAGGTATCAGGTTGTTACAAATGTAATGTCCGTTTTTTCCTTCAGTCTGAACTGAATCGCACCTGTGTGAAGAAGTGTATGTTTTTGGTGAAAATTATTATTGTATTTGTAGAAAAGGGTATTTATTTTGAAGTGTGTACCTGTTCCATTTCTTGGAAAGATTAATACGCCTGTTCTTGTCTCGCCTATGGAAATGCTGTCGGCAAGAGATATTCGGGCAATTTACCTCTTTCAATTTAAAAAGGGATTAAATGCAGCTGCAGCAACGCGAGAAATTAATCAGACGTTCGGTGAAACCACGTGTAATTAACGCACATTACGGCGATGGTTTAAAAAATTCAGCGAGGGGAATTTTGGTTTGAAAAATGAGCCTCGCGGATATGCGCGTAGCACTGTTAATGACGACGAGCTGCGTGTAGAAGTTGAAAGTAATCCGTTGACAACAGTGCGTAGCCTTGCAGAAACATTTCAAGTGTCCATTGCCACCATTAGCCGTCACCTTTCTTCGATTGGCAAAGTGAAGAAACTCGATCGATGGATGCCGCACCAATTAACGTAAGCCAATAAGCTCCGTCGATTAGAGGTGGCTACCGTTTCTTCATCGAGTGGTAACGTGTGACGAAAAGTGGATACTTTATGATAATCGGAGACGGTCAGGATAATAGTTAGATCGAGGTGAAGCACCAAGACAGCATGCACGAGCATCACTTCACCCGCGAAAGATTATGGTGACTGTATGGTGGACCACTATTCATTTTTGCAACCTGGTGAAACCATCACGGCAGCGTCCTATTGTGCCGAGCTGGAAACTATGCATGGAAAAGTGAGCCGCTTGCAGCCCTCACTAGTCAATAGACATGGACCCATACTTATTCATGATAATGCAAGACCTCATGTTGCACGATAGACAATCCAAAAACTTTCGGAATTTGGTTACGAAATTCTCCGTCACCCACCTTATTTACCTGACCTTTCGCCAACTGATTTTCATTTTTTCCGAAGTTTAGACAATCACTTAAAAAATGGGGACTTCCCTGACCGGGAGTCTGTAATAGCAGTGTTTGAGCAATATGTGAGCCGTCAAAACCTAGATTTCTTTTCAAAGGGAATTTTTCAGCTTCCAGGCCGTTGGCAACAAACTATTGATGTAAATGGAGACTATTTTGCAGAATAAATATTTATATTTTTTTAAAATTTAGACTTTTTTTTATTCCTTACAAAATCGGACATTTCGTATGTAACAACCTGATAGTAGTAAAGCAGTTATAAATACAGTAAAACAGTGTTTGCTTTTTTATTGTTATCCTATTAGGATTCATACTATATTTTATTGATTTGATTTTTTCAGTAATTTCAGAAATATTAATAATTTGATGATGATTACGATATCTATATTTAATGTGAAATATTAATTTGCATTAATATTAAGCTGGGTGATAATCCATTAAGATAAAGTAATAATTCGGTTTTATAATGCCTTTAAATTTATTTAATTAATTTTTTTTAATTACCTAGTTGAAAGATAATTTTTTGCTTCTTAATCGAAATAAGGCCATTAATAAATCTCGTTGATTTTATAATTTACATTTTTCTTATGAAATTATTACTTATTAAACATTTTTTAATATTGAATGTAACATAATAATAATTATTTTAACTTTAAGAGTGGTACGTAATAAAATTTATAAAAAAGAAACTCAAGGTTTTTATCTCCGGCAGGAAGAAAGTTCAAATACGATGCTTATTTTCTTCTTTGCATCTCTTTCCTATCAACTCAAATCTTAAGTGTTTCCACTCTAATATGTCTATAAAGAATTACACTTCCACTTCAAATTTAGTTAATCCTTTGAACTACAGATAAAACTTATTCATATTTAACACATTGTACTATCGTCCACACTTATCTGTATTTTTGTTGTAAGATACTATCTTAGGCCAGTGATTTTTTGCGGGAAAAATGTATCAAAAGTCACATTTTTCGCGTACTAATAATTGATATAAGCGCATTAATAGATCGCTTTTCTTTCATAATTTATATTTCATTTACTTAAGGGGTTTTTTAGTTAAATTAATTTGAATAAAGAAACTGGGAATATTTGATTTTACTACTGTGGGCAAAAAATAGTAAGACTTTGTTCATAATTTTTAAATTCTTAATTTATTCTTCCAAATCAATTTCGTCCCCCTCAAAGTAATCCCCCCTGGCCCCAATACACTTGTGCCAACGTTTCTTCCAATTCTCGAAACAGTTGTTAAAGTCAATTTCAGGAATAGCCTTCAATGCGCGTAGCGATTCACGTTTAATGTCTTCAATTGACTCAAAACCGTTTCCCCGGAGCGGTCGTTTGAGTTTGCTGAATAGCCAGAAGTCACACAGAGCTAAATCAGGCGAATACGGTGGTTGTGGCACGATATTGGTTAAAATTTGGCGAAAAACTCACGAAGAATTAATGCAGTATGCGACGGTGCAGTATCGTGGTGCAAAAGCCAAGAGTTGCCGGCCCATAATTCTGGCCTCTTTTTACGAATAGCATTGCGCAAACGACGCATAACACTCAAATAGTATTCTTTGTTGACGTTTTGGCCGGTCGGAAGGAATTCGGAGTGCACCACACCTCGATAATCGAAGAAAACTGTCAACGTAACCTTGATTTTTGACTTGTTTTGACGTGGTTTTTTGGGCTTCGGCTCACCTTTGATACGTTATTCGGCCGATTGATCGTCTGTTTCCGGATCATAAGCGTAGATCCAAGTCTCATCTTCAGTTATGATGCCTTTCATTTTGTCTTGATAGTTGAAAAGCATTGTTTCACAGACGTCAACGCGACGCTGTTTTTCGAAAAAATTGAGTGATTTTGGAACTAATCGTGCTTTCACTTTTCTTAGGCCCAAACGATCTTTCAAAATGGTTTTCACTGATCTTTCCGATATTCCAACGATACCAGTAAGGTCTCTGACTGTTAATCGTCGATTCTCAAGCAGCAATTCCTTGATTCTATTAACGTGTTGATCATCAGTTGATGTTGATGGCCGTCCTGGACGTGGTTCGTCATCAACGCGTTCTCGAGCCTCTTCGAATAATTTGTACCAATCAAAAACACTTTTTCGCGACAAAAAATTATCACCGAAGGCCTTTTGCAACATTCTGAACGTTTCGGCACCAGAAATTTGATTCAGTACACAAAATTTAATGGAACTTCTTTGTTGAATAGTTTCACTCATTGTAAAAATCGCCGAATGCACTTTTTGTACTTCAGAAAGACAGACGTATACTGAACACTAATGATTATTTTGATGTGACATTTGGCACAGATGTCACTGACAGTCAAACCAACCTAGAAAAAAAATATTTCGATGAATGGGTTTTCGCGCGAAATTTAAATTAAAAAGTCTTACTATTTTTTGCCCACAGTAGTAAATAATAACAATTTCATTTGTCCCAAATTACTAATAGGTAGAGGGTTTATTTGAAACTGCATGTGAATACAGCATGTTGTTTTATTACATTCTAAGTACTTCGTATTTATTTTCTTTGTATTATTATTTGCACTTCCCTTGTATTTTCTGTCGGTTATTTTTATTGGGGAAAATGTATCGAAAATTATAATTTTAGAGTTATTAGTCAATTGAACTAAGCTCAGTTTTGGGTTTATTTTGTAATTTATATTTTGCTTATTAAGTATGTTTAATAAATTTTAATATTTATTTTAATAATTTTACGTATGCCAGTTTATTGTAAAGTGGATAATTTAACAGAATAAGAATATAGAGACTACTTTTCAATCAACACCTATGTTCTTCATTTATAATTTCCTAACAACTTTAAATGTTTCTTACCTCAATATGTCGCTGTTTGTATTACTTTAGGATGCCACCTTAAAATTAGCCTTGATTGACTACCCCGATGCTTTTATTTTATTTTTCTTCATTTTCAGCATCTCCTGTCAACGATCGTTTCCAAACAACATTATTATCACAACATTGTCCGCCGTCAATGGGCATAGTTCATCCAATGGGCATAGTTCCTCTTCTAGCGGTATCGTTTTCTGCAGAGTCCTGATATTAGTAAGTTGTGTTCTCCACTTTACCTATTTTGGCCAGTATGTGCTGAAGAGGTCGTGTTCGCTGAGGAATTGGATAAGGTAGTAGTTTACCTCACCATGGTCGTAGTATATCCAGTTCGTAATGTTACGGATCAGTCTTCTTGTCCAGCGTCTTCTCGTTTCATTTGGCAAGCCTTCTTGCCACTTCAGTCGAGTGAGGATTTCAACTTCTGCCTTCGCTTGTTTTTCTCCAACCTCTTCTCGCATCTTGTAGATTCTCTTCTTTATTTGGACCAGTAGGTTGATCGGGGTTACTCCCTCAATCACAAGTACCGCCAGTTCAGCAACCGTACGGTATGCTATCTTGAGAAATCCCCGCCTGGCATCCATACAGTATGGATTGAATAAAGTCCATCAGGAGTCGGCGTTTACTCTCTGTTGATCTTCCTACATTTAAAATGAGTCGGTTCAGCATCGCGGGCAGCCCTATAGTTTTATCTCTAAATGACCGAATCTGTTCCCAGAAAGTCATCTTGTCGGAATTCAAAGTACTTTAAGAAGGCTTTATGCATTCAGTCATATGGGGATTTTTCTCCTAGTCAGTAAGACGACTTCTGTCTTTTCTGCTGCCAAGGCCAGGTCGTGTTCGTTCAACCATGAAGTCACTCTTCTCATGACATTGTTGAACCATCTCTGCACATCCGTCGCGCAACGATGACCGCCGCGATGTCCACCGCGTATCTTAGATAGGTATCTAGCGGCAGTTTCATTTCCAAAATTACATCCTAGGACACATTCCACAAGTCTGAACTTAAGATCGAGTTTTCGAATTAATTTGAACAATGAATCATGAGTTTATATCAGGATACTTAGTGATTTTCGCCATTTTATTTTTTTTTGTATATGGTCTTCACTATTTTTTCAGATAGACACTCCAATTATAAAATGTTGAACCCAAAACTAGGACTACTCTATTTTAAATATTTTATTTTTTAATTATTTTGCATACCCCACTTTTTTAAGAGGCGAAAGATTTAATTGCAGTTGCAGTTTCACTTTGACAGTATTTCACTGTCTTTATTTTCTTGTACTTCTATTAACTTCTCGATGATTTTACGATTAATTTTTCTCATTTCAATATTCTTAACAAGAATTGCATTTCCCCTTTAAATCTTGATTATTATTTAGATTACCGCATACTTTTTTTTCAGTTGTATCGTACTGTTGTCTTTACTTCCCATGTTTTTATTAAGTGACTATATCTTCCGATTAAGAAAAAATTGCAATTTCAAATAGGACTTGGTATGTGCATACATTTTACTTCTATGAGTTCATTAATGAATATACCGAGTAATATTGTTTTGGAAAGATGTTTCAACAATATTTCTTCATTTTGTGGTGATTCAAGTTACGAATTTTTCAATCATTAATCATAATGAATACGAAAAATATTTATGTGAATTAGTCTTATTAAATTTTTGATCTTTCTCGATGAATTGAGTAAAAGAATTATAAAGTTATTTGGGTTTGTTTTCAGATGAGGAATTTCTTTTAGAAATGATGAAATTTTAACCGATTTATCTGTTTGAATTTATTGAGAAATTAAAGATTTATTTGCAAATACAAGTAGATTTCAAAGATTTTCTATTTTCTTTTGTTATAAGCTCTTTTGGTTTACATTTATTTGTTCAGGTAAATACAAATTAAATTGCGTTCATTTTAATATTGTTTTTAAAAATATTTTTAATTTGTAGACTAAGGTAGTGCCGTCCAAATTCAAAACAATCCAACCTCCTGTACATTTTTTCACCATTTCGTCTAAATTTTTAATTCTAAATATTTTAATTATTTTAAATATCCCAACATTTTAATTAATGTAATACAAAAAAATATTTTAATCTTTTTATTTTTGTCTCTCCTAAGATATACTTCATTAAAACTTCCAAGTTTAAATATTTGCAATTCAATATTTTTAAGAAGACCGCATTCCCACTTTAAATCTTGTTTATTGTTTAGAAGATTACTGCACACAAATATTTCATCTGAAGTAGTCTTAGATATATCTTATAGGAAAATGAATTTATTTAAAAAAATAGTAAATAATCCAAAATATTGATTTAAACAGTTCACGATAACTTAAGATATTGAGAAAAAATAATCCAAACAAACTCTTTTAGAATTTTCTGTTATCAATAGAACATATTATTTACTATTTAATTATCCTTCTTGTTTTATTTTATACACATTTTGATGGCTTTGAGATTAAATTTTTCCATTTTAAATGTTTCTACCAAGAATCGTATCTGGATTTTAAATTTAATTTGGAACTTTCTAAATACTAGACAAATAGAATGTGATCATTCTTTTTCACTATTTTACTCCTATATTTTAAAAGCGCATTCATATTTTTCATCTATTGCAACGATAAAAGAAGTCTTCTTTTCCAAAATTCCAGGTATCAAGCGCAACACATCCAGTATATATTTCAATATATGTAGTTACTTCAACACAAGACCTGTATTCAAACATGCAATTCAATTTTTCACCGATGTGTATGGATTTCCTGAAAATTATTGATTTAAAAAAATTTAATATTCAGGTAATTATTACTCAATATTCTCAAATATTGTTAAAGAATTTGAATTCGATAAAGCCTGTGGTTGATTAACTTAATCACTAAGGTTGGTATATAAGCCCTTTCCACATTAACTTTTGTAATTCTGTATACGCATTTCGACAACTAAGTTGTCATTATCAGCAGACAATTGCAAAGTATCGCACCTGGTAAAACACGGCGAAAAATACCTGTACGAAAACAAACTCCGTACGCGATCTACACCGCTGAGAAGAAGAGTGTACATCTTGGTTCTCAGCGGTTTGTTTTCGTACAGTTGTTTTTCGCCGTGTTTTACCAGGTGCTACACTTTGGAATTATCTGCTGATGATGACAACTTAGTTGTCGAAATGCGTATACAGAATTACAAAAGTTAATGTGGAAAGGGGTTATATACCAACCTTAGTGATGATGTTAAAGAATTGTCTAAAAATTTTGTTACAGTAGCTAAGTCCTAGTCCAACACACTGGAGCAAGGAAATAGTGAGGAGAAAATGATTTTTTTACGTATATGCAGTCTTTCCGTTTTGCACAAACTTTTGATGATGGAAGTATTACAGTAATTCAGAGGTATGTTATGAAAAAGAATTAAAAATAGTAAAAATGTACTATTTCATAAGATAATAATTATATGTGTAAGGCATACATAGATGATTCCGAAAATATCGTTTTTCAAATTCATTAAGGGTTATATAAAAACATAATGAAATATATTAAATACATTGTAAAGCTTTTATTTTTATTTATTTATCGTTGCATCAGCCAATTGTTTACGAAAATAAGGTCAACTCTTTTTTTTTCTAATATCAATTTACTAACCATTTTTAAGATATAGATTTACATTAACTTGCCTTAGTTAATTTTTTTTTTGTCGTAATGCAATATTCCCAGTTAGTAATTTTGCATTTCGAACCTATATTATGCTTTTACATTTTGATTTCTTCCCTATAAGTATTTGTTATTTTAAATTACATTGTTTCAGCCAGTTTGTTCAGATTATTAAAAACTTCTTTTTCCTAATCATGTAATTTCGATATTTCAGAAGATAAACTTAGTCGCTTCATCCGTATTGTTTCGTAGTTTGGAGTTTTAGTTGCTTCAAGTATAGTGCCTTGTTTCGAGATGAAAGGATAGGAAGGTAATTTTGTTTTATTTTTTTTTTCAATATTTTCGCAATTGTTTTTATAACACATATCCAATATCACATCGTCGTCAACGTTTGGACTGGTGCAGAGAACGGCAGCATTGGGAAGCAGAATAGCATAATGTCGTATTCAGCGACGAATCGCGATTCTGCCTAGGCATGCATGATGGCCGTCAGAGGGTAAGACGCCGTCGTGGAGAGCGACGTGATATTGGATTTGCTGTTGAGAGGCATGTGCACAGGACTGTTGGAGTAATGGTTTGGGGGGCTATTGCATATGGAAGCCGATCACCTCTTCTGTTTATTCGGGGCAGTATGACAGCTGCACGTTATGTTGATGACGTCCTACAAACCACTTTATTGCCTTATCTAGATGGCCGTCCACACGTCCTTTTTCAGCAAGACAACGCGCGTCCACATATTGCTCGTCGTACTATGGACTTTCTACGAGAAGCTGGCGTTAATGTTTTGCCGTGGTCACCCCGTTCACCGGATTTAAATCCCATCGAACATGTGTGGGACATAATGGGGAGAAGACTGACCAATTTGAACCATCCTCCACAAACTCTGGCACAGTTAATCCACCAAGTTCAAGTTGCTTGGAACGAGGTGCCACAAGCAGACATCGACCATCTTATTTTGTCGATGCCTAGACGTGTACAGGAGTGTCTACAGCTACGGGGTCGCCAAACACATTATTGATTTTTTTTCAAATTAATGTTAATAAAATTTCTTGGAAATCTGATCGTTTCATTCTTGACTTAAGCTTATCACATTACCAAAAAATCACGTCCAGGAAACTATTCCTTCTAGGTGTAACACTTCTAATGTCATTGAGTATATCTTTCTAGTAATAAAATGTAAAGTCTAGTTTTAATTATGTGCTACTTTGAAATAATTTCCTTCGGGAAGATATTTCTTGCTTTTGTTGTTAAATTTTATGTTCTAAAGTTTTTATGAAGTTGGTTTTTGTAGAAATATACTTTTTAGGTTACAGATGAATGTAAAATTGTTTTCAAAGTAAAGAGAATATGGGGAATTTTCTTACTTTCGCTGGAAATGTAGAGGTAACAGTATCCTATTTGAAATTTTAATTATGTTTATTTTTGCACTGAAAACAATCTGTAGGTTGTGCTATTTAATTTTTATCTATATTTTATCCGTTTCTGTATTTTTTTATTTAAGGGTATAAACTAATGAGTTGTTTGTTAAAAAGTTCCCTTGGGTTGTCAAGTACGAAAGCAACATCTTGCTAAATTGAATAGGAATTTAAATATTCTTTTCTGTATTTGTCAGTCTACAAGTAAATTTTTTATTTCCTCCGATTTTTTTGTTTCTTTTCAGGTGGTTAAAAATATTTTTTTCTTTTGTTAAATTTGTTATTTTTAACCAAAAATTCTAGCACTTTTTATGTTGCAAAATGTAGACACTATTTTAATATCAGAAATAATTCGTAATCGCCAAAATGCATGTATGTATATCCTTATTTATACGTTTTGCCTGTAAGTTTATTGTAGTAGTATGGGTAGTACGAATTTTATTGTAGTTTCGTCTTGGTGTGTTTTCTATTATTTTGCATTCTTTTTTCGGGTCGTGAAGAAAAATTTGTATATTTTTCTAAATATTTTCAATAACGATTACAGTATTCTTTTAGGTTGTAAATTGTGGACACTATTTTGTTATCACAAGTGGATAGATAGTTCTTCTAAATATTTTGTTATAATTTCTAATTTTTAGTTGGAGAATCTACAATCGCCTTATAGGAGGGTAAGCATACATGGTATTTGAGTTTAAATTTTGCTTGTAGTATAGTAATGAGTATCTTTCAAGCTGCGTGAGAACTATCGATATCGATAACTACGGTTTTACAGATGATAATGTCAACCTGCGTTGGCATTTCTGTTCAGTAAGGTTTGACAAGTCATCACGAATCGTTTAACGCTAGCACGCCTAGCAACGCATCCAAATTGTGGAAATTTACTTTGAAAAAATAAATCTGTTCGCGAAGTTCATAGAGCAATTCGTTAATTTTGCGGTCAACATAATCGGCTTAGTGAGCAAGCAATTCGTGTAGTTATTTATCGTTTTGGCACTAATTTTACTCTTCTCGATTCAAAATCATCAACAAGACAAAGAAATGTGCATACCGAAGAGAATATTGCTGCTGTAGCGCGAAGTATTGAAGAAGACGCCGAAATGTTGATTCGTCGTCGTTCTGAAATTGTTGGCCTAATTTTACGTAAGCATCTTGAATTACGTGCCTATAAAATACAGCTCACGTAAGAATTGAAGTCAAACGACCATCATTTGCGTCGCATTTTTGCTGATTGGGTTCATTTGAAACTGGCCGCAGATAAGCATTTTTATCAAAGAATTGTGTTTAGTAATAAAGCTCATTTCTAGTTAAATAGCTACGTCAATAAGCAAAATTGGCGTTTCATAAAATCGGAATTAAGCATAGTTTATCACATAATGTACATACATATATGATGAAATTATTACCTGCTAATTAGATTGTTAATTTCGCAATGTGATACTGGATTTAATTAATTATTATGTAGATTCATGCATGATATACCAGCATTATTCATTGTTATACATACTTCTAATTTTTGATACCGTAAAAGCTTTGATTTCGATTCGTTTATATATGTACGTACTTATATCCGGCGTTCGGTTAATTTTGTAATTTAATTAATATTTGTTTGGTTATCTTTGTTGTTCAGCTGGTTATTCTTTTATATTCGCATGTCATGTTATATAGTAGCTGCACAAGCGAATTAATAATAAGTGAAATGTTTTTAATAAATTATTTATATTATTACTAGTGAGCACAAATCGACATACCAGGTCTACCTGTCAGTCTTTGCCGGTTTTTCTAATAGATGTCGCTAGGTTTAAGTACGCAATGTTATGAATTGACATATATATATCATTTTATTCTACTAACATCAAGCGTCAAAGCCATACATGTTATATTTTGCGAAAGTAACACTCTTATAGACTTGTAGAGTTTCGTGCCTGAAAAGGTGCATTACGTTTCTTATTTAATCAAAAGAGAAAGGCCGCTGAAAGTCATTGCTTGCTAGTAGAAACTTAGGTGAGAATGCTCCAACCATGAAAATATGTGAGACGTGGTTTCGACAATTCAAAAGTGCTGGTTTCGATGAACAAGACAAAGAACGTTCCGGTAGACCGGAAAAGTTTGATGATTCGAAACTGCAGGAGTTATTGGATGTAGATTCAACCCAGAAACATTAAAGAAAGCCCAGGAAACGATTAGCGACCAATTACGTGCAATGGAAAAATCCAAAAGATGGGGATATGGGTGCCACATCTGTGAAATTTTGCTGTACAGATATGATCGAAAGTCATTTCTGCATCAAATAGTGATGGGTGATGAAAAATAGGTTTATTTCGAAAACCCTAAGCGCAAAAAATCATGATTATCAGCTCCACGGCCAAATCGTTTTGCTGACAAGACAATGTTCTGTTTGGTGGGACCAGAGTGGCGTGGAGTATTACACCTGGTGAAACAGTTAATACTAAATAAACTTATTAATTTGAACCATCCATTTATAGAAAAACGTCCAAAATGAGCCCGAAGACACGGTAAAGTGATTTTGCAGCAAGATAACGCGCCGGCTCATACAGCAAAACCGGTCAAGGAAGCATTGAAAACACTCGGATGGAACATAATATCGCACCTGCCGTACTCTCCAGACCTTGCCCCGTCCGACTATCACCTTTTTACATCAATGGAATACGCGCTAACAGAGCAGCACTTCGCCAATTTCAAAGAAGTTAGAAAATGTCAAGACGAATGGTTTTGCTCAAAAGACAAACAATTTCTTTTGGGATGTCATTCATAAATTGCCTGAAAGATGGGCAAGATGTGTGGAATTAAATGGCCATTACTTTGAATAAATAAATTTTTCCATTTTCTTGAAAATTTTGTAGTTTTTTTACGAAAAAAGCCAGTAATGACGTTTCGGTACACCTGATATACCATAGGCGTACAATATGTATTGCAATGCTATTATTTTTGTTAAGCAATTGCCCCGATAGTTATTATTAGCAATTTGAATTGGCTAGACCCAGTAACTTAAACCACTTGTAAAAATGTTTTTGTATAAAGAGAATTGCCCTTCAGTGTCTGGGGTTGTAATATCTGCGTAGTTAAAATGGTTCTTGAATTGAGTTAATAATTCTGCTTAATATTACTGTAAATAAGTCTGATAGAATCTGAATTTTTATTTAATACACTATTAAACTTTTCTAGTACACGCAGTTGAAGTACCTAGATAACACAATCTTTAGTTTATCTACTATTTCTAATTGAATCACTGAAGGTTGATATGTAACCCCTTTCTACATTAATTTTCGTGTTCTGTATACGTATTCCGACAACTAAGTTGTCATCATCAGCAGATAATTAAACAGTGTCGTATCTGGAAAACGCACACTGTGCGTTTTGGCTTAAACGGTACAGATCATGTGCGTAATGCGTACGGGTATTTTTGCAGTAGTTTTCCAGGTGCGACACTGTTTAATTATCTGCTGATGATAACAACTTAATTGTGGAAATATGTATATAGAACATGAAAATTAATGTGGAAAGGGGGTTATATATCAACCTTCAGTGATTAAGTTAATCAACCACAGGCCCCATCAAAATTACCTATTTCTAATTGATCCATTGATGGTAATGAAGTGTTCTGTAATTTTTCTGACATTCTTTACTACTATATTACTCACATGAAAAAAATTTACTTCAAGTTTCAACATTTTGAAATTTTGATTATTTGGCAGCTACTGATTGTTTTGAGTTTTACGGTAATACTATATTTATTTGGTTCTGGGACGAGTGTGTCCGTATCCGCTTAGTAGTTTTGAGAAACACTCTTTTTCGTATTTGTATTAATCTAATACATTTGTGTAATATTTGTGAATAGTTTTCGCGACTAGATGCACTGGATGTAACGGAAGATGATACATTTATAAAGTAAGAATATATGTACATCTTTAAGGTAACGTCTTGCAGAAAGCAATGACAAGCCGGCATCAGTAACAGACATCACTATTTGGTTTGTAGTTGATTGTAATTTTTGTACTGCATTTAATATCATACTGTAAATAGCTTCGCCGTCACGGTTTGATAATCTTTTCCCAGCTAATAAAAATGGAGGTGACTGTTGACGAGGTTCCAGTGTATATATTATAATGTTGAGACTAGATTTTTTTACAAATTGTAGTCTCATGATAGATTTACCACATATTTTGATTTTTAGAGCATATTTTAATAGTAATTCATTCATAATTAGTAATAATCTCGACCTGACTAATTAGCGGAATAGTTCTTAGATAATAAAGATCTTAAATGATATATTACTGCAAAGAGTCAACATAAAAATAAAATCTAACATAAATGTGTCCTTACGTCTGCGACTACAGTTTCTATATTTGTTTTTGACAGTTTACATGTCTAAAACAGTCGTTTTATTCCGACAGTAGAACACTTGTACAATAATTTAATTGAATCGTTTCGGTCATATATGCTTTTACTTTTAATGTTTCTTGTGTTACTGGTATGTATGCATGGTTGACATGTTATGAAGAATTACGTCTCTAGAATTGTGGTTTTTCAAAAATGATTTAGAAGAAATTGTGATTTAACGTACAAATGAACTTATAAATTATTTTATAAACGAAACTTATTTTATAGTACAATATAAAAATTTAGAAATCTGTTCTTTATAATATGTGTAATCAAGTAAAATGGGTCGAGTTGATCCTGCGAGCATTTAGTCAGCTACACATCCTTTAAAGATGTGTAAGGGGGAATAAATATAAATAAACACATTCTTTTAAACAGTTTTTTCAATATGCAAATCAGTTTTGGTTCAACAATTTCTCCCACTTTGTACATCTGCATACTGAGAGCTGTGTACATAAATAAATTTAAATTAATAAAAATATATCAAGACTTAGTTTTAACATTGTTAACAATGACAAACAGAATGCTAAAAGTATTATTTACAAAAAACTTCTGAAAATATTAATTTCAATCAATAAAAATATAATAATAATATAAGGTTCTTTTGGTAGCTTTTGTTTGCAATTCATGGCTCCTATATTTATATATAATTTGATTTCGCTTATAAATATCATGGTTCCTAATCCCACGACATCTTTCTTAACATTGCTTTCCTCTTTCTCAACTGCTGTATTTTCGGTTGGACTTTTCACTAGATTTAATGACACACAAAATTAATAGGTGGATAATTTGCAAATCAAGTTAAACAGCGAAAAACTAGAAGACATCAATTAAAAATCGAGTTTATTGTAAAACATGTCAGAGTAATATTTATCAGTAACTTGAGAAAATCTGAAGAGAGACAGGGGTAGCGGTAGTAAAACATACTTGAAAACCTTGAAGCCATGAAAGTTTACGCCATATAGAAAAAATGGCTCACGAATCTCCCCATTTATTTAATGACGAGGTACTAATATCTAAATTTTTCTTCGAGTATTAAGGACCGTATTCTATGAACTTCCAAGAAATTATGGTATGTCTGTCCTCCCCATCTCCCCTAATCTCATAAATTCCATCAAGAATAAAGTGAAAACTTCAGAAAAAGATACTGTAGACATTCAATGTGCAGCTGATATGTAACACAAAATGGCGACAAAACGTTAAGTTTGAGTCGCTGAAGTTCCACAAAGTCTAACCCGTAATAAATACTAAGCGCTTTCAATTTGTAGATAGTAAGTTTATTTGCTACGAGAAGTTAAGTTTAGAATAAAGCAATACTTTCTTGAAGAGTAAGGACATAAAGGTCCGACGAGATCTTAGAAAATATCTTCAAACCATGTTCATACGTTAACGCTGGCTTGTTTGCATATGGTGATATACATATGTGTGATATACTTATATTAAAACCAGATACATTTTTTAGTTGTCTTTTCGAGTGTGTTGTGGAATATTTTAATGTTCTGGGAAAATGTAATAAAAGTTTACAATAATAAAATATTGTGTTTTATGACATTGGGCACATGAATACCTTCTGTAAAATATCAAGAACGAAATACAAATTTTAATTTGAATAAACAATGAAATTTTGACAACGAAAAGTATAAATAATCAGTTTAGTTAGTTAGCATTTGAGGTGTTCATTTTCAACATAAAACGCTTTGTTTACAACCATCGCATTAAACTCGTTAGTAATGAAATCTTGGATACTTTCAGAAAGTTTGTTGAAAAATTATGCATTCTGACACTTAAGCTCTCCGTCTCTTCGTAATTCTAACGTTAAATATTTAAACCTGCTATGCATACTACAAATTAATGCAGGTTAGAACAATTTTATGAGCAGGAAGTAATTTATTAAAGGAGAAATATAGTTGAAATTTAGAGCAATCTTTGACACGATAATATTAAAGATTACTCGCATATGACTTTTTACTTACCAACAGATTGTTTCATTATATATTACCTCGCTGTGCATGAAGTATCGAATTCAATGGCCAAAATTTACATTATTAAATCAAAATTTCAATTATTTTTCTCTAAACCACTATATACTATATATATATATATATATATATATATATATATATATACGAGGTGTGGCTATTAAATAACGAGACTGACGCTGTGAAACATTTTATTTTGATTTCATACATATTTACTTATTATCACCTTCAATATACACCCTTCGTTTATCTCTACAACGCTCCATGCGAATCTTCCATTATTGGAAACAGTGCTGAAAGTCTTCTTCTGTCAGCTCTTTCAGGACGCGTGCCGCTTTCGCTTTCACAGCTTCAACGGACTCAAATTTTGTACCCTTTAATTCAGATTTCACCTTAGGAAACAGATAAAAGTCGCACGGCGTAAGATCCGGCGAATAAGCCGGATGGTCTAACATTGGGATGCTGTACTTGGCTAGAAACCTCGTGACTGACAATGCGGAATGAGCCGGTGCATTGTCTTGGTGGAGAACCCATGACTTATCCTTCCACAATTAGAGTCGTTTTTTCCCTATTCTTTCACGGAGTTGAGCAAGAACGTGAAGGTAGTATTGTTGATTAATAGTTACTTAACGTTTTTCTGGCGAAACAAAAAAACAACTCTAATGCGAACGAAGGCTACAGCTATACTGATTTGTTTACAGAGGCGAGAGGCACTGTATTCGAAGCAGAAGGCTTCACGATAAATAGCTGTCAGTCGTTGGCGTTCAGCGCATGTGCACTTCTTCTGTACCAGCGTCAGTCAGCGTTATTTAATAGTCACATCTCGTATATATATATATATATGTATATATATATATATATATATATATATATATATATATATATAACTGTCCTTTTAAAGAAATGTAAATTTTTGGAGACAATAGAAATTGCGAGAGTTCTCTAACTTCTTCTGCATTAAGAATTTTTGCCCCCAATGCAATGATAATCTGTTGGAAGTAAGTCTGGTGGATATGATTCATTAAATATTGAAGCTACTGTGTGTGATCTTACAATATTGTGTAAGAGAATAGGCTTGTCTGTTTATTAGAACTACATGATGTGTATTGCAATGCAGTAATTTCCTCATTAGCGGACAATAATGGGTAATTAGTTTTACTATACTGCACCAGAATTTTCTGCCGATAAAACGCAGGCTTTGAATCACATCTTGGCCTTCGTATTTACTCAATCGTTGAGATGTTTTATTCGTATAATATCTATTACTTATTAGACTTGCGTTTGTTTCTAATAAATGAAAACAATGGATTGAAGTAGTTTTACGAAGTTCGTATGATGACTACCTACGCAACTTTCTAATTTTGATTGTATCATATGACTAATACCACTTAATTGTGTAACGTCGTCAATATTTAATCCATCTGCATTAAAGTCCTTAAAATGTTACTGCCGACCAAACCTTCGGCGTCTATTCGATCTTTACAGAACTGCTCAAAGAAAGTTGCTTTAATACGCTCGTAAATGCGACGTTTCCTATATTTTCTTTAAGAGTGTACATTCCTGTCTGGATACTGTATTTTCAACTTTATCCATTTATCAATGGATGATTAACTATAACCAACTTAATAGAAATCAGACATTTTATTAGCCACTAAATGCTTTTAATAGTGGTGGATGCTTTTGGGTTTACTTCATCTTTAGTAAAACTTATTTCTTTCTACTTAGATGTCCCTCAAGGCTCCAATTTATTAGTTTCATTAAGGATCTTTTAAATTGATTTGATTATTATGTATTAGCATAGTAGCTGATGCCAAAATTTTCATGAGAATTTCTTGTTTTGTCAGAATGTTATGAGCTTCAAAAAAATTTACAAATGGTACACATGTGATACAGTAAGAACAAAAAACTAAATTTTATTAAATATCGGTAAATGTGCCATTGTCAATCTGGTTGAGATACTTCATAAAATATTATTTAAGAATTAGGTATTTTGTTTGACAGTCCTCTAATCACGTTTACGCTACATGTAGGGTCTTTACTAAATTCTATTGATAATTAGATGCTATCTTTACCTTATAATGTTTTTATTTTGCCTACGTTCGTAGTAAGTACTAGTATTTATATCAAAAAATGGCTCTAGAAAGCGTACAGAAACGATTCTTAAAGTATTTGTTGTATAAATGTGACGACATCTGTCTCCCACGTGGCACTGATTAGAGTGTTTGACTAGATACGTATTGTATTAACTCTTTATCCGCGAGAGAAAAGCAAGTTAACTCTAAATTCCTATTAAATCTATTAAATAACACTACACTTTCCGACTCTACCATCTCAAATTGATCTTCATTTCATCGGGGTTGTCATTTAGTATCAATTTTTCTTAACATATCAGTAATCGATCTGGAAAAAGTTTGCGATTGTTTCTCATTCAATTGTATGGATACCCATTTGATGCTTCCAACTTATTTAGTTCTGTACCAACTTTACTATATTAACACCTTTCCACTTTTTCTTATATATATATAGACGTTACAATATTATTAGAATGTTTTCTTTCTATCATTTATTCTGTTATGTGGAAGTTCTAGAAATTACTCTCATACGAATAAATTTACTATCTACTTTATTTCAAAATTCAACATGAAGATAAGTTTATTTGAACGTACATTCAAGTTTAAAAAATTTTCTCAACAAATTTTACACAAGAAAGTGTTCTTATTTTAGCATCATTAACAGTTTTTCGAAAAAAAACTTGTCACTAAATCTGGTAATATGAACTTAATCAATGCGTTTCTTATCAAGTCATTCTCTAATACACTCACTTCCTTTTCTTTCAGTTCTTTTGTAACAAACTCAATCGATGCTGTAACCTTTTCCTTTTTTTTTCGATCGGGCAACAATCAAGTAGTGAAATCGTAAAACGTAAAGATAAAACGCTCGATTTAATTTTAGATAATACTTTACTCACTTTACATCAGAAAAAAGCTCATTTGCTTCGTCTTAGATATAAGGTATGGAGAACGGAAGTTGATACCTGAAATCCATTCTTACCTAACGTGCTTTTACGTGACTACTGGAAGCCCGGAAGTAGTTGGTAAAAGTGTAAGGACGTATCAGAATGAAAGTCAGAAGTAGGGCACATTTCCTATCTGACTTAAAAGATACAATAAATTTTTTTATAGATTTCGAACTAAGAAATTTAAAATTAAATACATTTTAACTATTTGGTCGTTCTCCATTATTTAAATTTTATAATAAATAAATGGAACGAGAAATGATTTTGTTTAATAATGTCAGTATTTATTCCTTCAGCACAGACATTTTTAATTACTTTCTGTGATTCTAATTAACGCTAACATAGCAGAAAATAATAAATAAAGAAATAATTTTCACTAATTTCCACCGCGAAGAACTTAATTATGTATAATTATTAACTTCGTCGAGTAATATTTTCAAAAATCGAAAACAAAAACATAAAAAAGCTTTATATTCGGTGTACGTTAGAACTTCCATATCTGTACAGAACATGTGACCATAATGAATTGCTATTGTGAATACATACATTGATTTCGCTTTATAATTTACATATATGTTATGTGTTCATTGTGGTTACCATTATAATGAACGCAGTCTTAATTTTCTGCTTCGTAATAACGTAATTTAACATATTTCACAATTCATGTAATTTCATCCCTTTTAATGAATGACTTCGCGGAAATTAGATCGCATTTATTTTAGCAGAAAGCAAAACAATCGCGAAGCAGGAGAACAAAGCATTACGACGCAACTCTAAGGCAAAACGGCAAACATTTCAGAGATGAGAGAGCTTGTTTTACGTTCACTGTACTCCACAGATGTGATGAAAATTATCTCTGGGTGTGTCATTATAATCTTTGAGATAGGTCAAATTCCAGGAGTAATAATGTTTACAATACGCCTATACACATTTACATAAACATGGGGACCTATAGATTAGCCCGAAATGCAACATACTACCTAAAGTAATTAAAATAATTTAAATTAAAAGCGGTGCACCGTGAAAATGTTTGCGGACAGAGAATCTGTGTGTACCGTTAATAAGTATCTGAATAGTCCCTAGAAATAACAAGGTAAACAAAGAGCACCACTCTCATACGGACTGAAACTTTTTTGAATAACATAAAAGAAACAAAACCCTATTTGTTTTTTATTCTTTAGCTCTTTTGCGTTTACTTTAAATTGAGATTACTGCATTGCGGATTCCTTTACTCGGATAGAAAATTGATCATTTTTTGTCTTAAATATTTTTTGATTAAATAGTGCAGTTCTATCGACACTACGTAATGTTATGTTTTTACTAAAATAAAGTAATTAAATACGAAAAAAAATAACAAGAAATAGGGATAAATTACTCGTCCACATTCAAATGCTTAGACAATTAAGCCTATTTCGGAATCAATTTCATTTGAATATATTTTCCAGTGAATCTCTAATATTTAAAGATTATAGTCCCAATAGATAATTTTGTTTATTAGTAATAAAGTTTATAGTACTTGTGTATCTAATCTATGTAAATTTATCAAGAAATTTAAGGTATAATTTAATAGTTATCATAGTAGTGATCATACAGGGTGGAGCAGAGGAAACGCATGTTTTTCGAACTACTAGTACGCGGCGACGTGAGGGGGTATTGTCCTTGAATGAATGTTTTCAGACTACCCATACAACGCAGTTTCAGTTGCTATGGAACGTTGGAGCGTAGAGCATCGCGTGTTCGTTGTCGAGCAGTACTTTAGAAACAATGATTCCGTAGTCACGGAATTTTTTTGAAGAGGAAGGAACTACAGTTACTGTGACATCAGCGCGCTACTTTGAAATGCTAAACAACTTTCTTCATCCAGAACTTGAAAGGCGTCAAGTGAATATGAGAGAAATATGGTTTCAGTAGGACGGTGCCACAGCTCACACGGCGAGAGCATCCATGGAAGTGGTTCGAAAAATGTTCCCAGGACATGTTATTTCGAGAAATGGTGATGTTCACTGGCCCCCTCGCTCACCAGATTTGTCGATATGCGACTTCTTTTTGTGGGGATATTTGAAATCTAGAGTCTACATGAACAAGCCTCGCACAATCAATGACCTGAAGAATTCCATTCGTCAAGTAATTGAAGCCGTGCCGAATGAAATGTTGGAGAGAGCCGTCCGTAACTTTCAGGAGAGGATCCAAATTCGTATCCAGCAAGAAGGACGTCATCTCCAAGACATTATTTTTCATACCTAATTAAAGTATGTATATTTCAAAACTGCATTAAAAAATCTATCACTTAATGCTTGTTTTTATTAATTTTATCGAACCGTTTCCCAGTCATTCAATAGTGAAAAACATGCGTTTCCTCTGCTCCACCCTGTATTTAGTTAATTTACACCTTTACAGGTCTGTGCGTTTACTTAGATTTTTAGATATTATATTGCTGTTACGACAAAAAACTCTACTGACTTTTGGGTTGCTTACAGCATTCCACTACAAAACCCAGTCAAATGTTCAGTAACGAACTGCTGCTTGAGTCTTTCAAAATTAGTCTACTTTAGCAAAAGTTATTTGTGAAAGAAGCTATAATAATTTTGTTGGTGACACTTGTGTTAAAATTCTAACCTCGGAAATGATAAATTTTGAATGACAAACTGCAAAGTGGTAGTTCTCAAGCGATCAGCGATAGTCGAGCAAACGGAAGAATGCAATGCAGTAAGACTCGTCCACATATCTATTTATTATTCATCAAATAGATTCGACTTACTACACAATAATTTATTTTTATTCCCGCATTAAAAGATTCCGGGAATACATTTTGATTTGACCAACGATTCAAATGAAATAAATATAAAAGATCTTGCTCTATACACCTGAAGAATATGTTCCAAACATTTTTTAAATTGATAGTGATTTTTCATGGCAATTTTCATAAAATTATTATTAAACATAAGCGAATGACTGCTCTTTTATCTAAGGTGTCATTTTTTACCCGCTCTTTTACGTATTATGCAAATTTTATTAAAATAAAATCTCGGAAGTTTGAAATTTTTCCACTTTCTTCCTTTAAAAAGCTATATAAAGTTTTCGCTTTTTCCGGACACTTACGCGATTGCATATAGTATAATATATATGAATGATATGCATATCTTATTTTCCTATTATTTTGCTTAACATTGCTAGGTTGAATTGTATATTATCAGGCCCGAATTCTGCCCTGCTGTTTTGGATTATTATTCATTACTATATATTTTCTTACTAATAGAATTAATGAATAACACCAATTATGATTCCAAAACTTCAGGAAGTAGGCAACAGATAGACATATACTTTAAGCAATGAATGTTTTAATTATATCCTTGCTGCAATGTTCTTGCATTTATTTATTATAAATATATCTACTTTTTATATTGTTGTAAAATTGTATAACTTTTGTACAATCTAATTGTTTTCTCCTTGATTAAATTGGTGTTCTTTATTAATTATTAGTTACAAATACTCCGTTAATTCCCCTCAACTTACATTTATACACGATCAATTCATTAAATATGCGACAAAATCCATAGAATTTGTTACATGCTCAGTTTGTCAACTGTTCAAACTTTATATACATACATACATTGCTGTAGATTTCAATTTTTGCTATCTTGGAAATATTTTATTATATCTTCCACCAATTCACTTACATTTTGTATTTCGTAATTTGGCTATTGACAAAATTATAATTTTCCTTGCCCTAGATTAGTTTATTGAATCAGTTTGCTACAATTAGATTAATTGCAGTTTTTTCTTTCTGTTCTTCTGTAACATCAGTGTCCTTGCGGACGATTTAAATTGATGAGTCAGAGAAAGGGGAGAATTACGCTGTGATAAGAGGGTAGCCGTTTATATTTCGGGAAAAGCAAACAAAAAAAAATGTTTTATTATCAAAATATTCTCCTTGAAAATCAATGCACTTTTGCAATCATTTAAACCAATCCGAAACGCATTGCGGCCACTGTGAAGGCGGTATCTCTAAAATATCAGTTTTGAATGCTTTAATTGCCTGTTCCGGCGTAGACAACCGTTGATCACGAAGTTTATTCTTCAGGCGTGAGAACAAAAAGAAATCACAGGGTGCTAGATCAGACCTGTACGGTGCGTGGCTCATCAATTCAATGTTTTGCCCGGTCAAATATTCAATTGTTTGAACCGACCTGTCAGAGGTCGCATTGTCATGATGGAGAATGATCTGTCGTCTTCGGTTTGTTTTCCTTATTTTTTTAAAAACTTTTGGCAAACAAATAGTTGCGGGCCATTCGGAATTGACTGTTCTGCAACTCTCTAAAGGCACGGTTGCGAAGTTATCAATTTTTCGGGAAAAACAGCCGACCATTTGTTTTGATGTGCTACGAGCGCGTACAACTTTTGTTGATTTTGGCTCATCTTGGAATACCCACACAAATCGACTGCTGTTTACTATCGGGCTCATACGTACAGATCCAAGATTCATCGCCTGTGACGACTTTATAAAGATTCTTTGAAACACCACCATTGCATTTTTTGTGCATTTCTTGGCACTAATCGGCGCGAGTCCTTTTTTTGAGAGCTTGTCAAATTATGTGGTACTCAACGTGAACATATTTGCTTAACGGCTAAATGTTCATGCAGAATCTTATGTACGTTGGTGTTACTAATACCTAGAGATACATCGATCTCACTCTATGTCATTTGATGGTCTTGCATTATCAATTCAGACACTGCATTAATGTTTTCCGACACAACATTTGTGGGACGACGTTCACGAAATTCATTGTCCAAAGAACGCCGTCCAAGTTTAAATTTACTGTACCAACGATATACTGTAGTTTTCGATGGTGCTTCATGACCATATAAAGAATTCAGCTCGTCCATGCATTTTTGTTGAGATAATTCACGCCGAAGGTTATGAAAAATAATTGCACGAAAATGTTCGCGAGTTAATTCCCTTTTTTCGCTGACACAAAATTTTCAAGTTACTGTCAACAATAGAAATAGTAACCGGATAAAATAATAAATATAAACGGCTACCCTCGTATGTCCTTATTGTTCTATGGAGGAGAGACCAGGGAAACAACCGGAATGGTACCCTAACCTTGTACCGCCTTTGTTTTCTTTCATCAGTCCAATCTTCAGAAATTAAGGACCACAAATAGGAACGATTGTATAATTTTGTTTAACTAGTCATTTATTTAATTTATTAAACAGCTAGAGCAATCTACATATTAAGTCATTAAATATTTAATTATCGTATTCAATTATTAATTTAATTCATTTTGATTCGTTATGCAGCTGCACTATTTTATTAATTCAGGACACATTTAATTGTTTTCGTGGTTACTTGACTCATTAAGCAGTTGTAATAGTTTATTATTCTATTAAATATTTAATTGTAATCCACGTATTTGAGCGCTGGCAATCATTTCTAGGGGATACTCTCCGAATTATATAACTAGTTACTAGAAGTCTCTTAAGATTCTGGTAATCAATACATTCTTTTGTGATAAAAATCTGCAGTTAGTAAATTAGGACGTAACATGTTAACGCTTAGACTAATGTCATGCTTTTTTGTTCTTAGATGATCTTTAGAAAGACACTTTGTTTAGAAGACATAATATAATAATTTATATATGTTTTAATTTCGGGAGTTGATTCACGCTCACGAGTTAATAATTGAATTCGTTAAGTTTTAACTTATTAGTCGAAGTCGAATTTAGAGAACATTTTCTGAAAGTATTTTTACGTAATTTTAAAATAATGTTCCGAAGATGTGCATCTAAATTTTGCAAACTTAATAGTAAGAGAAAATTGGAAAACTAGGATATGATTGAAAGAATTTTTTGTGCATTGCCTGGTAATGTTCAATAATAACATTTTTCTGTGTATGTGTCAAATTTTGAAACGAGGAATAGAATTCTCTTTAAACTGTTAACGAACGAATGATTGCTGTATATCGGGACGAGGTTTCTTCATAAGTTGAAGTAGAAATTGATCGAAACAGTTGCAGTAGGGCCCTGAGTTTATTGGAAATGATGTTTTGTATTAAGCATGAGCTATTTTTGTCGAATATATTATAAAGAGGACTGAAATAGCAGCAGCTACCTATCTTAATGCGTTCACAAATTTGATATTGTTATTAACCCAAAACGTCAAGGTTTGCGTCACAAAAGGTTTTCTTCTTCGTTATAATAGGCTGGTTCACAAGGCAGTAAAATTCAACCCATCCTCCGCGAGTTTAACTTTTTTCTGTCTGTATTATCCATCATATATTCCGGATTTGACTCCGTTCGATTTCTTGTTGTTTGGGAATTTGAAAAGGCAGCTCAGAGAACATCGCTTTGCAGACGATAATTAATTTATAGAGAAGATTGATGCTTACCTTGAAGATCAAGAAAAACAATTTTTTTCTGATGACACAAAGTCGTTACAGGTGGCGCAGGTGAGTTCAAATTAAGGGAGATTACGCTGAAAAAGGACATAAAAAAATAGGCCTTCGTTTTATTTTTAGGTAGAATACTTTTCTAGTTCCCCTCGTAGCACGCAATATATTTAAATTTAATGAAATATGTATGTAATGTAACTTTATTTATATTAATTTTATTGACAATGACAATCTAATGTTTGGAAAATATGACTGACTTTAGTAAATGTGAATTTATTAGGATCGGAATCCTTATGTAAAATTCTATGCAAGATTTATGAAGTTGCAGATTTTCTTCTTTGATAAAATTCTCAAAGGGGTATGCGTTTAAAACTCATAAACAAAAACTATTAGGTCAACTCTTCTGAAAAGGGTTCAAGATCGAGATATTTGGTCAGCTAATTAATTAGTATTCAAGCAATGTCGAATTGAATATAAATATAATTCAGTATATACATATTTCTCGAAAAGGGTTTTATACTATACAGGTGTAATAGGTTTAATATTAGGGGCAAGATATACTCGTAATAATATTTTCGAAAATTAAAATTATTCTTTGAAATTGCATTTAATTATTATGAAGTGAAATAATACTTCGTTGGAAGCGGAATTTAAAAATTTCGATCAGTATTATTACAAAATTTGTATGAATTTACACATACAAAAAATAATATTAAAATTTGATATTTACCTTTTAATAGCTATTTTTTTTAAAATGGCTTTTATAATAAATTTTGAAAGTACTTTTTGATGATGCCTCCAGAGATAAGGTATGAAGTTTACTTCAAAACAACTTTACTTAACGCAGTAAAAATCCTATCTAAAACGAAAAGAAACACATACTATCAATTCAAAAGAGAATATTATAAAGAAAAGAATAGTATCACTGAAGGTTGATATATAACTTGCCACATTAATTTTCGTAATCTGTATAAGTATTTAGACAACTAAGTTGTCATCATCAGCAGATAATTAAAAAGTGTCGCACCTGGTAAACTACGTTGGTTCTCAACGATACGGATCGCGTACGGAGTTTGTTTTCGTACGGGTATTTTTCGCCGTTGTTTACCAGGTATGACACTTTTAATTATCTGCTGACGATGACAACTTAGTTGTCGAAATACGTATACAGAATACGAAAATTAACGATATGTAACCCCTTGCCAGAGCAATATAAAGATTCGAAGTTGGCAGGGCACACCTGCCCCTCTGGCAAGGGGTGATCAAGTGAGTCAACCACAGGCTCCATCAAAATTACCACCAATAGAGTAGGACAGGGAAAAGTAATGAATCTGTTGCTATTTGTTGTTTTGATGGATGAAATATTAAAAGTGTGTTTAAATAGAGTCCAAGGTATACAAGTAGGAGCCTTCAATCTGCATGTGTGATTGACTTCGCTTATGCAGATGATTTGGCTCTTTTCAATATAGAGCAGAAAAATAACTCAAGCACATGGTATGAGGAAATCAAAAAGTTTGATCTAAAAATAAGCATAAGGAAAACAGAAACAATGATAGGAATATTAGAAAATAAATATCAATATGAATAATGAGAAAATTAAACAAGTTGAGGATTATGTGTATTAGGCCCTTAACCAACTCACTAAAAGATATGGAACTAAAATTAATAGCAGCATTACTAATACCAACAATCTCTATTACTCATTAAATAGATCGTTCATTAGAGATAAAGTTGACACGGTTTATGTACCTGCTTTAATCTATTAGATTTTAACTGAAAGAATGGGAACTGCAACGGATGTTACGCAACATGACAAGGTAAAAATCAGTCATGTGCGAGAGAGCAGGTACCGTACCGGTGATCGATTCTTATGAACGATGAAGACGTTAAAAATATATAGAAAGCAGTAGTGGACAAAAAGAGAAACGTGGTAGACCAAAGAGAATATGGAATGATAAAATGTCGAAAGTATTGACGGAAAAGAAACGAATGTGTACAGAAGCAGAAACACTGGCAAGAAACCAGAGTGGGAAGCCCACTGTATTATTATTTCTACAGTGCAAGATAGGAGAAGAGAGCTATGAACGGATGGCTTTATTGTACAAGTATGTTAATATATTTAAATAGGTTTATTACTGTTACGAACAAAACATTTAAAGTAAGTAGTTACAGAATCTGCTATAGCCAATACTTGTACGCATATATCAGATACGAATTTATATATAACTTGTTGTTATAGGATTGTACATTTGATAAACTCCAAATGTTACTTCTGAAGTAATTGTTAAAAGTTACAGCGCAATCCCCCATTCAAATGAAGCATTAATTTTTATGCAAATCGTCATTTTGTTATTGAGGAAGTTTTTCCCCAAGTTATGAAACATGTGATATCTTGAAGCATATGTACTCATTTTGGTTAATTTAGGCTTTGTTTATAAGAATTTGTTGATAAAGTTTCTGATAATGATTCAAAAGTGATTGCTGTGCATGTACAGATGTAGAATCTTATTTTCAATTTAAATTCTGGTTCGGAGAGTGAATCAATCGCACTGGAAATGCGGACGAATCGTGGAAGTTTGCATTGAAGATGTGGCAACAAAAATTTGAAAAAACTGGTACTGTAAGGTCGGTGTTTAAAAGTTTTCATAATTCTCAAAGAAATCTTTATAAAGCGAATGTTCTGAAAATTTTAGTTAAAGATTTCGGCATGAAAAATGTGTCTGTACGATGGATTCCCACATTACTTACACTTAAGAAACAAATTATTGAGAAGAGAAATTATTATTAGTGGGTGAAACGTTTTCTCGAAATAATACCGGCAATGATATTTTTTAAACATACCAAGAAGACCACCAATAAACATAAAGATTTGTTGAAATATAATAATAAAAAATTGCTTTAAAGGACAAATATCCACAGTTTTATTTGCAAAAAGGCTTTCTGCAATATAATTATCCAATTTATAAGGAAAACAAACAGCAGAAAACAACAGAAAATTATGGTTTGTAGGTTAATGAAGTTAAGGCTTCTACCTTACAGCTAGACGTATCTTCGTTAGACTTCTTTTTTGCAAAAATTTTGAAAGACCGTTCTAGGAAAAGCATTTTGTAAATGATAAAGGACTCGAATAATACAATATTTAGCAGAGCTGTTAAAAGAATATTTTCAGAAGTTATAGTTGAAAGTTCTAGTGTTCTTGGAGGCCTGTTTCATTAGATTTGTTCTTAACAAGTAACGTAATTAACTTCTTTAGGCTTCTAAACAAGTGATGTAGAGGACGTCGTTTATATTTGGTTAAATAATATGACTTATCGTTATATTTTAATACCTTTACTTTCTATTCCTGTTACAGACTTTGCGCCATTACCATACACTATTGAGATTGTGCCCTGCCAACTTCGAATCTTTATATTGCTCTATATAATAACTTAATTATTATTCAAAGCGGAGTTAAATTAAGTAAGGGAAAATTTAGTAAATAGTTTGCGAAACATTATAAAACCGAATACTTTGATGTTATGTTCCTAGAGCAATTAGTAAATACTTACACATTAATAAATATCCTGCACCAATAAATATTCGATTTAATACAGTAACAGTTTAATATTGTGACAAATATAGTAAGTAATAATATGTAATTTTAACGTGTTTCTCGATTTAGAAATGCGTGCTTCTGTATATACGTACATATAAATACAAAATTGCGACACTATCCTATAATGACCTTTGACGTTGACTTCTAATACCTCTCACATGTAAATTGACTTACAGTTTCAGTCAAAATCAAGTATCTCACTGAAAGACGGAGCTATAAATTATTCACGATGTCTTAAATCAATTAAAGTCAACTGTTCTCTTATGCATATATGTATGTACATTATGGATGCGTATGTATATAAATGAATATGTAAGTTAGTGGCATCTTAAGTGTACTGTTGGCAATTTAAAAGATAATGGCATACAAATAAGTGGACAAAATATATTTGGGAGACATTTTAATACATACAGAATGTAGGACCATAGGAAAATAAATACTGACATCTTAATACATCGATTTTTTGAGCCGAAAGTTCATGCATATAAATATCATTATTGATTACCAATATATTTCTTTAAAAAGAGTTTCAAACTTCAAAAATATTATTGTTTTTATTATTTTCAAAATCTATAGATACTTCCTAAAGAAAAGTTTTCAGAAAGGATAGGGATTTTCAGCTTACCGGTCGGTTGAGGGGAGGAGGAACTTTAATTGCTACTTCTAATTACTGAGGTGTCTCCCATTGTCAGTCTCCTCAGACACTTCATGTTTTCCCACTTATAGACGTCATTATGTGCAGATTCAAAATTGATTCTAAATGTATATATTTTATCAACATTTATATCCCACCTGATGTAACGAACGAGACGTATGATTTGTTTTTTGACATGTTTGCTCTGGACCTGTCCGATAAACAACTTGTAATCTTTGGAGATTTCAATTGTCCTAATTTTAATTCTCCTTGTAGTAATGACCAGAAACGATGGCCTTCCTTAGCTGTATGTCTACGCTTAATTTAACACGACACAATAGTTTTATTAATAATAATTCAAGACTTCTGGATTTAATTTTCTCCAATGTCGACTGCTTTCTTGTTTTTTCCCGTGATTTGGTACCATTAGTCCCTGAGGATTCTTGCCATTCAGCATTAACTATAGCTATGAATTTTTCAAATGCTGTGATTACATGTAACTTTCCATCTAATAATAACCAGCGTTACGATTTCCACAGGGTTAACATGGCCTCTCTCAACACTACCATGGCTGCTCTTGATTGGACCATTCTAGCTAATGCTAATGATGCTTTCACTGCTTTTTATGAAATTATTCAACATACACTCCCCTTAAAAAATGCCATCGCCACTATCCTACCTGGTTTAATAATGACGCTAAAAAGCTCCTTAGCTTAAAGGAGCATTACTTCAGCAAATAGAAACGTACTAAAGCTACAGCATGAATTCTCACGACTTCGTGCTATCATTAAAGCGAAAGTCAGGGTAGCATATGCACAATATCAGTTTACCGTGGAGAATGACATAGCTCTACATCCGAATAAATTCTGGCAGTTTGCTAATTCTAAGCGAGGGGTCAGTAGGATACCGAGCTGTTTAACTTTCAATGGTGCACTTATTGACGAGCCATCCAAGATAGTAAAGCATTTTGCCGGCTTGTTTTCCAGTTCATACGCTAGGGGTTCTTCCGCCGCCGACTTTGTGCATGTGGAGGTTAACCAGGATGCTCAACACTTTGGCCGCATTACAACTGACGAGGTTTTGGCAACTATCAAGAATCTACCACTTGTGGACATGATACATTATCTGTTTTTTTTATCAGGGACTGCGCAGAGGGATTCTACGGGCCTCTTACTGATATTTTTAATTTGTGCGTCTGAGGATCAACTTTCCCGGCTGGCTGGAAGATAGGCAGGATTACACCAGTGTTCAAGAAGGGGGAGCGTTCTGATGGCAATAATTATAGACCTGTCAGTATCTTGTCAAATTTTGCTAAAATATTTGAACTTATTCTCTATGATAAGTTATTTAGCTGTGTTAAACCCTTCTTATCCATTAGGCAACATGGATTCATTCCAGGCAGATCTACTATTAGCAACCTGGTCAAGATCACTCAATTTATCGGGGAACTACTTGATAAACGTCGGCAAGTGGACGTCATATATACGGACTTCAGCAAAGCTTTCGATACTATCAATCATGGCATTTTGATTTCTAAGTTGACATCTTTTGGCTTTGCTCCCAATATTACCAATTTATTTTTTCCTATCTGCAAAATCATTCCGCTTATGTGTATTATAATGGGTATTGGTCTAAGTTCTTCCATATTTCTTCTGGAGTCCCATAGGGTTCCCATTTGGGATCCCTATTGTTTAATATCTACGTTAATGATCTCTTGGAACGTCTTGGCTGCAGAGTGTTAGCTTACGCCGACGATCTAAGGATCTTCAGCTGTATTAATGCACTTGACGACAGTGCTAATCTTCAATCAAATCTGTGCATTATTGACGATTGGTGTACCCACAATCAGATAAAGCTGAACATCGACAAATGTGCTGTCCTCTTTTTTAGTAGAAGTGATACTCCGCTTTACTATAACTAAAATATTCGGCAATCCATTATACCTAGAGTACACAACTTCCAGGATCTTGGAGTCTTGTTCGACTCGCATCTTAATTTTTCGAAGCATATAAGTTGCATAACTTCATCGTCTTCCAGAGGTCTTGGGTTTCTTATTGCACACTTCGAAGGTTCTTTACGGTTCTCTTGTCCGGTTCAGTTGTGTAGTACCCGCTTTATCATTACCAGCAGTTACTGCTGGAACGTGTTCAAAAAAGGTTCCTCAAATATTTACCCTACAGGATTGATGGACATTATCCTGCCTTTGTTTCGACGTATGAGGGTCTGCTTGCTAGGCACAATTTTGATTCTCTTGGTATACGCAGGGAGAAAGCTAGTGGCGGTTTTCTTTATAAATTAATAAATAATTTTATTGATTCTTCTGTGCCGTTGTCCCAGATTGATTTCCTCGTGCCTAGTTTTGACACTAGATCATCGGCAACCTTCTCAATAGCTAGGGTAAGAACCAGTGTTCTCTACAAGGCTCCTCTGGTACATATGTCCAGAAATGCCAATGCATTATACGAGGATCCCTTTCGTTAATTTGAATCTATTATTGTTCGTTCAGTTTTTTCTTCCTTTAAATGACTTGGATTACATTATTATAAGTGTGTATATTTTTTTGTTAATTGCATTCTTATTTTTCTTTGTATTACATTAACTGCACCTATTTTTATTTTTAATTTTAATTTTATATTTAAGTGCATTACGTCCTGTAAATGGTCTGTATAACTGTTGGGCATTAAAGATTATTATTATTATAATATTATTATTAAATAAGCATGGGGGTATGTAAAAGCTCATAGGGCATATCATAGCAGTATGTATATAGCAAATAACCGCATTTTTCGAATTATATGTAAAAATAATGAAACTGACAGTAGTTTTGTTAGTCTAATAATTGGGAAAGATGCTAATTTCTGTACATGAAACGATTGAAATTCTGGTATTTTACATTAGCGAAATTTGCTGTTTTACATGCAATCTAAATGTTTAGTCCTAGCACCAACGAGGACATTAATCCACTAAATAATCAATCTGATTTATTGCGCCACATCACTGTTTATTGTACGAAATCTAAAATGTATCATAAAGAGGTTAACGTGTTATCTATATCTTATTCTGTGATTATAGACCTCTGTAATCGTTTATATCTTTCTTTTGAAATAAAACGTTTCCACAAATTTGATGCATTCCAAGTTTGTGCGTTCTCTGAAAATTACTACGCTTACGCTCTCTACAAATGTTTATTGAATGAGAATTAATAGCCATTTGCAGTCTTAAGCCGAGATTACATGTTTAGTTGAATTTGTCATAAAACCGTATTCTAAAGCTGGGTTATTCTCTCTTAATTCGGAGATAAACTATATTTGGTTTCTCTTTAATTAAGGTCGATTAAGTTCTAAACAATTAGCTTCATCAAATTTGCTTATTGCAAACTATAATAAATGACTACTTAAATAGTAAGTATTTGATAAAGATCTAATTCTTCGGCCTTTTGAATATATTTTATAATAATGGTAGGATATATCAAAAAAACTTCGTTATATTCGAGGTATTTAGTTTCGGTTTTCCACAGATACAAATTAATAGCGAAAATACAATTTGTTAGAGCACATCGGCTAAGAAATTTCAATAAAATGCAGATTAAAACTATTTGTAAATTTTTATTTATTCGTAGAGACGATTTCATGTTTTGGGTTGTCATGAAAGACAAGACACATTTTTCTAACAGATGGAGCTAGTTTATTTTTGCTGGCATCTTCCTTCATACAATACCATGTGATATCTGACAGTCTAATTTTTAATTAATTTTCTGTATCTAACAATAACGACGGAACAGCAGGAATGTTAATTTTAATTAGTTGCCCATATTAAAGCGTTTCGTTGTATATTAATATATAATTATAAACAGTTTATTAAATTTTGCAGAATATATTAATTGATTGTCTGCTCTTGGCGAAACATTTGAACTAATAATTATAATTAACTTTAAAACACTTGGTATAATTTCACAAAATATATTTTAAATTCTTTTCTTTATGTATATTTCGTCTGGTGACATCATCAGTTTACTTTTGTAATCTGACGATGCCGCAAGACGAAATTGTTCGTATAAGTGTATTTAAAAATATACTTTTTATGAAAGTATATTTGTGAGTGTTTTTATTGTAAATGTATTTATTGCTCTTGTAGAATTTATATAACTTGCAAATTATGCTGCTAACAAAATTTGAGTCCTTACGAAGCTATCGTATAAGCTACGAATGCGAATACTTTTTCCGGTACACGGGGAAATAAATTAAGTAGTGTACATGCTGAAAAATTATTTTCGTACACGTCGTAAATAATTATTAATAGCAAGATTTGACGAAAATTCTATTTGCAAACGCGTATTAAAAGTATTTTTACGCAAGATTTTGAGTAATTATAATTAGATATAATGCTCTCATATAACACAAATGCACAAACGCATTTATTGAAGTCGTCGAATAGACTTGTAGTTAGCTAACTAGGCCGATATAACGGAAACAAGCTTACAAATATTCGGTTATTCATTAACATTCTTGCATTTTAATGTAATCCAGAGCAAGAAAGAAACTGTTGTCAAAAACGAGAAAACTTAGCGTTTATTGACACTTTTGGAAAAATAAATTTACCCTCGCATATCAAAAGTAAGTTTCAAGTTTGAAAGGGTTTCTCTTTTATACATAACAGTTTGGTCTTACATAGGCATTATAGTTTAGAGGATTTGTTCTTTTTCTCCATATATAGTTGTTTAATTTTTGCTACTATACTGACAATAGTTATTCTAATAAATTTTTCTATCGACGCTTGTTAAAATGGTTTGCTTTTATGGGTTCATATTGGTCTTATTCAATACTGTTATGAATCCAACAGCCAATTTGCCAAACTTATTAAGATGATATCGAACAAGAGAAGGGTTGAGAAATGGGCTTTGGTCAGTAAAATTGTTGCGGAAGCTCGCGTTAAAATTAAAGAAAACTGTTACAGCTATCGATCGGGTAGACCAAAGTTAGTAGAATACATTTGAAAAGAAGAATTAGTGTTCTAATTTTAGTAGAATATAAAAATTTGTAAAGTTCCCATTTCAATCTAGGAACTTACTTTTGAATATATTATAGGTTACTAACAGACTAATATGAAGTACTGTATGTACTATAAGTTATTTAACAAAATATTCTGTTTAGGATATTTAACATATAGGTAAAAATTTTCTGGGAACATTGCAGAACAAAAAACCAACGAAATAGTATTATTATTATTCCTTCATAGTATGGTAATTTTGATACAGCCTGTGGTTGATTAACTTAATCACTGAATATTAGTATATAACCCCATTCCACATTAATCTTCGTATTCTGTATACGTATTTCGACAACTAAGTTGCCAGTACGAAACCAATTCCGCATACGATCTGTACCGTTGAAAGCTAAAACGCACACTCAGTGTGCGAAAACTAATGTGGATAGGGGTTATATATCAACCTTCAGTGATTAACCTTCATACTATATAACGTTTGACACATTATTATTATTTATTATTGATAACTGCTGGTCATTGGTATTTTCAATGCTGCGAGTTAAATAAAGTGCTGCAGTTACATTTTTCCTTTTTGCTAAATCATATACGATACTAAATACACCGCAGTTAGCAGCATACAAGCATAGTAGAACTTGCATTTTCTTTTGAAAGTTATTTTCTCGAATCGATTTAATGTTACTGTTTAACTAAAAACAGGATTATGGTGTACTTTCGTTTGTTTCTTTTTATTCATATTGTATTTCATAAGATGAGTAAAATTATATTTTAATTAAACTAATAAATTTATAATGCAAACAAGAAAGTTTTAGCAAGTTCGTTGGGTTTTCTTTGTTACTTTACGTTCCTATAATGAGATTGTAATGCCACAGTTTGAATGTAAAATTTATTCATGCATAGAGATGAGGCGTTAGAGGTCTAGGACGTGTGTCAAGCTGAAAGAAAGATTATTAGCGGAAACAAAACAACAAGATTGCACTTAAAGTTTTATTCACAAATTTAAATAAAACGAATTCTTAAAGTTTATCCACAGTAGGTTAGTAATTGTAAATAATTATGTGCTTTTATAATGCAAAACTGAAAAATTCTAATCCCATTCTACATCCCATATGTAATGCAGAAATGTTTATAAAAAAATTTTCGGTGTTTAGTTTTCACTAGCATAAGACATGCTTAGGGAATAACTGTTGCTGCTGGTTAAGCTCTGAAGATGTTTCATGCCAGTGAAGGCGAAATGTCGGTAGTAAAAATACCGAGGAAGTGGTTTCGATTCAGAAGGCAAGATAAAGATGTATATAGACTTCAGTTACAAATTAAAATTTTTAGAAAAATGCACAAAAGATAGTGTTTTAATAACGGGCATGACGAAGGATTGAAAGTCTGGAAGTTAATTAAAATAATTGATTCAGTCAAAATATAGAAATTGATGTCTTCTAAAAAATTTTACTTTTTACTGCTTTTTCAACGTATATACTTTGCAGAACATTGCAATGTACATACAAAGGGTACTAGGAAAGTTTTGCAATATGACGCGACAATGAATCGTAGGAGGCTGCCTGTTGCTGAATGTTGAGACATATTCATACGTGCATAGAAGACGCCGCGCCATGTCGATGAGCTCAGCTATTCATTAGCAGTGAGAGTGTAAAGCGCTTGCGATGGCATCGTGGTCACGAAATGAGATAGGGCAGTTTTGCGTTATAATTTCGTGCATGGTTTAATCATAGACCAGTGCTTCGAAGAAATGATTCTTGCACTAGGTGATGTTTGTCCACATGGCACAACCATATACAGGTGGTACAGAGAATTCTAAAGGGGAAATTTAACCATGGAGGATTCTGAGAGGCCGGGAAGGCCACGAACGTCAGTTACGGAGCAAAACGTTACTGCTCGGAGGAAAATCCTTGGCGAAGACAGGCGAGTGGCCTACCACCAGCAAATCGTTCGATTCTGCATGATCATTTGAACGTGAAGAAACTTTGTTCTCTCTGGGTGCCGCATCGACTGACTGAAGAGCAGATGACACAGCGTATGACTTGGTGCCGGGAGATGCTAAAAAAGTTTAATAAAAGACAATCTCGGTATGTGAACAACATCGTGACAGGTGACGAGACTTGACTGTACTACTACGATGTGCCGACCAAAGCTCAAAATAAAGTTTGGGTATTTGATGATGAGCACACACCCGTAGTTGTCAGAAAATGGCGATCTGTAAAGAAGAAAATGATAGCTGTAATTTTCAAATCGAGTGGAATTGTGGGACGCGTCGTTTTGGACATACAGAAGACAATCACAGCTAAGTGGTATACTGAACAGTGCCTGCCTAAAGTCATTAGATCTATAAAGAATCTGCGGCCAAAGTCAAGAATGGACACGTAGTTCCTCCATCACGATAATGCTCCAGCTCACCGCGCCAAAGCCTGCACCGAATATTTGACCACGACTGGATTGAAACTTCTCGGGCACCCTCCCTACAGTTCAAATCTTGCTCCCTGCGACTTCGCACTGTTCCCACATGTGAAAATGATGCTAAAAGGGAGGCGGTTTCTCAGTGCTGAGGACCTTCTGCGGGCTTGGGGCAACGAGCGTACTTTACTCCCTAGTGAAACTTGGCAGAACTGGTTTAAAGATTAGTTTCGGAGGATGGAGAGGTATTTGAGAATAGAGAAAATTACTTTGAAAAAATTAAATAAACAAAGCTGTATTGCAAAACTTTCCTAGTATCCTTTGTATATACGATATACAAAGTAATGAAAATTAGAATTTTTCAATTTCACATTGTAAAAGTACGTATCTACATGCAATTGGAACCTACTGTTGATTTCAGTTAATATTTGTTCCGATAATGCAATGTTCGAGTGGTCGAGTAATTTAGACACATGTCCGGTAAACATCGGATGTGAGTTCGAATCTTATAAAATTTTTCATAAACTTCTGCAACGTGTATACGACGTAAAAGGCAGTAAAAAGGAGAATTTCTCAGTTTTACATTGTAATGGAACATAATTATATGCTTATGCGATCTTTAGCTGTGACTACTGGTAGTTTAGAATGCTATACCTACATGTGTATATGAATATCCCTCTTCTTTCATCAAAACTTGTTTACTGTATTTAATCAATCCGTTCTGTTTTCATTCATGTTTTCTTCTTTGTAAGTTCATTCTTTTCTCTTTCTAATCCCTCTCTAATTGTGATAACATACCTACAACTTTTATTCTCTCTTGACTTTTGTATCTTACAATAATACTTTTAACATGTTGATTTTGGATAATACCGTCCATATAAAAAGTACAAAGCTTATTCTTCCACCTTGTTTTAATCCATTCTTTAAAGTAAGTACTTTAAATTTCGCATTTATATATCAGTTACCAATGTTATTATAAAGACTCTTTGCATTACCTCAATAAAACACAAATAAATGTGAACTTTATCATTACAAATTATATTATGTTTTTCAACAGTTTATATGCTTTAATTATTACGAACATATATCAATTAAATGCTAATTGATATCAGATCCGTCCTTTCTTTAACTTATTTTTTATGTACATCTTCTGGCATAAGCGTATTGCATTCAAGTACGAGCTTAAATAGTAGGTCATTTTCGTTTAAACTCGTGATTCGCTTTTAGCTGTATTTCCACTAGAGTGCAATTGCACAAATATTGTATGTTTGAAGATGTTTTCAACATTTATTGATTTTGACACAATGTGTATACTTCTGCATAATCATAATAAAATGGTGTACACGCTTGACATACTCCTTCGTATGTATATCGTACTACACTAATAAAACTTTATTGCCACTTCATATATTCTTACAAATAAGATTTTATTAAATATTACGTCAACATTATTCGTCAAGTCAAGAGCAAATACATAGTTACCGTCTTGCAAGGGCTACAAAGTAAACATCCTATTTAATTGTAAAAAAGTGAATCAAGTACCACTCATTGGAAATGATTTACTTTCTATCATCTGCTGGTATCAGGAAAACAATAGAATATAAAATGTTTAAGTTTTATTTAATGCCTTCTAAATTATAAAGGGAACTACTCTTTTCTATTAAATCTTGAAAGCTGAATTTGATGGAGCGTGTGGTTGATTAACATAATCACTAAGGTTGATATATAACCCCTTTCCACATTAACTTTTGTAATTTTGTATACGCCTTTCGACAACCAAGTTGTCATCATCAGCAGATAACTGCAAAGTGTCGCACCTGGTAAACCACGGGGAAAAATACCTGTACGAAAACACACTCCGCGTACGGAGTACGGAAATGCGTATACAGAATTACAAAAGTTAATATGGAAAGGGGTTATATATCAACCTTAGTGATTAAATCTTGAAAGCGCATGAAATTGTTTTTATAATAATTCTTACGTTTTTTTTTCAGTTAGATTTTGTTATATTTCTTCTTGACTCTTTTAACTCTTCGAAGATATGTGTCTTTTGTTGTTGTCGCCACTTTCTCCACGTATTCTTATCATGCTCATTGCTTGGTTTGTTGTATAATTTTAGATTACTAGGTACTGGTCACAGATTTTGGTTTATATAGTACCATTTCGTCGTAGCTTTTTTGTAATTTCATATCTTTGGAGGTATTTATGTAATCTGTAATTTCCAGGAGGTTAATGGGAGGTCAATAAAGCTCTGAGCTCGCCTTTCGCCATCCCTCTTAAGACAAAAATGCGGCAAAATGCAACTGGTGTACCCTGTAGTTACATATATCTATATATTAGATTTCGGTAAAATTATATTTTTTTCACTTGTTAGTTTTGTAGATGATTTTTTTTCTATATGCCTAAATTTATAAACTCATATACATTTTCTATCTTTTTTACTGGTCAATTAACTTTAACAGTTATTCAAGATTTTCTTTTATGCCAAATTTTTTTAAAGATAATTATAATTATAATTGTGAGCTTTATTCTATTTTCTAGTACGAGACGAATGTAAATTAGATATCACTTATGCCGTAGAGCATTTTATGTATATATAATTGATAAAGCCGAAACTAGGCCCAGTTTCACAAAAAATTATTTTATTATTGTTAATTTTTTTTATTCTTCCTTGCAGCTAGGCATTTCGATTTACGTCAAATCTTAACTAGGTCACTTATGTTCTTTATTATAATTAAAATTATAGTATTTCTGTGATCTGCAATTTCTATATTTCTGTATTTTTTTAAATTTAGCCATCTATGAGTATTTTCTTTAATTAATTAAGAGCGGAATTTCGTATTCAAAACTGATTTGTTTTATTGCTCCGTAAAAGAGTTTTGCCATATACAAGGTATTTGATAACCAGAAGGGGTATGAGATTCCTTGCTACTCGCTCCACCTACTTATATACGTCACTTTTTCTTCAAAACAAGGTAGCATGCTTTTATTCATTTCCATTTGCTGAATAACTGATACGACTGTCTCCGTCTGGGTAGCAGTTGTACCTTGGGAACACAACTCTGGTTTGTCATATATCTCCTGGTAGGTTGTTTTGCAACTTATATATCTTTTTTGTTTCATATTTTGAAATTTTAAAGCGTGGCATGATATATCATGTGTTACACTTTTCTACACAATCGAAAGTATAGATCGACAATGAAGTGTTAACTGCACAAACATTGAAATTGTTTCTTTTGAATAAGTAAACTATGAATGTAAATGGCAATGGTTTTAATGTCAAAGTAACGTAATAAGTTTGTCTATTGTCAAATTTCATGTTAAGTGATATTACATACTATTCGGTTAAGAAATGAACATTTCATTATTTTAGTTCGATAATATGATTTATCATTTATTTTAATATTGTAATTAATGTAAATTCATTTACCAGGTAATGTTTAATAAAGATTACAGTCTTTCTAAAAAGCATAACTACGGAAAAAACTTAGGCCAATTATTTGAAGGTCGGTCACAAAGGAAGTTTACGTAGAGAAGCCTGGGTTAATTTTTAGGTAAAATAACCTCTATTGCGTATTAATTATTGATATTACATCAATGTATTGAAAATTATAATATTTTACTATGTTAATCACACGAAACGTCGTGACGAAACAATGTTTTATTTATTATTTCTTAACGTTAAGTTCAGATATAAGAAGGACCCGACAGATCCAAAAATGTAAACCAAGAAATAAATCTTATTAAAGAGAAATATAGGATTTTTAAAACCGTAACATTGGTAAATAAGTTACAATTCCGGATAATAGATTCCAGATTATCCTTGCTGCTGAACAAATATAATTAATGTGACCAGAAGAATTAAGTTTAGCGTCGAACAGTACACCAAGGCCTTTAATAAATATAACAGGGATGAAAATATAATCACGATTGGGCATATTTAACTAAACATTTTGTATACACCAATTAGAAATATTCAACAAATTATTTTGAAGGCTGTAACAATCGTCCATAGTGGACATGCGACTGAATATTTTTAATTCAACTACAAACAATAATTTGAGACGATTAATGAACATGGTGAAGATTAATGGTCCCAGGCTGGTACCCTGTGGTACCCTGTGGTACACAGAATGTTGCCAAATAATTAGGTAAAATGTATCAACTATAGGGACGTTGTGCAGTCTATTGCTGAGATAGGAATTAAAAAATTGAACTAATTTAGTAATGAAACCAGATGAAAGTATTTAAATTCAAAATATATTGGTTTAACGGTGGAAGGCTTTAGCAGAATCGGCAAAAACAATATTCACTGCACCATCAGCATCTAAGACTTCGCTCAAATATTGGGTAAAAGAAGTCAGATTAGATGTTGTACATCTTCTGTCAATGAAATCATGTTCACGTGGTGGCCGTTGAATTTTAATAATGGATATAATTTGAAGTAAACAATGTTCAAAGACATTAGAAAATAATTTTTAAACATTTTTCAATTTAGTTATTGTTTCGCGAAGACTTAGAAAGCACATATCATTATTTTCTTATAACTACAAAAGTTATTTGGATTTTTACTCGTTATTAGACGTTTTTTGTTTTGCATTTTTAATCTTTTAAGCGTAATTAGAAAAAAATTGAGGAACATATAATTATTTAACTAACCATTTTCTGAATTAATTAAAAAAAGTCGATTAACGAATTAGAAGCATCCCTTCATACTTTTAATGCTAATAGTATTAACAGACAATATCAACAAAAAAGAGCATTTTTCAATTAAAACTTTAATCCTGTTAATACAGCGAACGCTTACTCCATGGAAATATGAACTTCCCTTAAAATCAAATTATGAACAGCGAAAACATCGACCTTTTATTTATTGTGTGAAATAATTGAATATTGGTTGGGCTTGAAAATCGATGGTTTTATTATGTCTGTATAATATACTCATTGCCGTATTTAAGAATTCGACATCGTAAAATTGTCTCTCATATTTATTCACGAAGGTTCTACAAAATAAAATAGAGAACAAAACCACCGAGGCACTCTAGAAACGTAATACTCTTTCATTCGTTATTGTCGATGTCGTGTCATTTGTATGCATTTTAGGCGAGAACAGCTATTCATACGTATTACTGCATTACGGAGTTGTCTAAGAACTTAATTCAGGCAATGACTAACAATTGCAATTATTCCGCAATCCAATCATTAGATGGTGTTTAAAGTTTCGCAGGTGAAAATTAATTATAATTCTAGTTAAATCAAGATTATACAAATTTGAAACGTTAACATCGTGAGTTAAATTATGCTTGAAATGGAAAAAAATAACTTTCGGTTATTGAAGATATTGTAACTCTGTATTTATTACTATAAGATTAAGTATACAGACTTGTTCATTCTAGAATTAGATATGCGCTGTCCACAAGTGGAAAGAGTGCAGTTAGGTTAAAGCGCGCGAGAAAGGAGGATAGAATATCTCTCACTGGCAGTTTCGTTTTCTCCCACTTTTGTATTACAAACAACTTCCCCTACTGTATTCACTTATTTGACGAAGATCAAGCTAGAATTCGTCAGTTACCTGAAGAACGAGACCAGAGGGAAATCGAGGTGTGCAGTATTGTTGAAATCGAACCTTCTTATTCTAGTAAACAAATATCTGAAGTAGTTGACGTAAAACCTCTAACATTTCGTCGTATTCTACACTAGGATTTTTAAAAGTTTCTTTTAATTTTTTCATTGTTTGAAAATCTTTTTAATTTTTAGAATTTTCTATTTCATTTATTTCAAGAATATTTTATTAGTTTCACGCCAAACGGCAAAACATTTCAAGAAAATAGCCATGTTTGAAAATCTTTTTAATTTTTAGAATTTTCTATTTCATTTATTTCAAGAATATTTTATTAGTTTCACGCCAAACGGCAAAACATTTCAAA
The DNA here is from genome assembly GCA_031893035.1 of Dermolepida albohirtum. Taxonomy (NCBI): domain Eukaryota; kingdom Metazoa; phylum Arthropoda; class Insecta; order Coleoptera; family Scarabaeidae; genus Dermolepida; species Dermolepida albohirtum. The sequence continues at coordinate 946 of JAVIWB010001490.1, read as the reverse complement.
AAAATAGCCATGTTGCATTTTATTAAAAGATTCAAATAAAATGCATCAAATAATTTATACAATTCAAAAATGTAGGTACGTATTGTCAATGCATAATGATTTACAGCCCCGACCTACACACATCATGTCGCTGGTGAAGACTGATTTCAGACATTCTCACGCGTAACACGCGAGAAGGTAGGGGAAGTTGTTTGCAATACAAAAGTGGGAGAAAACGAAACTGCCAGTGAGAGATATTCTATCCTCCTTTCTCGCGCGCTTTAACCTAACTGCACTCTTTCCACTTGTGGACAGCGCATATCTAATTCTAGAATGAACAAGTCTGTATACGAGATGTTGTCTCAATATTGAACCTAGCCCAAGTACTGCGATTTAATAAAAGAGATTTTAAACTTTTATCCTTAAGATTGATGATTATACTATATCGCCTTGAAATCACGATGATCTAGTTATACGATCTAGCGTCCTATTTTTAAGTTACAAGAGGGTTGCTTGTGGTATATTCTTCTTACATAATTAATAATAATAATTACATAATAACACCCACGAATAGATAAAAAGCAGTCATTATGAAAACAATAACAGTAGATACAAAATTGTTAATTAATAATAGATAATCTGACTGGTATTTGTCATTCGATCATCACAATTGCCATCAATTGAGCATAAAACTTGTAGTAAATACTGTTTTGTGGTGGATAGTAGAACTCCAATACCAGCCGCGTATGGTCTGAGTTCAAGCCCATAGATATATGGTTTGAGTGATATCTAACGTTAGGCTGAAAAAGTGCAAAAGCTATACAATAATAATTATGGTTTATTATATGATCAACAGAAAAAGCAATTATAGACACATAAAAATATAAGAATTAAAATCCGGCGCGAATACACAATCAAAACTAATAAGAAAATAATAGAAAAAATTAACACAAACATATGTAAAAAT